>ML675618.1:11925518-12243665 GCA_007922155.1 Mesoclemmys tuberculata
TCTCCTTCATAATATATGGTTTCGTAAGGGCTGACTATGTCTTTTTAAATTAAGTCAAAGTGTGATCTTGTCATTTAAGTCCCTTCGCTCCCTGTCCACCTTCTCTTTTTTGTATGCCCCTCACTTGTTGTGTTATGTTGAATTTAATTTGTATGCTCTTCTGGACATGGACCTCATCTGAACTGTGTTAGTTCTGTGAGGGCTTAGTAGTCTCACAAATGGGGGAAAGCCCCATTTAGGGTAAAAAGTATCCATTCAGAGTATACCAGCACTTCATTGCAAACCTGGGCTCAGCCTCAGATTTGAGCACAAACCCCCTATCATCCGTACACAAATCTTTCAGACTCAGGTCAGCAAGCCCTCAGTACCCAGGTCCTGGAACATACCTAGGACTAGGGGGTGATAGGAGTCTGAGACGGAGTCCCAGTGCGACTTTGGTCCAGGCCCTGTCATTTTGTAGTGTGTACGTTGCTTAAATCCAGGTCCCTAGATTCATGTCCAGAGATACCAGCAACATTATCCCACTATCCCCAAGCCCTGTGTTTCTTGGTCCTTCTACCCCAAAACTTTCCACTCATTTCTCAAGAAATGGAAATAAGCCTCTGTGGTTCAAATGCCGTTCAAATTCAGCTGCTCAGCCGAATGACCTTTTAGACCCAGGCAAACAGTCTGCTCATAAAACGAAACTGCTGAACTCCAGCTGACCAGTCACTTGGAAACACATTTAACCATCTCCTTCTCAGATATGCCCACTGACAGGAAGAAGCCCTAGCACCCACCTGGCCAGCGGAACACAGCCAAATACTGGTAAATCTCTGAAGCAAGGCAAGCAAATCATTTGACTTCAGTAAATCAAGAAATGATTGTGTGTACTGTGGCAAACGGCTGGCTTCTCCCTAGTGGGTCTCGCACTTTTGCCTCTTGCAGTGAGCCAGGGTGTCGCCGGCAACCCCGTCTTCCCAGGGAGGAGGGTAGGGACCCGGGCCCGCCTGCTCCTCCGGGTCCCAGCCCAGGGGCCCTCTGAGTAGCAACTATGTGCTGCTGGCACCTCACTCGCAGCTGCAGGCTTTTCCCCTGGGCCACTCTCCCCCCTCTGTCTTTCTGGCTTCTTGAGCCCAGTACCTTCTTCAGGACTCCACCTTTCTCCCACACACCACTGTACTCCATTCTGTTCTCCTCCACTTCTCCACACACCACCGTACTCCGTTCTGTTCTCCTCCACTTCACACACTCCTCTGCTCACCGCACACCTACTCCTTCTACTCCACACTGTCTCTCAGGAGAAGAGGGTTTTTATAGGCACCTGGGTGGGGCCTTAATTGGTGTCAGCTGACACTAATTACCTTCAATTGGCTCTGGCTAGTCTATAGGGAATAAAGCCCGGCTCATTCTAGCACTTACATAGCACCCTTCCAGATCTTTCCTACTGCTCTCTGCCCTTGCTATACCACAGTTCAAAGAAATCACAACAAAGCTTGAGGCTCCACCAGAGAATGCAGCGAGCAAGTCACGTGACTTATAGTGAACTATACGGCAAGATCAGGGGTAGCAAGGGCACCTGTGGGAAACTTGCCTTCTCCCTGCCTCTTCTATGAGCCATTTGTCCAAGTTCTGGGGGTACCAGCAAGCCCCGAGCCCACAGAGGTGCATGACAATCTGTGAAGGAAAGATGACACCCCTTATAAAGACTGAGTCACACAAAGCTCTGGAGGATAGTCAGCAGCCACTAGTTCTCACTGTGAAGGATCATCGGCCTTGAACCCAGGGTCCCCAGGCAGGACTCAGAGCACAGCCGCCACCCAGCAGCTCACCTGAATAACTTAGAGAAGGCGGCCAGTGAAGCTCTAGCTCACAAAGGGCCCCAACCTCGAAGCTCCTGACTGTGGGAGATGTCCAGCCCCACCAACTGCCTGGGAAGTTGTACTTAAACCAGAAAGAGGTGCAGGAAGTTGTCTGAGCAATTAGAGGAATCCTTGGCTGGCTGCTAGGAGGGCCCATGCCTACTTGCCTGACTCCTGAGCCCTGTCATCAAGCCTGTTCTCTCCTTATTCCAGATCCCTGTCTGTTTTTCCCAGTGCCTGGTTTCCTGCCTTGCTCCATGTCTCTGTGCCTATGTCCCATCCCTGACTCTGACCCTTGGCTTGGAACCTGACTTTGACCCAACTCTGGTTCCAGGTTCCTGATTCTAACCATTATTCCTGACCCCCCATGCCCCAATCCCTACACTCATGATGGTCCTTGGGGAGGCTAGGCTGCCAGAGCGACAGCACATCCTGCAACCCTACTTGGAAACGCTATTTGGGAATGGCACTGGGGAGCAGACGAGGCAAAAGTAGCACCAGCGCCCGACCCACAGCCATGTATGTTTCTCCCTCCTTGTTGTTATTAATATACGAATGGGAGGGATTTCCAGTTTATGACCCAATGAAATTATTATTATAACCCAGGTTATAGTTTTAATGGCAGAACTCACACCAGTTCCCTGTCTTCCTTTCCCCCACCCCATGGAATTCATAATGGATATGGGGAAGTTAACCAAGCAGCTACCACGAATTTTGGACCAGATGTTGCCATATTATTATAAAGATCATTGAGGCAATAAAACTGAGAGCCTTACATTGCCTTCCCTGCTAGCATGCTGCACTGTATGAACAAGCCATGCTGGACCATCCCAATTTACCAGTCAGAGTACTCCAAACAGGGTTAGAGGGGTGTATATTGCTCATGGGTCCCATATTATGAGCACAAACTGTCCAAGAGTTTCTATGTAGTCCATGGGAATGAATGAATGTAAAGTGCTTTCAAGAAGGCTGAAATATGTCTCCAACTCAAAGCAGCACCATGTTGATTTTTCCCACAGATTTTAATCTACACCTGGCTAGTTTTGGTTGTGTACCTTTTACCAAGTAGGAAGTCCAAGCGGTTTTTTAAATTTCAGGGCAGGACATACTTATTAGATCTGCCTCTGTAGCTCACAAGCCACCCCTCCATTCAGAGATGTGCTGGCAGAGATCAAGTGCCTAAAAAGCTCTTTAGCATATGACTGGCTTCCAGTGGCTTGGAACAGAGGATCCCACTGCCAGTAAGAATCTCTAAAACTATGTTCTCCAGTCATTGTCCTGCCTAAAATGATAGTAAAATCAGAGGTAATAAAGTGTAGCAAGTGGAACCTATCCCACACAACCCCAAGGGATGGGGATTTATAATTTAATATTGAATTCGGAAAGTACATTTTACCATGATGTCTGATGATGATTAGAGCTCACAGCACTATCTGTGGCAAGAAGTTTTTGTGGTGTGGAAAAAAATAAAACCCAATGACAAAAAGTAGCATCTGTTGACCTTAAGTTACTGCAGCTCCTCCCTCTGCAGCAGATGCAATGTAATTTCTTTTTCCTGCTCAGACAGTGTGTTCTTTCTTTTGCCTTGGCAGGCCCTTCCACCTCTGCAGGGCACACAAAGACCACCAAGAGCCATGAGGGATGACCTATGATGCAGTGGTCAAGAAGGAAGTGAGTCCAAGATAAAATAATGGGTGAGAGCTTTCAGAGTGCCAACCACCAGCTGGAATACCAGAGAGAGAAAGATGCAAGACAGATGGAAAGAGAGAGAGAGGCTGGATAGCATGAAGAGGGATTGGCAGTGCAGTTTTTGGAGCAGGAATGGAAAGTAGAGGGCGAAAAATAGAATGCACCAGAAAGAACTGTTTTAGAGGATGCATGCACTCACTACAACAAAACTGCAGGAGCCAGCTCCAGCTGTACATCCTGCTTTGTCTCCATGCTCTGAGTCTCCTCCATGGTACCATGCACCCTTTGGACAATTTTGGAGTTGGGTGGTCTATATCTCAAGGAAGGAATAGCAATTGAAATCACCCAGTGTAATCCCTGGCAGTCCTCCACTCCATAGCAACAGCAGCCTATGCACAGAAAATGCACTAAAAGGGCCAAGAAGAACGCAGAGACAACGGACGTCCAGAAATAGATAGTTATTGCATGGCACTGAATAGAGTTTCAGTATTTTTTCACCCTTGTACATTTCATTTCCTTGCATCACCGGGTTTTGCACTGTTTTTGTTTGTTGCATTGTAAGTTTTACTGGCAGCTGGTCTGTCTCTCAGGTTTGTAACATTACATGATTGTTTCCAAATAAAGCAATCCATATGAACACAAGGTTTCATTACCACTGTTTATTACATTTACTTTGGAGGAATTTCATCACAGTAATCCATAAATTGGGCCTTGAAGTACATAGGTTTAAATAAAATGCATAAAAAAACCATTAACTTCAAAACATCAGTCACATACATCTTAAGTACATGTCCAGTTTTTACAAACTACATAAAAATGTTCCTACTTACCATCACAATGAATGATAAATTATGTAATGAGGTACAGGACCTGAGCAAACAACCATTATAGAAATACCATTTCATTCTCGATTCTTTCATATTACTGTGCACATACATATACATTATTTCATTCCCCCACACCCATATAAACCATGCATATAAATGGGCCCACAAAATACCCCTGATTTCTGTTGCATTTGTGGATTCTGCCCCAATAATGAAAGGTGCACTTTCTGATTATGTATCCATCCAGAAGTCCAGCAGTGTCTTAAGTCAAAATGGTGAAAGTGTTCTTGCAGATATGTTGTCTGCTGTGCACAGCACAAATAATGTGGATGGCATTGATGACACAGCCATCCAAATGATTCTGTAAGCACTACCATTAGGACTTACGTCTGCCAAATGAATATTCTATCACTATCCTACAATGACTGAGTGTGCAGTTGAACCTTCTTTTGTCAGACCCTTTGCAATAAGGGTATGGTTTCATAAGCCATGGCAGCAGGAGGTATGTGAGGTCCCTTAGAAACAACAGTGAGGACAGCAACTCCATTTATAACAGTGTAATTTGGTGGAAATAATGTCCCAGCTCATCCATGAAGGTAAAGTCCTGATCTCCAGAAAACCTGGTCATTTATCTCGCCAGTGCACCCCACATTAGTGTCCATGAATCTGCTCCTGTTGTCAACAATGTAGTACCCTTTGTTGTTTATGTACTCATGTACTCCAGTGGGCAAACTATGGGCACATGTGTACCATTGATGGCCCCCCGGCATAGTTTGGGAAGCCCATTTTCTCAAAACCAGTAATTGTTTCAGGGACATTTTTTATCCCACCACCTTTAGTTAAATCACAATCCTGATCACCTCACAAAACTCTGCCACCACTGGCCAACAGTGCACTTGCCAACACCAAACTGGTTAGCCACTGACTTGCCGCAGTCCGGAGTAGCCAGCTTCAATGTGGCTTTAGCACCTGCTTCTGGACCAGCCTGGCCTTCCTTGTGCATGTGTCTTGACACTGGAGGGTGAGGGCAAGCTGCTCACAAAGCTCCAGGGGCGTCAGCTTCTTCATGCAAAATTTCTAGAGCCACTGCTGTTTGTCATATGTCTGTATCATGATGTGATCCCCTCCAGTCTATGTTCATGACTCTGCTCTAAAAGCACCAGTCTACATAGGGACAATCTGTGGTAATGGCAATAAAGATAAACCGCATCAGCTGGGTGGTGTCTGCAAGGACTGTACTACCCTCCAAGAGGTGCCCTCAGTAGGACAAAAACCACTGTGAGATGTCCACCAGCATCTCAAGGTCGCTCGGCCTGTCTCCTGAAGTAAGACTGAAAGTGTGAGCTGCAAAAGTTCTTCCATTGGTGCTCTATTCATGTTGCTGGCTCCAGTCACTGGAAGCATGTGCCACAGAAATGGCCCAGTTGCTTGTGTTTATGGGCTAAGGCAATTTCCATTCTAGTGATGTGGGATGGACAGACAAGTTTTCTCACAATACACCATGAACAAATGTTTAGAGTGGCTACAGCTGGTGAGGGTGCTAGTATATGTCCCCAAAGGCAGAAGGCCTGACTCGGGTCTGCATAGTGTATAGATTCATAGATTCCAAGACCATAAGTGACCACTGTGATCATCTAGCCTGACCTTCTGCATAACATAGAACTTCCACAAAAAATTCCTACAACACATATTCTAGAAAAAACATCTAATCTTGATTTTTAATTGTCAGTGATGGAGAATCTACTACAACTCTTGGTAAATTGTTCCAGAGATTAATTAATTTCATCATTAAAAACGTATGCCTTATTTCTGGTTTGAATTAGTCTAGCTTCAACTTCCAGACATTGGATCATGTTATACCTTTCTCTGCTACACCGAAGAGCCCATCATTAAATATTTGTTTCCCATGTACAGACTGTAATCAAGTCACCCCTTAACCTTCTCTTTGTTGAGCTTAATAGATTGAGATTCTTGAGTATCACTATTAGACATGTTGTATTCTAATCCTTTAATCATTCTCGTGGCTCTTCTCTGAACCCTCTCCAATTTATCAACATCCTTCTTGAATTGTGGGCACCAGAACCGGACACAGTATTCTATCAGCAGTTGCACCAGTGCCTAATACAAAGATAAAATAACCTCTCTACTCATTATGGATTCTTCAGCATAGTTGAGAGACCTAGATCCAGCAACTGTAAACCCAGATTTACAATGCAATGGAAACAATCAAGCATGGACTTGGAAATACCACATCAACAGATGTGGGTCCCCCAGACCCAAGTTTACAATGTAGACATACTCTTAGAGTCCAGTCCTTCTTTGACAAAATCCCAGCTGCAGGCTGGCCTGTAGGGTCATGGATGTTTGAAGCAAAATCCTCAACCCTTCACTGAAGCAAAACTAACATTAACTTTAATTATATTTTTGCTTGAGTAAAGATTGCATAATTGGCCTTTAAAGAGGGTGATGTGAGTAGAGGATCTCATTCACTCTTCAAACATCTTTAAAAGAATGATAGTCTGAATTGACCATGCTAGTTATTGGCATGAACCAAAGACTGCTAATACCTCCCACCTTGTGAGTTTTTTGGGTTCAAGGTTTTGGTTCAGGCTCATCCCTAATATCCCTAAATAAAACCAAAGGCTCAAAGTTTTAAAAAATGTATACAACTGAATACAACTAAATAGCCCGAACATGAATAATTCACACATACCCTGTACAGTATCTCTGCAATGGATTGCCAGATTCCCTCATATTCATAAAGTTGATCTATCCTAATAAAAAATATTTTTGACACTTCACATCCTTTGATTGCACTACTGATAATTTAAAGCATTGTAACCATGCTTAGAAAACTTGCCAAATTAATGGGAAAGATACAAAAGTTAATGAAATAATCACTTACAATAATTCATAGCACAAACTTGTAGCCATTTTCAAGTTAAAGTATATACAGTTGAGCAGAAGTATTTTTTATTTTACTTCAAACTTTTTTTTAAAAAAATGGTAAAACCAAAAAACGTTATGAAATTTCACAAGAACATTTTCCAGTACAATTTTTTGTTTAATAATGAAATGTTATTAATGAATCCATACTCAAAAATATATAGATTTTTTTCATTTTAGTGGGTCTGAACAAAACAAAATCTTAAAATTTTGGATTCTTACCTATATCTCATCTTGCACCAATACTCTGAATCCAAACTAGATTTCAGATCATTCAAAATCTGGATCCAAATTTTAAGGCACTGTCCCATCTCTTAATAAATAATATAATTTCATTCAAATATACAAGTATAAGAGGAGGCAAGTAATATAACTGGAGAAGCCTAAGTACTGCTGTAAATGGAGAAGTACAATCCAGCCACGTTTATAACAATTTTGCACTTTGAGCAACAGACAAGAATGAGAAGGGTAACGGTTGCACTCGATTATTCTAATAATTATCAAAAGAAGTGACAAAATTAACTTACTGAAATGAGAGCAAAGAAATTAGACTCCATACACCCACTTTAATCTTCATGACTCCTTTCACTGTAATAGTTATATGCTCTACTAATGGGGTGAAAGGTTGCTTTTGAAAACATTATTTACATTGATTACATGGAAGCTTTATAAAGATGTTTTTTAGAACAAATTCTGCCTTCAGTTATCCTCATACATTAAAGGGAAAATCTGGCCCTTTATACTCACAGGAAAGTTATACCTTAAGCCAAGTATTACTTTTGTCTATCTTTTGGTAAAAAAATCAAAATGTGCCTGTTTCATTGTACATACAAAATCTTTTTTCCACAGCTTTAACAGCTGTCCATGTACTAGCAAAATTGTTACATTTGAATTTATAGTAGTCAGGAGTATAGAGCTAAATCAGAAAAACAATTATTGAGCCAAATTCTATTCTGTTACATTCATGAAAACCCATTCAATTCACAGTAATTGAGAGCAGAATTTGGACCATTACAAGAGATTAACTGAGTAATTCAATCAAAATATAATCTTCCTCTAACCTTCTCAAAGAACACCAAAATCAATAGGCTGTGTGTGACAACACACTCACCCAATGAAATATGAAATAGAAGCATTTTATCATCAGACCAACCTGGATATTGTTTGCAACTGCTGATTTTTTATTAACCTTTCAGTCATTGTCATCTGCTGCACAAACATAATGGGCTGAATTCTGATTTCTTTACCGAATCAAAATTCCGATGGACTTCACTTGCCAGATTATGAAGTTTAGCATTGGGCCCATACATTATGAAGAACCTTACTAAAGTTGGGAATCTATACACTACAACTGTACAAGTGTACTACCTGTTGACACCACATCTTGATGTCATAGAAGCTATTGGCTTGGCAATACATTTGTCTGATTTATATGTCAGTGGCGTGTAAGGTAGGATTTAATTTCTTCTTTACCAAAAATCTAATGAAAAAAATAAGGCAGACCATAAATAAAAAGTCTTATGATTTATTATTTTTAATTTAAGATCTCAGGGTCAAAATCTTGTAAGTGCCTATGTTACTTAGGAGCACAAGTCTCATTGAATCTCATTTTGAAAAATCTCACCTAAAAACCATCCTGTTTAAATTCCAAATATTTTTATATTACGTGAATCACAAAAATATAGGACTCTAAACCCTTTTCTAAGATTGTTTTGAAGATCTTCATCATGGTCCACCTTATAAATCTTTTATGAAGGATTCATGCTTCGGGTGGGGTGAGGCTATAACAAGCATGACCAGGACATGTAACTAAAATAAACAGATGGGTGGACAGATGGGCATACAATGAAGAAATAACATTAATCTGCAAAACAAATAAAAGTCCTATAAATAAAAATGTAAAAACTAAGACAACATGGCTCAAAAGACAAAAAAGTAACAAATTTCACTCAGTAAGCTAAGAGAGATCAATGGTTTCTGTATTGTGCACAAATTCAAAATCCCCATCTTGCTGAGAAAGTTGGTGCTCAGCCCTTTATCTAAATCAGGCCCCTTAGTTAGCTTAAATTACGCTCCTGAAAATGGCTTGTACGATAGCAGCTCAAGGGCCAGATTGTGGTCCCTAAAGAATAATGAGAAGAGGTATGCTGCATTATAAAACTGACCAAAACTCAGCCAAAGATTACATAGTGCTTCTCCCCTCCAGATACAGACCTGCTCCCACAAAAACAAACAGTCCAGCCCGAGCATGAGTGCTCTTATCTATTGAAATATTGGTGTGATCAATGTTGAACTGCTTCCAGGTGACAGGAGTGTGGATTCACCAGACAGTCCACCGTCCTTTGCAGGATCAGCGCCCAAATTAGTAGCACTCATAATTAGCTGGGCTCATTCTTACATTTTATTTATAATTTTTAATATGTAATAATCGGTTTGCTAAATTCTTTAGAATTCTGCATCAGATTCTTTCCATCTGTCTTGGCAGATATACAGAGCTGTCAAATTTCATCCAGAGGCTTCAGGCAGATTTGCACACTGCTAGAAGGAGATTGTTCAGATTGCACAGAGATAGATATGCTTTTTTTTCCTTTTTCCAATTTACATTCCCTCCCGTTCCTTGTCTTCTCTGAACAGGTAAATTCCCCTCCCCCATATTCCTGACTCCTTTACAGTCCTATTTGCCAAAAGCATGAGTGCTCCACCTTTGCAAGCTGCCAGCTCACCTCTATCCTTCTAGCCAGTCATCAGCACTCTCTGCTGCCTTTGAAACATATGGTCAGAGCCTGAAGCATATGGGGATGTGAGCCTCTCTCTAGGGAACAGTCATGTGTTAAATGGAGCAAGGAAAGCTTCCAGGATTGGCGCTCAGCTCTCATTTTGGCCAAATTGTTTCAGAAGGGCAACAGAGAACAGGAATAGACAAGTGAAACAGGACAGAATGGCCTAATCCTGTGAAGCACATAGTCAAAATAAGGTTTAAGTCAAGTTAGGCCTTGTAATACCCTTTGAGCAGAGGTGAATTTTGACCTGAATTTGGGTTCCCCTTGGGCCAGTGGGGCTGGGAAAAGGAAGTAGCTGAAGGACAAGTAGGAGTTTAATGTAAGAATACAAGAAAAGTCCTAATTGTGGGATTTTTCTACGCAGGGATGTGCACAGGAATAAAAATTTGGCCGCTTTTGAAGGAGCACTTTCTGTGCCCCCTGGCTGCTGGAGGAGCGGGCTCTCCCTTGGCTGCCAAAGGAACTGGCTCTTCCTGCATAGCTGAAGGAGCTTCCTCTGCCCCCGCAGCTCTGCATCTGGAGGAGCCATCATCTCCTACCATGACCCCGGGCAGGAGGAGCTCACAATCTTTAGTCTCAGAGGATTTCTGTATCCCCAACAACTGGGGGGTCCATGCCCTTGCTTCCTCTCTTAGGACACGCCCTGCTCCTATGTCAGCTGGAAGTTTTGGCAATGCTAAATATAAGACACTTTTCCCATATAAGAATCTATGCTATTTTACTTTGGTCAGTGGTCAAATTGCTCCAACCTGTAGCTTTTCCCTTTCACCTACTGATATCCTTACAGTAAAATTAATGTGCTTCCAGGATTTATGCTTAATCATGAAAAAATCAACAGCCACATGAATAAGCTGTGTATAGACCAGGCCTTACTGCTATTGAAACAATTTTCATCTCAGGCTTTCAGGCTAAGGAAATATAACTAGGAAAGAATTGCAAAATCATAGCAATTAGTTTTACCTGAATGATCAGATTACTTGTGTCAAATAAAATTGTGTATAATTTTTAAAACTAAGTATCTTATGCATGAATTTAAAATATGCAATTGCAGCAGTATGTATAAGGCACAGACAATCTAATTCTGGGTCTCTTCATGTGGGCCACGCAAGACATGAAAGGCTCCCTACCCGCCTTCCCTGACCTGCATCTGCATAAGTAAAAACACAATCTACCTCATAATGGTGTAAATACCCTAGGAACACGCTGCTGTAAATAAATGGTTGATTTATATGCTATAGGGACTAATAGCAGGAGAGCCCTGTGCCTGTAGGGTGTCACACTTCTCTGCAGACTGGATGATATTGGACTTGTTTCTGTAATAACTTTCTCAATCAGGAGTATTCTCTGCTGTGTGGGTCATTTATGTTCAGATATTGTAAGACCTTTTCCAACATAGACAAAGCCAAACTATTTAAAAATAATAGTAATCCTAAGATTGCCACAAGTTGCAAATATTTTAATAAAGCTGAAACAATTCAGATAAATTGCTGCTTTCTCACTGATCCTGGCATTTCTCTGCTTTTGTTACAAGTCAAATGGAGAACATCAAACGCTTTTATCCCTCTGCCCATCACTGGACTGTATGAAACATCACTGATGTTTAATAAGCGTGAAGTTGTTCCTGGACGGTCTGTTATTTACACTTACTGTAAATCTGTAATACCCTATCTAAAGTAAAGGTCAGAGCTGCATGCTAGAGATAAGTGCCCACTATCTCATTACAAAAGTAGTAACATGCCCTACAGGATTCTGTCTGCATCAAACCGAGCTGTCAAGATATAAATCCATCATGAGCATCTCACTAATCATGTCTATAAAGCTGTTGAATGATGAGCTGCAAAACAAACATTCTTTTTAATCTTTAACAGGATCAAGAAAATGATATGTTTTTCATGTGGAAATAACTGCAGTTCTTCTCAGGGGGTACCATATTTCATTCTGATTATAGCTACAGTTTATATAAAATCGACTGCAGACCTGCTCTTTGAGTCAGTTTTCTTGATGGAGGGGGAAGTGAAAGCGAATGATAGACAAGGCTGGGTTGTATTGTTTCTGCTACTTTATCATATGTAATTATTTGAGAAAAGTTACACAGGAGCTGAAGCAGGCTATATATAGGTAAGAATACAGTTGAAAGCAAAAATCCATCAGGATGGGGAGAAAATTCCTTTTTACAGATGAATGATGCACTGGTCACAGGGGCACTGGCCCTGGAAACTGCATGGATTCAACTGTCATTAAATAACACTCATCCTGTCGTTGTAAAAGCACAGTCGCCATTTCAAAGTGGTACTCCTTGGTACTAGCAAATTGGTGACATACTCCTTACCTATTTAGTTGTACGGTTTTATTGTCTGATTATGGTGTAGGTGTCCATACGATGAAGAGTTTCTGAAAATATTAGTACGATTAATTTTTAAAAATGCAGCAATCGCCATCTTCACTGAGCAATATTATTCTTTATTTTAGCAGCTTGGAAATTTATTTTTATCCTTTTTCTTTAAGAGTCCCCAATGTTTCCCCTTCAGATATCCACAAAGTATTTATTTAAAATATGATTTCATTCATCATTAAGTTAAAGTTAATCTTTCTTAAGCAACTAACTTCAGTGGGAATTGGGGCACTCAGAGGCAGGGCTCAGCATCACAGACCCCAAAGGTTTTCGGTGAGGCTGAACATAAGTTTCCAAAATGCATACCAAAAAAAGCCCTCAAAAGCTAATGGATTTAGCCCTTTGGGATATTTCTGAGTGTTTTTTTCCAGGTGTAAATGCCAACGTTTAAATTCAGAAAGATGTGCGCATTTGGTGCTGTCAGGCAGTGGCTATAGAGAAAAACATTCAGACAGGTCAATCTAAGCTTTTGTACTGTGTTTTTCCATCATATTTTCTGAGGGCTTGACTCTGTGATTTACTGAGCATTCTGGCCCCAATCCAGCAAAGCACTTAAGCCTGTGCTTAAGACCTACTTGCAGAGGTCTACTGAAGTCAATGTGACTATTTGCATACTTAATGTTAAGCACATGTGTAAATGCTTTGCCAGCCCAGAATGTTCAGCAGCACCTTGCAGGACCCAGCCCTGCATGCCTAATAGAATTCCCATTACCATCAGAACAATGGCTTTGGGAAGACTCGGTTACAGAAATAAAATATTCAATAACTATTTTTCTTGAGCTGCTGAATGGGATTATTATTTGCAATATTAGTCATGTGTTTAAAACCAGATTTTCAAATAAAATAAAAAATCAGCCTGGTCCACAGAAGCTATCGTATCAAGCTGATTAGTATAACCCTGAAAAACGTCATACTGTAGCAGCACTCAATGTTTATGTTATAGCAATCCGAGTTTCAGTGCTAAATAGCATTTAAGAAAATACATTGCTGTGAGATGACTTCTTAAGGTTGCATGTTTTGTGTATTCCTTTGTACCTAACATCAAAGAGACGGGAAACAGGTAGCCAAATGAAAAATTTGTTTCAAGGAAGGAATGGATTTTCACTTTCTCTTATGAGCCCTGCACACCTGAAAGGATTAGAATTGATAAACCAAATCTTGCTGCTCTTCTTCAGCATCTCTATAATCCATCCCCTCTCCTCTATCCCCACCATGAACAATTTCATCCAGACCTTCATCTCCCACCTTGACTACTTCAACATCTTCTTCTCTGCCCTTCTTGACACCTACAGAATCCACTACACACAGAATGCTGCTTCTAAAATCATCTTCACTGCCTGTCACTTGGACCATGGACCTAGTCCTTTGAATCTCTTGGATGGCTTTTCCCCATCCAGCACATCAAATTCAAGTGTCGTGATTTTGTTTTCAAAGCCCTGCACAGCTCTACTTCTCCCTACATGATGTATTAAAAGCTCTGTTTAAACTGTAGGCTGGCACTTTAAATTTCAGGGGGGTTTCCTGGGCCTGTTTTCAGGCTAGGGAACTCTGTAGAGAAGCTTGTGATCAGAGCCTAGCAGCTGGAGTTTTGCAGTCAGCCAACCAACAGTAAGGTGGGGTGAGTTGTGCCTCTCTGTTTTAGAGAGGCACCTGTTTGTGTGTCTCTGTTTTTGGGTTCTTGTGTGTGATCCTTCTGATTTCTAAGAAATAAAGTAGTGTAACATTGGAACCTTCCAGCAAGTAGTTTATGTTCTTATCCAACTTCTGTGTGTGTCTCTGAACTCCTACTGATCTATCGTTAGCACTTTTCATGTCCCTCTACCAATGATGCCAGCCTCATCTGCCCATTTGTCTGCTTCACATACAAATATCTCTGTGCCTTCTTCCATGCATCCCACACATGTCCTTCCTAAGCTCATCTGCAAAGCACCTATCAGATGATCTCAAGAACATGTTTAAGTTCTTCTTGAAGACCCACCTGTGCCATGATGTCTATGCTGACTGACCTTATACTTGAGGAGTAACTTGCATAAAATGTATGTTCTCTTTATACATACATGTTAACAGAAGTGTGCATCTCATTCTATGCTGTCTGCCTTTAGATTGTAAACTCCATGGAATAATGCCATGTTGGAGAGGACTTGGCCTTTATGGGGATGAGGGGCAATAATAAAAGATACTCATAATAAAGACCCAATATTTAATGTAGTCCTAGAGAGCTGTGGACTTAGAGCTAGATTCACAAAGAAACGTAGGCATGATGACACCAAGGATTGCCACACCCAACTTTTAGGTGCCTAGAAAATCAGTGAGATTCCCAGAGCCTGGGTGAGACAAAAGTCAGTTTGCTAGGCAGATTCTCACCTGAGCTAGTCAATGGGAGATGCCACGCCACTCAGCACTACATGCCTAAAACCAGTCTGCAGAGAAGCGACGCCCTCTTCTTGAGATTATCAGCTGCAAACCCTCTCTTGGCAATAGGCATCTAAACTATTTTAGCAAGGGCGGGAAGGCGAAACGGGCCCCTCATAACTTTCAGCGCAGTGGTTAGGGTAATCACCTAGTATATGGGAGACCCCTAGTTCAATCCCTGAATAAGAATCTTATAGTATTTTAGGTATTCCGAGCCATTGGGCTACAGGCTATTCTGATGTGGGGTTCCCTCTGTCACTCCTGTTGAACCTGCTCCACTATGGATAAATAACAAAATAATCACGAGGTTAGAGAAAGGTAACAAGAATGAGAATGACTCTAGGCTAGTGGTTTGAGCATGCAGGTGGGAGTATCCAGTCCCTTTGCTCCAAAGACTTTTTAAAAGTCATTTAACCACAGTGTAAAAATTTCAAAAGAAAGACTGAGGGAGCCCCACATCAGAGTATTTCATAGCTAGTGTCAGAACACCTCACTGAAGAGGGGGCAGTTCCCTGTTCAAATCCCTTCTCCCTTTCAGGTGGAGGGGGGAACTTGAACTAGGGGTCTTCTACATCCCAGGTGAGTACCTTAACCCCATGGTTAGAAGTTAAGAGGGAGATGGTGCTCTCCCCGTTCCAGTGATTTGTGCAAGCTTACCAGATCAGGCTGGCCCCACAGGCAAATTAGGCGGAGGAACAATTATCTTCCCCCAGTTTGTGCATCACTCTGTGGCTTAGGTGTCCAGATGTCTGGCACTGGGCTGCAGTGCACATGCTCAGAGGCAGAAACATGGGCCTAGGGAACTTTCACTGCAAAAATGTAGGTGCCAGGTTTAGGCACCTACAGAGTTTGGCAGCAGCTGAGCCAGGGGGTATTGTGAATCCCAGTGAAGCCTGATTCTGGAATTTCAGTGTCTGAAGTGGCAGTTAGGTGCCAATGTTCTTTTGTGAATCTAGCCCTTATTGCCTAACTAGAGGGCATATCTGCTATTAAACTGATTTTAAGATTTTGTTTGTTTTTTTCACAAAGAAACATAAAAGAAAGAAAAGATATTGCTATATTAGATCTCCTAGAATTATTTTTATGCAGTCTACTTAAATTTCCTCTTCAAAATGATGATAGGAGCTAGATGAAAAATTTCTGTCAAAATATCTTTTTCTGGAAAATGGATTTTTGAGAAAACTCATATTTTTCACTCAAAAAATTCTGTTTCCATTGAAAATTTTGAGGGGTTTATTGAAAAAAATTTAAAAGGTAAACATAAAAATAATCATTTTTCAGAATTTCAATTTTTTGGTGAAAACTTGAAACATTTTTGTAGAAAAAACATTAGACACAGACTTAAAACTTACATCATTTAGACACAAAGGATATAAAACTTTGATGTAAGATTAGATACATATTAAATCAATTATAAACAAACAGGCTTACATTACTTACATCAATACTTGGGGTTGGAAAAAAAAGATTCCCAATCAGCTATGTTAGAGACCTCTGTGATAACCTTCAGTGGTCGTGAAAGGTGGTGAGAAGGAGAAGGCAGAGTGATACTTCCAAGCCAGGTCTGATAATATGGCCATCCTCATGTTCACATGTAGTAAGTATATGACACAAGAATTAAACTGTTGGAAACAGCTATTATCAGTCAGTTTAGGATCTGCTAATATTTGCCCTATAGATACTATGTCTTATCCCTCAAGGCCATGCTTGCTAGCCTCAGAGGTGAAAGATCAGGGACTAATCTGCTGAGCTAGCATGCCTAGTTTCAGTTTTTTAAAACATCTTAACAAAGTCTTGACAGGATTATCTGTGTTCGGTGCTGACCCCATTCCATGAAGAACACGCTCCTGTTCTGTAGGGACTTCAGCAGGACTCATGTGATGAGGCCAAAGAAGTTTCTTTGGATCTTGGCTAGTCACTGAACAAGTGTTGGTTCAGCTAGTAAATCAAATCATGACATCACACAAGGGTAGCAACACCAGGCCAGATCCCATGAGCATAGTTACAGTGATTAATCAGCATTGCTTCATTTCAATGGAGCTGTACCACACTGACTAAAGATAGTAAAAGAAATGATGGCTATCGTTTTTCTTAAGCAAAATAAATTTTAAAAAAACAATTCTCTCCTCCCTTTCCATTGCATCCAGTTTTAGAATCACCATGTTTAGAATGTTGTCTAATCAACACCCACTTACATCAGGGACCATGTGTTTGACATAGCTGTCTGAAAAGAAACTAACCCAGAGAGAATACAGTCATGTTATTGATGCAATCAGCTGTGATACCAATTGATTTTAAGATAATAGTATGTTTATATCCTATTCTGCAAGATGATAGTAAAATATATATTGGAAAGTCCTGATACAATGGGCAGATTTTCTCTGAAAATATATAGTAGACCTGTGGATTTGTTAGAAGAGATTTGCTTCCTACATATTAATACCTGTTTTCAATATGCTCACAGTTACGACAAAGAGGCTATTAATTCAGTTCTGACATCTTTGTCTCTAGTTTGTATAAAACTGATAAGACTCCTCTGTGGTATTGCTCACTGCCTGCTCTGTGTTTCAGGTTAACATTTTCTATTGATGCTGTTATTTATTTAGATGGGCTGTTTGCATTAAAAGGGGAAACAACTGTCAATGATAAAGCCCAACCAGATACCCCAAACTGAAAAAGCTTATCATGGATTAAACTTTGTACCATTTTGTCTGATGAAAAGAGGAGATAATAAGGGACACAGGGATAAATGTAATGAAGAGAAACAATACAGAGTTTCTTAGGGGTTAATCCAGGCCCATCATTGAATACAACAGAGTTAAGCTGGCCAAAAGAGGCTTTAGGCTAAATTCTAGGACAAAACTTGTTACTTTATGATCCAGTTGCACCTAATGAAAGGCTCTGTTTGCAAAGAAGATTTTGGATTTGGGACCAGTGGGGCAGAAGTTACCTCCATGCTTTCTGTCTTTTGACACACCAGGGGCCTGGTTGTAGCCTGATAAATGGTTTTCAAAGATCTTCATTGTCATCTTTTCTCTAAAAAAGAGCCAGTGTTACAAAAAGTTACTTAAGAAACCACACAACTTTGACCTAAGGTCTTTGATGGTAGAGACTGTATAATACTCAATCCGTAAAATTTTACTTTCAAGAACAGTAATTTTTCCCAATCATTTTTACCACCAGAGAAGGATAAGTAAAAACCATAATTTTCCATATCATGATGACTGTTTACTTAAAAGTTTTTCCATTTTACTGTCTCACTCCAAGTATGCTAGAATATAAAGTACTTTGACAACTGTAAAGAGTAAATTATAAAATAATGAATGGCTAAAAAATTTTTTTTTAAAGAATTAAAATTCACTTCAGATATTATTTTAGGCTTAGTTAGGGTAATGATACTTTGAAGTCAATGCTATGAATTTTATCATCTGAATGAATATAAATCCTCACTGGCTAAAGATGAGAATATATCATGTAAACACAAGCTATACCAAACTTTATACCAACAGAAACCTCATTGTCTGAATATATGGTAATGTCTGAATCTAGTGTTAGACAATAATACTATAATAAAATTATGAGTTTTTAATTCAAATAAGCTTGTAATAACTGTATGCATAAAATTCAAAAGGCCCTTTACATAAGGTATAATAATTTTCCATTTCCGGGTTTCTGGTTTTAGTTACAATTTTCTTTTCCGCCAGCTACCTTTTATCCTTTAAATAACAACTAATACAAGTAAAGAACTGAGATTTTTTTTAATTGCACTAAATCTCAGAACAAACATTTTGAGACTGTGAGCTCAGATATTTTAATGAAAAGTGGAAAAGAGAGGAATGACTGCAAAAAAAATAAAAAGTGGAATACTGTGTTAAGATGACATTTCTTAAAGTTTAGTCCTACAGAAATACTGACATTTAAGTACATTCTGTAACACCTTTTGCCTCATCTCTAAGGAATTTGTAGAGATTGGGCCATAGCTGTCAAGTATATAAATACCTTTTGTGTGTGCGAGACATCCCGTCTGAATTTTTCATGCATGTTTGGTAACTGTAAAATCTAGTTTTGTTTTGTTCCCTGTCATGTAGGATGTAGCTAGAGTGAAACCACTGGGTGAACAGAAAGCAGTTTTAGAGAAACATTTTCTTTCTCCTCAAATTATAAACCTTTGTCAGATGTTCACAGCTGTGGTTTTCAATGGGAGAAAGAGAAATCATTATTTCTCATTTTTTCACAGCAGGGTAAAAATGAGGGGCCATAATAATGCTATTTTTTAAGATATTGTTGTATAACCTGCGATGTTCATACCTGGCCAGCTTTTGGCACAGGCAAACATATGAAGACACTGCCTGGGATGCACTGTGGTCACGCCTTCTGGGGTAGGGAGAGTAAAAAGGAAATGAACATCTGAGGAAAATGCTGGTAATATTTTGTTCCAAAATTATTTAAAATAAACAAGTCAGAGCATCAACTGAGTGCAGATGTTACCAGTCTCTGTGAAAATATCAGCACTGAAATATATACTGCAAGGTGAGTCAAACAGGTAAATCCAGATAGCCTGTGACTTGGGAAAATCCCATTCAATTGCCTGCTCCACCACGATTGTCCTGTGTGACCTAGGCCGAGTCGTTTAGCTCTCTGTGACTTAGCTCTCCATCTGTGAAATGGGATAAATAGTATTTTCCTATCTCACAAGGCTGTTGTGAGGGTAAACACTTTAAAGATTGTGAGGCACTCCGATATCACACTAATGAAATACCAAAAGAAATACCGTTAATAGATGGGTGTCTATTTGTGCCACCCCCCGGCTTTTCCTAGGTCTATACGCTCTGTTAAGTCTTCCAGGTTTTTTACACACACACCCTTTGCAGGCCATAAGATAAACGTATATAATGTTCTATATGCTGACATGACCTCCCCACCCCCAGAATTTTTGTGAAATGACTCCCCCTGACTGTTCTTGTGCTAGGTTTGATTGAGCTAGCTCACTAAAAATAGCAGTTGAGCCATGGAAGTACAGGTTACCTGCTCAGGTATGTCTACATGTGTTATCCTAATTCCACTGTAGACATATCATAATTTCCCTTCCTCCCCTGAGTGTATCTATGTGCCTCCTCATTACAGTAGATGAATAGACTGATAGATGAGCAAACAAAACCTTCATAGAATATAATTTTTCAGTTCTCTTTGTTTAGAATGAAGAATCCTTGATATTCCGTTTTCATGCAAGATGCATAAATTCAGTTCCCTGTGGATAACAAAGGGGAAAAGCAGTTTTCTCTGAAGCACCTATTCTCCCATTATTTTTCCAATAGGAAATGGTTTAGCCATCATATTGTTCTTCACAGCCATCATATTGTACTTCACATATTGTACTCTGGGTTATGTTCCCTGAGTTCTATAAGCCAGAGTCCTTCCCTTAACCAAAGTGTTAGCGGAATAGTAAAAAATAAGTACCGGTAATTAATCAAAGAGCAATACAGAAAGTGTGGAACTAACAAAATATGTGCTAAATACCACATACTGGGCATTCGCTTGCATCTCATCTCTCATCCTGCACTGGTGTTGCTTCTTAAGGACCAGGCTTGCAGCCTATCCCTCTGTACATGTTCAAGGAGCCTCTCTCCCCTTGTATTCCCCGACAGGTACTGTGAATCATAGTTGCCTGACAGATCAGTGAGGGGTTGGCGGGGGTTGACAAGTCCACCTCTCCCAGCCCATCAGCACCAGATAGCATAAGAGAGCACATGTTGCATCTTTAACCACTCTGTCACGTTCCATGGGAGCCCCTCAAGAGGAATTCTGGTTGAGCTACTGGAATTCTAGCCGCTGCACAGTCTCTCTGCACTCCCGCTAGCGAGCTTCAGCCAGCAAAGTGCAGACTCTAGCACGCAGATTCTAGTTCCTCTGGGCAGGGACCTTGGGCCTGATTCTCCACTACCTTATTCCTTTTATGCCCAGTGCAACATGGGTATCAAACACTACCGAATCAGAATGGTAATGTTGCACAAATGTAAATGATTACACAAGATTCATGGCAGTGAAGAATCAGGCCCCTATAGACCTGAAGAAAACAAATCCTTTAAAGTATAATTAATAAGAGAGATGTTTTTCTTAGTGATGTTGGGGAATCATTGATAGGAACTACACAAAAAGAATAACCTTTGAAGACATTATCGCATAGAGGTGGTTGTTTATCTAACAAACCCTAACAGCTCTAGTCTCTACAAAAGACTTCATTATAAAGGCAGTCTAGGGATGCAATGTGGTGCTGTTTGACAGGAGAGACTAAAGGCCTAATTCTTTACACCAGCGGAACTCAACTGACTGCAGTGGAATTACTCCTGATTTACACCAGCATACGAGAGTGCACAATCAAGTCCAAAGGTTCTAAGAAAACAATGAATTGGGCAATGAAAACACAAAATGAACATGCTGATGAAAAAGAGCAAACAGGCGTGAGTGGAGCAAAATGCTGGGTATCTCAGCACCCATCCAATTTCATTGCACGTCATGGGGCTGTTTTTATTTTTACTGACGGATGAGTGAGCAAAGAGAAAGCCTTGATGGGTAGATAAGAGTCAGAATGGGAAAGGACAGTAATGTTAAGATGAGTTAAAAGCTCTTGCTGACCCCATCCTCTAACACCATCTCCCCAACTGCTTCCCCTGTGAACTTTTTGTGTTGCATTCAGTTTGCTGAAATAGAGGATAGAGGAGCCAAGCAAAGGATATATCCCGCTTCACTGCATAAAGCTAGCCTACTAGGGGGTGTAATGGGTTAGAAGTTAATGAAAGTGACAGTTCTAAGACAAAGTTAGCCAGTGCCTTCCTGTAGAGCCCAGTGCTGAGAAGGGACCTCCTGCCGGTCTTACCTCTTTATATTTCATTTTGCTCGTCTTCCCCTTATCAGTAGGCCCTGCTGTGCCAAGCCAAGGGATCCTTTTTAAAATACAATGTGGTGTTGCTAATAGAAGTGAGCAAAGCCTCATTAGCACAA
Organism: Mesoclemmys tuberculata; assembly: GCA_007922155.1. Lineage (NCBI taxonomy): Eukaryota > Metazoa > Chordata > Testudines > Chelidae > Mesoclemmys > Mesoclemmys tuberculata. The sequence continues at coordinate 11,947,405 of ML675618.1, forward strand.
GGGTTTGAAGAGCTCTAGTTCTAAATACAGCACACTTAGAAGAGATGAGCAAATGCACAGATAAACACTTGGAGAGAAGTGAAATTTTCCTTACTTTGAAAACTATTGATTTCTTATACCTACCATTTAAAGAGGGTCATATACTTCTGTGGTTCCAACCAACCCAGTTTATCCGAGAGGATTTTGCTGATATTTTTTCCTCCACAAATGTTTTCCCCATAAGATTTCTACCAGAGCAGATTTATTTGGTTGGATATTTATTTGGTTATTTGGGAGGATAACTAGTGGCCATGAGCTGTGAATGTGCTGGCCAGTAAAGGCAGGTTATGTAGAGATGCAGCTGGCACTATTTAGCATCTCCCATTAAAGCTGTATCTTATGTGATATGGGAGTGGGGTGTACGTTCAAACTCTTATAACGAGAACCCTGCTATCTCCTCCCTCAGAAGCAAACAGTCAATCTGAATGATTGGTACCACTATCTAGAGTTGGCCAGATTCCTATCACCATCATCAAAACAAACGCACAAGGACAACTTTAAGAACTTCGCTAACACTTTCAGGCAAAAGTTTCACCTAAATGTATTAATAGTAACTTTTGAAGATTTAGTTACACTGTAAATCTCTTGTAGCTACAGAGGACTAGGTTCTCTACTGAAAGGAGTAAGAAGGAAACAAGGCAGTAGATATAGCGAAAAACATCAAATTTTTATTTGACTATTTTTTATGAAAGAGGGACAATTTTTTTCACAAAAATATTCCAAAAAAACCATCTAATTCTTTGAGCTCTATAGGTTCTATCCGAGCACTCAAGAGTGCCTGGCAGGACTAGAAGATCATCTCCAGCACCACCTTATGCATCAAAGGGTTGGTGAGTATGTGATTTAAGACTGATGCTTTCAAGCAATATGTCTTAGAAGCCATTATCATGGAATTCTGCCCTGTATCTGCCAGGTTTCCTGCTCCCCATATAAGCACTGGTCTACAAAATATTTGGGCCAGGGTACTGACGTGGAAAATACTTCATAGCCACATAGACGATTACTCTTTTATGAATCATGCTAGTTACTTTTTAGTCTTATTGGATGAATTTTGATAATTGCAGTAATCTACAGGGACATACAATCTCTTTGCACTGTGATTAACGTGTATTTACCAAAGCAATGCGACAAAGTCACTTTTTAAGGGCCAGAATAAATTGCTATTCTGGATCAAAGCAGTGGTTCATCTAATCCAATGCTCTGTCTCTGACAGTGACCATTTACAGTTGCAGATTCAAGAAATCTTGGTGTAGGCAATTATGGAATAACCTGTCTAGAGGGAAAGTTTCTTCCTAACTCCCGTCCATCAGTATGAGGCTGGCGTATGCCATGCCCTGTGCAAAGGCCTGTCACAGTTGCATTCCATTGAATTGAGGAAGCACAAGGACTGCTTTCTTCATGCACAAAGGGCAAACGTTGCCCCCAAAGGGTATGGGAACAAAGTGGCATCTTGGCCCCAACCCTTCTTCCCAGGCCTGCGGAACATGTTTGATGCATTAAGGGCAACAGACTGTACCACCTGGCAGTCCTCCTGAGCACATGCAAGCAGGAAAAAGGAATGAGCCTCATCCCCATATTCTCTCTTATGCAGTGCAACTTCCAATGCAGACCTGTAAGCACAACCAATACAGGGCTGTGTCTTAAAGAAACAGTCTGGCCCTAAATAAGGAGTAAAGGGTTACTGGAGATTCTTTTCTTTCCACATACAATTTGGCTTTTCTGCAACTGTTCTAAAGAAATTAAAACATCCCTCCATGAAGCTCCAATGTTCTGGCTGGCAACAATTGACATTAGGGCACTTAGCACAAAGTCAATAAATGTTATCACATTTATAGCCTGAGATGCTGAGTTTATTCTTGAACTTGGGTCTCTCATGATCCTGCCTTACCAGGGGGTTCATATGAAAAAGAATTATTATGCTTTATTACTATAAGTGTTGTTCTTTGGGGTTATTCTAAATATGTTTAGGCACTCCGTGGCCCTTTAACGTTAAATACATGAAATTGGTTACCAATTATTGTGAAAAAGTATGCTGCTGATAAATAGTTGCTTCCATGAGTTGAGACAGTGCAAAGTGTCACAACTAGGTCACCAGCCAGTTGGGTTGGCTCTTGTTCATAGAAACATAAATAATAGAGAGAGAAAAGACCAATGGTCATCTAAGGCATGTTACTGAGTGCCCCCAACTTTAATGGGAGTCAAAAGTGTTAGCATCTCATAAGTTCATGCACCTGCTCCATTCACTGCCAATGTAGAATAATTCTTTGCAATACTATCTGGAGTGCTTTATCTAATCTAGTTCTAAATGACTACAACAATGGCAGAGACTTCTGCTCTAGTTCAACCAGGAGTTATGACCAGTGTTATACAGGAGGTGAACCTAGATGGCTATAAGAGGACCTTTTGGCCTCCAAATCTATTAATGTATTCATTTAATTACTTATTTCTATTTTTTAATTTCATGGGGAGCCCTTCAGAGCTTTCCTTGTCCTGATGCCAAATGGAAAAGTCAAAAGTGAAATGATGAAAGTTAAGTCCACTGCAACCAGTGACTGATATTGGAAGTTGAACATAAATCCATTGAAAATTGCATTTATTTGAAAATGTAGGTAGTAAATTCTGCATAATGGAAGATTAGAAGGGTACACACCACAGGTTTAAGATATAAAATTGCTAAATGCTGCATATGCTATGCAAGCAAACCAAATAAAATATGCCTCAAAGAAAAAAAAATAGTATGAACACAGTAGGCGTTAAAAAAAGAGATCAAAAGGGATATTTTCCTACTGAAATAATGGGAGCTTCCCTCCTACACCCCAGCGTGGGAGGGAATTAAACCAGAATTAAAGATGGTCAGATTAGAACTGCCGGGTTCCTCGCCATCTTGCCTGGCGGGCTGCTGGGGAGTCAGGCTTCCAGTGACCCTGGAGCAGCCCCGGTATATGGACTCCCTAGGGCTGGAGACCTCAGGTATCCATGGTCTCCTGTCTCAGGGCCGCCAGAAACCCCAGGTTTCCAGACTCTGCAGCTCCAGGGAAGCTCCACCATGCCAGGGCTTCCTGGGTCTAGGCTCCCTGCTCCCCTGAAGGGAGCCTAAAAGCTACGAGAACACGGGCTTGAACCTCCCTGACACAGAGTCAGGGGCCTGGAGGTCTGGGACAGGCCATGTGGGTCTGAAGCTCTAAGGCAGCCCTGTTATATGGACTGTCCCAGGTAGGGACCCCAGAGCTGACTCACCAGCCTGCCAGAGCCGAGCAGCCTGAAGATGCAGCTGGCCCTGGAATCTGGAAACTCTGGTGGGTCCTCAGTCCCAGAAGAGTCCATATGGCAGGGCTGCCCTGGAACTGCAGACCCTGAGAGCCCAGGCAACTGCTGAGTCAAACTGACGTTCTTGTCAGGTTCCCAGCCGATAACTGCAGTCCAGAAACAGACAAGAATGTCAGTCCGAATCAGCAGTTGATGACCTATTTCATTTCAGGAACACCATGTGTCAATGTTTTTTAAACAAATTTTGTGTGGGATTTCTGGTTCATGAGGAGTTAAAAAAAACATTTTTAATCTCTGTTGGATTGACATAAAAACAGCTATCCTGGAGCAGACCGATGGTCGATCTAGCCCAGTATCCTGTCTTCCGACAGTGGCCAATGCCAGGTGCTTCAGAGGGAATGACTAGAACAGGTAACTATCAAGTGATCCAAATGTCATAAAAACTCAAGTGATCCAAAACCAAATTTAAAATTCTCAAAATTACTGTCAAACTAGAATCTTGAGTTTTGGCCAGCTCTAAACAGGATGGAAAATAATTTGCTCTACATGTTAAGACATTGAAAGACAGATTAGAATCTACATAGAGGGCCCTATCTTTTAGCAACATAGTATTTGACATGGTTATATGGGAGGGGCGGGGGATAGCTTGTATTCTCAACATTGCATTTTTACGATCTCAGGACAGATTAACAGCTGGTGTAAATCAGCATCGTTCATTTGAAGTCAGTGGAGCTACACTCACTTATACCACCTGATGATCTGGCTCACTAGAGCTGGCTGAAAAATGGAACTTTTTAATGAAAATTCTCACAAATAATATGTCCCTGTTTTCATGAAAAATTCAGAATTTGATTTTTTGGACCAAGTCTACCCTCAGTTTTATTAGCAGCAGGAGAGAGAGATCTTAAACAAAACCAAGAGAGTATAAAGAGTACAGGGTGTAATAATGAGCAGAATATCCACACCTGCTTACCATCTGAGCACTCCACAGCTGTCACTACAGTTTTAAGGGGACTGACCCTGGCCAAGAGCAGAGCATCCTCAGCTTCATTAGAAGTCAGTAGGAATTGGAGACATTCAGCATCTTTGAAGAGATGTTCAGCACATCCCAGGATCAGAACTGAAATGCTGAGGCCTTGTCTTCTGATTAATACGAAACTTTCTTTAATTACCTGCTAGTGACAATGAAACTGTCTCTATCTCTTTCAAGCTAGAGATGGCAGCAAATGTTTGGAGTTCTAGATACACAGGATTTGATATAACAAGCACTGCAAATTACCCCTGTACACTGTGATAAAAGTGACCTCTTTGGATTTCATGCTGCAGTTCTTCACTGTTTGGTTTCTTTTGTGGGTTTTTCTTTTTTTTTTTAAGAGCGCATTTGAAAAAGTCTCTGTCTAGGAGAAAGTTCACCTTATCCTACAAAAAACTTGTGCAACAAGAGTAAAAACAAGTTAGCTGGAGTGACTAAAACATCATGGACTGAGCAAAGAGACTCATGATACAGGAAGCAAGCCTGCAGTTCAGAACCTAGAATATCCTCCTTTTTCCATGTTACCACAGTTTGATCATAGCAGAAGATGCTGTATTTTTTCCCTGTAAATTTTAGCTTTATGGAGGTCTGTAAAGACTGCCCCTACACGCAAATAGACTTTCTACAGTAAATGGCATGATCCTGCTCTACAGCACATCCCTCAAATCAGGGATAAGTAGAGCAAAATCAGAGCAGTTACAATTGTAGAGAAGGAGTGAAAATGAGAGGACAATCAGGCCCAGCATATTTAGAAGTACTGATTATTTTGTTTTTTAAAAAGTGAAGCTGTTTTTGAATTATTAATAAAACAATCAAAAACCTTTTATCTGCACATTTCAAAATGTTGTGACTGTTTTGAGGATCCCAGCTAGATAGAGATAGAAGCGCCTAGGGGATCAGGACCACACACCCCCACCCCTTTTTTTTTGTGCTAGAGATAATTTGATAGAGATCCTGAATTTTACACCAACCACCAGAGTTTTCAGAAAGGAACTTTGTATAACTCACAAATTCAGTGAAAATGTCATTCCGCAAAGAATAAGCTCAACTTTACCTTGTACATGTGTATCTCATTGTTCATGTTTGTTTGTAAGTTCTTTTGCATTCACAAGTACTTGGACATGTTCTGGTGACACAAAACAGTCCTAAACTGCACTGTTCTGCCTTGGAAGAATGCACAGAAGAATCCGTATGTGGTATATGCTCCTGGCTGCCCTTGAAGGGGACTGGATAGAAAAGGAAACATATCCACGGTGCCCCTGCACCTCAGCAATCCTCAGCTGCTGGTGGCCCCAGCTGTCACTGACTTCCAGGACAAAGTAGAACAACCTTAGGGCTGCTCTACTTAGCATCAAATATAGGCCGAACATTTGGACAGACCCAGGACCAAGGTGATGGGTGCGTGCAAAGGGGACCCTTGTTGATCCCACCCACCATTACCACTATCCTAGCCTCTCCAGCTGTACTAAATGCTGCTCAGCTGCAGTTGAGGATCACCCCAATACATGGGACCAGAGCTGAATCTGACTTAAACCAGTGTAAATCAGGAGTAACTGAAGTCGATGGAATTATAATAGTGAAAAAACAGTGAAAGACAGGCGAATCAAACCCATGGACTTCATTTATATTACCAATGGGGAAATGTATTCTTTCTTTCTAATAAAAAATTTGTTTTTACCGTCCCGCTTTAATTGTGTTCCGTAACTCTGACAAATCAACAGAAATAATACCGTTCAAATACAGAACTGTATCCTAGGCAACCGTGCTTCCTTTGGAAACTCTTAAGATCATTGTACTTTTAGGGGAGCAAACAAATGATATGTCAGTCATATCAACTCAGCGAGGCACTTTGGAAGCACTAGATAATGGGCCCTAGCCTGAGGATTTCAGCTCTCACTGAAGTCAGTAGAAGTGGTTCCCTGCTGCCTTGGGAGCCTTCCATGAATTTTATCCTGTATTTCAAAGCCAAAGCGGCTGCCTAGGCGGTGGTATATCTGAATTGGCACCAAGGAGTGGGCAGTTAATGCACAAAGCCAAAATATCTTTGTCAATATTTGTTACCACTTGATTTGTCTTGCTTAATTGCTAGCAGAATCTAATTTGATGGCTGCCTTTTATCTATTCGTGAACAGGGAGGTAGGACTGTACCCCGTGCCCAGTATCCCTCATAGAAAATAGGGTGTCTCTGCCAATGTTTTAAACTCATGTCCAAATAGTTAGTAGTATAAATTATATCCTTATGGCAGCTTTCAGAAAGGAGAATCTAAAAGAGATACTGTTTGTCTGGAGTTCTGAGCAGATCGTCATCTTAGCTTTAGATCAAGGCAGAACGATCTTACAAAAACAAGCTGCTCCCTGAAGCCTACCTGGCCTCTAACACAACCCAGTCATTATCTTTAACCTTATCAATATCCTGAATGTCAGCTGAACAAGGCAGCCACAAAATTTCAGTAAACAGAGCAAGGAACAAGGGGGAGGATGTGGTGATCTAATTCAGAAATCAATCATCCAAGACGCTTTTTCAAATGAAAAAAAGGCAATCAGCACCCAGCAACTAGAAAACTCAGGGTTTTTCCCTCTTGCTCTTTCATGTGCACCGCAGTGTTTCTGCAAACAAAAATAATAAGGGCTCTCGGGTCCTTCCAACAAAGTGAAACATAATCCCTTCATGGAGAGTGCATCAATAAATGAATGGAGTTTCCCAGTTTGTTTGGGAGGATAGAATCGTCTGTGCTTGGGGGATCTTAATAATACTCTTAATAAGAACCTGAGCAGTTGAGAGATTTGTTTTTCCTATAACACCTGAAGCAACAAAAGTCCAGTGAGAGAAGGAAAAACAGTTTTTCTTAGGTTTGCCTTAGAAAATAGTGTTCCCTCTTTGGCAGGGGATTGTCCGTCAAACTCTTCAGGAGAAGAAAGGGTCCTCTTGCCAGGGAAGGCTCTGAGAGGTGTGTATTTTGCAGAGATTAGTGTGGCGTTGAAAAAAAGCCTCAGAGAAAAAACTAAGCTGCTTTATTACTTTCAAAAATCTCTTTATTTTTATTTTGGGAACTTCATTTGTGCAGTAAATGGCTGATATTTATATTCAAATGATTGTAAAAATTAGGGCACTTGCACTGTATATCCCTTTCTCTATATCGAATGTAAGGTCCTTTAGGCAGGGGTCATGTCTAAGCAGGAGTTTGAACTGTGGTAGCACTGTTAGGCCCTGCTGTTGCTTGGGCCTCTGAACACTAATGTAATACAAATAATTTTGGGCCAGATCCTTTGTTGGTGTAATCACCATAGCTCACTGAAGTGAATGGAGGTATGTCAATGTACCATCTGTGATCCACGGTCTATAGCATAATAAGAGTTATAATAGTCACCAAGTTATAAGAACACCACAAACACATTTTCTCCTCTCCCCCCACTCCCCAATCTCCACCCCACACACTAGTTTTAAAATTCATCCAAGACGAGATTTTTACCCTTTTTACTCACACCAGCAGCCCACTGCAGGTCTATTTGTGAGTAATTTGCTCATTGATGTGAGGAAGCAGAGGAAGGTCACAACCTGGTACTAAACTCTTTAAAAAATAAGTTACATAACTAGAGATGGGTTGAAATCCCTGAAAAAATAATGGGTGTTTGGGGATTTGTGGACTCAGCAACATCTGGGTTATACTGATATGTAAGTATGAAGCTATTTTACTGCCCATGGTGCTGTCTATGTAACTGGCGCCCTCACATGTTCCTTTTTGTGTTTCTATGTATCTTTATTTTATTTTTTTTTAACTATTAACTTTGAAAGTTTTATTATAGGAAATGCTGGTGAAAAAGCTGGTAGTAAGTATAGGCCAGAATCAAAATGTCTCTACCCTTTCCCTACTGCCTCACCAACAAAATAATTACATAGCCATTGTAGCTTGAACCGCGTCTCATCATGCCATTCTCCAGAAGCAGCACTTCCAGAAAGCACATTTCTTGAAATGGTAGTGTGTTTCCCCCCAGTCTACCCCTGCAGCATAGCTACTGACATTGTCCCTACCCATACTCACAGGTAGGTCAAAATAGTTAGGTCTGTGGCTAGTTTGAACATCTATAATATGGTGTGCTTCCACAAATGTACACTTCACATTGTTGTTCAAAGCTCTGCTGAATGGGGTGTTACTAGATACCAAAATCTAATCCGTACAGTTGCTGCTAAAGCTTAAGTGAAGGACACTATTTGTTATGCTGTGGTTCAAAGATTCAGAATAAGGAAAACCATACAAACTGGCATGGGATTTAGTTCTTTAGGCTGGATCCTTCCATAATTTCATGAATCACCATTTCTGAGATCAGTTAACTGGCAGCAATAGAAAGTACAATCAGTTTCCCCCCTGAGATAACATAAAAATAAAAATTAAATAGTTCTAAATTCTAATTAAAAATAACTCACTCAACCAAATTAGCATAACCTTGCGTAATCACACCACAGTTTTGGGGTTTATCTTTCAACTTAAAGGACCATAAAACATTTCAGTGCTGATTAATTTTTTTTACATACAAGAAATGTAACATTTCATATTTATGATACAAAAATCAATATACACAACATGCCTTGACCTCCAGTATTATTTATAGCATGGCACATTCAGCACTGAGTTTTACCAGATGCAATCCTATTTAAATCAATGAAACAAAACTGGTATAAATCAGTGTCGAATTAGATGTCTATTTAATATTAATCATTCTTAACTTCTTTATTCTTGTCTTGAGTTGCTTGCTATCACATAAAAAAATGCACATGAATCTCAGTGGCTGAGTGGCTTATAAATGATGATTTCCAAGTCCTTGCTAGATCATGATGTGACAAATGAGCAATCAGATAAGCTGGGCATGCTCTATCTTCAGGGAGTAAAGTGTGGCCTAAAAGTCTGTAATAGCTACAGGCTGTAAAAGCCTTCATTTTTCTAACTCTTTCATTGAGACTCTTCATCTGATAGTTATGAAACATGTAATTTATAGAAATTTATAACACTGTCCCTGTAACTTTATTGGGAACATTTAATACTTTTCTGAGTACATATTATTTCCCAAGCATCACATGTGCCAACAGTTTTACGGCCTTTTCATAATTACCTTGTTAATCTCTGCTGAACCCATAGATGTAGTAGCTGATTGAAACATTCCTTCAGCATTTATGATTTAATTATTTCACTTCCTCATTTTGTGATATTCTCACAATGGACAATAATATAAAATTAAAAACTCATAAGAGAATGCATAATCGTGTAACAAAATGTGTTGTTCTTTGCATTCAGCACACACTCACATATATGCCCACAAAAGCTTGAAGTAAAAATGATAGACTGCTATTGAAGATCTAAAACTTATTGCTAGCAATAAAAGTGCTCCCTGGATGGACAGCAATAATAAAATGAGGCCACCATTCAGGGTTTATCTAGCTATTGCTTTTAAGTGTAATTGTAGCATCTGCATCTCGAAGTCGTTTAAAACCAATGCAGAGCTGTTGCTTTTATTCCAGTGACTGCCGAGTAAGAGTGAAAGGGGTTTGAACACAACTATGCTGGAGGAGTGCTCTACCAGGTCAGACGTGAAGACAGAAACAGATGCTTTTTCAATAGACTCATCAGAGCTTCTCCATCCTCACTGCACTCATCTACATGCCCCAGGCACAGACTTTTGTGTTTGGTTTTTGTTTTGCCTTTTTTGCTGTGGGAACTTCACTCTTAAGAAACAAAGGGACTGGCTTAACTATTAAATGTCAATCAAAGAGACAATAGGAAAAACTATTTTAAAAATTTAATTAGCTTTCTTCTTGGGATCATTCTAGTTTGCCTGGTTTGGTTTATTGCATACATGTCAATAACACTGAAAAAAAATGTTATCACAATACATTTTTTTTGCCCTTTGTGGTAACACAGGCAATCTGATTGTGGGTTTCGATTTACAGTAGTCTAGCAACCACACTTACACCTATATTGATACCTGTGAAAATCTGCTATACTGTATTCACTGATTACACATAAGAACTACTTGTCCCGATTCTGAGCAAAGCAAAGCACTTCGTTCCTGTAACTGTTCAATAATACAATTTAAACTTCTTGGATGGAAATAAATAGGAAAATAAGTTAACGGGCAGTCACTTTTTCACTTTTATTTTGATATGAAATAAATAGAATTGATTAGAAGAAATATTATTGCCTCAGTTTATCTCTCTAAGCCAATGCCAGGTGTATGGGAATGCTTTATGTAAGAGTGATACAGAGAACCTCCAGCAGTTTTACCTAACCACGCAACCTATTTCACATTTCATTGGTTATGTGAATGAGCTGTGAAAATAATGTCTGTTTCTCTAAAGTATCAGGACAATAGTTTGCAAAGAGAGAGATTCCCTTTGGTTACAAGAAATAAAATGCATCCATGGAGTTATTTTCAAAGGGCTAAGACTAGCATGCTATCGTCTTAAATATGGAGAAATGTATCTGCCTATGAATAGCAGTCCCAAATTCACCAGCATTTCGCATCTACCTCTTGTTTACAGCATGCAATCTATATAAAGTAAAAACAGGAAAACAGGCAACTCAAGTCCTTTCAGATAAGTGCACAGTTGGCTTTCCCAAATTGAGAGGAAGTTGCTTTCAGTGTATCGGGAAATTTGAACAAGGACAGTCTGTTTTAGTAGGAAGCTGAATTTGTCTAAGATTAAAAATACAGAAAACAGATTAAATAATGCTGAAAGCCTGATTTTAAAAGTCAAAGTTATGTACCTTTCATTCGTGTCTGCCCCTAACATCATTCTATTTTGCTTAGATATGGGCATTGTCTTCACTGACGGTGGCAAATTCACCGCCGTCAGATCGATTTCTCTGGATTGACTGAGCGGTCAGTGAAGACCTGCTCAGTCGATCCAGAAATCATATTTTAAAACCACCTTCTCAAGTGGTGTAGCGCTGCATCGACAGAATGCAGTTCCCATCGACACAGCACATTGAGGACAGAGCACAGGAACAGAAACAGAGAAGTCGATGGGAGTTACGCAAGTTTTTTGGGTAGCTTGTATAACTCCAGTCGACTGCCGCCAAATCTCCAAGGTAAGTGTAGACAGGGCCATGGAAGTGATCTGAAAGCATCTCATGGACTCTGCAAAACCTAAACACAGTGAACCAAATTCAATCTTGGTGTAAATCAGTGAATATCCCCTGAAACCCATGATGTTGCACCTCTTCAAACCAGGGCTAACCTCAGCCCTTATTGCAGGTGAAGGGCTAAAATCTACGATTGGCTATACAGGTGCACCTCCACTTTCTTCAATGACGGAGGTACCTATATCACTGAAAGTAATATATTTCTTTCTTACAATAAGAAAATGTCACTTTGAATTCATTTGTCTTTTGTGGGATTAAACTGGGCATAATTCTAACTCTCAACTGTCACTGCCCTCAGTGGAATTGCTCTAAAGTACAGAACTGAGCCCTAAAATCCTCAAGGTTCCTTTCTCTTTTTAAGGGTCCATTTGAAAGTTGTGTGTCTCACACTATTTTCATTGCTTATCTTTGGCAATAAAATTTTGTGATTTCTTCACTGTTTTCTTTTTAAATAATAATTAGTGATCTTATTTTGGAGACGAGTCCATGCAGACAGCAAGACCAGTACCTATGGTACTTCCTACTTATTTCCTTTATAGCTTGAAACAGGACAAAACAGATACGGAAATGGTAATGACACAGGCCAAGACTTGGCATAGACCATCCAAAGATCATGTGTTCCAAAATTCTCAGGAGGGGAACACCATAGTTGATGCTGAGGAAAATTATTCTAATTGTGAATGAGAAAACAAGGGATTGTGTCTGAAAAATTTGCTTTTTTACAGTTTCCAGAAATAATAATTGCATTTACATTTTTTCATGATGATAGTACCTTATCAGGACAGACTCATCAGTTAAGAAGACATTTTAAATACACCTGATACCCCACTTCAGAGATAATGAGGGTAATTATGATATCTTAGTATAGATATAGCTACAATTTAATTCAGCATGCTAGTTATCTATTGCTTTGGAAAAACTTCTCAGCTCCGTGAGGGAAATTGTAACATAAAAAAAATTAGCTTTTTCTGACCACAGCACTCAAATCTCACTGTTACTCATTGACAGTGAGGCAAGACTTCTGGATTACATTAAAACAGAGCTGCTTCTTTCTTTCTTCGCTGATAAGTCTGATGTCGCACAGTGCTGTCATTATGAAAAAAATGATAAGTGCAATTCATGTTTTTAGGAGCTCAAAAGTAAATGCAAATTGTTCAGAGAGAAAATGTAGTTTTCCCCTCATACTATCAGAACTAATTTTTTCCTCAGGGTAAAATCTGGTGCCCATTTCGCTGAAATATTAGAAACCAGCTCTATCTTGAATTCCATTATATCCACAACAACAAAAGAGGGATGATGTGCTTCAGATACAAACATTTCTCTTCAAATATTGAATGATTTAGGTGGCAATCACCTCCTGAGATGTACAGTCAATAAGGGCTGTCTGCATTTGGAAATTATTTCAGACACAATATCTATTTCAGAATAGCTCCCCATGTCCTTATTCCAGATTAAAATGTTTTTTTCTGATTTAATTTAATCCACAAAAGGCTCTCTTATGACAGAATAAGAATGTCCACATGGAGAGCTATTCCAGAATAACTATTCAAGTCAATTTCTCCTTAAGGTAATATCTTTCTGTGTGTTCTTTTCTACATATTTTCTTCTGACATCAGCAAGTCCTACATTAAAACCTCTCTTAGAACTTCTCTTCTATCCTTCACTCACTCTCTACCAGGAAAGGTCTGGAAAACAGGTGAATCTTTGAGTCAGGCATGAAGAGCACTAACTCCAGGCTTTGGTAAACTGAAACAGGAAGCATACTCCAAAGCCAAGGCCCCCTTAAGGTCTTGTTTCTATCCCCCTCCCAATTAAACTAAGGGAATTTTAATTTGAGTACTTCAGATTATCACAACTGCAGCAGAATCAACAAAGAATTTCTCAAGTAATTAAAACCATCTAAGGCTTTCTTTGTAGACCAAAACTAGCTTCACCTGAAAATCTTCTGGTATCAATGCATTTAATGGTGCAATTTGCTTTCTATAGTTATCTGATTCTACACTAGTAGCAATTTCTGTAAATATTGAAGGTAGAGCTAGTTCAAACATTCTTGATGAACTTTCATTTTGCTGAAGCCAAAAAATGTTGCGGAAATGTATCAGTTTCAACAAACACTTAGGGTATGCCTAGACTGATGGCGGCAAATTCGCTGCCATAAGATCTATCTATCCGGTTTGATTGAGCGGAAATAAAGACCCGCTCAGTCGATCCGGAAGTTGATTCAATTAAGCCACCTTCTCAAAAGGTGTAGTGCTGTGTCAACGGAAATGCATTTCCTATCAGCGTAGCGCAGCAGAGAAAGTGTGCTAGAAGGAAGTTACAAAGGCAACAGAAGTTACGCAAGCTACAGTCAATTGACGCAAAATTTCCCGGTAAGTATAGACCATGCCTTAGTTGGGAAGGTTTTGGGACTTGCTGGTGAATTCTAATAAGAAAGAGAGTGCACTTACATGTGAGGACTCTGCGCCCAATTGAAAAGGTCAGGATTTAATGCAAAAAGACATTTTGACATAATTCTATTTTCACAAAAACATCAAAAGATTTTGTTTTCATGACAGTGCTGCATGAAAACAAAGTTGAAAGCTCCTGTAAAACAGAATTGCCATCCTCTATCTGAATGCAGATCCATGTAATCCAGTCTCAAGGTGACAAAGGGATAGATAACTGTGGTGAAGTTTGCAATCAAAAGACCAGCTTGTTGCCTTCTTGTCAGGCACATATAATAAAGAAGAATTCTTAGCAAACATTGCTACTGGAGTATCGAGCAAATGTTGCTACTAGACCCAACAAATTCAAATACTCAATCTGTGAGCAACAAACTCCTCTCGTTTCTGTTGCTACTTTTGGTTGTTTTCCCCAACGTATAGGCACAATGTCCAGACTTCAGATGTGTCCAAAATAGCGCATGTTGCCCAGAAAGAGTCCATCATGGAATGATATTTCAAATTATTCATTGAAGGCTTGATCTTTTTGCATGAATATAACTTGCTTCATATAAAATCACTTTCAGCAGTTGTGATAAACCAGGTTAAAGAGTGAGGATGGGTGGGGATATTTGCAGTGTGAAACACGTACAGAACATGACCTGTATTTTCATTTCTGAGATTGGAGGAACATATGGTGATTGAACTCCCAAGTGCTAGGAAATCTCCAAATCTTTTTAGAAGAACATGAAGACTAAGTCATAAGCCCACTCAATTTGTTGCCTATGTTCCCAGGAAAGTGTTTTTTAATATTGGGCCAAAGGTGGAGGTGAGTGGAAAACTGGAGAAAAATGGACAGGAGGAGTTTTTAAGCTGGCCAATTTCCAAATTATATAAATTTTGTCATATAAAATGTGACAAAGTACAAAAGTTCATAAATATTTGACTTAAAGCCTGTGTCTTGAACTCTTCAATTTTAACAAAGGAGAGAAGGTTTGGAGACGGTAATAGGTAAAATTGTTGCAATCATTGCAGTACACATAGAGGCACAGGTAAATCTAATAGCATTGTCAGAGAGTAATAAAGCCTGTTTATGTGTGTACACACGTGTGTGTGTGTGATCATGAGATGCAAGTGTTAGGGAGCAGGACAATGTTATTGTGTTTCTCTAACCTAGGAAAGGAAACCCAACACTCTCCTGAATTCTTCAGTGAAAGGGGCTTATTTGATTCCAGTGGAAACAAACTGAAATTTCAGTTTCAGGAGAGCTACTATTTTTCTTTCTGACTTGCTGAGAATATCTCTAGCAGAATGTAACTCTTACTCAGGCTTGTTTATTCGTGTTAAAAGTCACTGCAGGTCACATTTTTCACTTGGTGCCATTTGGTCTGCATTTACTCCTTCCTGTGCAGGAAGTCCTTAAGATTAAAGATTGTATTTTTATGGTCCCATGCCTGCTTACCCATAGCTATTACCTGAAGACCAATGTAACCAGAAGTCAGTTTCTAGAAAGAATATTAACAGTCATTTGTGTGTGTGTATGTCAGGATGAAAAATAGGAGGAAATCAAGGTAGAGCAATATTGGGAAACAAACACTAGGAAACAGCTAAGTAATTGTTCACAATATTGGGAATAAGATGTATTGAAACTTACATTGGAATTTTCAGCTGGGAGGTCAGCTGAGTGCTCGATCGGTACAATGAGTTTAAATTCAGGCAGCAATAGTGATTTAAATACTCTAATGCCATTTGCCTCAGAACACTAACAGATATCTACATACAGTTTTTAGGTATGAACGGAGAGAGTCAAAATGCTTATTGCTCAGTAAAAAACACTTTCCTCTGTGGTCGCTTTGCAGGAAAATTAAATGGCGTAAGCAAAATAAATTGTGTGTGCAAATGGCTGAGAGGGCTTGAAGAACAACCCCATTTTATAAATTTATCATACTGTCAGGTTCCCAGCACCTCTATAGTTACACTTGTCCTTTTATTTTAAATCCCATCTCTTCACTGGTCTATAAGTTAACCATAAAAAAACTTTGGCTAGAAGGTCTCAATTTCTGAAAAAAATAAAGTATTTTTTGTTTTTTGTTTTAAGTAGGAACATGATTAGCCATTCTTAAATTACGCTGTAAGGCCTGAATCCAGACTCCATTTTTTCCAGGTATGATTGTTCCTGCAAATAATTGTAAATGCTGACATTTAGGCATATTAAGTACATGACTGTACCCACAAATCAGGTATTTAGACATGGTAGCATTATTACCCATTATTTATTGTGACTGCTACAGTGTAAGCACAATGATGTGTGAACAAAAGCCTACAGGCTAGATTCTAAACCGTACCCAGTTTCAGTGCAACTGGAAGGGGTAAGGCCATAAAGGAGTGGGTTATAGCATGTAGGTTATATTAGCCCTAGCATAATTTAGATCTACCTCAGAGATGTTCCAAAGTATGCTGCCGGGCTGTTAGCTCTAGAAGTCAGTATGCTAGCTGAAAATAGCCATGTCAGAGTAATGCCAAGCCTTGCCTCTTCTTCTGTGCTGTGGACTGCAAGAAACCACCTCTGTGTTAGGTGGGGCATCAACTTGTTGAAGAAATCCTCAGCTAAAGATAACAGGTGGCTTTCCTGCCCCTTGTGCCACTAGAATTGTGCAAAGGAGGAGAATTAAGATAATTTATTTCTACACTTTTCAAAATGGAGACCACTTTTTAAAGTCATGTCCATCGAGTCAAACCTAGCCTCCTCATTTGCATCTGCCGAGGTCTCCTTGGCAACAGAATTAGTGCCATTCTGCTGTATAATATGGAGGTTGGATTAGGTGTTGGGATCCATGCATAGCAACAGTTAGGGTAGGAGCTAGGCAGACCAGAGAAGAATGGAGTCAGGGCTAGAAATCTGCCACTGTGTAAATCTTCTAAATCTTCCCCCATGGAGGTTCACTGTAGGGGCAACAACAAGAAGAGTCCTGTAGCACTTTGAAGACTAACAAATTTACTTTTTGCAGGCATAAGCTTTCATGGGCTGTAGCCCACTTTGTCAGATACAAGGAATGGAAATCAGATAGGAGGTGTATGTATACATCCAAGGGTAAGGAACAATAATGGGGAGGGTAGATGTAGAAAATCCATTCATTTAGAGTAGATGAGGCCTATTCACAATCAGGCTACTCCAGTGATTATGCTAGAGTAATCTCCAAGGAGAAGGTCCACAGGAGCTACCCAGCTTGGGGTGGAGGGTTACTCCCACTTCCCTCTCAAGTATCTCCCCAAAATCCAACTCAGTTGGCTTAAAGCAGACAAATGTTTTCATGGCTTCAGATTTTCCTTCTATACTCAAGCAACTGAGAAAGTGTATGAATTCCTTATAAGCAAATGGTTCAGGTTGCTAATCTTGTGGGATAGTATTTAAAAAAGAAACAATAGAATGAAAGTGTTCTTTAACTTTGAAGAAGTTATGTGCAATAAATAATTGTAGTCAAACTTTTCACTGGATTTGAATATGAAGGATTATTTTGTATATATGGACCAGTGAAAGGTTCCTGCGCATGGGGTTACATGGATGTAACCCAGAGGATTTGGACTTTAGTCTTTAACTAGACATCAGACATAATAAAACCTTGAAAAGTTCAAGCATCTCCATTATTCTGCTTTGATTGCAACAAACACTTTTATTTCTGGGTTGCTTTCTTGTCATAGAATTTCACAAAGAGACCAGGCTTTGATTTTTTTGGTGTGTGAAATTCCCTGCAAAGCTTTCTCTCTGTCAGATCAAAGAAAGGCTGCTGTTTGTATCTAATGCACATACCCTCAATATGGGTTGGTTCAACGGGGATGCACCAGTGTAACAGAGGAAAATTTGACCCTTTTTGTGTATGATATCTTGATGAATACTCAGCAGTGAATCTAAGTACAAAATATACATGAACTAGCACAGAAATTGAACTCTCCCTACTTATCCTGGTGAGAAAGACAGACTTTTGAGCTATACAGAGCTCTTCCTGAGGTCAGAGAAAGGTACATTTGTATTTAGCTGTGACACACTCTGAGTACCTTTCCCAGACCTCAGGAAGAGCTCTATGGAGCTCAAAAGCCTGTCTTTCTCACCAACAAAAGTTGGTCCAATAAAAGATATTACCACATCCACCTTGTCTTTCTAATATAGTGGGACAGACATGGCTGCAACACCACTGTATACATGCCTAAATCTCCTGACACAAAAAAGTCCATATCACAAACTTTTCTACCATGTACTGGAACAGTGAAGAGTAAGCAAATGTAAGCATTTAAATGACCTATTCCACTCTTGCATAAGAAGGGACAGCTGAATAATATACTGGTCCAGACATCTAGATATGGCAGTGGAGACTCCACTAATGTGACTAGTGTTCCACTGTGAAACAGAGAGGGAGATCTGCATTAGCACTAGCATATTCGAAACTGAGACAGTCTGACTGTGAACCAGCATTGTATAGCTGGCACACACTCTGTGGGATATATATATACTTAGAGAACTGTTCTTTTATGAGCTCCTTAATACTTTGGGATTATGTGTGTTGTTTTAGAGCTCCATTAGTCACACCCAGGGGAAATGTGAGATTCTGTGCCTGCCCATTCCAGCGCCAAGCAGACATGAACCACAGAATTTACCATGCTAAGAGGAGATTTGACTCTTTTGATTATTTTCACCTGTTTATATTCGATCATTTTTCACCTAAGAGGCTAGGCCTCTTACCAAGATACAGTTCATACAATTGCTGACCTACTGATGGCTTTTAAATCAAAGGGATTGGAAGGGGGAAAAGGGCCCCTTACACACTGCAAAATTACATGAAAACATAGGGTAAGACTGTGACCAGGTGTGCCAGGGAAGAGAGAAGCCAAAGAAAGCTCCCCCTTTCCAATCCTGTGATGAGAATGGGCACAAATTGCAGTCCATGCATTCTGAGTTCCATTGAGCTACCTGACAGGCTGTGAGAGGAAGGAAGGCCCTTGCTTCTCTCCTCCCTTGAGGCAGTCAGCCAGGCTTCCCGTGGACGCAACTACACATTGAACCACTCTAAGGTGGTTTAATAGTGGTGTTACTGCCCCTATGCACTAGGAAGCTTTAGGAGGCATTGTAGTCAGAGACTCCCCCTTCTATCGTCCATTTGGGAGTAGATGAGGAATGGAGGAATTTATCTAAATTTATCTAAATTTGTCATGAAAAAAATCATTGACATTTTGAAAATTAGGAAGTTTCAGCTAGGAGTGTCTGAGTAAAGGTTGGTTACCAGGTACCACTTGGGTCCCCTTTGCTGCATCTGCAAAGCTCACACTACTGTCACTAGCTCAGAGAGCCTGGAACCTGACAGAATCTGGAGCCAGGCAAATGCTGGTGTAAAAATGGTAAACATTTTAGGAGGAAAAAATATTTTTTGTAAATCAAAACACAATTTATTTCAGTTTTTGCCACCCTCTTTTATTCCCTTTTCTGTGCCAGAGGCAAAAAGGGGGGAGAAAAAGAAAAAAGAGCAGGAAGAGGGAAAAAATTTGAATACTGCAACATTTTCACTTTTGAGGCTCTCTTTCTAGGTTTTCATTTTTTTTCATTGAAAAACCTGAACATTTCTCAAAAAATGAAAACTTTAACAAATGTTTTTCATTAAAATCATTTTTCATTTAAAAAACACAATGAAAATTTTCTACCAGATCTAAACCTGAGTTTTCTCCTAGCTAATGCTCAGTGCTGAAAACAGTACAAGAAAATTTGATACAAAGTCTGCCTAATTAGGTTTCCAATTCCAACCTGATTTCTGGACCAAACACCTCTGAAAAGAATCAGAACTTTTCAATGTTCATTCCAATGGAACCTCCAGGTTTACCATTCACAAGCTGAGACTCACCAGGAGTTTGGCAGAATGTCACAAAATTAAAGCAGGTGGGAACAGGGAGGCAGGGGTCTGTAAAAGATAGAAAAGACCTTGAGTGTGGTATGGTAGGTGAGTGAAGGTTAGTGATCATGGAAAAAAGATGAGGGAAAAAGTATTGTGAGAGGACAACAAAACAGGACAAACTGGTCTCTGACCATTTACTTGGTGGAAAAGAGGAGAAGAAAGTTAAGGATCATTTGGGATTTTGATGAGTAATGAAGAATAGGATTGAACTGGGCGGAGTAAGGGAGAAAGATGAAGAGAAAAAGGGAAAGGAAGGAGAGAAGCCCTCAGAAGTTTTGAAGAAGATTCATATAATCAAATGAGACTTATCTGAACTGAAACTCCAATTTATTTGCATCTAACATGGAACTATTTCAAAATGTCTTGTTTTTAATTTCAGAATACAGTAAAACCTGTGTTAAAGACAAATTTTATTAAGCAAAACAATGGTTTTAAGCAATTACCCCAGGGCAGCCTTAACAATATGAAATTATCTCTATTAAGCAATCTCCAAAAACTCATACCACAGGTCAAGGCATCTGCACCTATATTCCCTTCAGTGGTCCCTTAAGGACACCCACTCAAGGCTCCCAGCTCCTCAGCCATCACCTCTCTTGGACAGAGACCTGTGACTCTCTTCCTTCTGACTGGGGTTTTTCCAGGCTTCCCGGTTCCGTATGATATTCCCAGCAAGCCAGATTGCCTAAACAAGCCTGTGCCTGCACTTTGCTTTCTCTTTGAAGGTTGTGAACAGCAGTAATTGCCCACAATGATAAATTACCACACCGTTTTTTATAAGCTAGCACATTCTTCTTAAAGTTAAAGCATTGCAGAGGAAACATATTAAAAACAATAAAAGGACCTACACGCATGCTAAAAAGTTTGCCAGAGGTCACCACAACTCCAGCTTCGAGCTTTGGTAGTTGTCAGTTCTTCAAAACACACAACTTTGTTCAGTCTTTCCTTTATACAGTTTGGACCTTTGAGTTTGGCATCTTGTAACAGGTGATCAGCTTCTCAGGGCATAGTTTCAAAAGGCTGTGTTTTGCATTCATTTTTCTCTAGATATTTCCCAGGAAAACCACTTAAAACTTTTTGTTCCAAAAGTCCATTTTGCTTGGCATATGTTCAGTATAATCCTTTGAACCCACAGAGCTACCTTTCTCACATCTCCCACATCAGGAGCCTACAATAATACATAAGCCATTCATTTAATACAATGGACCCAAAGATCCTTAAACTTAATTCAGAAAGGTCTCCTAAAGATATGGCAGGAAGTTGCCATATCTGTCACAAACAGCACCCATCTGATAGAAATCAGCTGAACCTCTTAGTTTCAGAGTCCATAAGACATGCACCAATACTATCTGTGCACAAGAAACTCTGTGCTGTGCATTCATCTCTGTGTATTTTAAGAACAAAACAAATGGCAGCTATTACACATGATAAATTGTGCATTTTTATTTCACTTTTTGAGACCACTTTTTGTTGGTGTCTTAAGTGGACAATTAATATAGGTTTTGCTGACTACGTCCTGGTCTCTTGCCGTTCACGGTTTCCCACTCCCTTTTCACTTCCATCAGAGCTGCCCTTTCAATTCTAACTATCACCTCTGCCTTTCCCTCTTCACAACCATGCCCTTTTACTGTCTAAACCCTCCTCCTCTGTTTTCTGAAGCTATTCTCTCCTTCAGCCCTTTGCTATTGTAGCACTCCCAGCTCCCCTTGTTGTTCACCTCCCCTCATATTGCTGTTCTCCCTCTATGTCTTATCGCCTTAATACAGAGTGCCTCTTACCTCTTGTTCTGGCAGCTGTTTTCAGGAAAGAGATTATGGTACTCAACGGGCCAGCAACTGGCCAAATCTCATAACTCATGCAACTGACAGTGCACTCCTGAATTACGGGATCTTGGAGGTGGGGGTGAGAGCCAAGCAAGTATTGTAAACAAAGGCTAATGACAAATGGCAATACGTTAGGTTATGGAATCTCAGCCAGGGGCTTACCACGGGGATTGCTGTTACACCCAATGTTATTTAAGATCTTAAATTATTATCTGGAAGAGGGAGTAAACTGGGGTTTGAATTTAACTCTCAGAAGTGGTGCTGCAAACTACCTCTGAGGGCAGAGATATAAAACAATAGGATTTAGTGGCACTCAGGTCTACGGGGACAAGTACAACTGGTTGGGGATGATGAAATTATTTTTAAAATCATTTTAATTAGAATTCCACTTCAATGAAAAAGTTTTTAATAGTGATTAAAAACAAACATACAGTTGAAAGGGACCTTCTGAGTTCTATCCTTGTTCTATCACCTTCTTTTCATGTGACTTAGGGCAAGTCACTTCACCTCTATGTTTCAGTTTCCCCTTCCTCATCAGAATTTATACTTCACATTATAGTTTTCTATATACAAATAGAAGCCAAATTCTCTCTTTCAGGATTGCCGCTACTGTATGACAGGAAAGAAGGAACAAAACAAGAATGACAAAAAGTAAGGTGTCCATGAGAAAAGACTGCCTGCACTTCTCCGTAGTGTAGT
Source organism: Mesoclemmys tuberculata (assembly GCA_007922155.1). Taxonomy (NCBI): domain Eukaryota; kingdom Metazoa; phylum Chordata; order Testudines; family Chelidae; genus Mesoclemmys; species Mesoclemmys tuberculata. Next base: position 11,969,758 of record ML675618.1, read on the forward strand.
GAACATAAAATGACAGCTTCTGCTCCAGCAGGGAACAGATTTCACTGCCTGTGGAAATGAAGTGCGCTGCAACCATATCAGAGGTACAGGTTGCCTACACTTATATTGCGTCACAAAGCTGTGCAAGGAGTAGTTATTTAAACCAAAATTTTCAAAAGTGATTTTGGCTTCTTCTATTTGTTGGGTACCCATATGTAGACAAACAGAGGCAACCAAAATCAGAGTCTACTTTTAAAACTTTTGGGTGCACTTGCAGTGTTGGACACCTGATAAATACATATTGTAGGTAGTAGATAGGTAGATTGAACATGTAACAAATTGTATATGTATCAAGTATTATTATTACTGGAGAGCTCAAAAATGCACTCACTAAATAACAAAACATTCAACAGATAGTTAATCTAGGGGGAAAAACTCCAAAATAAATATCTTCAATGGAAACCCGGAGAATGGTAATTTCACCAGTTTTGTGGATAATGCGATTTTTTTCCCACCATGCTGTTGTGATGGTCATGCCTGTCTGAGCATGATTATTTTACTCTTTGCTTAAGATTACTACAGAAAAGACAAAAATCATCCATGTATAGGTTTTATGATTTTAACTTGATTGGCAAAAGCCTGAACCCTAAAAAAGGACCTTGGTTAACCACAGAATCATTAAGTTCAATGAAGGGAAAAAGAATCAAAATTTTACTATATAAGGATTAAATAGTTTGCCACATTGCCCATTGCAAACTTCCTGTAGGAAGTGAATTGTTTAATGTGAGTAGCTGACTCGTTTAAATTAGTAAAGGTGAGCAGAAACATTTTTAATTGTGCTTTTTAGTTATTTAGCCTCAGGTATTCTTCCAAATCTCTTTGCAAAAAAAAACGTGAAATGTCAGAGGCTCCTGGGTACTGGGATTGAATGAAGAAATGATGTTTATTTTCCCCCTTTTCTGAAAAATATTTTTTGATTTTTAAATGGCTGCTTTAGTGTATGACCCTTGGTTGTTTCAGGGTCTGAAGAGATTGCACTCTAAAAGCATTTCAGTGCTTTTCAGCCCACTGTAGAGCATCTCAAAACAGGACTTGGATAGCTACTGAAGTAAAAAGTCAAAGGGCCGGGGGGAACACTATAATCTACAGTACTGAAATTGTCTACAGGAAGCCAGACCTTGGGTAACAGGTATAAAGGGCAAAGGCTGTTTTCATTGGGTTAAGAAGCTGTAGAAAAGTACAAAAAGAAAAGTGGAAGGAAGGAAATTAGAGAGCTCTGAAGTTGAGTGGCGACTCAGCTGCCACACTGCCTTATTTATGTGAGCTTTCTTTTTTTTTCCCACAATAGATTTTTTACTTTTGCATGGCAAAATCTGGTGTCTAATGACTGAACACAAGGAATTCCTGCACCCCTCTACTCTGGTATTTTGCTGCTAATGCCACACTTCCAACTCTTCATTTTTAAGTTTCTCCGAGCTTCAAGGGGAGAGGAGGAGAGGACACATTCAGAAGGATCTCATTACAGGCTGATTGGGTGTTGAAAATTATCTTTGGGCTTTGCTTTCTCTTTGATTTGCTGGCCTCAGCTGATGACTTCAGTGGAACTATACCAAAGGATACTGATTGAGGATCTGGCCCACTATCTATTTTAATAGACAGCGGAAGACTAACAAGAAAGCAAAATTGTAGTCTTTCCCAACCTGTGTCCAGATATTGGTGGCTTATTGCCTGATATTCAGAGATGATGAGCACCCAAAGCTCCTATTGACTTCACTAGACACTATGGCTGCTCAGCACCTCTGAATATCAGGCAATAAGCAGTTTGAGCTCATTAGGTGAGTTGTCATCTCTTGTATATGTAGCCTGAATAATAATTAACTCAAAATTGAGTCATGATGGGCCTTAGGCACACTACAGTGAGCTACGGGTGAACTAATGGGAACCCTCCTAGCTGCATTCAGTACTATGTTTCCTGAACATAAGAGCCCTGTCACAGTGGAGGCAGAGCCTAATGTACAACTGGCAGCAAGCATTGCAGCTTGGATGAGGTTGTTCACCAGAATTTGTTCCTCTGGTCCGTAACTCAGTGCAGATTCATTCATTCCCTTGCTTGCTGCATACCGGCTACTAGCGTAGACAAACAGCTTGCTGAAAACACCTTCCCTTAGTTGTGGATTTGAAAAGCAGTTGTCATCAAGAATGCCATTCAAAGCCCACCACCAGGTTAAAAAAATGGCAGGCCTTTGAAGAAAACAGCATAAACACTATATTGGTAGGAACCCACAGAATTATAGAGCCACTGTTGCACCTTTTTAGACAGCAGAGTGTGGTGCCCATCTGGATGTTAGTTTACCAGTGATCCTGCCTTCACACACACACCCATGGCAGTAAAGGATGCTGCTCCTAATGACCCAACCAACCAGCTCCACTTCAGCAGCACAGGCAGTGTGTTAGAGCTCTGTCTGAGCTTGAAATAAACATCTTGACATTTATAGTCTATAAATACACTTCAGTATTTGGGACTCCATCCTGCAAGACGCTGGACACTTCCCAAGAAGTGTTGCACACCATCTCACAGAATGCAGCCCTGACGTAGCACCACATCGTTGTTATCCTAAGGTGACTTTGTCCACTAACAATATGTTGGGGTTGTGTGCATGGCTTCTCAACAGAAGGTGTTTGTTTAGTTGTCAGCAATGCTGAGAAAAGGGGAGGAAGGATATTCTCATGGATAGGGGCACTATACTAGGACTCAAGAAATCAGGACTCAGACCTTAACCAGTGTAACCTTGGGCAAATCATTTAATCTATGCTGTACTTCAGTTCCCCATCTGTAACATTAAGGCTGGGTCTACACCGACAGCGGCAAATTTACCGCCGTCAGACCTATTGCTCTGACTCGACGGAGCGGTCTGTGTAGACCTGCTCAGTCAATCCAGCAATTGACACAGGAAAATCATCCGGTAAGTGGCATAGCACTGAGCCGCACAGTGCTTCGGTGCGGCGCAGAGTGGACGGCGCTCGGAGCAGATGCAACAAAGTCGACGGAAGATATGCAAGTGCTTTATGTCACTTGCGTATCTCCCGTCGACTGCCGCCAAATTTGGAAGGTAAGTGTAGACCGGAACACTGGAACAGTGTTTCCCTACCTCCCTACCTGTTCTGGGGATAAAATCTAGTGATGGTGAGGCACTCTGATACTACAGTGATGAGAGCCATCTAAGTACCTAGATAAATAAAAAAGAATATAACACAAAATCTTAATTCAAATTAGCTGATACAATGTAAAGATCCTTATCTTTAAAGAGAGGGCTTTTACAAAAACAAACTAAATGATCTAGACTAGGGCTAACTAGCCTAAGTGGGAACTTTCTTCTTTCCTTTGAAGAGGTTTCAAAGTAAAACAAGATAAGCAGAAGCTCTTTAAAAAAACCTCTCTTCACAGAGAGCTGGGATGTGACAGGAAGAGTGAAGTGGATCTCATTTAAGAAACAGACACTTCTTTAGCAACAGTTGCCTGAGTTTTCTGCGTTTTTTTTTAAACACACAACAGATAAAACAAGTAAATATCCACACCCTTTGGGATTTGCCAAGGGGAATTCTAAAATCTATCTTTTAAATAAAATGAAATAAAAATGAACTACATGTGTGTTTTTACAAGAGATTTCTAGATTTTGGCTGAAAATGGATACTAATTAGTCCAATTTAAATACTTGTGATTTTTTATTTAGACAAAAGAACCACAGTATTGAGGTTTGAAAATTTACTTCATAGAATCTTTTAGAAAGTAATAAGGATTTTTATTGTGTTCTTAAATATGAGTTAAATGCACTTTATTCACCAGTAGCCCCATTCTTCCCTCCAATAAACAATGCATAATTAACCTCTGTCTTTATACTTAATTATGGGAGATAAGCAAATAATTTGCTCAATAAATTTAGCTTGTTTTTCTGCTCTGAGAATGTCTCCAAACAGGTCATTATTTCTTCTATTAGAATTTACTCAAAGTATTGTGCGATTTTTTCCCTCTACTTTAGACTGTGTACAATTTACTGTGAGTAGTGGCTACTTGATTTTCAGAATTCAAGCAGCACCCCATCCCATCTGATATGAAATGTCCCAACTGCCTGGCATTTACTGGCCAGTCTTTTGTTTTCACTAGTCTTTGGACATTAAGCAATTTCATGTGCATTCATAGTCCTAGCTGTGAAGGTTGTGATCTATGTTATTTAATTAATTTTCTTTGTGCCAGGATTCTTGTGGGAGGATTAGAGAACCCTGTCCTATTTCTGTAATAAACAGTGTCTCTTATAAAATATACTAACTGTCGTTATCGGTCATCAACATACAATGAAGAGACAATGAAGAATGGCAGCAAAGAATAGGAGATATTTGTCCGCTAATCAAACAAGTTCAGGCCCCAGCAGATGAAAATAACTACTCATAACATCAGCATCAACTTAGCTTCATCATCACAAATTGTTATTTGTGCCAGTTGTAGATCACAACAGCTTGCTACATAGAGTTGTCACTCTGTTTTGCTCACTTTGACTGTGACAAGTAGGCAGTTGTGGTCTAGAAGCCTCCTTTTCAGACCAGCAGGCGTGGAGCAGATGATGTGAAGGAGAAGATGCGGAGCATCAAGCTGACACGGACGATATTGGTGTGATATTATCTGGAAGGGAGGGTTCATGTTCGGATGATGAATTTCTGGGTTATTCTGAGAGATCCTGCTGCAGCTGCCACAGATCCTATTAATTCTTAGGATAAAATGGAGGAGGAGGGTTTCATTGTGGAGCACCCCCAGGAAGAAACATCTAAAACACAAAGGAACGTAGAGCTCACAGTAGTGTGCTGCTAGCATCTCACTTCATCAGTGTCCAAAAACAATATACACATGCCACAGTAGTTAGGAGAGAAGTAGTTATTGTAACAGAGACCACGGAATGAAGGAAATTGCCATGTTGTTATCTCTGCTGTTTTACACAAGCAAAATGCAGATCATAGTACATCGTACCAGGGAAACGCCAGAGGAGAAAGTCGTAGATGTAGAAATATTTTTCCACTGACCCCTGTGATCCCACCTACGTAAGTTGTGTGTATATGAACAGGTACGTGAGCATGGAACTGATCTCAGACAGATGCATATTTCATTTCATTTCAGAGACAACAAAGCACAACTATAGTCAAATTTGTACTCAGAGAAAGAAAAAAGGTGAGAAGCAACACCGCTTAGGTAGAGGGGAACTTTAGGTTGCTAGAACAAGTACCTCCGTCAATGAGAAAACAGAACAGAAACAACAGTATACACTCAGTTTCTGATAGGAGGTCCAGTGTCTTTATGATCCAGCTGCCCTAGTAGAAATGTACTATGGAATTAAATCAGGATAAAACCAATGCGACTCTATATTAATTAAGCACCAAATTATGCTACTAAAGCACAGCCTTGCAGAGGGGCTGCACCACTCAGAGATCACTAATGCAAAGGGGGAACATAGAATCATAGAATATTAGAGTTGGAAGGGACCTCAGGAGGTCATCTAGTCCAACCCCCTGCTCAAAGCAGGACTATCCTCAGCTAAATCATCCTGGTGAGAGTTTTGCTAAGCCTCTAAGGATGGAGATGCCACCACCTCCCTAGGTAACCAATTCCAATGCTTCGCCACCTTCCTAGTGAAAAACTTTTTCCTAATGTCCAACCTAGACCTCCCCCACTGCAACTTGAGACCATTGCTCCTTGTTCTGTCATCTGCCACCACTGAAAACAGCCTAGCTCCATCCTCCCTGGAACCCCCTTTCAGGTAGTTAAAGGCTGCTATCAAATCCCCCTCATTCTTCTCTTCTGAAGACTAAACAGGCCTAGTTCTTTCAGCCTCTCCTCATAAGTCTTGTGCTCCAGCCCCCTTATCATTTTTGTTGCCCTCCGCTGGACTCTCTCCAACGTGTCCACATCCTTTTTGTAGTGGGGGGCCCAAAACTGGACACAATACTCCAAATGCGGCCTCACCAATGCTGAATAGAGGGGAATAATCACTTGCTGTGATCTGCTGGCAATGATCTTACTAATGCAGCCCAATATGCCATTAGCCTTCTTGGCAACCAGGGCACACTGCTAACTTATATCCAGCTTCTTATCCACTGTAACCCGCAGATCCTTTTCTGCAGAACTGCTGCCTAACTCGTCGGTCCCCAGTCTGTAGCTGTGCATGGGATTCTTCTGTCCTAAGTGCAGGACTCTGCACTTGTCCTTGTTGAACCTCATCAGATTTCTTTGGGCCCAATCCTCCAATTTGTTTAGGTCCTTCTGTATCCTATCCCTCCCTTCCAGGGTACCTACCACTCCCTCTAGCTTAGTGTCATCTGCAAACTTGCTGCAATCTACCCCCTTCCAGATCATTAATGAAGATGTTGAACAAAACCGGCCCCAGGACCGACCCCTGGGGCACTCCACTTGTGACTGGCTGCCAGCTAGACATGGAGCCATTGATCACTACTTGTCGAGCCCTTTGCTCTAGCCAATTCTCTATCCATTTTATAGTCCTTTCATCCAACCCATACTTTTTTAACTTGCTGATTTTTTAACATGCCCACTACTACCCCCCTTGTAGAACCACCCTGACCACTCTAGGGTAGAGCTGGTCAGGATTTTTTTCTGATGACAAATGCCACCTAATCAAACACAATTGTTTTCTTGTGGAAGGATGAAACTCCCATTGGCAAGGGTTCTCAGTCCAAAGTGGAATATCTGTTGAAAGCCAGAAAGAGAGGGAGAGCTCCTCACCCAATTATAGCCATGGCACTCACCTCCATTACAGAACACATGGGAGAAACAGGTCCCTGCTCTGCCTGATTCTGAGCAGGGACCTGAACCCTGCTTAGTCCCAGCCAAGTGCCCTAATCACCAAGTCATTGGGTATTCTGAGATGAGTCTCTTTCAAGCTCCCCTGTTGGGGTTGTTCCACTTTGTATAAATATTCAGTGAACCAAATAGTGACTGACTATTGCTCAGTAGTTATGGCATTCACCAGGGCTGTGGGAGATTCCCAGTTCAAGCTCTCTCCCAATCAATATTTAATTATATATACAAAGAAGAACAGCTGCAACAGGAGAGCTTGAGAAAGGGAGACAAAGACTGATTCCATAGCCCAGCTGTTAGGGCACTCTAGTTCCTGTCCCTGCACCACTGAATATTTATTGATTTATACAAAGTGGTAAAGCTGCAACAGGAGAGATTGAGAGAGACCCACAACAGACTAACCACTAGACTGGTGGTTAGGGCGTTCACATGGAATGGGAGAGATTTGGGATTCAAGTCCCTACTCTGAATTGGGCAGAACAGGGACATGAAGCTGATTCTCCAATATTTCCTGCATCCCAAATGAGTGCCATAACTACTGATCTATTGCCTGTAATGGGGCCTGGGTGGGTCTTCCACAAAAACTTCTAAAAGGAGTCAGTTTCATCCTGATATGGAACAGACATTTTTTCAATAAGCCATTGAAAAGCCCAGCTGTGCTTTGGGGGCCCATGAAACAAAGAAGGGGGGGAAGAATGGGAATAGTCCCAGCACCAGCCATTCCTTCTGGTCCTTACATAGATCACACAAGAAAGAAAGAGGCTTCTTGCACCCTTCCATCTGCCATATTGTGCACCTACATAAGAGCTAGGTAGAATACAACCCTAAAAAAGTTTCTATCAAAATTAATCCAAAAAGCTTATAGCATTTAATATAGAATTCTAGCCTTTCTACATTTTTAAACTATTCTGTAGAGTTTAATATAGAATCCTATCTCTGCTATATGTTTTAAAAATTCTTCAGAAAAAGATTTCTTTTTAATTTAAAACCCTAGACTATGCCCTATAAGTTACTTGTATGTGCTTTTTTTTAAAGCATTTCTTCTATCAGACTGAAGAACTTTAGCTATGCTAGTTCAACAAGCTCAGCATTAACTTGGCTGCTTCTACTGCAAAAACTTCCTGTAAAAGTGACAGCTGGTGGTGATAGGCCTGACATCCAGGGGGAAATTAGCATTCCCTAAACTGAATTAGGCTAATGAAACATGATGTAACAATCACAAGAACTTTTTTTGAGGCTGACAAAGCAAGGCCCTGGGCGCCTCCACCTTCACTTGGACCTTAATTTAGTGTGAGTAATGAATATACATGTTAAAACAGCTCCATTATTCTTTACTGATTTTGCATTTGGACACTGCTGCGCTGTTCTTGGTCTGTGGTCATTGTTTAAAAGGAGGGTGCAGGACATACATTGAAGGATTGAAGCCCAGATGTTTCAAGCCACCAACAGAAACTAGTCAATGGGCCATAAATTTGTGAGGGGAGAGAAAGATTTGCAAAAGAATTGGAGGCAACCACCAGGAGAGGCTTGAATAAAAGGGTCTCTGCCGGTGGTATGGTACTAGTAGAAGGACAGGCTGAGAGTTTTCCTCTGGCAATCTGTTCATGACTGGCCATGAATTTTAACTAGCTACACACAGAATGATTGCTTTCCTTGTTTAGGCTCCTCATTTTATTGACACACAGCAACATAGCCCACAAAGGTTAGAATTACCGAAACACCATAAACTGCCTACACACAACGACTGACAATAAAAGAGTTGCTTTTCTTACCATAGTGGGGATTTTAAAAAATCTTTATACAATCACCTTTTTCCATCTTTTCCTTTAAACTTCCATGTTGTGATAACTCTCATTGGAGATCATGTTTTCTTCTTTAGTGAAAGTAAAATTTGCTGTATTTTTTCTCTTTGCTTTCTCTTTATTATAAAATGAAATTTAAAAGTGGCCTGAATATTCCAGTTCTACGAAATTTAGTGTGAAGAAAAAAATTAAGGGTCTGATTCTGTTATGCTAACTCACAGTGAGAAATACATTACTCCCATTTAATTTTAATCCATAGAGCTGATTGTGAAGTAAGGGGGGTAGAATAGGGTCCTTGTATTTTTAGTGCTTTGCAAAAATAACTTTGGCCAGATTACACCACTGGAGATCTGTGCACTGTGGGGGCCATCCACAGGACCATGCCCTTCAGCTCCCCAGACTATGCAGACCCAAATTTGTCTCTCTCTCTGTCCCCACCGCCCCCAAAGGTTTTACCATGAAAAATTAATACAGCCCCAAACTTTCTTTACTTCTCCATTGATCCCTCACTCTGCCCAGAAGGGGAGGCTGTGGAAAAAGAAGGTCCTTAGTGCCATCTCTTTTAAATCTGCATTTACAGGAAGCCAGATGGACTGCTGGAGCCAGAGCCAAGGGAGGCATAGAGGGCTTCTCTATGGATGGCCCTAGCTTCCCAAAGATCCCAGGGGATCCACAGAGTAGGGTGTAGGCTCTTGTTGCAGGGGACCAAATATTTCTCCAAATGTCATGCAGTAGGACAATCTCTGCAAGGCGCTCGTCACTAAGAATTCATGAATTCCAAGGCCAGATGGGACCACTGTGATCATCTAGTCTGACTTCCTGTATAACACAAGCCATCGAGAATAATTCCTAGAGCACATCTTTTAGAAAAGCATCCAATCATAATTTAAAAAATTGTCAGGGATGGAAAAGCCACCATGACTCTTGGTAAATTGTTCTAATAATTAATTATTCTCACCATTAAAAATTTACAATTAATTTCCTGTAGAATATGTCTAGCTTCAATTTCCACACATTGGGTCATGGTATACCTTTCTCTGCTAAATTGAGGAACACATTATTAAATATTTGTTCCCCATCTAGATATTTATAAGCTGTAATCAAGTCACCCCTTAGCCTTCTCTTTGATAAGCTAAAGAGATTCAGCTCCTGCAGTCTATCATTATATAGCATGTTTTCTAATCCTTTAATTATTCTCATGGCTCTTCTCTGAACCCTCTCCAATTTATCAACATCCTTCTGGAATTGCAGGCACCAGAAGTGAACTGTGGTTGCATTAATGCCAAATTTAGAGGTAAAAGAACCTCTTTATCCCTACTCAAAATTCCCCTATTTATGCATTCCAGGATCACATTGGCTCTTTTGGCCATAGAATCACACTTGGAACTCATGTACAGCTAATTATCCAGCATGACCCCCCAAATCTTTTTCAGAGTCAATTCTTCCAGAATAGAGTCCCCCATCCTGTGTGTATGGCCTACATTCTTTGTTCCCAAATGTATATATTTACATTTAGCTGTATTTAAATGTCAAGCAAGCCAGATCACGCCAAATCAGTTACCTGTCCTCTTCCTTATTTATCACTCTGCCAATTTTTGTGTCATCTGTAAACTTTATCAATGATGATTTTGTTTTTTTCTAGATCACTGATAAAAATATTAAATAGAGTAGGGTCAAGAACCAATTCTTGCAAGGCCCCTTTCTCATGGCTTTTGGTATAGTCCAAACTAGAAGGAAAAAAGCTCAGGAAATGCAGCTGAGATGAAAGTTTAACAAAGCACTAATATTTGAAATACAAATTAAAATTTAAAATAAATTAAGATGATGGGCGAAATTCATCCCTGGTGCAATGCCATCCGAGGCATCAAGGATTAATTTGGTGTACCATATCTAAAAAGTTTTGTCTCAGGTCGCTGTACTAAGTGCCTGGCAGTTCAGAACACATCATACAGGAAGATTCTGCTCCACATCTGGGCAGAGTATAATTCACTATCAGAAGGACAAAATAATTCCTATGAATTATAGTGTATTTATGTATGGCATACACACAAGATTGAAATACCATGAAGTGTCTCTCTTCAACCAGCAAAGTTCAAAGTAAAGGGTGAGGTTCTTTCTTTAATTTTCTCCCTGGGACTTAAGTTGTTCACCTCAAATGAGACGAGACTGAGTTTTTAAACAAGAAAACCTGACTGCATGGTGGGGCCCACAGGATCACCCACTGACCATTGGCCATATTACTTTCAATACAGAGCCATATTCAGATGAGTTAATGTTAAAAATTTGAATAACTGTCCTTCCCTGCTTTCATCAGTTAAACATATCCTTTTGAAATTTTACTGAGCATAAAATCAGATGATATTCTAAATTAAAAGGACACTGGCAATATTGATGGGCCCAAGATTTGTAATCCTTCTCCTAATCTAAAGAGCCTTTCAGACCTCCAAAAAAGGGGGTGGGAGGGGAAGGCAGGTAAATGTTATCATCTGCTCTCATTAAATCTAGGGTGCTGTGTTTTTCTTTGTACATGAACATCTTGCAGTCTCATCTTCTCCCTGCCACATTACATGCAACTCCTGCTCTTGAGATTGTCAGTCCATTTCAAAATTTGCAATATGGATTTACAGCAACATTTTTAAAGTCAAGAAATGTTGCAGTACACTGTATTTGACTCAAGCTAATGATGACTTTTTCTATATTCTTACTGGATGCAAAGAAGATGGTGGGTGAGCCTGTTCTCTTTAATTACAGTGAAGAGATACCCTTTGATTTTAAGTGCATGTCTTTCACAGTTATTTGTAGGAGAATGCTAGTAGTCAAAACAGTCATCAGGAATTAGTTAGATATTAAACTTAACATCAGATGTTTTCATTAATGGATTTGAATGAACAAGTAAGAAATAATCCAGTAATAAGGGCTATTAGAAAACTAATCATTCATATCAGCTACCAAACTTGTGTCTCAAATTTCCATTAAAAAAGTATTTTCTGTCCTAATGAATGGTTATTTGGTCACAATATGATTTTCTGAAAACAGCTGAATTATGATGCACCACTAAGTATGGATGGCTCAAAGGTTTAATTGCCTGTGTCAGAGTCTTTTCCCAAAATTAAGCACTAAAACCCAAGCAGATAAAATCATTAAATGCTACAAATAATACAGCTTTTTTGCTAACATTATTTACAGTAGTCCCTTGAAAACTCATTGATATCTGCCCTGTCAAAGTTATAAATTTGCTACGTTGGATTTACATATTACATTTTGTTAAATTAGATAGAGTTTGGGAAAGAATTTCACTTCACAGCAGATGGGCATCTAATAGTAGCGGTGGAAGTCAACAAAAGAGAGTAGCAGGGGATTCACGTAAATTCATGGGATCCCTGGGCAGAGTTAAGTGGATTAAATGACAAGGACACCAGGAGTTAAGCTGCATCTTGTTATACTAAAATATCTCTGTGTAGTTCACATGCAACACTGATTCATCCTTTCCTGATACATTACAGAAAAAAAAAATAGAGTTTTCTTTTTTACTGGTATAGCTTCATAAGTTTGGACTCTGTCTTTTCATCTGCTTTCTTTCTGTCAGGATGACATGAATCACGTACAAATTATAAAACTACGCCATGAAACCAAAAATATGGAGGAGTATATAATAATGTAGAGCTGGGTGAATGTGGAAAAAATTCCCAATATTTGTTCAAAAGATTAAATGAATTTGTTTCAGCTGTATGAGCATTCTTTTAGTGTTCTATTTCCATGAATATTTGGATAACTGAAATTTATTATTAGAAGTTGTCAAAAATTCTAATTTTGAATTTGGAAAAGGGGACAATATTATCACAGACATTGTTCCAATTTTTGACCACTTGTATTTATTAGCACAACTGCAACCACAAAAGAAAAGTAAACAAGATAGCATACATTTTAGTTACTGAAATTTAAACAATAAACCATACAGTACATGACGTATGAAAATTTGAATAACGAATTAATTTGAGAAAACATTACTCTGTTAGTGAGCATTCCACAAAAAGTAAGAGAGATTAAATTAATCAAATAAATGTATTAATTATAATATGATAGCTCTTTGCATTGAAATCTCTGTTCAAAAAATCTAATCTATCCTAATCAGTGTCTGTCTTCATATGAAAGCTTACAACAAACATCCAAATAAACAGAGGTTCTCCAACTTTATCAGTGTTTCTCTGCTAAGGCAGCTGGAGTCAGAATATCGTGTAAAAATAAAGGCCATCTAATAAATAAATACCATACAATACAATACAAAATAAAGACCAACTAATAGTATCTCCATAGATTGATTTATATATATAAAGCTGACAACCAGTAACAAGTGGCGTGCCCCAGGGGTCGGTGCTGGGGCCAGTTTTGTTCAACATCTTCATTAATGATCTGGAGGATGGGATGGATTGCACCCTCAGCAAGTTTGCAGATGACACTAAGTTGGGGGGAGTGGTAGATAAGCAGGAGGGCAGGTGTAGGATACAAGTGACCTAGACAAATTGGACGATTGAGCCAAAAGAGATCTAATGAGGTTCAACAAGGACAAGAGAAGAATTCTACACTTAGGATGGAAGAATCCCATGCACTGCTATAGACTGGGACTGACTGGCTAAGCAATAGTTCGGCAGAAAAGGACCCAAGGGTTACAGTGTACAAGAAGCTGGATATGAGGCAACAATGTTTTATTGCCAAGAAGGTTAACAGCATATTGGGCTGCATTAGTAGGAGCATTGCCAGCAAATCGAGGGAAGTTATTATTCCCTTCTATTTGACACTGGTGAATAATCAGTCATTTACTTAGTTTACTAACATTTATTGAATTTAGTTTAGTAGTTAGTTAAGTCATTTACTTAGTTTAGATGATATTTTGATTAAAATATATTAGTTATAATATTACTCTAATGTGTGTGTTCATATATAACAATTATAAAATGGCAAGCATTAGGCAATCTTAATTATAGGCATCACTGACAGTTCTTCTTATAATACATCCCATTGCCTATATCTGTGGTGGGCAAACTTTTTGGCCTGAGGGCCACATCTGGGTATAGAAATTGTATGGTTGGCCACGTGGTGGGAGAGAGGTGGGGGGAAGGGGCGAGGCTGGGATGGGGATGTGGCCACCTTGCTCCTGCCAGGCCCAGCTCAGATGGGCCATAGTTTGCCCACCCCAGCCTATATACTGGTAAATGTTTGTCATTTTTTATATTTAACAGCTATGATAAAACAATGCTGATGATTATTTTGAACACTAGATATTTTAAAAGGAGAAAATATGATTTTGGATGTGTTTTTCTGTTCCTGGCAAATCCCTTGATCCATTTACTATTTGAAAAAATATCCATGCAGGAAAGGCTCTTTCCTGAGGATGCAACACATGACATTTCCAAAACCTCTTTGTTATGGTGACATCCTAGAAAAACTATCCATGTTGCACTTTGTTCCCATAGTATAGACATTTAATGTAAGTTGTGAGGACATTCTGTTAATAGGGGAGTTTAACTCATCTTAATCTCAACCAAACTCCAAACAGTAAACAGTAACCTGTGACGGCCAATATAAAGAATACTGAAAAGGAAGAATGTCCAAGTGATCTTCTTTGAGATCCTTCCTGTCCCATAAGGAAAGGCAGATGAAGGCAGATGATTCTAGAAGTGAATTGCTGGCTAAGTAAATGGTGTATGGTAGAGGGTTTGGGTTTTGTGGACCATTATCCACCTTCCATGAGGAAAAGGGTTGTATAGTTTGAATGGTTTACGCATCAGCAGAGGGGGATCAATCTTCTCCTGGACAGGCTAGCTAGAGTAGTCAAGAAGGCATTAAACTAATAACGAAAGGGGAAGATAATAAGATGGAAGCTATAAGGCACTCAGCACAAAATTGAGATGTTGGGAACAAAATTAATCAAGGAACCAAAGGACATGAAGAAAAGCAAACGAAAATTTAATTTCCTATCCAGAGAGCAAAAGTAGAGGGGAATGGCACTCTATGTCAAAAATGGCATTGCCTGTTCCGAGTCACTGACAACTTGCAAGAAAATGATCTTGAATGCCTATGGATCAGTGTCCTAACAGATAAAACACAAGATGTACTATAAGTTGGTTTTTGCTACAGGCCACCAAATCACACTAGGGAACAGGATGACCACACCTTACCTACCTATCTATAATGTGTAGGAAGAAAAGCCAGATGATCATGGGGGATTTCAATTTACATGACACATGATGGAAGATTCATGCTGCCAGTACTAAAACACCCTTGGAATTTCTAAATATTATATATGACAATTTCTATACTCAAAAAGTGCTGCATCCAACATGGAGGACTTTTATACTAAAACCTTGTCTTGACAGATAAGAGAGACTGATGACAGAACTAAGAAATAATAGGAACTTAGGTACCAGTAATCATGACTTGATCACATTTATAATGTGGAAACAGAATAACATTGAGACAAATGATATATAAACTTGGTGCTTTAAATGGCTAATTTCACAAAACTGAAAACAGTTATGAACAAAATCCGCAAATAGGAAAAATTTAACCAGCATAATCCGAATGATAACTTGAAATTGTTTAAGAACATTTTACTAGATGCCAAAAAAGCTACAATCGCACAGTCAAGCGAGAAGGCAGTATTGATTAAAAAACAACTTGATTCAGAGGGAAAGTGATGGCATCTATATAAAATAAAAATACATAAATCAAAGACAGGGGAAATATTGTACAAAAATTGATAAGGGAAGCAAAGGGACACAATGAGAACTCAATGGCCAGCAGAGTTATGGACAATAATAGTGCTGCTTTGAGCAGGGGGTTGGACTAGATGACCTTCTGAGGTCCCTTTCATCTCTAATATTCTATGATTCTATGATTTTATAATAAGGGAGAGTTTATACGTATATTAGGGGGAAAAAAATCCTAACAATGATATTGGTCCATTACTAGATGGAAATGTAGAATTATCTATAATAATGCAGAAAAGGCAGAAGTTCTATATTTGGGGTGGGGGAAATGATGTATCACATCATATGATAACATTTTCCATTCCACTAGGAAGATGTTAAATAGCAGCTATTAAAATTTAGACTTTTTAAATCAGCAGATCTGGATAACTTGCATCCAAGAGTTTTAGAAGAGCTGTCTGTGGAGCTCATGAGACCATTAATATTTATTTTCAGTAACACTTGGAACACTGGGGAAGTTCCAGAAGACTAAAAGAAAGTTAATGTTTCAATATTTTAAAAGGGTAAATGGGATGACCAGGGTAATTATAGGTCTCTCACTCTGACATCGATCACAGGCAAGGTAATGGAGTGGCTAATGTGGCATTCAATTGATATAGAGAATTAAAGGAGGATAATACAATTTATGCCATTCAACAGGGGTTTATGGAAAACTGATCCTGTCAAACTAACTTTATTTTTTTTATTAGATTGCAAGTTTGGTTGATAAAGGTAATACAGTGGATGTGATATAGTTGGCACTGCATGACATTTTGATTAAACTAGCATGGTGTCAGGCCAGAGGGCCATCAAAGCATATACCACGGCTGGTATGTGGGCCCAAAAGGGTTAAAAGGCCCTTCGTCCTGCAAGCAGAGGAAAGATTACAGCAGGGCAATTAGAATCACCTGGACCCAATGAAGGGCTATGCCAAGTGTACTTAATCCCTGCCTCCTCTAAAGGGAGGGGAGGGAATAAATGAGGAGGAAGCTGCAAGAAGGCCTGTGGCAGCTGGAGGAGAAGGTTCCCTCCCAGACCAGGAGACAAAGCTCCTCTGCAGCCAGGGAAGACGGGGTAGCTGGGGGCGCCCCGGCCCACGAAGAGAGGTAAAAGCACAAGAACCACTAGGGGGAAGCTGGCAGGTTGCCACACGTGGCATCAGGGGAGGGCTTTTATCACACAGTGGACTTAAGCCAGGGCGGTTACCCCACACCACCCCCAAGATGGAGGACATGGTGAAATCCCTGGTGCAAGCCACAGCTGCCCAGCAGGAAACTACCCAGGTCCAGGAAGCCACCCAGCAGGAGGCTGCAAGGTTACAGTGGGAAACCAACCACCTGCTGATGAGCCAGGCTGCCCACGACTGTGACCTACTGCGGGATGTGGTAGGCCAGCTGAGAGTCCTGTTGGAGCGAGGCGGGCGCCAAGACAGGGTGCAGCCCATCCAGGCAAGCAGCTACCTGCAGAACATGACCATAGATGATGATGTGGAGGCATACTTGCTTGCCTTTGAGAGAAAGGCCCTGCAGGAAGCCTGGCCCGAGAGCAGTGGACCAGTATCCTTGCCCCGTTCCTAGGGGGAGAGGCCCAGAAGGCCTACTATGATATGGCAGCAGAAGCTGCTGTGGACTACCCCCAGCTGAAGGCAGAAGTTCTCGCAAGATTGGGGGGTGACGACAGCCACATGGGCCTGGAAGTTCTATGAATGGAGGTGCCAGGAGGGCCAGGAACCGAGATCCCAGCTTTTCGACCTGGTCCACCTGGCTCAGAAATGGCTACACTCAGAGGTCCACAGCACGGATCAAATTGTCGAGACCCTTGTCCTGGACCGGTTCATGAGGGGAATGCTGCCCAACCTGTGGGAGGGGGGAAGTGGGTGTTGGGTTAGCCGGACTGACCCCACCTCATATGATGACTTGGTCACCCTCATTGAGAGATAGTTGGCAGCCAGGGGGATTTTGTAGACTGCTGGAGAAGAAGGGCACCGGAACAAGGGGTTGTTCCCTGGTCCAAGAGCCCGGACTCCCGAGACAGTGGGCAACCCCATGCTGGAGAGAAGGGGGGCTTGAGAGTGGCCTGAGCCCGCCAAGGGCTTTAGGGATCCCCGAGGAGGGGGTCCCGGCTTGAAGCCTGGCAGCCAAAAAGAGGAGGGGCTGTGGTGACCAGGGTACAGGTGTTACGCCTCTGGAGAGCTAGGGCACATAGCCTCCCAATCCCCGAATGCAGGGAAGCCCATGCAATGTGGGCTGGATGAGTTTGCCGGTCCCTGCAGCCTGGTCTATCCAGTGGGGATGGAGGAGACCATCCAAAGATATACGAGGCCAGTAGAAGTGAACGGTATCAGGACCATGGCCCTAGTAGACTCGGGCAGCGCTATCACTTTGGTCTCGGTGAAACCGGTGGGCCAGGACCAGCTGTCCTGGGCCAAATGCACTGGGATAACCTGTGTGCATGGAGCAGTCAATTTGTATCTGAACACTCCAGTCCAGATTGGGATCCAGGGGAGAATGGTGAGGGTAACAGTGGGCATCGTCCTGAAACTTCCCTACCCAGTTCTCATAGGTAGGGACTTCCCAGGGTTTGGGTCCCTATTCCCTGTGGAAGATTCCCCAGCGGGAAGCAATCCTGGGCTTAATAGGGAGGCCTCCATAGCTTATACTTTCCCCGGGTTCGCTGAGTCCACCCAGGCCGTTTCCTGGCATGGGGAAACAACGGAAGACGCGGAGGGGGAGGCAAGTGGACAGCCTGTTACGGGGGCGGCGTTGTGTGACCCATGTGGTCCAACCCCCTAGGGTTGAGCAGGGCCGGGGGGAGAGATGTGGTAAAGTCAGGCCAGAGGGCCACCAAAGCATATACCAGAGCTGGTATGTGGGCCCAAAAGGGTTAAAGGTCCTTTGTCCAGCAGGCAGAGGAGAGATTACAGCAGGGCAATTAGAGACACCTGGACCCAATGAAGGGCTATGCCAGGTGTACTTAATCCCTGCCTCCCCTAAAGGGAGGGGAAGGAACAAACATGGAGGAAGCTGCCAGAAGGCCTGTGGCAGCTGGAGGAGAAGGTTGCCTCCCAGACCAGGAGACAAAGCTCCTCTGCAGCCAGGGAAGACAGGGTAACTGCGGGCGTCCCAGTCCATGAAGAGAGGTAAAAGCACAAAACCCACCAGGGGGAAGCCGGCAGGTTGCCACACTAGAAAGACATCCAATTAACATATGTTCAATGCAGTTTTGTTGTAGATGTGTTGGTACCAGGTATCATCAAACAACTACAACCCACTCTTAATCCGGAAAGATATCATACCCCGTTCTGAAATAAATCTTTTCCGAATCTCTTCTGGCCTTAAAAAAAAACCCAACCTCTCCAAGCTCAACAGGACACACCAACTCAAAGAAGCACCAGACTCTGCCAGAACAACAGATGCAAAACCTGCAGACATACCTGCACTGCTACAATGATCAACACCCACTGCAACACACCTGTCAAGACCCATGGATCCTACATATTCCTATCACAACATATGGTGTACCTCATCCAGTACACTAAATGCCTCAATAGCA
This sequence comes from Mesoclemmys tuberculata, assembly GCA_007922155.1. Taxonomy (NCBI): domain Eukaryota; kingdom Metazoa; phylum Chordata; order Testudines; family Chelidae; genus Mesoclemmys; species Mesoclemmys tuberculata. The sequence goes on from ML675618.1 coordinate 11,988,693, forward strand.
TCTATGTGTTGGTGAAACCAGACAATCACTGCACTCTCAAATGAACTCACACAGAGAAAAGATAAAACTATCATCTGTGGGTAAACACTTTTCACAAAGTGATCATTCTATATCTGACCTATCAGTCCTCATTCTCAAAGGAAACCTGTGTAACATTTTCCAAAGACAAGTCTGGGAGCTTAAATTCATAACTTTGCTAGACATGGACTAAGATTCATGGACTGAATAGAAACACTGGATTTATGGCTTATTACAACAATCTGTAACCCTCTAACAACTCCCCAAACTCAGCTGCTCTTCCCCTCTCCTTCTTTTTCTTCCTATGACTGGAGGGTTGTTAATGAGTCACTTCACCTTGAATGGTCCCTTGAAATATGTGTTTACTACTTATGCTAAACAACCCCTTCAAACCTTGTATTTAGCAGTGACACTCTGAGTTAGTTTCCCAGACCTGAAGAAGAGCTCTGTGTAAGCTTGAAAACTGGAACATTATGTCCAGTTCTGGTGTCAACAGTTCAAAAAGGATGTTGATGAATTGGAGAGGGTTCAGAGAAGAGCCATGAGAATGATTTCTGGATTAGATAACTTGCCTTATTACTATAGACTCAAGGAGCTGTATCTCATTAGCTTATCAAAGAAGTTAAGGGATGATTTGATTGCAGTCTATCATTATCTACATGGGGAACAAATATTTAATAATGGACTCTTCAGCCTAGCAGACAAAGTCTGCAACTTGAAGCTAGACAAATTCAGACTGGAAATAAGGTGTACATTTTGAGAATAATTAACCAGTGGCCATGGTGGATTCTCCATCACTGACAATTTTTAAATCAAGATTGGATGTTTTTCTAAAAGCTACGCTCTAGGAATTTTTTGGAGGAATTTTTATGGCCTGTGTTATACAGAAGGTCAGACTACATGATCACAATGGTCCCTTCTGGCCTTGGACTCTATGTATCTAAGAAAAAGTAGCAAAGGGCTTGATCCGGCTCCCACTGAAGTCAAGAGCATAGTTTCTATTGTTTTTAATAGTGCAAGATCAAGCCCATGATGTATTTACAAAACAATAGAAGTAGAAGGAAAAACAAACCCATGAAAACATGTATTAAAAGCTTTCTAAATCAGAGTATTTGTTTTTATTTCAAGAAATACACAGGTGATCTTATTTACATCTAAATACACCGTACCCGTTGTTTGACATGAAAGTGGAGGAAGAGGAATAAATAAGAAAGGTTGAGGATGATTGAGAACTGTGATGCTGGAAAGTACAATCATAAAGAGGGCAGGTGGGCAGATTTGGATCCTGGGAGCTATTTTATGAAATGATCTTTAAGTCACCTTCTGTGCAGTGAGAATGTACTGCAGTATTTCCTAGGATTCAGCAATATCCAGGTTGCCTCTCCTTGATTGGCTGATTTTCTCCATCAGAAGCACAGATGCAAGTTCATAGGGCAGATTAATGTGTACCTGTACTTTATGAGCATGTGCATTAGTGGAACACATGCTCAGAGATCCCTCTTGCCATGGTTTGTAGTATACTCCTAGCCACATTCTCCTTTAAAGGTGCCCTGCATTTATCCATTCCAGATCCTCCTGCTATAGAGATCATGTGATATTACTTATTGATATAGGCTATTTTAAACCACTACCAGTTTGGCATATCCCTCAGGGTGCTTTTGACTGGCAGGAAGTGTTGGGCTAGGTAGTTCATGATTGGGCAACATTGATCTTGCCCTGTTATGCCTGCATCTGGGCTCAGCAGTACCAACCATACGACTTCACAATACATATTACTAGGGGTGGAGAAGGTCAACTTTAAATTACTTGAGTGGCTCTCAGCACCTGTCTGGTGTGCTGTCACTGCAGAATGTTCTGCATCTTACTTTCACCTCACAGTGTCCATTGCCATCACAAATCAGGCCATTTTGCTGAAGATCCATATTTACTGGACCATAAAAGAATCTTTTATTTCACCTGATTCCAGTGTGATACCCGCTGTCCAAAAGCAACACCCCAGAACCCCCATATTCTCCAGTCATATAATTACACGTTTTGTACAAAATATGCCTTATGAGATATCATTGTAAAAGTCTAGCTCTGCTAAACATTAATATCCTGTTGATTTCTATGTGTCATTGTTATATGTGAAGTTATGGAGTTTTGTTGTGTATGTGCTACCGAAATATGTTGGAAGGTAGGAAACACCCAAACCAGCTTTTCAGGTACAAGTAGCCAGACATGCCGATGGGCCAATTAAGGAGATTCCAGTCCCACAACTCCCATCTCTAGAGTTTCCACAGAGGAGGCACATACACAGTGGAACACAATGGCTGTGGCCCCCTGGTCACATACATGAGTCTTCCAGCAAGCTGGAAGAAGCTATGGGCAGGGCAGTGAAATTATCACTTGTCTTCAGTCCCCCACAACTGAACACCTGAAGGAACATCTGGAAGACAAAGGACTTTGTATAGGGAAGGGGAACACAGGCTGCAAAGCAGATGTGGCCTGTGTACCAAGAATCTGCAAGCCAGGGTGAGATATTCCTGATTCAAATTTAGTTTAGGGTAGAAGAACTTAGACTGAAAAGTATTTCTTTGGTAACTGATCCTTTAAGCCAATCACTTATAATCACTTAAAATTTCTCTTTCTGTAGTTAATAAATCTGTTTTATAATTTTACCTAAAACAGTGTGTCTTGGATGGAAGTATTTGGCAAATCTCAGTTTATTAACAAAAGCTGGTTTATATCCTCCCCACATTGGGGAGGCGGGGAACAGAACTAATTAATGACTTGCAGTGTACAGTCCGCTGTCCAGTGCATAACTTTATACTCCCCTATTGCACGGTTTGGGAGCAGGGAGAATTTGCTGGTGCCTGTGTCCATTGTTGGTTTGGGAGTGGCTCAGGGACAACATTCCTGTAACTGTGCTGGGTGTGTCCCTTCCTGCAAATGTCTCTGTAGGCACAGTACCTTTTGTGGTACTGTGGTTTGTGGCTTGACACCAGCATCACAGGGTGAGAGGGAGACCAGACGGCTCAGCAGTACGACAGTCTCAGGCTGCACAAGGGGGAGACCCGGCACACCCAAAGTCGCTTTGTCCTACATTATTTGCACTGTTCTTCTGCTATACAACGAATTGTACCTACCTTCAGAATCGAAATATTTCTAGAAGAAGGAACTTCCCCTCACAGCTTCCCACCACAGCTCTTTGCTGACTGCTAGGTTTTGTCTAGTTGTACACCAATGTATATTTAAAGTCTCGTATCCCATGCTGCCGAGACAAACAGGGCAGATGTTCTCTCAGAGCCTCAAAATGCTGCTCATAAGTGACCAGAGGTGAGCTGTTCAACTGCACAAGCAATCACTGACACATCACCCATCTCAGGGATGAAGCATGCTGTCTCAATAGCAGTCCCAGTGTGAGACTGGGACGAGGAATCAAAAAAGGGGGGTTAATTTTCAAAGCCACTACCTACCCTAACATTTCTTTTGCAATTTAATTGCAAGCGTCAATTTTTCCTTTACATTCTATAAAGTATGCTGACCATAATAAGACAAAGCTGCTGCATAGAGGTTAGAATGGTTTGGCAAAGGAATGCTCATGCAAGAGGTTTTGTTTTTTATTTGTCTGATTCCACCACTCATGATTTAGTGCCAGTGTGTAAAACAAGCTTCATGCATATAAACCTCATTATAATGTCAGGTTAGAAGAGAAACATCCTTGCCTATAGCCCACAAAGCATTTACATGATTTTCCCCCCCTTTAGCCTGGCTATTCATAAGTCTAAATGTGCTTTATTGCTACATTAAATTAAATAAAAATAAACAAATATCAAAGCTTAGAGATGATAATCACAAGCTTTAGAAACTACCCTATTGCTTCTATCGAACCCAATGATTTTTGTCTAGTGAAACCTATTTATAAATTTAACATGGATAATGAAATAGATCAAAATAGATATGGACTCTTCCTATAATTGAATAAGGGTTGCTCTGTAACCACCTTTTATTGCTAATTGGTACAATTTATTTACAGAGGGTGGCAAGTGCCTATGTAAATGTGTTGTATTAATATAATTTAGATTTCTTTTCATTCATTTTGTCTGTGCCCATTGACAATAGGCCTGATTCTGCCTTCACTTACGCTGGAATAAATCCAGAATAACTCTGTTAAAGCCCATGGAATTATTCTGGCTTTTCAGAATCTTTCCCAGTATTTCTCACTGCCCCCATGAGTGATTCATTTCAGTGTTATTTAAAACAAATTTCCAATGCAATAAAGCCTCTCCCCTTTGTAAACGTAAATTATATTTAATATGCCTGGGAACATGTGAGGCTGCCAAAGTCTGAGGCAAGCCAGCCTTCATGATTTCAGTCCATTCTCAGCCCTTGATTACAATTTGATTTCCTTTGGCATCAGAAGACAAACTATTTTAGTGAACAATGTTCTTCCTTTACCAAGAGTCAGATCTAGTTACTTGGCGGAGGGCCTATTCATTTGCAGACAACATGTCCAACCTCTTAGCAATAGCTGAACCACTGACTTTGATTTAAAGCAGCATAAAGTGAGGAAAACAGAACAGAATATATACAGCTCACTTGAGAGGTTTGTTGTTTAAAGAGCCTAGTTTTCATTAGACAGTCCTTAACACTGTCTTTTGTGCACTTTAGACATATAGCACTAGGAGGCTGAAAGCAATTTCCCCACTACTCTATATAGAATTTGCAATTTGTGCTACCCAAAATGTAGTGCTTTCTACAAATGATATGAACCTGAATTTAAAATTAACAACTATTAATTTAAAGTTAACAACTTTAACTAACAGATAAGAATAAATAGAGATGATGTGTTCAGTATGACAGGAAAGTACATTTAACTACATTGGAAGTTTTGTAGTATTTTAATTATGACATTCAAATGGAACATCCATTATGTTAAGAAATGAGACCTACAAAAGAATTAAAGAGCACAAAGTAAAATGTTCTCAAGCTCCTACCCTTTCTACCATGTCACAAGGAAAATTAAAATGTGCTTTTTGAAGAGTCAATCATTGCAGAGCCTTCATTAATGACCTTTTCAATTTTTTCTGTTGGATATTCAGATAAATCTCTTGGGTCTAAGATAGTATAATTTACTTCTGATAAAAAATGTGACTCACCGTTCCCCAAAAATGGCCGTCTCATCACTCATGGAACCTCAAGAATCCCCTTCCATCTCCAGTTATTAACCTCAGAACCTCAGATTGTAGCTTACTACCACCAGGGAGGACTGAATCGGACTGACATTGGATCATAGTCAGTGCCATCCATTCCTTTTTCCTCATACGGCCTGGAGGCCGGCGGCTGTGCCGCGCCAGTTGCTGCGGCCCTTCCTGGGGCCCAGCCTCTGGGGAAGGCCACTGCACCTTCCGGAAACAAGCGGGGGAATTAGTCAAATGACCAGTCTATTGCCCCGGCCCGTGGCAGCGCGGGCAAGCAAGCAGTCTATTCAAGAACCTGGGATGCAGGAGGATTCACTGGGTTCTCCAGGGAAAGGGGGAGGGGAAGGGGGACGCAGGCCCACCCAACTCCACTGCATCCCAGCCCAGGGCCCTAACAGTGGCAGACATGCCGACTGTGGCAAGTCTCTTGCCGCAGCCAAACCTATGGCTGCCCCTGGGCCACTTCCTCCCCTCCAGTCCCAGGTACCTCCTTCCTCAGGGTCAGCTGGGTACACTGCTCGGGGCAGACTTAGCAGGCCCTCTTCATTGACGGGCGGCAGGTCGGGGAGTTCCTCAGCGAGGGGCAGCTCCTCGAGGTCGCAAGGCTCCAGGGTTGCTTCAGCGTCGGGGAGTTTGTCCAGGTCGGGTCCCGCCTCTGAGGGCTCTGCGGCCGGCAGCTCGTCCAAGTCTGGACCGTCTTCGGGGAGTGTCTCCCACCCCAGAGGGTCCAGGGGCTCGGTCCACTCCCGGGTGTCTGGGGGCCCTACCCAGTCTTCGGGTCCCGGACGGTAAGGCCGCGGCCGGCTCTCTGGCTCAGGGAAAGCCCTATGCGGGGCTTCGGCCCGGCAGAGCTCGGGTCAGCGCTGCAGCCAGCGGGAAGGCACATCTGCACCCCTGGGAGCCGGTCCCTGCCTGAGCGGCGGGCCCTGCCTTTTATCCTCTTCTCTTTGGGAGAGGCCCCGCCCTCCTCGGAGGGGATTGGCCAGCCGGATGGGCCTATCCCAGTCCGCTCCCTGGGTTGCCGGGTGGACTGGCTTCTTATCTCCTGGCTGACCTGTGTTTGGGGCGGCGGCCCTTCCTGGGGCCCTGCCTCTGGGGAAGGCCACTGCACCTTCCTACACGGCCTCATGAACAATACGAGGCACACTTTATCCTTTACCCCATAGCTTTATCGTCTTCCTAGATTCTTCTGGATTGGATGCCTTCTCGTTGATTTCAATGGGAGCACTCACCATCTCAGAGGAGATTCTCAACATTAGAGCTGGTTGAAAATTTTCTAGTGAAACATTTTTCGATCAGAAAATGACATTTCATCAAAATCAAAACTTTTTGTGGGAATGCATCTATTTTGATAACATTTTGTTTAGGGGGAAAAAGCATTTTGATAAGGTCAAAACAGAATGTGTCAATTTTTCATATCAAAGCAACTTTTTGTATTGAAATTTATATCATACACATTATGTTTTAAATAAGCTGGAATTATAATGAAACACTCAATTTTATCCAAAGGGAACATTTTGATTGACCCAAAATGAAGTATTATTGACAATTACTTTTTGTGGGAAACTTCTAAATTTTTTGGATCATTCCAATAAGGAATGAAAACAAATTTTGAAATATCGATATTTCTCACTGAATGCAAATTCTGAGTTTCCACCAGCTCTGCTGGACACTTTGCAGGATCACTATCTAGGAGAACAAGAGACTGGGACTGAATAGCGATACAGTCTCCTTCATTGCTAGTGCAAATGGTCACCAGACTGGAACCAAAAAAGAGCATTGTGTAAAATTTCCAAAATAATTAGAAAAACAAATTATAAATAGTGTACATACAGTACATAGTGTATTGGGAAGTTATAAAGCATAACAGTGTGAAGAAAAATATATGAATGTTTACATCTGAGTGGGATGCCTTTTTTTGTAGAAAAAAAATAAATTTGCTTCCAGATCGAAGACAATTAAGATCTTGAGCACTGCATCCCTATCATGAAGAATCAAGGATAGGCTCTGAGAGAAAAAATAAGTGTATTTGCCTTGTAAATTTTTTTAAGATGTCAGAAAATAACATTTTTTCTTAAATAAAAATAAAGTGCTGTTGAAGGGACACTTTGAGAACTGCAATCTGGCTAGTCTTTTGTAGGTCTGCTTGGAAAGTCAGGGATGCAAGGAGGTTATGTCTCATGTGGAAAATTCCTATAGAATTTTATGGAAAACTTTTCCATAAGGATTTTTTTTAAAACCATCTCACAGACTTTAAGAAATAATTCTATAGATGATATATGTTTCTAAGTATAGTTTGAGGTATCATTCTTTATTAAATCCTATAGGTTTTAGAGTAATTTCCATATAACCCTAAGTTTCTATAGAATGCTACTGAGTTTATTCCAGTTAAATACTTTAGGACTTTTTCCACAAGGAACTCAGTGCTCTATGAACATTAGAGGCAGTGGACATCCAGCATGTCACTTTACCATCTAAAGGTGATAAGGTCAGCAAGGATGGGGGTGTAGTTAGTTCCCTGCAGCCTCTTCCCTCACCGGTATCCTGCAACAGATGTTAGATGGAAAGCATGCATTTCTGAACTTGCACTGTGCTGTTTCTGTATCACACTGAGCTATCCTCTCTCTGTGTTTTGGGATGCAGAATGGTTAGGAAAAGCAACAATTGGTCAGGCCAGCCCCACTAACTCTTCCATTTAAAAGTCAGAATCTGGCCAACAGTTTAAGAAATTGGCCTAAATTCTCAGTGATTCCGTATCCCTTAATTTTGGGGAGACCTAGTTTGAGATACCATTAAGGGCTTTCACACCCCTTTAAGTTGTCCCAAGTTGTGTACCCAAAAACTGAGACACCTAAAATTGCTAGTCACTTTTGAAAATTGAAGCAATTGCTTACAAAAATTCTCAGGTGATATGTCTCAGTTCCTCACATTGTAGGTGAATAGTCTACATATTATGCTCAAACTAAAATTACAAACAGAATCACTGTAGTAAACCAAGCTATTTTTCATTGCTGTTGTACAAGAAATGGTGGGTCTGGGGCAGGGGGATCTGCATCTAGTTAGCATTCAAGAGTGGCTATATTCCACCTTTATTCTGTCCTCATTCCCAGTGTTAGACATGGCCTGGTTTTGTCTCCTGGGGCAACTTGCAGCATTCTCAAGATTGCTCTAAGTTTCACATGCTGGTTCTGCAAGCTAGCAATATCTGGAGCTTTGTTGCACATGCCCTCTTGTCCAAAATCATAACCTCTAAAACTAAGAGTGGACTCTATGCCAGCTGGGGACTTCCCCCAATGCAAGAGGATTCCTCCGATGGCTGGTTAAGCTCAATATACAAGATCTGAGAGAGTTCTACACACGAATCAGCAGCAGACCTAATAGAGAGACAGAAAGTGCATGAGAGTGAAGAGAATATTGCCCTTATTATTTAATTATAACTGACTGAACAGGAGATCAAAAAAATAGACAAAATGAGTATTTTAAATTTGTCTGCTGCCCTCATTAGTACCACTAATACAACCTTTCAAAGCAGAATCACTATCCCTGCTGTTCTTCTCAAGGTGATCCCTTACCTTCTTCTTCTTTTCCAGCCTGTGGCACCATTTAGTGTTACTGTAGGTTTCCAGCTGGCCAAATGTAAGTCTGAGATGATGAACAGGAGTTCAGTTCTAAAGGGCGGTATGAGTGGAACTCCCACCTACGCTAATAGCAGTAAAGAGAACTCACTGCTCTTTTGCAGAAGAAGTACTCTCCACAAATAACAGGAACCAAGGAACATCCCAAAACAGTTCAGCTGCAATGATCCTATAGATCAGATGTGAGGAAAGGGACAGGAGGCAAAGATCTTCAACACAACTTGCTGCAGAACCAGGCTGCATGGGGGCTCTCTATGTAGGGATGTAGAGGATAGATGGATTGACAGAAGAAAGCGGCTGTTCAATAAGCCCAGTAATCCAAAGGCCTGAATCCAAAGGCCAGAAATCCCCATAAGGAGACACAGTAGATTACCATTGCCATTACTGCCTATGGGCTACTGCAGTAGTGACCACAACCCAGCTTCACAAGCTGTCTCTGCTTGATGAAGACAGGAGCCTTCCATCTCCTCAATCATGTGTGTGGATTCCACTATTCAAACATTGTTTATTGGGCACCAGAATTTTACCCTTTGATTTACATTGATCCTTCTTGCTCTTTATTTCCATGGATGTGTTGTGTAGATTTGGCAGCTAGTGGTTCATATCCCTCATTCCTTTCCTTTTTGCCCTTTGGCTTTTTCTTTAAAATTTTGTGGAAGAATATGAGCCTCTTACTCTCTCTTTTTATTGTTTTGATTAGTGGGTTATCCAAGAAACATTCTCTCTATCAAAGTACAAATTCCCCAACACAGTTTTGTCAATGAATCTAAATTCTGACCACAGTACTCTGCTACTGTAGTCCTGGGTCTCTCTTGAACTGGCATCTGTAGGCCACATCTTTTGCAAACTCCATCATAGTACAGGTAGGTATTCAGGTGCCTAAATACCTTTAAATATCTGGCCATCAGATACTACAGTGATGAAGGCCACACAATTAGAAAAAATCATGTGTTGTTGTCTCATAAACAGAGAATAGGAAATTAATAAATTATTTTAAATTGTGAATTGAGATAGGATATAAACATACGCCTTCAAAAGCAAACAAGTTCAATATTCTGCTATGCACCCCTTCCTGCAACACTGATCTCTGTCATTCTTAAAAAATACCCTTGTCACAGTCTTCAAAGCTCATCTGTATTCTAAGCAAAGGAGAAAATGGCACACAAAGTTTTAGAGCTTTACTTCCAATATGAGAGCCAAATTCATACCCAGCTGATGCCATCAAATTAATGAGATTACACCTGGGATAAAATGGTCTCAAAGACTAAATTAAATGGACAAAATTATATATTTTGGGGGAAATTTTGTAATATATTTTTATAATTTTGTTCCTCTAACCACACATTTAACTTCTCTCTCTCTCCACATCCTCCTCATTGCCAGTGTAAGTACAGCTGATCATATAGATAAGCACATTAACTATCCCACACCCTCAATGGACTGATTTCAAATCCACTAAGCAAAAAGAAAATATTCCTTCTTCCCATAATGGAAAATTACAAAAGAACATTAGCAAGACCAAAAATTACTTTCTTTTTTCCCTTTTCTTTCTTTCTCTGAACTAACAAAAAGCCAGTGACAGTTGCTGCATCATGTATGAAATGTTTCACTTAGGAATTATAACAAGAACGCAAACCTTCTTCCAAACTGTGATTATTCATATTTATTTTATTTTATGGCTTCTCTGAGACAGAGAAAATGAACTGTGGCCTCATTGAAATGATATGGTCTCTTGACCCTGTGAGCAGTCTAAAATGAGGTAACTTGAATTATTTTAATCTGGAGGCTGAAACAAGTCAAAAGCTGTAATGAGTTCAGGACACTTTGAGCCAGCAGAAGAGCTGCCATGCCATGGAGAGTGCAGCTTTCACATTTAGAGTAGTTTCAGTCCCAGTATCTCATATCTCATGAGTGACACAGGAATAAAAAGCTGCCCAGTAGCACTTCCCTTCCCCCTCTTTTTTATGACTTAAGAGTCAGACTCTCACGGAGGGAGATATAACTGGCAGCAAAAGTGACACCAGAGTTAAATGTATCTGTCAGCATTTACAGTGCAATACACTTCATTTTAGGGGTTTAAATCTTGGCAATTTCACTTTATTATTGGTCCAAGTTGGCAGACATTGGCAGCCTGTTTGTAAAACATGCTGAAAACATCACAGTTCAGTGGGTTGCTTTGTCACACATTCTATGAGCGTTCTTCCTCCCAGTTACTGGAGTCAAAACATGTTGGTTTTATTCCCAGTTGATAGCTAATCATGTGTTCATGGACTTCCTGGATTGGGGCTGTTGTGCCTGAAGTTTCCCCATGCATAATATTGGGATAATAACGCTCACCCGTCTTTACAGAGTGCTTTGAGATCTATGAACACACGATGCTATATAAATGCTAAGAGTTATTATTTGATCTTGCCGCTGACTTAAGTAGAGTAAAAATTTGGCCCTGAGGGTTTAATCCTACTTCTACTGATGACAATGAGAGTTTTGGCATTGACTCTAAAGGGAGCAGGAAGTAGCCCTACATTATTAATAATGCATTTGGAAGTGACACCTGACCTCAGTTGCCATATCCTTTAGACCATTTCACCTGCTTTAGGATTTTGCCCTTATAGCAGCCATAAGTGTATATGTTACTGTAGATATGGTATAGTGCCAGGTCCCTGCACTGAAGATTCTACAAGCTAATGGCACAAGAAAAGTTAAATTAAACAAGGCAGAATGAATGCAAAGTACCGAGAGTCCAGCAGATCTTGAAAATTTTAATGCAATAGAGCTTGAATTAAATAATTAGAATACAAAAAAAACCAACTCTGAAATGCAAAGTTTGTTCATGGTCACTGATCACTATTTAAATTGGTATGCCCTCTTGTGATTTAGAGAGGAGCAAAAAAAGCATAAATTTCTCTGAGTTTTAGATTCTTTTGTTGTGAGGTTTTGCAGGGGGGGAAACAATTAGCGTAATATATTTTTACATGTAGCTAAGCCTTTAAGTGGACTAAAAGTTTGGTATTTTTTAAAATACTTTTCTGTGAAAAGACTAGGTAATTATATTTTACAAATAGTTATTGAATATATATATATATATATGAACACACAAAGAGTAAGGCCATAAGGGATCATTATAAATATCTAATCTGATTTCTGCATATTGCAGACCATAGAATTTCACCCAGCTAAGTATCTAGAAACTCTAACAGATTCAGTGAGATGCCTCATGAGCTTAAAGTTTGGAATGTGCTGAAATATCTTGCTACTTTGGAGTTTTAAAGAAAAACCTTTGTCAGTCAAACTATAACTGTTAGGTAAGCTATACCTTGCATTTCACCAGACGTGCTATTAAAACACTTGGTTTTCACCAAGGCCAGTCCTAGACCAAATGGCAGCCCAGGCAAAGAGAGTCTTCAGCAACGCCCTCCCATCTATTTGTTAAACTTTTAAATACCTTATTTTTTATTGCATATGTAGTCTATTTCACAACTTTGATGCATAATTTCCACAATGTATGTGTTAAGCATGGCAAAAGAAGTAACAGTATTTCTTTTATATTGTTGCGTAGGTAGGGACTCGATAGATAACTCTGGGGTCTCATTAAATATGTCTTTTATTAGTCACTACTTACTCTCTTCAAGTCTTAAAACACAAATACACTTTCACAATTACACAATAAAACAAAGTTCACAATATCACAGCTGGGATGTCACTTCACTTCAGTTGGTTCTTGTATCTCACTGACTGACTGGTGAAGCTCCACCCCTTATATCCACCCCTTATATACCCATGAGGGTGCGGCTGACAACATTCTAGGAGGTTCGATGAAAATGCAGTTCTCCAAAAGTCTGGAAAGTTTCATGAGATTCTACAGAGATCTAGACCATTCTAGGAGGTCAGGGAAAAATGAATCCAACTATGGAATACTAAAATATTTTTCTTCAAATTTTCTATTTTCTCTTTTGTCGCTAACAAAAACAGCACCCTGAGCCCGGCACACTCCCACCACCACCACTACCTTCAAGCCCAGCACCCCAGGCAGTCACCTGGTCACTTGCCCCTAAATCCAGACCTGGTTTTCACTGTAAAATTTTGAATTAATCTTCTTCACCTCTATCACTATAAAAAAGCCTTCAAATGTATTTACAGTATTTGTATTTTAAGAGTTTGATACCATTTACATTTCCTGAGGCAGCTGGACATTAAAATAAGAGAGGAGGAAAAACATTTATTTGCCTTCACCCAAACTCACCTGTAGGAAAAACTGGAGCATGGAAATTTCATCCCAAAAAGGGATTTGTTTAGTAAAGTTCTGAGCAACTGGAAAGGTGGGGATACATTGGAAGATGGGACTCAACCTCAGTGTATGCTACTTGTAATACACAGAAGCACAGACTGTAAAGTGCTTTTTGTAGCCTTTGGATGAAAAGAGTGATACAAATGAAAAAATGTTATTAAAAGTAAAGGAATAATGGATGGTTTGACAGTATCTAAATTCATCATCCTGAGGGCTAGTGCAGCACGTGATCAAGCACTGTTCCAAGACTCCCTGCAATTCCTTGGCACGATAGAGCATCTGAGTGACAGACTAAAATCTACACTTCTCTGTTTTTATCAGTGAGAGTCAAATGCTTGACATTATTTTTATGTACAGCTTCATGTATTTATAGCTACATTTGTCTGGATTTGCTGCTCATTAACAGCACAGCGAAAGGGGAGATTTCATTATTATTACCTATGGCACCTTTATTATCTCTCCAGCCAGAGAAGGGGACATATAGATCTATCTCAGAAACAATTATTACATAGTTCCAATCCCTCCTGAACCAGTTACCCATTTTCTTTGTTGCTTTCAATACAGAACAAAAAAAAACCTACCTCAAAGCAGCGAGTGAATTTGCATTGTCAAGATACAGGGAAAGCAAATGAAGAACCCACAAGAAAAAAAACCCAGTGATTCATTCAAGGGAAAAAAATCAAATGTGTAACGTGGTGAGAGTCAATGTCCTTTCTTATCCACCAGGCAGGGGAAATCCACCAAACAAGGCAGTGGGGTATCTAGCATACACTACATATAGAAATCACATTATATATAGACACACACGTGTATGCACCCCTATGCAAATATTGATAATATTGAACTGGGATTACTGTACAGTTTACTTAATAATGAAAGTTCATTATGCTACTAATTTAGTATTAAAACTAATAAACATGTATATAAACCCACTGATTCACAGTGTTTTATAAACATAGTCCTAAGACTCAAATCAGATACATTAGCACAAATTCCTATCCTGATGCCCATTCATTTCACTGGGGCTCTGCACAAACACAAGGTCTGTGCTAGCAAATCTGAATGCAGCCCTAGTGGCTGTGTTTGGAAAGCACTGTAACCAAAGAGTTTGCATGGCAGCTAATGTCAGAACTCCAGCTGATTTCAGTGAGTGCAGGGCAAGAATGCCTCAAGTTATCATACTAAGTGTTGTTTTCACTCAAGGCATAGTTTGCATTGGAAATGAACCTGAAGAGGGTTAGCCAAATGTTAATCAGCTGGTGTCTGCCTTTGGTTACACAAACTACTCTTAGAAGCTGGGGATCCCTGAGAAAGTTAAAGGAAACTTCCTTGTGGGAGTAGCTTCAAAGGGCTGGGATGGACAGTTTGCAACAATCTTTTTCCCAACAGAGTCTAAATTTGTCTCCATTGTTCTTTTTTTTCCACTTAGTACTAAAATTGGAAGCAAGCCAGAAAGGGACAACAATATCTTGAGAGAGAACTCCATGAGTCCAGCACAGGGTCATCTACATTGTTCAAACTCCATGTGCATCAGAGATTACACTGAGGAAAACAAAAGAATTACGCCACAGAAGGGTCTTGATCCAAGCAAACAAGAGAAACGTGACTTGCCGTTGAAGCACTTTCCTGCTGTTGTTGAAGCAGATGGACAATATAAGTTCCACCCTGTATTTAGTCTCCCCAAACATGTAAAGAAAAATGTAATTAGTATTCAACTTCAGTCCCAGGTATAGTAATCCAGTGTTTTTCTATAGAGTTTCTGTCCAAGTAAGAGCCGATATTATATGTCATTGAAAATCTGCATCTGTTTTAAGACTCAGATAAATTATTTATTAATATTTAAAATATTTAAATATTTAAGATAAAATTGATGCAGTCTTGGCTAAAATAAGCTAGGATACTCTTTCCTTGCCTGGTCCTGTGAGGTGCTGAGCAACTCTTGCAAGCTATTGAGAACCCTATATTTTCACTGAAGTCACTGAGTTGAAGCCAATTCACAGCACCTACCAGATTTAGGCTCTCCATCCAGTATAAACATGTCAGCATTCTGAGACATGACTCCCTCCCACATAGGCAGCATGGGGGTAGGGATGCAGGGTCACATGCTCCCCTAGATCTATGACAGGGTGGGAGACGGGCTGAGCGTGGCTGAGGGGGACATGCCGGGGAAAAGCACCAGCACCTAGCACTTCTGCTGAATCCTGCTAGGGGATACCCAGAGCAGGGAAGAGAGACCAGGCTGGCAGCATAGCTCCACCACAGAGGGCGCAGGGAAGCCTGCTGAGTCCTGTCCCTTTCTTGCGCACGACCGCAGTTACCTGTTCGACAGTAGGTGTCTGGAATCCACCTGAGGCGTGAGGCCACAAAAGGGAGCTCGGGACAATGGGGGGGAGGCAGCAGGAGTCAGGTGCTAGGGGCATAGTGGGGAGCCCAGGGAGGCAGCAGGGGCCAGGAAGGATGGGTGGGAGGCAGGGGCGGCAACAGGAGCCAGGGGAGGTGGTGGTTGGGGGAGTCAGTGAGGGCCATGGCAATAGGGAGTGGTTGGGAAGGTAGTGGGGGCCAGGGGTGATAGAGGGTGGTCAGGAGAGGCAGTGGGGCAGGTAAGGAGCCCAGGAGGCAGTGGGGACCAGAGGTGAAAGGTGGGGGGAGCCCAGGAAAGCAACGGAGGCCAGATTGCCAAAATATAAGTTCACCCAGGATGCCAT
Source organism: Mesoclemmys tuberculata (assembly GCA_007922155.1). Taxonomy (NCBI): domain Eukaryota; kingdom Metazoa; phylum Chordata; order Testudines; family Chelidae; genus Mesoclemmys; species Mesoclemmys tuberculata. Next base: position 12,004,519 of record ML675618.1, read on the forward strand.
TTTCCCTAAGGTTGGTTTTGGGTGTGGGAGACATGGCAGGAATAGGAGGGGCACCAGCACCTAGCACTCATGCTGTGCCTTGGTGGGAGGCACCTGGAGCAGGAAAGAGACCAGGCTGGCAGCACAGTTCCCTCAGAGAAGCCCGCTGAGTCCTGTCCATTCCTCTCCCACATCCACAGTTACCAGTGCTCAGCAGTATGTGTCTGGACACCATTCCAGCTCACACTTGCCCACAGCAGGAAGGTGATGGGAGAAGTAAGTGGGGAAGGAGCTGTGAAGAGAGTGGGGCAGGACTGACCTAAAGGGTGAGTGATGTGGGCAACTGTCCAGGGTGCTGGAGTCCAGGGGGTGCTGGAGTCAAGAGGGTGTTGCTGGAGCATACTGTGGCAGTCACCAGGAAGTTAACCATGGCAGTGTTGGCAAGAGAGGGCCTACCGTTGGCAAGAGAGGGCCTGCCATTGTCAGTCGTGGTAAGGATGACTTTGAACACCTGTCCCATGTCTTTGGACAGGTCCCCCCTTGAGCACAATCTCTCCTGTCTTCTTGTTGATGGCAAAGAGCTCTGGCTGCTGCTGCAGGTCCTCCACAAAGGAGGAGATGAGCTCCACATTGACCACATTGTCTGCATCTCTGGCTTTGATCTGACCTACCAGGGAATAGGGGGATGCCTTGGTGGATCCTGATCTCCATGGATCCATTGGTGAGCTCTGGGTGGTTGATGACTGGGACATTGCCATTCTGGTCCACCATCCTCACCTTAATAAGGGCGCTCCTGGAGTGCTGAGGGAAGCCCTCATCACTCAACTGGACCCTCAGGTCCAAGTACTTTAGGATCTCATAGTTGAATGTCTTGAGGGCATAGATGGCCCCACTGGCCAGATCTACAGAGATGTAGGTGGTTATGGGGTGGCCCATGATCTGTGTCTCCAGCAGCCTGTAAATTAACTTTCGCTAATACTACTGTATAGTTAGACTTAAAGAAAGGGCATCAAAATACAAGTTCAGGCAGAATGCCATTCTCCCTAAGGTTGGCTCTGAGTGGGGGCAAGATGGTGCCAGTTTAGAGTGGGTGTGGGAGGCACAGGAGGAGTGGGAAGTTCATTTCAAAACTTTCAAACCTTAATAACATAATCAACAGGTGTCTTTGACCAGTTGCCTTAATAATTGTTCTCACGTGACTCACTTTTTTTAGTCACCATGACATTCGCAAATGTGCTCATTAGACCTTGGAATTTTATTATTCATTTTACTTATTTTTCTGAAAAGTGGTTTGAAAGGCTAGTCTATGTTTAAACTTAGTTAATTTAATAATGTGTCTGTTATTAGCTATGTACAATGCTGAAAAGATAATTAAGTTTGGACTTTTGCTATGTGAAGAAAGCTAAATTGCCAACATCAAGTACACCAGGAACTGAACCTGACTCTTCTGGAGTTCAGAATTATGTTAACAATAATGAGAGTTACAATGATACTCTGGACTCCAATTCAAATGCTCATACTGAGGTTAGTGCAGCTTTCCATAAAAGATGTCCTTGCTTTGGACTGGATGCCACTTTAGAATATATCGAAGAAGGCCTGATCATCTAGTAATTGATTTTCCAGCCAGTGCCTGTGGGAACAAAACCATAAAATTCAAGCAAGTGTGGTATAATGAATATAAATGGCTTGAATACAGCGTCTGTGATGACAAAGCTTTCTGCTTTTATTCTCGTACATTGGGCAATGGGCCAAACAGTGAAGTGGCATTTCAAATTACTGGTTTTAAAACATGGAGGAAAGCAAATGAAATATTTTGTGAACATTCAAAGTGTGAAGCTGTTGCTAAATGGAAGGTTAGGCTGCAGTTCTCTAAAACGGAGTGTGGTATCTCAGCCTGACAGTCAAAAGGAAAAAAACAGTGGAGGACAGCCGAGCATATTTAGAAACTGTAATAGGGAGTACTTTATTGTGCATTCACCAGAGTATACCTCTGAGGGAACATGACAGGGGAATGGATTCAAAAAATCAAGGCAATTTGCAGGAATTGATGAAACTGTGTACCGACAATGAACTGATTCAACGATTTATGGTTAACCGACAGAAGTACTTCACCTACCCTATGGGTTCACAAGTGCTAGATTCAATCATAACTGAAGTCAAAGAAGCTGGAGTGTTTTCCATCACTGCAAATGAAAGAATGGATCTGTCAAAACACAAACAAGTTGCTCTCATAGTACATTACGTAAACCAGTTATTTGAAATACAAGAGTGGTTTATTGGCTTCTATAAAACGCTTCAGGTGGATAGTGCTTCCCTTACCACATTGATCAAGAGTACATTATCAGCTTTGGGAATTGATATTTCAGTTCTAAGAGGTCAATGCTATGATGGAGCCACCAGCAAGAAAGGATCCTATAAAGGTGTGGCCACACGGATATTTAGTGAAAATCTTCTAGTTTACTATGTTCACTGCTATGCTCATATATTACATCTGTGCATTGTGGACACGGTTTCTTGCATTCCAGACGCCCAAAATGCTCTCAGAATTCTTCAGGCTCTGTGAGCTTACTTCAATGAAAGTTTGAAAAAATGTCAGGAAATATTTTTTCTGGGGGGCCCAACTACTCTTAAATCACTCAGTGACGCTCTTTGGAACTGTCAAGTCGAGGCTATCAGAGCTGTTATGGAAAATTTTGATGAAATGGTTCAAGTTCCGAGTGAAATTGCACATGGGGATTCAGAAGTTGGAGCTGAAGCTCAAGCACTTCTCAGCAATGTGCAAGACTTCAGATTTCTGTATTGAATGTTTTTGATGCAGAGTGCTAATGCAAACAAACCACCTGTCCAAACTGCTTCATTCAAGAGACTTTACTTATCACATACCTCAATAGTGATGGCTAAATTCACAGAGTCTGTACTAAAAGGAATTGAGAGGTCATGATTTTGCATCCCAAATTTTTAATCACATTAATGAATTGTTCTAGAAAAACAATTATCCTAGCTTTTGTGTGCCTCTCAAAAGGGTTATTCCCACAAAACGGGGAGGAGGGGAAGTGTCCGCTTTTGAGAAACCCAAGGACTATTATAGAAGTGAAATATTGTACAGAACTCTGGACACTCTTATTATGGAGGTAGAAGACTGCTTTTCCAAGAATGACCTATTCATTTTCAAGTCCCTCGCAGACATTCTCTCATCAAAAAGAGCCCATCAGATGGAAGTGTAAGCACTATTTCCACCACTTATAGACAACCTGAATTCTGAAGTCAACATTTTTTCCAGATATTCAAAGATGGCAATGCTTGCAAGAGTAATGATAAAGAAGAGCCCATCCAGCTTGGAAAAAGACTGATTCTTTTGTGAAATGAAACTGACACCCTTCCAAATCTATCAAAACTCTACATGCTTTATTTAACTATCCCAGTGACTACAGCATCAGATGAGAGAAGCTTTTGTTCCTTGCAGCAGTTGAAAACTTATCTGAGGAGTACAATGATAGATGCTCATGTTTCCAACCACATATTGAAAGAGGACAAGCTGTTAACATATTGGATGTTATTACAAGAAGAATTTTTACAATTCTTTTGTCAAGGTAAGGTCATTACTTTTTAAAGCATTGACATTTGTTACTCCTTAATGATTAGTTGTCGTAAAAGTATGGTCATTTATGGAAAGAAAATCAGGAGAATGGTACTAGCTCTGAAAAATACAGATTTGGATCCTGTTTGATGGTAATAATAATTTTACAAAAAACAACAACATTGTTTATGGTTTAAATTTCAGTCCTTTCTTGGGTACAGAACTCACAAAAATAAAGATATAATAGGATTAGGGCATATTTTTGTTAAAGCATTCCATCTTGGAAGTCACCAGGTGGCATATATTTATTATGAATGGATAGTTAGCACCTGACAACCCTGAAACAGGAAGCTGCTCTGTTTTCTTTCTGTGTAAGAACACCAGCTAGTCATCTCAACAATACTGTGGTGCTGTTGTGGTGGTGGTTTTTGTTTTTGTTTTTTTGTAACAGCTTGAAATGTGCTTAATAAGCTCCATTACTAATATTAAAACAGTTTCAACAACGTCTAAATTACACTTGCCATCAATGCGTGGTATCAACTGCATTTTTGTTATATTTTATCTAAAGTTATTTATATAATAATTTATACCTAAGAAATTCAGGTAATTAAAGCCCCACAGATACTCATGCCGACCTCTACACAAAACATGTTTCATTTTGTTTTTAAGTATGGGAAAGGAATGCAATTCTGCAAAACATCTTTACTTCGCTCCAAACAATGTTTTTAATAAAATAAATATAGATTATTCTTCTATCAAAACTTCCTTGATTTGGTTGTAATAATAAAGATGTCTGTAGTTGTGTTGAGATTATTTATTCATAAAATTGATTCCTGACCTTTTCCGAAGGTGGCACACCAAAGAAGCAAATGAAAGAATGCATGAGAATTTCTGTACGTCCTTTTATTTTTAAAGACTCTTAAGTGTCAGAGCCCCAGCGTACAAATTGGCCTTAACCAAATATTAAGACAACTTGCTTGTTAAGATTTTTAATGCAAATGTGAATTATACAACCAGTTTTCTTCAGGTGTAGCTCTCTTTTAGAACAGTCTCCATCTGCTATTACATAGTATGATAAAACATGACACCAAAATTAGCTCTAGACATCAGAACTCCTTAGTCTCTAGAGTACTTGCCCTGAACTCAGCTGCATACCATCAGAACCTTTAAATTGTGCCCCTCCCCCCATTATCAGCAATTATGGGTTGCCTCTGCCCTCCCATGATCCAAATCCACCACCTTCAATATTCCAACAAGTTCTATGAAAACTTTATTAACCCTGGAATCATAAATTCATAAACATCTGATTCCAGCTATCACAGAGGTTATGCACTCGATTCTGGAGAAAAGTACCAGACAGGGAAGGAGCATGGTCAGTAATGATCATTAATGGTGTTAAATTTTAGTCACAAAAAGAAAAAGAACAGAGTTTATATGGGAGAAGAAAATACTGTTTATTCATATGAGAGGTTGAAATAGTGTTGCTTGCTCCTTGTTAATAAAACAGTCTCCAGTTATGAACGTAACTGAAAAAAATCTGCTCTGCATTAAAATATTATTTTGTGCATGCAAATCTATAAAAAAATTCATTTGGAAAGGATTTTCTCCTCCACTTAGTATAATGAATAATTGTCCTAGTACTTCCCTGGCAATTCATGTCCCTCTCATAGAATGATGGGATTCTGTAATGCAAGAGACATGAGCTTCCATTCTAAATTTGATACCACTAGTATGAGAGAATTGAAGTGGATGGAGGGGCATGTGAACAGAAAATTCAGATATATTGGAGAACAAATATTCATTTCCTACAATGACAGGTATGTCAGAGTCTATTTCAAAAGCCTATAGCAGTAGTTCCAGTCTTCATATTGCTAATCATATTAGCTAAATATCACAGCAGGTAAAATGAGTTTTCAATAACAGTGCTGAGTAATTTTCCAGCTAGTTTCATGCTTAGGATAATCTTATTTTTTTCATTGTCAGCTTTGCATGGATATACTGGGGCAATTATCTTCAGGCATTTGGAAACTAAGCTAGCACAGCAGTTTGCCAGTCTGCCTCCTGTGACCCACCATGGGGTTTATGTTATGCATGCCAGTTGTTATTAGCTCACATGTGTGGAATACCATTTTCCTCTTTATTGGTTTAACATAAGACTAAAACATATGGCGTATTTATGGAAAGGGCAGAATTTGAATTTAGGAGCTCAATACAGGCGTCTGGTAATCATGCCCAGGTAATTTCAATCATGCCATTTTTAATGCAATAATAAATATTATGTATGAAACTAAAGAAACAGAAAAAAATAATTGCAATTGTTTATTTCATGACCACATCTTGCTAGTGTGGTACAAATATGGCTCTGATCTGATTTTATATTACAGGGCCTTGATTACCCCTTCCTACCATGGAAAATAAATTATTTGGTAAACTCTCCACATGGTCAATATATCTCCTCTCAGAGCAGATAACAGGGGGTAGCTATCCAGTTGCACTGATGTGCCAGGATTTGCAGATATTGGAGAATATCCATGAAGTATACGCTCTTCTGTTTTGTATTCTGTGTCATACAACCCATCTCCCGCACAGCACATATCCCTGGAGCCTTCCTGCCATTAATGCCTTGATTGGGCCTATGTGTTCCCCAGCTCCCAAGGGCGGAGGGAGCGCAAAGACATAAAATTCAGAAATTTTTGCTGCACTGAGTAGTATTAATTTCCATGAAAAATTGCCATGAGTTAGGAGGGGAATGATAGGAGCACTCTCTTGGTTCCATTTCAACACTCAGCCATGACTCTCCAAAACCCAAAATGACCTTCTACCTAGTCATATAGTTCACGCCAAGAGTTCTGTGGGATCTTGTGACTTGGAGAATGATGCTTTGTGGGCTTCTCTCCCTCATCACATACAAAGATGTGATGCATACATAGACAGCCCAAAGTTCAATCAAAGCTAACATTCTTTTAAATAGCTATTAAATATGTAACTCTAATACGTTATACATGATAGGTCTTTTCAAATTTTATCTCACAGAGAAAGTGCTTTAAGGAAACATTTGAATAAGGAGAAGCAGTTTGTTTGATTGGTGAATCTTAAAAAAGTGAAAATATCTGGGTTTTTTTTTTTTTTTTTGATCAGCTTGATACAGATAGTGTGCTGTACAAACTATCTTCTATACAGAAGAACTGACCAGAAGCATGCCTGACTTTAATCCTATTTCTAAAAAATATGCTTCAATTTTCCCAAGCCATGAAAGAAAGTGGAAGACAATTTTTCAGGGCTTCAGGGCTAAAATGAAATCTGCAATTTTGAGGGTTCTCCCTCCCCTTAACTCAGCCCTTAGAGAAGAGATTGTGTCTGTACGTTGCTTCCTGAGTTACGCCTGTGTCTTTTCTGCTGATACTCATCTGCACTTAGGACCGAGTACGGCAACCAAACATTTTACCAGGACTTTTGGATTTGATTCAGAAAACATATCCTTTCCAACATACATACTCTTAGGCCTTGTCTACACTAGCACTTATGTCGGAAAAACTTTTGTCGCTGAGGTATGTGAAAAAAAACCACATCCCTGAGTGACAAGTTTTGCAGGCATAAACACTCATGTGGACAGCGTTGTCTGAGGGAAATGCTTTCCCACCATCATTGGTGCAACTGCTTGTTGAGCTGGTTTTATTATGCTGACAGAAGAGCTCTCTCCCGTCAGCATAATACAGCTACACAAGCGCTTATGCCAGCAAAACTGAGCGACAAAAGTTTTGCCGGCAAAAGTGCTAGTGTAGAGAAGGCCTTAAGCTTCTAAAATGCTACATAACTAAAGCTTCAAAACAAATACATTGGGTCAGATCCTCAGCTGGTGTAAGTTGGCATATCTTAATTGAGTGATGAGGAGCTGTTAGGGCGACATGAAGTGTGAGAGGCTGAAGGAAAATAGTGACTTCTTTAGACTTCCCTCTGGCCCCAGATGAAAAGTAGGTACCAGTTCCAAACCTTTTATCTCAAGTTCTAGTGTAACAGTTATCCAGTATTCCAGATTCATTTAAAATAAAAGAAGGTGAATTTTCTCTTTCTTCTCAAATTAAAAGTGAGAAAGCTCTGTCAACCCATATGACCACTCTGATATTGATTCAGCAGACTCTTTATTAGACGTCTGAGACAGTTGACTCTGATTTAGGATCTACTGAGATCCCAGGCCTGAGAACATTTATGCATCTGTCTAACTTTGTGCTGCAAGTAGTGCATGAGACTATTCACACGCCTCGATTCTGCAAAGACCAACATGAACGCTTAGTTTTATTCACTGTGCGTAGTCCCATTGACTTGGGACCATTCACAGTGTATAAAATCAGGCACATGCATAACTCTTTGCAGGATCACAGCCAGTGTATAAAATGAAACATATGCATAAGCATTCTCAGAACCATTATTAATCATTCCTATGCCAATTTGAGCAACAGTTATTCCTTCATGCGGTTAATACTAGAACACACAATGGTGCCAATTTTTTTCTTTCCACCAGAAACTTAGGAGATCTTCTTTGTAGAACAAACATGGCTATGCATTCTTTATTCCAGTTTTTATATTTTTTTACTTTACTGAAACAAAGACAAAATACTAAAGTCATCATTTATTAAGAAATGATTAATAAAAAGAAGGGGAGAGGAAAGAAAGTGAATTAAATTGGCAGCTAGGCCTCAACCTGCTGCTGAAAGGTCAGCCAGAATATCACTGAGAATATGAGGGGGAGGGAGAATAGGTCCAGATAGACCAGGCAACATTACAAGAGCGAGAGAGGATTAGAGGGCGAAAAAAAGAGAAATCTATACAAAATAGTCTAGAAAAAAGTATAATCTTTTCTACTGTTATTTTACAAGGATACTTTTCATAGACAAAGATCTCCATAAAAATATTTTTAAAAGGTTAAAAAAAAATGAAATGCAAGATTACTGAATTGGACTTTAATAAGCAACAAGCCCATTCAGGGACTGTGCACTTTATTTGGATGTATTCGACAATGGCAGTAGGCTATTATGCACTTGTTCAGTGGCTGAAGGCAGTCACACTTGCGTTCCCAGTCTCAACACAACAGAGGCTCTGGTATCCTATTAATGCACACCCTGTAGGGCCTTACTGCTATGCAAGAACATGGTTTCCTCGAGTTACAGTCCCAATTCAATAGACACCTGTGTTCTCATCTAAGAACAACCTTGGTTAACATAGCACTGAATGGCACACTTTTAAAAATCTAGCTAATGTTTGCTAAGTGCTATGTAAGTGTAAAACATTGTATCATTAAAGTCAGGCATCAGAGTGATAGGATCATGATTCCCAGGCCTGCATTCAACTCATCAGACTGTACTATGCAGCCTTGAAGGAAGAAACAGCTACAAATCCCTGTCACTTCAGGTCAAAAATTCATACCTCTGAATATAAGTAATTACACAAAAACAGAGAAAAATGTGTTTTATGGGAACTAAGCTTTTGCACATGTGAAAAAATTTGCAACAACGCTGAAATTTCACAGCAGTTTCCTGAACTCAGAAACAGGCAAATTTCCTTGACAAACAGCTCTATCCAGTATCAGAACCAGAAAGATAGTGGCAATTTAAAACTGGAGCCGGAGACCAAGACAGAGGACGATCAAGATAGTTATGTGGATGGACCCAAGATCTTCCAAGATGGGAATAGCAAGTCTAAATGAACAGCCAGAGCCAAGGAAGTCAGGTGTGAGCACCGAGAGAAATTAACTTGACATCATTGCTTCACTGCTTTCATATAGGATTTTAACTTGTCTGGAAGGCATAAAAATATGCCTCTCTGAATACAGTATCTCTAATCAGATATTAATGAGTATTTCAAGTACACTAAATGTGAACAAAAAATGTCACAAGAGTACAGTGGAATCACAAATGTATATATTAGGCTTTGATTACAGAGGGGATTTACTCAAATTACAGTCCCAGGTGTAGAAAGGCTCCTCATGGCAGGTTCCTGGAGTTTACTCGTGTCTAAGCTTTATTGGTGCAAATATAAGCTTTGCCTGACTACATTAAGGGTTTTGTCAGTACAGCTACACTGAAGGTTGTAACTGGTGCAAATTTCCAGTTTAGGCAAGGCCTTAAATTGGAAGGTCTTCAGGGAAAGAAATACCTCTATCTATATTCTATATGGCATTTACCACAATGGGGCTCAGATCCTGACCAGGATAATAAGGGGTGTGAATGTTATATAAATGATTATTGTTCTGCTGTACACGTAAGATACTTTTACTGGAAACCCCTATTTATACCACTTTGCTAATCACAACATATAGTTATGTTATTTTTCAAAAAATGTTTTTCCAAGGTTTGAGCTGGCTGGCTGGCTAAAGCTTGGAGAGAAAAAAAAAAGCTGATTGAAGTTAGAAATTACATAAATCACATTAGAACTATAATTTTCAAATTCATTGTGTGAAGTAATTAATCAAAGCATGGCTGACTTAGAGTACTTAAGAGACTTTGATCTGACAACTACAAGAAATAGAGAGAAACTACTAGGTATCAAGCTACAGTGTTAGGAACTAAAATGTTTCTCCATGCTAGTCACAAGTTTAATTACTTCTTTTTTTCCCACTGACAGACCCAAATTAAAATAAATGGGCCACATCAAGGCAAATCTCAAATGCATGGAGTACGTAAGAATATATTGTTCCCATAATGCAGGAATGCGGTGAAAATTATGAATAAAACTGTTCAATTTTTTTTCTCTTCAAATGGCGGTGTGTAGTGGGAAGGGAAAGAATGGATTATACCAAACAAGAATTCGCCTGATCTTGACAAGATTTTATTTTATATACTTGGTTGGCCAATTTCTAAAGCATTTTGATTTTTTACATTATGTGCACTTTTACGCACATTTATGGCAGTGTGTGACAAAAGAGAATTATGGCAAACCAACAGAAGCAAACGCTCAGTCACCATAGTATTTAAGGAGTTAGCTTAATATGTCATTCCCCATTCACATGTGAATAGCTTTAACATTTGTAACAAATATAGACTTTCTTACTAAGATTGGGAGCCCTTAGTGTGAAGTTAGATTTTTTTTTTTTAATAAAATGCACAAACCCTGGATTTGGCAGGTTAATAAACAAACCAGAACCTCTCTTGGGGAAGTGTATTTGAAACGATTTAGTTAGAATAACTTTTAGAAATTTAGAATTTCAGGATGTGGTTCAGTCGTGCTCCATCAAGAGTACTATGTTACAGGTACTTAGGGAAGTAAATCTAGGGCTATTCCATATACCGTAGCCAGTATTGTTCCCTCAACAGCCAAACATCAGGACCAAACATTTTAGTCGTTTGGCTTAAAAAATCATGAGAGTTGAGCAAATAAATGGCATTATGTTATAATCTCACTTCTAGGTTTCTGCTTGTTCCAAATGTGTACCAGGCTGAACATTTCAGGCAGCTCCTTAAAAAGCACATGCAAGAAATGCAGGCATTTTCCCCTTCCAGCTGCTAGGAAGGACTTCACTTACAGTCTAATCTCTGGGATGAGGAAACTGTCATTCTTCTCTTCTTCTCTATCATCTTCCCAACTATCTTCCTGTTCCTGTCAGCTGAGGCACACATTTGGCCATCTCCTCCCCTCACACTCTGCTGCCCTTGAGTTGATGTCTCTGCACAATACACGAGAGGCAGCACACAGGGGTTTAAAGTGGAAGTGAACAGGGGAAAGTCATTTTGCTAGTTGGAGTAAGCAACCAACTGCCCTTAAGTCATTAGTTGCTGCTGGAATCCAGCCATATTTCCTCTGTGTGCACTGCAGCAGCACTGATGCAGAAGTACTCTCAGGATAAGCTGCATCGACCACTGTGAAAAATGGAATCTGGAATGATGTGCTGGTAGGCCAGATACATTTCTTGGAGTGCCCACCTAGATGTGTATGGAGCTGGAGGAGTAGGTGTACAGCTGTGTAGTGGTAATGGAGTAGCACTTACTGTACGTGGGGTTCTCAAACTTTTTATTCTGGGACCACCTCTGAAAATATTTCAGGCTGTGATGACACTCCCAAAAAAGTGACGACCCCCTCCATACCATGCCACCCTCTCCTTATGCCATGCCACCCTTACTTCTGCACTGCTGTTGGCTGCCTTCCAAACACCTGGCCAATACCTGCTGCTCTCCAGCCACACACTCTGAAGGCCTCTGGCATACATGGGGCTGACAGCCGCAGCCACGGCATGCATGAGGGCTGATAGCTGATGACCCCCCCATAACAGCCTCACGAACCCTTGAGGGACCCCAACCCCCAGTTTGAGAACCCCTGCTGTACTACAACTTTTGTTGGGACATATGCCTGGGAGCAGTATAATTCAGAAGATGTGAAAGCACTTTGCTTGTGCATTTTACTAGTAAAATTATTACCTTAACTTTTTTTGTTTTAATTATTTTTAAAGCATGTCAGTTCCTCTTTCTGGTCATGAATCCATAAGGTGCTGGGCACTTTCTGAAATCTTCAAATCCAATTTACTTCAGCTGGAGATGAGGGAATTCAGAAATTCACATGAAGGCTAAGCTTTGAAGGAATATATAGTACACAAACAGAGAAGTCCCCATCCTGAAAACAAAAGCAGTACACAAAATATTGCCACAGTTAACCATTTTAAAGCAAAGACACGGCTCACGTCATATAGGTTGTGTAGTTTAGACACAATGCACTTAGCTAGGCCCAGCCTCACTATATCCTTCCTGAGGCCCGGTTTCCTTCCAGGAACAAGTGTTCTTTCTCAGACTCCTGATCTCAGTTTTCAGACTGAAATTTGCTGAGTTCTCATGTCACCAATACTTTGTTTTGCAATTCCTATGTTCCAAGGACTTTCCAAAGGCTCCCTCTATCTCTTGCCAGTGAGACTAAAGAACAGTAATGCACGAGTAAACAGGAAAAGTAGAGCCTGTTAAAAAATACTGACTCCTTCCTTGCTGTACATTAATTCACTTAGAAAAGATAAGAAGTGTAATAGCTTTGTTTACGGACTTCAGCTGAGATGCACCATTGTTCATGCAAGGTTCTTTAAAAAGTACACAAATGCAATTCCTTACAGTTGAGGATTTTTGACATTACTTTCACAATCTTGATTTTCACAAATTTACATGGAAAAATTTTGCAAGATGCATCTTTTTTGTAAATTATTTATCACCTCTGTTAAATCAGCACACAAGAGGGAATTTATACAGTGGAAGATTAGAACTTTATCAGCTAAAAATATTGCACTGACTCCTCCTCCTCCTCAAAAAAAAACAACAAACAAAAAAAACCCAGGATGTCACTAATCCTGGCAGCATTACTTGGGAAATTCTTTTCCCAGGCTATCCTCTCCTTAAACACTTTCTCCAGTGTCTTACACACAGTCAAGCTTTTCCTGAATAGCTGACATGGTCTCTTCCGTCCAACCACAATTCCATTTTCCTTGGATAAATACTTTTATTGCGGCAAACAATAGAAAAAATTACTTAAGGAGACAAACGCAAAGGAAGGGGGAAGGAGAAGGAAAGAAATGGGAGCATACAGAGTGGAGAGTAAAACAAAAAAACAAAAAAAGAGAGGAAGCCCAGAAAAGGAAAATGTAAAGGGTAAAAAAGGAAAAAGGAGGAAGCCACAGACAGGATAAGGAAAATAGGGAATTCAAACACTTAGCATAGGAGGAAGGCGGGAGAGACAGGAAAGGAATACAAGACATTTCAAATAGTGGAGAATATTTTCTGACTGTAACCCTGTTCTAACCATAAATAAATTAATTACTGACTGATTCACTGATAACCTGGTTCCTCCTTATTTGAATCTTACACGTACACAATAGATTGAGATTTTAAAGCCAGAGATCATTGTGGCCATCTAAGCTGACTTTCTGTGTAACATAGATCATAGTACTTCCCTCAACAAGAACATGTCTTTTCAGTGTTTGCACCCGTCTTACCAAGCCATCCAGATCACTCTTTTTCAGTGATTTGTTCTCTTTGTTATTTATCAGTCCTCCGGTCTTTGTGTCATCTGAAAATTTTATTCATGATGACTTTATATTTTCTTCCAATTCATTGATAAAAATGTTAAATAGCATAGGAACAAAAACATATTCCTGCAGGACCTCACTAGAAACACATTTGCTTGATGATGCGTCCCTGTTACAATTACATTTTGAGACCTGTCAGTTAGCCAGTTTGTAATCCATTTAATGTGTGCCATGTTGATTTTGTATCGCTTTAGTTTCTTAATTAAAATGCCATGTTGTACCACGTCAAATGCCTACAGAAATCTAAGTATATTACATCAACACTATTGCCTTTATGGACCAAATCTATAATCTAAAAAAATATTAAATTACTTTGATGTGATCTATTTTTTATTTTTAAAATGTGTTTATTTTACAAGATTATTTTATGATATGCTGCTCATGCTGCCAGACACAGTTGCAAATGGTGAGTGCAGCTTTTTGAAGCTCAGGCTCATTAAAACACATTCAATCGATGATGGCTGTCAAGAGACTGACATCTTGCTATTTTATCACTTGAAAATGCCATTGGCCAGTCTTTGGATATCTCTGATGCTGTGCTTCAGTTTGTGTGGGCAAAGCAAAAAAAGCAACATCTTGAACTGAAGAACGAGGGTTAACATTCTAAGACTGTCACCTAGTGTAACACTATTTAATACTGGTCCACCCAATGTTGGCGCATAGTTCAATTTCTTGATGTTGGTACATTTCAGTTATTCTTGAAATTAAAAGGTTTCTATAAACTTAAAGGAAATTAATTTTTATTTACTTATATATGGCATGAATAAATACAGGTTTACAGATCCGAGCATGCAAATTTATCATCCTATATGACAGAGATAAATCATATATGCAAATTGTACATCAAAGTTGTAAAATGGGCTACAAATGCTATAAAAAATAAGGTATTCAAAGGTTTAACAAATGGAGGGGGATGCCAAAGACACTTCTTGCCTGGGGTGCCATTTGGTTTAGTGCTGGTCCTGGACATGCTACAAGTGGAGGCGTTTGAGACTCTTATGGTTAAGACAGTAGGTTAGGACATGTAAGAACTAGGTTCAGTTCCCAGCTTTGCCACCCCCACACCTTTTGCGACACTGAGCAAGTGATTTAATTTCCTTGTGCCTGAGTTCCCCATCTGTAATAGGGATTGCGCTTTCTCTCTCCCATGATTTTATGTCTTTTTATTAGAATCCTATTAGATTGAAGGCTCTTTGGAACAAGGACTGTCTCTTGATAGGCACATATATAGTGGATAGGTATGGATCTCTGTTGTGGTCTCTAAACAATACAATACTGCATCATAATAATTAGAACTGGTTGAAAACTTTCCATGAAAAACATTTTGACAGAAAGTGGCCTTTTCTTGTTTGTTTCTTTTAGAGATTTTCAGTTATGAGAAAAAACAGAGAAACCAAAATATATTCAGTATTCATCAAGTCTGTTTTTCCCCCTCTTATTTTTTGTGCAGGGGAGGGGAAGATAGAAAACAAAAATCGAAAAAGGATCATTTCCGTTTCTTTTCTTTTTTTTTAAATTGTGGAATATTTTAAAAACAACCCCCCCAAAACTTTAAAAAAATTCCAATAGGGGGAAGAAGGGCATTTTTGAACCAGATACAATAATATTAATATCCTGGTGACCTTGACTGAACAATCTCTCTCTTCACTGAACAGGATGGCGCTAGTACTGCTTGCATGAACCCATCAGACCTGAGCACCTACATCTCTGAAGGGCAGTGTCTTTTATATTTATTTAAATATTATTACACTATTGGGAATTATTTTGCCTTATTTTAAGTTGCATCCCTTAATTTGAAGACTATTTAAACTGTGGCTATGAATTAATTTAGGCTAGAAATTAGAAGACACTTTCTAACCATCAGCATGAGGCTCTGGAACAACTTCCAATAGGAGTATTGGGGGGAAATGACATACTATGTTTTAAGATGGCACTAAAATGTCTATTACTGGAATTATATACAAGGACTGCATGCACCAACAAGGGGCTGGACTTGAAGACCCACAAAGTCCCTTCCAGCTCTATGTTCCTATGTTTTGATATTTGATCCTTTGATTAGAAAGACAAATTCACTAATTGTAAATGGACTATCTTACATGGCCCCTATTATCCTTGCATCTGAGCACCTCACAATCTTTAATGTATTTATCTTCACAGTACCACTGTGTGATAGGGCAACACTATTAGCCCCACTTTACAGATGTTAAACTGAGGCACAGAGAGTCTAAGTGACTTGTACAAGATACACAGGAAGTCTATAGCAGAGCAGACAATTGACTAGACTAATGCCCAAACCACTGGATCATGCATCCTCTCACCTTAAATGTAACTCCAATGCTTAAATGTGTGGTTATTTAGCTTTTTGGTAAGAGAATCTCTCTCTGTCTCATGAAATTTACATATTTGCCTTACATAAAATGTATTGGATAGGAGATTTGCAGTATTTAAGGATTTAAGGACAGTTAAAGTAGATTGAAACAGGAGGGGGAGCTCTCACCACACCAGCTCAGGAGGCAAGGGAGATATGGGAGCACACTGCTTGCTCGTGCCAGGGAGAGATCTGCTTTTGCTTTTAGCAGAGGAAAGGGGAGTAGCTTTCCTTACCTCCCAATGGCTCTTATTTTAACCTCTGGGCTTTGAAAGCAAGATGTCCGTCTTAAGAGTGTCTTTTGGCCTAATAAGGCCAACAGTAACGTACTGTACCTTGTTTGTTGGGTTATGTGGGGAAAAGCATGTTTACTTCCCTTTCAGAAGAAAAGTTCTCTCAGGAGAGAATTATGATGCAGAAAGGTCAAATAAAATAATTGACATATTCCCTAAAGTTGGGAGTTCTTGCCTGTATGTTAAATCTTTGAAATATGTGACATTTTAACAATTCCAATATTGTGAAAGAAGAGTGGTTTATTTTATTAGGAGTTTGTAAAGTTTGTGTGTGAGAGTGAGAGAGAAAATCTGATTTTAGGATTATAATGTTGGAAAGGAGTAAAGAGACGTGGCTTCTAGTCCCTGTTCTTCTATTGTGAATTCCTATATGACTTGTCTAGGAGCATTCTCTCTATGCCTCACTTCCGCCTCACTCCCCCTCTACAAAACGATGATAATAAGTCTTATCTATGTTACACGTTTGTCAAGAGGATTAGTTAATTGATGTTTTGTAAAATACTTTGAGATCCTTGGATTTTAGACAGTTGTACTAAAACAGTGTAAAGTATTAATGCCTCCCAAAATTTGTTTGGGAATTCGCTTGACTTTAGCTCTACTCATGGTTTAGTGTTCACTTTCCACAGATATTTGATCAATTTTTACATGTACTCATAGAAAGTAATAAAAATATAAAACTCAAGTAATCCTACAGGAAATGTTACATTTTAAACAAGATGGAACACTGCTGGACATGAGACAGGCTGTCCAAAACCCCATACCAGAGCCCTGGTAAAGGGGAACTTAATGAGCTAGACAAGAATCTACCTAGCACCATGTAATTCACATGAAGATATTGTGTGCAAACCTTCTGAAAGAAAACATAAGAATGACCATACTGGGACCAACCAATGACCTATCTAGCCCAGTATCTTTTCTTCCAACAGTGGTCAGTGCCAGGTGCTTCAAAGGGAATAAAAAAAACAGGCAATCACCAAGTGATCCATCCCGTGCCATCCATTCTCAGCTTCTGGCAGCCAGAGATGAGGGAGACCCAGGGCATGAGGTTGCATTCCTGACCATCTTGGCTAATAGCCATTGATGGACCTATTGTCCATGAACTTATCTAGTTCTTTTTTGAATCCCATTATAGTTTTGGCCTTCACAACATACCCTGGCAATAAGATTCACAGGTTGACTGTGCATTGTGTGAAGAAGTACTTCCTTTTGATTGTTTTAAACCTGCTGCCTACTAATTTCATTGAGTGACCTCCTGGTTCTTGTGTTACGTGAAGGGATAAAGAGCACTTCTTTATTCACTTTCTCCACACCAGTTGTGGTTTTATAGACATCTATCATATCCCCTCTTAGCCATCTCCTTTCCAAGCTGAAAAGTCTCAATACTTTTAATCTCTCCTCACATGGAAGCAGTTCCATATCTTTAATCATTTTTGTTGCCCTTCTCTGTGCCTTTTCCAATTATAATATATATATTTTTAAGATGGGGTGACCAGATCTGCACATAGTATTCAAGGTGTGGACATAGCATGGATTTATATAGCGGCATTATGATATTTTCTGTCTGATTATTGATCACTTTCCTCATAGTTCCTAGCATTCTGTAAGCTTTTTGGACTGCTGCTGCATATAGAGCGGATGTTTTCATATTCAGATACCACAAAGATATCTAAATATTTATCAGAGGGGTACCGTGTTAGTCTGTATACAGCAAAAACAATGAGAGTCCTGTAGCACTTTAAAGTCTAACGAAGCTTATGCCTGCAAAAATTAAATTAGTCAGTCTTTAAAGTGCTACAGGACTCTTGTTTTTGCTAAATATTTATCATTTATATTTCTGTAGAATTCAGATGTTTCAGTCAGATTGAGGTCCCACTGTGCTAGGTGCTGTACAAACACATAATTTCTCCGGTCTCCCGCAAGAGACAGACCTAGATGCAACAAGTGGCTGTAACAAACAAAGAAGTGAAGCCCCATTTTCTTCCACAGGTCATTGTCCTGATTATTAATCTGATCCAAAGGCCACTGAAGTCAATGGAAAGACTGTAAAAGGATAGGTTTGAACCAATGAGGGAACAGAAGCAATATCATGTGACTTAGGCCCAATCAGAAATAACTAACACTTCTTGAATTTAGAATGTTGAGTACTGAATATTTGCAAACTGTTATCAATCCATGAGGCTACAAAAATCAGCTGAGTGAATTCAAAAAACAAATAAGTTTGAGAAAAGAGAGATCTGTCATTGAAATTCCACAAGCTGGAAGGCTAAATTTATCAAGTACATTTTTCAAGTAAAATTATTCACTGTAAATTATTCACTCAGTTTTCTTATTCTATAATTCATATGGTGAATGGACTTCAGATAATATTAATGATCATCCCAGTAAAACAAAATTAGGGAAGATGCATTTCAGTGCTTAAGTGTGGTTGGTCAAGTTTTCAAAGAGATTTGCTACCATTTACTGTTTGGTGGAAAGATTTAATCTCTCCTTTATTATCGGACACACCTCTTGTGATGTCCCTGAACTAGAACCTGATTAAACCATATGCTGTGATGTCATTCTTGCGGTAGGCTCCAGCCAGGAGCTGGTCTAATAACACTTAGGGTAGGTATATAAGTGTGATAAAGAAAGCAGCAGCTCAGTTGGCCCAATGTCACTTCATGGCTTGGAACTCTCCTCTGCCTGACAGTTGTGACAGACTCCACAGGCCTTAGCCTGCTCTAGCCCTGCCCTTGCTCCAGCCTACCTCCCAGCCCTGCTCTCACCTTGTTCCAACCTGCTCTTGACTTCTGACTCTGGCTTCAACCTCTGACTCTGGTTCTGGCCCAGCTGCTCATGCACCAACCACCAGTTGGTTCCAAGTCTCAGTTACTGACACCCTTGCCATGAAGTGACAACACAATGCCAAAATCCATAACCAAATGAGCATATCAGGGTGTTTTGGAGGTAAACTTGCTGTGCCCAAAAGCAGGACACTTGACAGCACATATTGTCAAAGTACTCCAGCAACACAGCAGCAATCCCTCAACTGAGTGCACTGTTGTTACAAAACGTTAATGATAAAGTCACAGGAAAACATAAAAAAATGTGATCCAGTAACTCTGAATGCCAACAACTGAAGAAATTAATATTAAGCAATGGAAGCTAAGGGAAGAAAAAATCTAAATTGGACAGTCTGGAAAACATTAAATCATGCAACAATAACAACTATCACATTAACAAAGGAAAATGAACTATTTTGGAATTGCTTAGAGATAGTACATAAACAAACAAGGAGCCACAGACTACATATTGTTGTTCAGCCGAAAGAGAAGATCCGATTGTTTTCTTTGAAAAATGGATCTGGAAAACACTAACAAAGGATGTTCCAATGTATATATATGGAAACAGCATGTAATCTGCTGAGAGGCTGGACCAAAGGCAACTGGAGTACAAAGCAGTCTGTGATTGTGAAAATGTAGGTTATGAGAGAGAGAGAGGTTTTATTAATGATATCTAGAAATAAAGGAAAGATGTCTTCTAAAGAGATTGGAATCCACATGTTCCCAGATTTGAGACACGGACACAGATTTGAGACACTACTTCCTGTAAAAAAGCATCACAAAAGAAGAGTCTAGAAGCAGCTTTGTTATTTCCAGCTAAATTTTGGATCAAGTGCGAATGAAAAATGTTCTTATTTTCAGACTATGAATTTGAAGCATTGTTTTTGTCTGGGATCAATAATACAACGAAGGAGGATAAATGGGGATCAGAGAACACTGGAACTTAATAAAGGGACTATTTGTCATTATGCCTTTTTACCCTATGGATTCATTAAATAGAACAATAGAACTGCAATATGTTAGGCATTGCTAGAGTTGAATGGTTAGCTATGCTTAGTTGCTGAATGAGTTTTCTGAAGAAAAGTTTTATTTTCATTGTTTCTCTATATTTTCTGTTTTACTTAGAAGTTCATCTTTTCTTACCTACTGTGCCCTGGGAAGGAATTAACTAAACACTGCTGTGCAGAATAATCTTTTTTTCCTATTTTGCCCAGTAAGATGATACCCAAACTCTACATTTCGTTTTCCTCTAGCACTTACAGCTCCATCTCCCAACTATCCCAACATCTGGCCAGTTTTGCCACCTATATGCAGGCTGAAGTGGAAATTGGGCAAATGGAGGTGATGTAAATGGGAAGAGAAAAAGTTTTAAGACCTAGTTCCCACCATCATATCACCCTCTATAAAGAAACTTATCAGATTTTCAAATCAGTCAGCAGCCTTGAGGTTCATTTGGACTCCTTGTTGCTGCTGGTGGCATCCCAAATGGTTATGGGTAGGAAAAACATCTTTCACTTGAAAATGGCTAGAAAATATTGCCTCATTCTTATTAAGTAATGGCATGGCCACAGTAATCTGAAGACTTGATGAGCTCCAAGCCAAATTATTTCAAGTTACTCCACCCAGGTATGACCGTATAATCCTTTAAAATGTTATTTTAGTCCAGAATACAGCAATTTACCTCCTCACTAGCATCAGCCACTTAGTGCACATCAACCCAATGTTTCCCATAAAATATAGGGTCAAGTACAAAGATAAGACCTTCCATTAAATTAGCCCTCACATATAATGCTTTCTTGTGAAAGTCATTGCCTGAAGAGTCGAACGACCACTAATATGTTCTTCAGAATGAAGTGTAACACTCACTTATTTAGCTTTGTTTAATACAAAGAAAGAAACTTACTTTTAGGATATGAGGGAAGAGAGGAAAGGAAATAAAAACTAAATAAAAATAATTCTTTTCGTTGCCTGGGAGAGTAGGGAGAAAAATTAGGCCATGGGTCAGTTGTAGATTTGATTTTTTAACTCCTTGGGAGGTGTTCAGGTATTACAGTAATTGATGCCATTATATCAGACAGATAGAGTGGTAGCTAGTGTAGCTCTTGGAACATTAACAACTTGGTTTGAATTCATGAGAGTTCTGACTGTTAAATTTGCAAACGCTTCCACAAAAGGTCAGGTGCTCATGCAGCCTCTGTTCAAAAAGATAGCCATATTGGTTGCTAGGAGATGGTAAAATTCTCCTGGAGAAAAATCAGTCCTGACCAAAAAAAAAAAAAAAAAAAAAATTTTAACATAAAGACCTTCTTAAATAAAATATCTTTGACAGCAGCTATTATTATTTACTGAGTTCCTTCACATCTGAATAAATGTAAGAAAAAAATGGTATTATTGAAATACCACTATATCATAAAGAGTTCAATTGATTTTCTTGTCTTTTCTTTTTCTCCTTTTTGTATAGTGAAGTGATATTTGTTTCCAATTCAAACTGCTGTCTTCCCTTTTCTATAGGCCACTTAGTGAAAGAAGCATTAAAAAAATTGAGATTAAAAAGTTGAACTCACTTGTTTTCACTTTTACTGTGAAATATCCTTTGTAGACATTCTTAAAACAAATTGTACAAGAGGGTAAATACTTTCTTGAGGAAGCAACTTGGACCCAGCAAGATGAAAAGAAAAGTGCACCAAGACCTTCACAAACAGGTGGCTGGGAGAAGGCAGGTGGGAAGCTGTGCTTCATGAAAGCAACCAATAGTCCAGTTTCATTTCAATAATGTTTGTAATTTTCTTCCTACTGGGACGGCTGGAGGTACAGCTGCCCTATATCTGTGTCCATGTGCCCAGCTTTTGCTAAAAATGACCTTGACAAATAAAATGTGAAACAAGTAATATACTTGCTGTTTTAAAATTGTATAGTCAATTAATGAAACAATAATCTTTCCTAATTCAGTGTACTCTCACTGCGCTGGCTTGCTATTGTGGACCTGAGAAACCACAGCTGCACAACACAAAGGCATGCTGCCTACACAATGTGTGGCTCCAGCTGCCGGGCCTTCCATTGACTGGAGCTGACAGAAAGGTATACCAAGAGCTAACAATGAGAGATCAGTGTTGTAACATTACCATGAGAATGAACACGCCAATCTCTGAATATATCGTTTTTGTTGTTACTACAAAGTTTCTCAGGAATTTTTTTTTTTTTGTAACATATCTTAGAATCAAGCAGCAGCATGTTTCCTTACACAAATATTGACAGGAATCCTTCAGTTTATTTGGAATTTTCCTGTGAATGCCACAACAATATGGTAATACTCCTTTACCACTTTTCACACATTTGTTCTGACTGTTGGCAACAGGAAGTCCATATTGTTTTAATCAATACCACTGGAGTGATGACATTTTTTTCTTTTAATGACAGACATAGTGCATTTCCTTGCTTAAAGTTCTCATGAAAGGTTTCTGTGCTGTGTTCAGCATATACAAAAAAGAGTAGGTAGCATTTTTCCTCTTCCCCCTTCCCCGCCCCACCATTGTTTCATTTTAGTGTGTCATTGCATTACTGTAGGGCCCAATCCTTCTACTAACACAAATAGCCCCAGAGAAGACAATGGGGTGACTGGCACAAGTTACAAATTACTCACGAATAAGATTTGTAAGATCAGGACTTACTCTTTTGCAGCTATTGCTCAGATGGTAAATTTCCCCACCAAAATGCATGCACACATACAAACGTGCACGCGCACGCACACACACACACACACATCTGCACACACACTTTAAATTTATTAGCATTTACTAGATTACAGTATACATGGAGAGAAAAGATGGGTGAGGTAATATCTTCCACCAACAGAAGTTAGTCCAATAAAAGATATCCTCACCTGCCGTGGCTCTCTCATCCTAGGACCGACACGGCTACAACACTGCATTATAATACTTTAAAGTCATTTTAATGCACTGATACCAAATTAATATAATATGACTATTATTACCAGCCTAGATTCTGTGTGGCCCTCAAGAGGATGCACAGCATAGAGTGGGATGCAGATGGTGTAGAGTGGGATCTAGATGCTGTAGATCCCACTTTTTGTGGCCAATGAAAGGGCTCTGCAGCACTTCAGCCCCTTCTGCTGTGAGGAGAACAGGGGCTGTTTCCTCCTTGGAGCAGGTGAGGCCCTGGCTCTACACACTCCCATGGAATGGAACTGATCAGCCAGCCATGCAGAGGCAGTAAGCTGTAATTCTTAAAGGAGATTGTACACTCTTCCGTGCACCTGGAAACTCTGGCAGATGGATTTTACAAAGTCTTTTGTCAGTAGAGTGAGAACTAAACTTCTCTTCTCTCTGCCCTGCTTAGAATCCCATCAATTCCTGATTTCCCCTTTCAACCTATTTTGGGTCTCCCTAGCAAGTCCACTTTCTTCCCACCTCCAGTTTCCTTCTCCCAACATCACTACACAGCACTTTCCCGAGCCATGCTGCCCTTTACCCTAGAAGCAGTAGGCCATACTGTAAAGAGAAGATTTTTGTAGCAGTTCTGGTGGGAATAGAGGGAGACAGAGAGTACACACCGTAGTCCCAGTGGACCTGGTATCAGGAGAAAGCAAGGCCCAGCAGCCCTCATTTGAGAAACTGATACAAACAGGGAAGCCACCCAGGACCCCCACATGGGAGGGAAAAAGGGTACACTTTACTGAGGCCCGGGCCTAGGCTGCAACCCCCATGAGTATGTGTGCAGGAGGAGGCCTGTGTTACAAGTTTGTACTGGACCCGAAAAAATTATGCTTGGGCCCTGAAGCCACCATACAAATAGAGAAAACATATTTGTTTACATAGTACTGTAGATGTTCACAGCCCAGTGCAATAAGTAAAACATGCAGGACAAATAAAGTTCCTCACTTCAAATTTAAAAGCACACATTTAGAAAGCCTGATTACAGCAACTGCATGTTCATTGAGCCTCGTATACATTTTGAAATCACCTCAACCCTTTTTTCCTGCCTTGATGAAGTAAATATGTGGCTTCTCAGCTCCACTGATAAGTGTCTCAAAGACAGACTTTGTTTTTCCCTTGGGTTTTTCCAGCTCTTCTCTCCCTCTATGACTCAGACTTCCCATTTGCCTATAAACTTAGCACCATTCTGAACCGCAGACTGTCCTCTCTTCTCCACCCTCCTACATAATTGAGGTCAATAAGAGTTTTGCCATTAATTTCAGTGGGAATAGGATTGGGGTCTGTATGTGTCAGTATACCTACTGCCACAATCTCAACATTCTTAGCATATACTGCTGCCTAAATTACACTTCTGTGACAT
The DNA here is from genome assembly GCA_007922155.1 of Mesoclemmys tuberculata. Lineage (NCBI taxonomy): Eukaryota > Metazoa > Chordata > Testudines > Chelidae > Mesoclemmys > Mesoclemmys tuberculata. The sequence goes on from ML675618.1 coordinate 12,028,919, forward strand.
TCTCATTTCTGTTATCCTCTTATTTTATGGCTTCCCCATAATTCCGGCACTCCAGATTTCAGCATGTGCAGAATGCTGCTACTTACCTTCTCACACATCTCATTCTCAAACAACTCTACTAGTTGCCTAGCTATTTAGGATCCAGTTCCAGTTGGATGTTGTGTTTTTAAAACTCTCCCTGGACTAACTCCAGCCTACTTGAAAAAACACAGCTGTACAGCATATAAAATTTTAAGAAACCAAATTTTGATTCATTAAGAAATCTAGGTTTCAGTCCTATGAGTTGCTTAGTACTCTTGCCTCCAGCTGAAATTGTTTGTCAATGTGTCTTTCAATGAGTTTGCCCAGGTGCATTTGACTGGAACTTGATAAATAATTCTGTTGATGATGCCCGAAAAGTGTGCTCCCTTTCACCCTTGCAAAATCAACATAGCAGTAACACATATAACTGAATACACATGAGAAAATGATCTGTTAATAAGTTGCCATTTTTACTGAGTAATTTTTCCAAGAAGAACCATACAAATGAAGATCCCATGGAAGCAACTTAACACACACAGGATGAAAATAGTAACTGCTGCAGTTTGGACCTTGCAGAGGAAGAGGACTTAGAAACATATACATTTGGACCATTTTGGATTGCCCTCAGAAGGTTTCACAAACAACTGGGTCATTGAATCAGTTGCTATATCTGTTTTTTTTTAATTCATCTGCAAATGATTTTCTATCACTTCAAGGCACTACATCAAAAAATCAAAGATTTTGGGTGTCTCACCCCCAAACTAACAGTCTATCTGGAGATGAAAATATATAAATATGATTAGAATGCCATGCTTTATGTTTCTGAGCAACATTTCTATATGATATTGTCCAGATAGGTTGATAAATAAGATATCATCTCTTCAGCAAGAATATAAAACTAAAGACAAAAATTACAGGTACTTACCCAAAGCTGGGAGACTGAAAAATATAAACAGCAGCTACTAGATGCAAAATGATAACTTAAGGGCTGCAGTTGCTTTGCTCTGCTAAATTTAAAGGGCCAGACCCAAAATGGAAGTTTTATAAGAGGGCAATGCTGCCCTATGCAAGATTAATAGGGACCATGGCCTTTTTGTAGAAAGTACTTGGAAGGTACAGGGCTACCTTGATAGTGTGCTTATTATTGTTATGTTACAGTAACAGGGTTTTTTTAAAGATAGATAAAATTAAAACATTTAAACATGTATACGGCTTGTAGAATTTACTACAGTGCTTAGATGCAATGGTAACAATAATATAAACGCTGAGGAGAGAATATATACGCAAAACCTGTTTACAGTATGTGAAGGTTTTTGCGGGAGGGAGGGTTGTTTGTTTAAACATGCCTGCTGATTGTTGTTTCACATTTGCTGGCAATTGTAGAAAATGGAACTTTTTCAGATGAGACTTTAGAGAGTCCATTTAAACATACACACCTGAGACTGCTCACTACACAACTGTGCAGATTTCTCAAAACAAAATAAGGCACATTGGAAATGCCTGGTTGTTCAACGTCACCGATTGTTTAAACCTGTACAGGGTGAGATGCAGCCCTTCAAATGCTTCATATGTGTTACAGATTGGGAAATACAGTTGAGCCACAACCCCTGTGCCTAGCAAAAACTGATTGGGCTTAAGTAAGGATGAGAGAGGGATAGCTTAAAGTGATCATTACAAGAGTCCTGTGTTTGTGTTGCTTAGTGCAAGTTTTGCCAACTAATGCTAGATACTTCAGCTGTTTCAGTTGTGCACTGGCTGAATGTGCAGTGTGAAATTTTCAAAAGTGCTCAGCATGGTGAAACGACCCTTGAATTTAGTGGGAGCAGAACCATACGCCATTAAAGTAATCAACTTACAATTTTTCTTTCTAACATCCAGACCCTTTTTTTTAAACTTAAATTAAACTGAGTTTTCATGTAATCAGTTTTCTTTTAAAAAACCCTCTGTCTTCTTGCTATCAACAATAAATGGCAAAAAAGAGAAGTCTGAGGTTGAATGTATTGCTAGCTTTAACCTCTGCTCCTGGTGAAAGCTAATGTACCAAAAAAAAAAAAAAAAAGAGAGAGCGAGAGAGAACCCAGTATGTCATTTATCAAACGCCATTTCAAACCTTAATATAAAGTTCAAACCTTTTGCAGCACACATTATCATTAAGATGAAATATTTAGTGGCACTGCATTCTGGTCATCTTTTGACAATAACCTACCATGTGTCATAGGTGATGAGTGTTGGAGATTTCAGTCAATAATTAAAGAGAATCTTCTTGTTTTTCAGGAGGAAAGGTTGAAAAGTTATAATTTTTATTTGCACACCATTGATTAAATTGCACCTTCTATTTTAAAGTCCTGAACAAATTTCATAAACATTAAAAAATTTAATTGCTGTGAATCTTTTACAATAGCTTTAAAAAAACCCTTAATACATTGCCATATAATAGTCATCCCCAAATCCTACCTGAACAAACTGGTATGACTCTTTGACCTATGGACAATAGTAAGTCACATTTTTTGGATTTGCACATAATGTTCTTTAGAAATCAGATGGTTACAAATGATTGCTACTGATAATGTTTCAAGCTCCTCTATAGGATAGTTGCAAGGTGACTACAAGGTTAGAGTAGAATTAGAAGTAGAGCTACTGCTATACTTTTTCAGATTAAAATCTCACTAATATTTAATGTTTGAATTTAAGCAAAATGTTAAATGTTTAAAGAGTAAAGATCTTCTGATTATTAGACCAGCATTAAAGTAAGATGGAAATTAGATTGCAATACATTCCATTGGGCTCTATACTGTTACACTCACAAGTGATATCACTTTTCAGAAATATGTTGGCCAAAGAGGATGGTTAAGGAATGCTCATTTTCGTTTAAAGATTTATTCCCAAATATCGAGAGTCCTGTGGCACCTTAAAGACTAACAAATGTATTTGGGCATAAGCTTTTGTGGGCAGAAACCCATGCATCCGCCAAAGTGGGTTTCTGCCCACGAAAGCTTATGCCCAAATACATTTGTTAGTTTTTAAGGTGCCACAGGACTCTTGCTGTTTTGCTAAAAACAGACTAACACGGCTACCGCTCTGGAATTCCCAAATATAATTCACATTTTAGAAGTGGTGAGAAGAACTCCACCTTTGTGGAATTCCAGAACAGTGCCCCAAGCAAAAACCAGTTCAAGATTTCCTCTATCACCATAACTCTACCTACTCCCCTTCCTTCTCCCCTCTACCCTTTTTCATGTATTGCTGCCAGAAGGGAATGACTCATTACCAGCCCTGCACACTCCTGAATGGGCAATTCTGGATGGCCGCACTTGAGAGAAGATTCCTTCTTCAAAACTGACTTTTTCAAAGAATTGCTGCCAGAATATTTGTAAAAAATGAACATAGTTGAAATGAACACAACTGAATTAATACTGGTGATATGTTTGACATGCTAGTACAGATCTAGTGACAACTGAAACCGCACTCTAGAAGATCAGATGGACAGAGCTATCTAGTGCTCTGAGTGCAGGACTGGAAGCAAGGATTTCTTAGTTTTATTCTACTTTTTAGATTGACCCGGTCTGGGGCCTTGGGCCATTCACTTAATAACCATGACTCAGTTTCCCTATCTGTGATAATAGTTTTTTTAAAAAATTCCAGTGCAGGTTTGTTGTGCCAATTGTGAGCACTAATTAGTCCATGTTTATAAATCTCTTAGAACACAAAGTTCTTTGGCTGCTGGTTATTCATTTGGATGGGCTAAGAGGGAAAATGGTTGTATCTGGCCTCTACTTATGTTCCGTGATGAAGGAAATGTTAAACTTAATCCAATTTTTGGCAATTTTGTTATTTATGACATGCCAGAATTTATCAACTCTGTTGGATTCCACTATATTCCCATGCCACTGCTGTCAAATCTACAATATCTAGGCATCTGGATGATTTCTTCCCCACTGGGTTTGTAGGAATTTCAAGACAATTAGCAGATTTGGACCAAAATGACACCAGTCTGAAACCTTCCTTTCCCCTGCCATTTTAAAAACTAGAAGCCGTGTCTGCTTCGATCCTTCAGCAGTGCTGCAGTAGATTAGTTCTCTCTTAGCTGGGTGGTGGGTGAAGGCCTGTGCTTGGATGATTGGAGTCCCTAGTACCAAAAGGATCAATGCTCTTCCATGCCACCACTTGAATGTAAACATTTGGAAGAAGAAATAAGATTTTATTTGTAAAATATCTGTTTTCAAATAACATGATGGAGCTCAATTTAAATAGAATCCCTTTTTTTCTTCCTCCTCTTTTTAAAGAAGGAGACAACGTGGTAGGACATGTGTTTCAAGTCTAATGTGATATTTTCAAATGCAGACAACTTTGTTAGCCTTTTTTCTACATATATTATGATTTTTCTAAAGACCAAATTGTCTGCTAAATTGTCCCCAGATTACAAAGCACAGATTGGCATTTGTATATACTGTGGCATTAGCTCTATCTGCTACAAACAGTGTTTATTCTGAATGCAGTGGTGTTGTAGCCATGCTGGTCCCAGGACAAGGTGACAAGACATGTCAAATAGTGCAATTTATTGTATAGGCATTCTAGGCAACTGCCAGTCTTTTGGGGGGGCTTCTCAGACTTTTGAATAGATATTTCTATTAGGGAAAACTCATCTTCATGATGTGTGGATAGTATTATTAGTAGACAGTATTAAGGGTCTACTATTAATACTGCCCACCCATGCAGCATAGAAATGTAGCAAAGATACATGCCAATTTAAGCACCCAGAAGCAGGATTCTTGCAACCAAACTGATTATTCAGTTTTGAAAACAACCCTGCTCTAAATCTTATTCTGCCCATCTTTCCTTTGTATTATACAATGCTTTTTGACAACTTTGATTACATTTGTTCAATATGTGTGTGATTCAGAAGTGCCACTACACTAGCTAAACTAATCAGAAAGAGACTAAAGCCTAAATCTTTTTGCTGACTGTCCACTTAAATCACTTGGTTGAGTATTGAGCAGCAAGTGACAATACATTTTTTTTTCTCATTCAGGACGGAACTGTGTTTAATTAGGCATTTAAAAGAGACTTAACTTCTACAGTCCTCATCACAAATGGTTTTGAAGCAGCTCAATGATCTGAAACACCAATTAGTTTCAATTCACACCTATTATCTGTCCCTCATTACAGTGTTCAATTCAGAATCCAAATTCGCTTCCATGTCAAATAACTATGACTTTTTCTTTATTTTTTAAATTGTTTCTTCTAATTGTTTTGAAAACCCTAGTGACAAAGGTCATTACTTAGAACTTAATAAAGATAACTTTTGGTGTGTCTCCCATTTCTTTTTCATTCTAGTTATGCCAGCAGGAACCCTCACAGGCATATGCTTCTGCTTCTCCTTTCCTCCCACCGACTTACTGCTGACTCTCATATCCAGTCCTCTTATTCTATTACGTTACTCACCCTCCAAAGCCATTGGCACACCACTGTACAGTATTCCATGGTTTCTCTAAAAGGTTCTCCATTAACTGTCTGTTAATTTCCAGCTTCCCCAGTCACCAGGCCAAACTGTGTGAAATTCTCAGTTATTATTAATCCAATTTTTACCATATATTGTGACTGTGCTATCAAATCGTCCATGTCCCTAACTTTGAGGGTATGACTTATTGTTAGTTCTTTATTTGATTCAAAGGCTAATGTTATATAGTGGCTGATATTAATGAGGGGGAAAATTACATCTGCTGTTTTAATGTCTTGCCTTTTGTTAATAAGCTTTAGGACACTAATTAGAATATACTCATTTGAAAACAGAAAAACAGTAGAACAAGTAGCATCACAAGTATTTTTAGGCTAAAAATATCTTTGAATTACCAGTTTATCCCCTTATTATTTTTCCTTTGAACACTTCTATCGCTACATTATGACAACTATCTAAGTTATCTCCTGAATGTTCATACATCTCAATTAAATAATTATATACATCTAAATTAAACACATATCTTTATTTCTTACCCTTTATTAGGAAAAATGTGCTATAACAGTAACAATTGCCAACAAACTTCTAGGGCCGGTCTAGCAAACAATTTATGAAACACAATACCTAATTCTTTGCACCTATATAGTGCATTTGATTCAAAGATCTCGATGCAATTTGCAAGCAATACACTTAGGATTTGTTTAAGATAAAGATTTTGGCACTGTGTAGTTCCACTGATGGAACAGCATTAGTGCAAACTCAATGTAGTTGCACTACATTAGTGCAAGTCACTTTTTACACTATGTGTTTGCTACACTGATCTAAACCTCACAACTATCCTGTGATGTAGGTAAGTATTAGTACATTCAATTCATTCATTGTTAATCTGAAGCACAGACAAGTGACGTGAACTGCCCATGGTCACAGAATGAGCTAGTATCAGACCCTAGAATAACACCCAGGAGCCAAGACACCAACCTTCCTGCTCTAACTACTAGAAACACTACTACAATCTTTTCTACATCAAGAAATAAATGACACCCTTAAGATCTCTGTGCTCAAAGACTGTTTGGGGAGCCTGATCAGAGGACTGACTTGGCTTGCACTCACAATGCCAGACACCTATCACAGGTGTCTGTTTCAAAGAGAGTGACTGTCTCAAAGAGGATAAGACAAAGAGTTGCCACTCTTGAACCCTGTAGATCCCGGCACTATTTCATCAGAATCAACAATCTCCATTACAGGGATAATGCACTGCCTTTTTCTAATCAAATAGGCATTACAACATGTAAAAAATGGAATTCCACCTTATTGAAATATCTGGCTATAGGTGCTGGTGCTTGCTTTTGCTAGAACTCAGCTTCAAAATAAAATAAAATAATAATATAATATAATTAATAAAAAATTAAGCTTAGATACCTTTGCCTGAAGCGTTGATTGTTTCCTTGTCAGACCCTGGTATTTGTTGGGAATCAAGGAAATTGAGCCAGTGGGTTCAAGCAATGCACTAAATATCAGATATGGATGATACTTTCATCCTTTATAGCATTACTCCAAGAATCAGAAACAATTCCAGTCTTCAGCTCCTTTGAGAATAGCCAGAGAGATGAGTTTTCTAAGTTTAAGTAGCCAATGTTCAGCAGCATAGTGGTACTATCTGTGGAAGAGATTCAAGGGCAGAGACGATTTAGACCTTAAACCAAAATGATATTTTATTGATTTGGAGCCAATTTCTGCCACATTCAAGAAGAGTGTAGTCCTTAGTTGAGCAACTATTTCTCTGGCTGTAAATACTTGTAATGGGTGAAAAATGCTTATCATAACCTGACTGTAATTTTAACTGCATCATTTAAAATGATCAAGTGGTTATTTCATGGTCGGCATTAGCTATTATGGCTTGTGAGAATTAAGGAAATGTCTTCACAGGATGTTTTGTTCAGCTCTTTTCTGTTAGTTTAAAATATTTAATATTCCATAATTGAAGGAGATTTTAGGTCAAATTCTATAAATTTGCTGAATTTTGTGATCAACCATAGAATTCAGACTTTGTCAGAGTTGCTCACCCTTAAATTTTATGAGCATATAGCATAACACTCTCAGATAAAACAAATCAATAGGCCATTATTTCTGTGAATTAGGCTCACAGTATAGTCTGGGATGTTTTTGTCCTTGTTTTCAAAAGCATTACATGGTGCCAATGAGAATAGAGTCTATGCTAATCTTAATGTGGTCAGAAATGCCATGGGAAAGAAACAGCAGAAGGCATACAACCAGAACTGTTTACAAGATAAACAAAAAGTTTACTGCTTCCCACATACTAGGGAAACAGTTGGATTACACATCAGTGTCTGGTTGCTTTAGACAATACTTCCAGGAAGTTAATAAAATTGGAACAAGGAAATAACTATGACTCTACATTCCATAAAAAGTGTAATTTATCATTAAGAAAAAACAATGGGAGCTCTGCTGTTAAATTTACAAAAGAAAACGTAAAGGCTACATTGCTGTAAAAGGTTAAATTAGCTTTGTGTTCCTAAAGCTAAGACATCTAAAATTAGAAAAAAAACTGGTAATCTCATTATGCATTTCTGTCTGGAACACAACCAATGATGTGAAGCAGGTGCTTTAGTGTGGTCCTATAAAGCAGGCATGACATCATTTTAAAATGACTACTTTATTAATTTCATCTTAGAGTGGTATTGATTCCACAAAGAATAAATGCCCACAGCCTTACTTCAAGTACATAGGAAAGTCACATCTTTCAAAAGGCAGAATAAATGTTTCCCTTTAATGGACTCAGTCCCCATTATGAACACCTGGGCTCGCACTCTGACGTCAGTTGTCAAGCAGGTGAACCAAACAGATGTTTTGGAATCTTAGTGCCATAGTTTCCCCTCTGGAAGTCTTCTTACACACTTTAGGAGAGACCAGACACTGTTTGTGGCAAGAAAAATGTCTCACACAAAGGCTTCTAAAAGGTATAGTTTCATTTCTCTCTCCCCGATACAAGGCAGCTTCAGAACTTAGCAAAAGCCTAGGATGCAAACCTTTTATTTTTTAAATGACTGAAGCTTATCATTATTAAAATCCTTAATGAAGGCTGGACTTTAATAGTACAATGCTCTTTTCTCACTCCCTTGATCCTGGATCTTCTTCTGAAAGATACAGTCTTCTTGAAAAATTAGTTTCAGGAGTTCCTGAAGACAGTCTTGAGGTAGGAAATGTAGTCTTTCTCAACAGATGAATGTTAAAAAACACTTGATTTTTTTCCCTTGAACAAATCCAAGACTTCTTCTAAATCCCCTTTTTCCCACATGAGCAAAAAAAAATGTCTGTACTTCCTATCCATTAAGGTATCCTTCTGCTCATCAAACATGTTTTACCTCTGCTTTATAGAGTGTTTAGTGGCAGCATACTGGCTGGGGTAAAATTTCATAAAATGACCCTGTTATACAAGTTGTAAAAATAAAATATCAGTCCTACTTGTTCTTAAAAATTCTCTTTCTGGAAAATAGATACTACCTTGAAAAAGATCTGTGGTGAATAGCTAGCAGCTAACAGTGAATTTTCTGTGGAAGTTTGACCTGAGAGAAGAGTTGTAATTTTGTGTTCTGGAGGTGCAGTCTTGATTTTAGGGTTATTTGCTCCAGGGCGTATGGCTTGATCCAGTGCTTGCAGGCAGGCCTTAAGGAGGGGTTGGTGCTGGCTACTTTAAAACTCAGTCACTAGTGAACACTGAAACTGTGAACAGCTAGCAGTTAACAGTGGAGTTTCTGTGGGAGTTTGTAACTGATAGGTTGGTTGGGGGATAGAAATTTTGTTCTTTCTTTTTCGCTAGGAATAGGGATGAGGAAGATAAGACAATGATTGCTACTGATGCAGCACTAGAAGTGACCTGAAGAGGAGAGGAAACACAGAAGAGGGTTGAATGCAGAAGCTGCAGGATGTACGCCATCTTTGAGTGGGTATCTGATGGAAGCTACTTATGCATGATATGCTGCCTGGTGCAACTCATGACAGAGACGATCCATGGATTAGAAATGCAGCTGGAGATGATGAAGGAATTCAAATGGGGATTTGATGGTAAGAGAGGAGGTGATACAGACAACTCAAGATTTGCTGACACCTGATGAACAGAAAAACCTGGAGGGTAGACTGCAAGAAGAGGAGGGTGATCCACAGAGGAACATGACCATGAGGACAAAGTAAAGGAAGAGATCGGTTAGTGGTGATGAAATTGAGTTGAGTAATAGGTTTGTCACACAGGGTAATGAAGAGGGGAAATAGGAAGAAGATGGAATGGCGTGTAAGAAAAAAAGGGCAGGAAGAGATGATGGAGAACGCCAGGGACTGGAGCTCTAGGAAAAATGAGGATGATGAGCAGGGGACTGTGAGAGAGAACACAAGACAAATTCATACCAACACCAGGAAGAGGCAGGTCTATGTTATCAGGGATTCTGTAGTAAGAAGTAGTTACAGGTCTATCACCAGATCAGATCTAAAGAACAGAAGAATGTGCTATGTGTCAGGACTAAGGATATGAGATGTGGACATGAGGCTGATCCTGATGGAAGTGGGGGAAAATCCACTGATTGTTCTGCATATTGGGACAAACTATACCACTAGATTCCCACTGAAATGGATCAAAAATGACTACGTACAGCTGGGTCAGACACTTAAAGAAGTGGAAACTCAGTTGATCTTCAGTGGAACACTTCCAATTCTTAGAGAAATAGGGCAAAGGTGTGACAAGATAATGGAAATCAACAGATGGCTCAAGGATGAGGAATGTTTTGGGATGACTGACCATTGGGAGGTATTCACAGCAAGAAGACTCTTCTTGACCGAAGGACTCCACTTGAGTACCTGAGATATTAACCTTCTGGCATCAGGGCTGACACAATTGACAAGAAAAGCTTTGAACTAGAAAATGTAGGGGAAAGGTTGGAAGAGACTCATGAAATCTCCATGCCTGGCTTCAATACACAGCATGAAAATCAGCTGAATGAAGATATAGTCAGGGATAAAGGAACAGCAGAAGGTAAGAGTATAGACAGCAAGGAGAAAGAAAATGCAAATATTGATTGGAGTAGCAGTCAGGTAGGTGTTTCAATTAGTAAAAGAATGTACCTCATCCAACTAGAAAAGTGTGAAGTCTGAGGGAAACAACTGAGATGGTTGAATATGAATGCAAGGAGTCTGGGCAATGAAATAGAGGAACTAGAACTACTGGTGCAGGAAGTCAAACCAGATTTCATAGGGAGAACAGAAATATGATGCAATATCATTCATGGCTGGATTACAGGCATTGTAGGGTATGTGTTGTTTAAAAGAGGTATAAATAAAGGTAAAAGTGGTGGGGTAGTGTTGTGAATCAATGATGTGGTAAACTAAAGAAATAAGAAGAAGTGATAGTATGGACAAAACTGGATCAAAATCACTTTGGGGGAGGATTGTAAAAAAAGGATCTCTTGGGTTAGTGTTAGGAGTCCACTCTAGATTTGAGATCACTAGAGATTACTTTCATATTATCAGAGAGATGAATACTTTTGGGACTTGTGTCACAATGGAAGACTTTCACTTCCCAGGCATAGATTGGAGAATAAATGCTACTAATACAGAGAGACCCAGTTAGTCTTAGCTGTGATAAGTGACAGTTTTCTTCATCAGATCAACATTGAACCTACAAGAGATGATGAAATTTTATATTTGATTTCGCTAAATAGTGAGGATTTCATAGAAAAACTGGTCAGAGGAAATAAACTTGGATCAAGTGATCATGAGATTATTCTGTTTAAATTAAATGGAAGGATAATCAAAACCAGGTCATCAACTATGTTTTTTTATTTTAAAAAAAAACATTGTAGGAGCATGCCCTCATCTCAGAAGCGCCTCCGTATATCCAGGCGAAGTGCTGAAGAGGTCCTTTCAGTCTAACGCCCCCTCCAGCCCTTCTGGCAGCAAGACAGACTGTCATCTTATGTGGTCTAGCTCTCGGCTAAGTCCCTGATCAGTTCATCCCCTTATGTGGTTAACAGAAAATAAGGAGCTCGTAGTCTGACCGTCTTGGAGTCTCTCCTCTGGCCTTAGTCCTTGATGATTTTGATGATCATAGTCCTTGATGATTTTTCCTCTCCCTTCTTAGTCTGGGGAAGAAGTAGGAGAACACAGGCCCATGTGCTCCACTGGGCTCTAGCTCATGGCACTTATTCAGAGCAGCTAGTGTTAATCCTTTTCAAGTCCCTTGCTGTTCTCTGAGCTGCTTCCTACCCCTGTGGGCTTTCCAGCCTCTTGTTCTCTCTCTCTCTCTCTCTCTTTCTCTCTCTCACATGTTGGCATCTCAGGCAGCTTCTCATCAGTTTGTTGGCATGAGTTGCTCTCCACAGTTCTCTGCCTCTCTGGCAGCCTACCCTCCTGCCTTACAGCCCTTTTATGCCCACAGCTGCTGTGAGGCTGCCAATCAGCTCTGGCTGAGCAGGCAGGCAGTTTCTGTGCTACCCTTTGGTTGACAAACTAGCATGGGGTGTATATATCCCATGATGGCAAACTTTAGGAAATTAAGAGAATTAGTCTTAGAAGCCAACTGGACTGACGAGATCAAGGACTTAAATGTGGATGAGGCTTGGAATTTCTTTAAATCAACTATACCAAAGCTATCTGACATTTGCATCTCAAGCAAGGGGAAAAAAATAATAGGGACAGGTTCCAGCCCCAGCTGCATGAATAATCACCTCAAAAAGGTTACAGAGAATGGAAGAAAGGATTGATTAGCAAAGAAAGCTATGTCTTGAGGGTTAGAAAATGTAGGAATAAAATGAGAATTGCTAAAAGTCAAGCTGAATTAGCTTTTGCCAAGTAAATTAAAATAAATAAGAGATTTTTTAGGTATATAAATAAGAGAATAAGGAAGGATGAGGTTGGCGGCTAGTGTGGATGTGGAGGAGATTAAAGATAATATAACTAAATGAATACTTTTCCTCAATTTTCAGTAAAGGTAATATGGAATAGGAACATGAATACAGGGTGGCTGATGGAAATGAATGTATAGAAATGGAAATTACCACATCTGAGATGGAAGAAAAACTCAGATAGCTTAATGGGCTCAAATCAGGAGTCCAGATAATCTCCATCCCAGAATATTGAAAGAATTGACACATGAGATTGCTTGTCCAATAGCAAGGATTTTTAATAAATCTATTAGAAAGTAGTACCATATGACTGCAGAATACTTTACATCGTACCTATATGTAAGAAAAGGAAAAAAGTGATCTGGACAATTACAGACCTCTTAGTCTAACCTCAGTCTATGCAAGCTTTTGGAACAAACTGTGAAGTAAGGAACGATTACATTTATGGAGGTAAACAGAAAAGGTAATCCATATAATGCACCATGGATTTACTAAAGGTAGATCATGCTAGACTAACCTGATTTCCTTCTCTGAGAAAATAACTGATTTTTTAGATAAGAAAAATTCAGTCAGTCAATCTAATATATTTGGACTTCAGTAGAGCATTTTGACAAGGTACCACACAGAAAATTATTAGTTAAATTGGAGAAGGTGGGGATTAGTACAAGAATTGTAAGGTGGATAAGGAACTAGATAAAGGAAAAAAGGCAGTTGTGCTGAGAGAAGGAGTTCTTCAAGATCTTAGAACGCTTTTCATTCAATATTTTTATTAATGACCTTGACACAGAAAGTAAAAGTGTGCTAATGAAATTTGCTGATGATATAAAGTTGGGAGGCACTGTCAATAAAGAGAAGGACTGGAATATTATACAGGAAGATCTGGATAAGGTCTCGGGTGACAAAAATGGGATGAAATTCAATAGCACAAAGTGTATGATCAAGCACTTTAATTACTTATTCTATTAATAAGAATTTCTGCTACAAGCTGGGGGCTCATCAGTTGGGAGTGATAAAGGAGGAAATAGACATGGGTTTGCTGGTTGATCACAGGATGACTGTGTGCCACCAATATGACAGGACTGCGAAAAAGGCAAATGTGATATAGGATATATCACACAAGGCATTTCCAGTAGAGATAGAGGAGTATTGTAAAAAGCATTGGTAAGACTTGAGCTGGAATATTGTGTACAATTCTGGTTATCTGTGTTCAAGAAAGATTACTTGAGACTGGAAGAGTGGAGAAGAACTACTAGCATGATGAGGGGAACAGAGGGCCTATATTATGAGGGGAGATTGGAAAAGCTTGGCTTATTTAGTCTAGCAAAAAGAGGGTTGAGAGGGGATGTGATTACTCTCTATAGATACATTGTGAGGTAAATACCAAAGAGAATGAAGAGCTATTTAAGATAAAGGATAATTCTGGCACAGGAACAAATGGATATAATCTGGCCATGAATAAATTCAAATCAGAAAATTAGTAGGTTTCCAACCATCAGAAGAGTGAGGTTCTGGAACAGCCTCCCAACATTAGTTGTGGGAGCAAACAACTGTATTAGTTTTAAGAGGAGCTGGATAAATGTATGAATGGGACTGTATGATGGGGTTGCTTGTGATGGTGGAAGGGCAGGGCTCAGCAGCCCTGGGGGTCCTTTCTGGTTTAAATCTTATGCTCCTAAAACTGATGCTTCAGGGCCTCGGCAGGTCACCTGTGGGGATCAGGAAGAGATTCCTTTCCACAGTATATTCTTGAGCAGGGGAGGAAGAAGAGTTGGATCTCCTTCCAATGAAGTGTCAGAGATGGCAGGGCTGTTGATTGGGGCTCTGGGGTGGCACCGAGCACTCTCTCAGGTGCGTGGCTGGCTGCTCTTGTTCACACAATCAGTGTGTAACTGGCTTTCATATGTGGGGTCCAAAAGCAATTTCCCCCCAGGTCAGATTGGCAGTGACCTGGGGGAGGCGGAGGAGAGGTTGCTTTCCTCTGAAGCATGGAGTGCAGATTATTTGCCGGGCTAATCTGTGTATATCTCACTTAACCAATTCCCTGCCATTGCAGGGGCCTCAGGCCGTGATATACAGGAGGTCAGACTAGATGATCTGGTGGTCCCTTCTGGCCTTAAACTCAATGACTCATGTCCACCTTTGGTTCTATGAAAGCTTGAGAACCATGATAGAATCATAGAATACTAGAGTTGGAAGGGACCTCAGGAAATCATCTAATCGAACCCCTGCTCAAAGCAGGACTAACCTCAGCTAAATCATCCCGGCAAGGGTTTTGTCAAGCCACAACTTAAAAACCTCTAAAGTTGGAGACGCTACCACCTCTCTCAGTAAACCATTCCAATGCTTCACCACCCTTCTAGTGAAAACCTTTTCCTAATATCCAACCTAGACCTCCCCCACTGCAACTTGAGACCATTGCTCCTTGTGCTGTCATCTGCCACCACTGAAAACAGCCTAGCTCCATCCTCCCTGGAACCCCCTTCCAGGTAGTTAAAGATGCTATCAAATCCCCCCTCATTCTTTTCTTCTGCAGACTAAACAGGCCTAGTTCTTTCAGCCTCTCCTCATAAGTCTTGTGCTCCAGCCCCCTTATCATTTTTGTTGCCCTCTGCTGGACTCTCTCCAACTTGTCCACATCATTTTTGTAGTGTGGGGACCAAAACTGGACACAATACTCCAAATGCAGCCTCACCAATGCTGAATGGAGGGGAATAATCACTTCCCATGATCTGCTGTCAATGCTTTTACTAATGCAGCCCAATATGCCATTAGTCTTCTTGGCAACCAGGGCACACTGCTGACTCATATCCAGCTTCTTATCCACTGTAACCCCCAGATCCTTTTCTGCAGAACTGCTGCCTAGCTCGTCGGTCCCCAGTCTGTAGCTGTGCATGGGATTCTTCCATCTTAAGTGTAGGACTCTGCACTTGTCCTTGTTGAACCTCATCAGATTTCTTTTAGCCCAATCCTCCAATTGGTTTAGGTCCTTCCGTATCCTATCCCTCCCTTCCAGGGTATTTACCACACCCCCTAGCTTAGTGTCATCTGCAAACTTGCTGAGGGTGCAATCTATCCCATCCTCCAGATCATTAATGAAGATGTTGAACAAAACTGGCCCCAGGACCGATCCCTGGGGCACTCCACTTGTGACCGGCTGCCAGCTAGACATGGAGCCATTGATCACTACTCATTGAGCCCTATGCTGTAGCCAGTTCTCTATCTATTTTATAGTCCATTCATCCAACCCATACTTTTTTAACTTGCTGATAAGAATACTGTGGGAGACCGTATCAAAAGCTATCTCATGTCCACCGCTTTCCCCACATCCACAGAACCAGTTACCTCTTCATAGAAAGCAATCAGGTTGGTCAGGCATGACTTGCCCTTGGTGAATCCATGTTGACTGATCCTGATCACCTTCCTCTCTTTTAAGTGCTTTAAAATGGATTCCTTGAGGACCAGCTCCATGATTTTTCCAGGGATTGAGGTGAGGCTAACTGGCCTGTAGTTCCCTGGCTCCTCTTTCTTCCCCTTCTTGAAGATGGGCACTATATTTGCTTTTTCCAGTCATCAGGGACTTCCCCCAGTTGCCACGAGGTTTAAAAGATAATAGTCAATGGCTCTGAAATCACATCAGCTAACTCCCTCAGCACCCTCGGGTGCATTGCATCTGGCCCCATGGACTTGTGTATGTGCAATCTTTCTAAATAGTCTTGGACCTGTTCCTTCAGCACTGTGGGATGTTCACCTCCTCCCCATTCTGTGCTGTAGTCTGGGGGCTGACCTTGTCTGTGAAGACAGAGGCAAAAAAGGCATTGAGTACCTCAGCTTTCTCCATATCCTCTGTCACTAGGTTGCCTCCCCCATTCTGTAAGGGGCCCACACTTTCCTTAATTTTCCGTTTGTTGCTAACATACCTGTAGAAACCCTTCTTGTTCCCCTTCACATCCCTTGCTAGCTGAAACTCCAATTGTGCTTTGGCCTTCCTGATTTCATTCCTGCATGTTTGAGCAGTATTGTTATAATCCTCCTAGGAGGATTGAAAGCACTTGTGCAAAGTTAGTTGAGTACCTTGAAGTGAAAGAAAGACAGGCAGCTACAAAAAGTTTCCTTGATTTTATTGACCAGCCTATAGATTACTCAAACGATGCAGCCTCAGAACTATCCTATATCAGAGCATTGTTAATAACATACTGCCTTGAAATGACCTGTAACCCTGAGAACCTGATGGGGGTATAAGTGCAAGGAGAGTCTCCTGAAGAGTCAACAGCTGCACAGTGGTGCACTGTCTAATAGAAGAACCTTCTGCTGGATTGTAATAGCAAACTTGCACCCTAGTCCTGCTTAGAGACTCCTCGTGTTTAACTTTACACACAGTGAATAGTTCCACTGACATCAAGGGACTACTCACAAGTATTTACAATGCATAAATTTATGCATATGTGTAAGTCTTTGCAAGATCGGGGCCTTAGATACTAAACTCTCCTGCTTGGAAAATAAAATCAGCAGCATTGTAATAAAAGTGGAAGAGAACTCAGGAACTGTACAAAATGTTAAACAATGTCTGTCAGATATTGAGACTAAGAGCAGAGAATAAGCCCAAAGAACTACACAGCTGATGAAACCAGAAAGGAATCTTCATAGTGTATTGAGGACTTAAACAACCAGGGAGGAAAGGAAGAAAATCTGCATTATTGGATGACTGGAATAACCCTGGGGACAGAAAAATAGTGTTACAAGCTACATAGAATTTGATAAAATAGTTGAACTATTCCAAGACTACAAGAAATGTATTTAACAGGAGGACCATGATCTTCCACAGAAGGAATATCAGCTCTAAGTTGAATGATCTGTTGACCACTCAAACACAAACATTCTTGATCTTTACAAAGAATAAAAATAAAAAACCAGGAATGTCAGTGCTCGAGTGGTCAACAGATCATTCAAGGTAGAGGTGATATTTGTATTTCTCTGGAACATCATGGTCCTACAGTTGGATACATGTCTTTTAATCCTGGAATAAAAAAACTATTTTATTGAATGAATATATATATAAAAGGCTACATAGATTCATAGATTCTAAGGGACCGTAATGATCATTTAATATTCTCTCTTGTATAACACAGACCAAGCATTCTCATCCAGTAACCTCTGAATAACGCACATAATTTCTGTCTCAGATACAGCACATCTTTTAAAAAGGTATCTTGTCTTGCTATTCTCTAGGTAAGTTCTTCCAATGGTTAAAAATCAGCACCTTATTCCTGTAAAGATCCATAGGTCTAGAAGTCAGGGTTGCAGGGTCCCAGCTGAACAAAACTGCCATACTGATGCTGAGAAGCCAGGTAGAGTAGCATCCAACAATTACTGGAGGGTTAGGAAGTACCACCCAAAGAAGCCAGAGCAATAGAACCCTGTGGCCACCTGACAGGTCCACACTAATTATTTAAACTAGGAAGTTGCCTGAGGGAGCTATCTGAGTAACAATGCAAACAGTAGCTTGCTACTTTTTGCCTTTTCTTGTTCCTAACTCCTGCCTTCAAACCCAGCCCTGGCTTGACCTTGGTATGTCTCCTGAATCAGCTTCATAACTAGTCCCAACTCCTACCTTTGACCCCAGTTCAGTTTGGCCTTGGTATCTGTTGCCCACCTCGGCTTAGTAACTAGTCCTGAATCCTTCTTTCGACCCCAGCTCACTCGATATTCCTGGCTGGCCACATGAGCCCCAGCCATTACAATTGCAAGTCTGAATTTAACTAGCTTCAGTTTTCCACCATTGGATCTTGTTTGTGGTGTTTGGCAATATTAAAAAGTTATCTATGATCATAAATCTTTTACCTGTGTTGGTACTTGTAGAGCACTATCAAGACACTTCTTAACCTTTCCTTGTACAAACTAAATAGACTGAGTTATTAAGTGTCTCACAATAAGGCGAATTTTCCAAACTATGAGTCATTCTGGTAGCTCTGTTCTGAACTGTTAACAGTTTTTCAACATCATTTTGGACACCAATAAATTGGACACAATATTCCAGTAATAGTCTAACTAATGCCATATATAGTGGTAATACCACCTCTCTGCTCCTGCTTGATATTCCCCAGATAACATACCATTACATTAGCCCTCTTAGCTACAGCATTGTACTGGAAGCTCAAATTCAATTGATTACCTACCATGACCCCTAAATCCTTTTCTGTTTCACTGCATTCCAAGACATAGTCCTTCATCTTGTAAGTGTGACCTACATATTTTGTTCCTAGATATATAACCTTGCATTTGACTCTATTAAAACGCATGAACGGACGTGAGACTGAACCGTCTCTTCAGGAGTGAGAAAAAAACAACTTGATAAAAACTTAACAGGAGTTAAGTGCACTTACCATCTGGAAAAAAGGAAGATGAAGCAAGCAAAAGACAATCCGAAAATGGACACTTTAAGACAGTATCTGCTTGCTCTAGCCAAATGTAAAGATCCAGACTCAGAAAGACATGGTGGGAAAAATGTTCCTATAAGAGAGCAACCTGCGCAGAGGAGTTAACAGTGAATGTGTAGACCCTAAGGAAAGTATTTCTGGGTATAGGGTTGTGTCAATGTATGTATATCATCATTTGATAATACAGTGAGGTACTAAAGCAGTCTGACTATGCAGCTATAATTTTATAGGCATTAGGTTATATTCTACCTCTTAAAACAAAACATTGGAAGTTATTCAAAAAATGAAGACGTTACCAAGCCTTATAATAATACTATCAAAATCTTGACATGACTAAATATAAGCAACTGAATCAACCAGAATATGTATTTTAAAGAATACAATTTGCCTATCTCTCTAGTAGAAAGAGAGAAACTAGATGCTACTCTTTCTCTAGAGAAAACTAATGACGCTGTAACATTATTAAATGATGGGGGGAAAGCCCAGAACCTACGGAAAACTAAGACAAATTACAGCCAATTAAACTCACGATTAGAGTCGACTTCCCCCAAAGCCATTAAAGTGGGAAGGCTGCCTGATACATTTTATTCAGTTGATATTAAACTAATCTACAAGCTAGAGAAGAATGTTAAAGATCTACTCTCCTACACATCAGTCTTACACATTGATAAGGTTTCTTCTAAAAGATTGGTGGGAAGGCCTAAAACTATAGCTCCCAATTCAGTTAATTTGGATCAAGCAGGATTCATAAAGGACAAAGCATGCTGGTCAACATTATGGAATGGTTCCATGCAGTGTGTTCAGCCAGGCAATTAATGAACCTGCAGATATTTGGACCGTGGGTAACAAAAAGGCATTTGACTCAGTTGAACAATGCGTTCTGTTGGCGAAACATGGCTTTTGACAAAAATTAAAAGTGGATGCATATGCTATGTAAGAACCCAAACACACCCATTTGGGATAATTACTCTTAAGTTGAATCTATACAGTTAAATAGAATCATAGAAATGTTGGGCTAGAAGGGACCTTCAGAGGTCAGCTAATGCAGCCCTCTGCACCGAGGCAGGACCATACGTAGACTGTCACTGACAGGTATTTGTGTAACCTGTTGTTAAAACCCTCCAATAACAAAGGTTCCACAACAGCCCTGGGAAGACTATTCCAGTACTTTCTAATCTTACAATTAGAAAGCTTTTCATAATATACAACTTAAATCTTCCTTGCTGCAAATTAAACCCATTACTTTTTGTCCTCAGTGATGTCAACTCTAGTATTCACCAAACAGAAACAAGGACTCTCAACTGAATCTGGTCACTGGTGTCTTTAAATGCTAGAAAGAGGAGGGGAGGGGAGGATGGTGTCTAAGACTCTTTAGGCAGAGTACATAGCACCACATAGGAACACCAGTCCCCATCTGCCCCATCCAAGCTGGTGCCAGGCTGCAGGTGAGGCGGGCACCACATGACAGGTAAGTGCAGGGAGGAGGCAGAGCCAAGCCTAGATTTGTGCCCCCTCCCGCATCCTTCGCCATCCCCCAGCCCCCGCAGGTACAGACCCCCCTTCCTGGGGCAATTGGGGGATGATGCCGGGACCCCTCCTGTCCTGCGCAGAGGGGCATGAGACAGGAGGGGCACAAATGTAAGCTTGCACCCAGCCA
Organism: Mesoclemmys tuberculata; assembly: GCA_007922155.1. Lineage (NCBI taxonomy): Eukaryota > Metazoa > Chordata > Testudines > Chelidae > Mesoclemmys > Mesoclemmys tuberculata. The sequence continues at coordinate 12,049,394 of ML675618.1, forward strand.
CCGGATACTCTCGGTACACCACTTCCTCCCCCCTGCTTAACAAGTGAGGTTCAGTTTAGGGTGACCCCTCTCAATCAGGGTTTGCTAAGTTCAGTTCTGCTGCCCTTTACTCATACAGTAAGGAAAACAACCTTTCATTACCCCTGCGTTCTAATTGCAAAGTGATTTGTAACCCCAAACTAGCCAAAATGGATCACTTTGGCAAAGCAGCTCCATCTGCTGCACGCCTAGCCACAGTAGGGATGTGTATGCAATGTGGCAGTGGTCCCCAAACTTTTTACCTCATGCCTCCCTGTTGCCACTGACTGTGCCCCTCGGGAGCCAGGGCTGGAAGCAGAGCCATGGTTGGGACCAGAGCTGTGGCTGGGGCCATGGCTGGGAGGAGGGCTGAGGTCGAGGCCAAGGCTGGGGCCAGAGCTGCAGCTGGGGTCTGGTCTGGGAGTGGGCCCGAAGTGGAACTGTGGCCAGGCCATTGTCGGGGCTGGGGGCAAGGCTGGGACCATGGCTGAGAGCCAGGGCTGCAGCTGGGGGCAGAGCTGTGGTTGGAGCTGAGACTGAGGCGGGGGCTGGAGCTGTGGTGGACTGGGAGCCAGTGGCTGCAGGTGGGGGCAGGTATGGGCCAGGAGCAGGGCCAGAAGTGAAACTGCAGCTGGGCTGCTGTTGAGGCCGGAGCCATGGCCTGCCGAGGTGCCAAGAGCTGAAGTCAGGGCCACAGCTGCATCTGAAAGCAGAGCGGGGCTGGGTGGTGTCCCCTCCCCACCTCCTATAGGCACTGGCCCAGACCCCAATGCGCTCTCCTAGGGAGCCACACCCCATAGTTTGAGACCTCTGCAACATGGTCTGTTCCTGAAGTCTTTTCCCTTAGCACTAGATGTCAGGGGAGAGCTCTGCTTACCCTTACCACCCTATTATCCCCTAGGTGCTTATAAAATGATGGCTTAACAATTTGTTCCAGTATTTTGCTTGTTATCAAAGTTGGGTGAATTGGTCTATAATTCCCTTTTTTCATTTTTTTAAAAATAGGTACTATGTTTGCCCTTCTCCAGTCCTCTGGGACCACACCCATCTTCCACCAGTTCTCAAAGCTGTTTCAGCTGGTTCCATAAATACCCTAGAGTACACTCATCAGGTACAGCTAATCTCCTAATATATCTATCTTTTCTAAACAACGAGAGTCTTGTGGCACTTTAAAGACTAGCAAATTTATTTGGGCATAAGCTTTCGCGGGCAGAAATCCACTTTGCGGATGCATGGGTTTCTGCCCGCGAAAGCTTATGCCCAAATAAATGTGTTAGTCTTTAAGGTGCCACAGTACTCTCGCTGTTTTGCTAAAAACAGACTAACACAGCTACCCCTCTGGAACTGATCTTATCTAACTATTCTTTAACCTGTTCTTTCTTTATTATGGTTTCTATTCCTTCCATCTTGTTGTTAATATTACTTGTGTTAAATATTTGGTGACAATTTAATTACTTAGTGAAGACTGGAGCAAAATAGGCATTAAATGTCTCAGCCAGTGGTGTACAGAGAGTTTTTGGCATCCAGGGGCCAAGCCTACATGTACACCCCCGCCCCAGGCCTCAGACCCCCTTCCTCCTGCACAGGGCTGGAGGGGTCCCGGTGCCAACCCCCAGATGCCCCGGAGAGGGGGGTCTGTACCTGTGAGGGGGAGGCGTGAGTTGCGGGGCAGCACAAATGCAGGCTTGGCTCTGCCACCCCCTCCACCTCCCCACACTTACCTAGCATGCAGTGTCCGCCTCTCCTGCTGCAGCCCCACAGCCTAGTGTCGGCTCGGATGGAGGGCCAAGTCAGCCCTTCATGACGGGCGGAGGGCAGGGGGCACAGGAGTCTGAGGGATGGCTGCTCCTGCTTCCTCTCCTGCACCACCTTCGTGCATTGTGAAGGGCCTGCTTGCCCCCCTCCCCTCCCACAGGCCAGGGGGTGAGGCCGCCGCTGATCCAAGATGTTACTGGGCTGCAGGGCTGGAGCAACGAGTAAGTGTGCTCCCGGCCAGCCCTTCATGACAGGTGTGGAGCGCAGGAGGTTTGTGCCTCTCAGAGCCTCCTGTACCCCCCACCTCCTGCGCATCGTGAATGGCTGGCCCAGCACCCCCCCACAGGCCTGGCCCACCCCTGCCCCTCCTCAGTACGCCACTGATCTCAGCCTTTTTAATGTCATCTGTTATTAGTGTTCTTTCTGCACTAAGTAGAGGACTTACATTTTCCTTTACATTTCCCAGTTTTGGCCAGAGCTGGGGCTGTTTGCTCCCTTCCCCGTAGCAGAGACTGGAGCCATGGCTGTGTCCCACTCCCATGGCAGGGGGGCTGGGACTGCCAGTCCCCCCCACAGGGCTCCAGCTGTCATCCCTTGTCCCTACAGCCCTCTCGCCCCCCATTATTTTTAGTAAAAGTCTCAGTCAGATCACAGGCTCCTGTGAATTTCTGTTTATTGCCTGCGACTTGTCTGTGATTTTTACTAAAAATAACCGTGACAAAATTTTAACCTTAATCATAATTAGGCCTCTGTACTAAGGCTTCCAGTTCTTCCTGTTTAGTCCCCATATTCATTGCATGTGTGTATAGGCATCTAAAATGTTGAACAGATTCCCCTACTTGTTGTTCCTGTGACCCTGTTGCAATATTCCATTGCACTCTCTTCCTCGTCTCTCCCACCCCCCAACTGCCTTTTTTTATACCTGCCTGTGGGCTTTTGTCATCTGTACCCTTTGAACTCGCCCTCCTCATTAGGTTGGTGAGTCGCTGCATGAAGATGTTCTGTCCCTTCTTGGTTAGGTGGACACATCTCCTCCCAGTTGTCCTCCTTCCTGGAACAGTTCCCCATCGTCTAGAAAGCCGAACCCCTTCCATCGACATAATCTGTACAGCCATGCATTCATCTCTGGATGAGGGTGTCCGTGCTTGGATCTTACCCTCAACCAGGAGGATGGACTAAAACATCACCAGAAGGATGAAGCAGGGATGCCCTTTGTGTCCCATGCTATTTAAACTAGGTATTGAGCCCTTAGCTTTATTAAATGGAAGTATAACTGGTATAGATGCTATAAAGCTATCAGAATGGAAATGGTAGGTATCCCTCCCTGCTGCTGATGTCAATGTTCTTTGTAAAGGGATTATGAAAGGACTGGCCATATTTACAAAGACGTACTGATCAGTTTGGGGTAGTGGTAGCATAAAATGAATTACACCAAATCTGAAGTAATAAAAATAAGACCAAAAGCTGCCATGAAATTTGACCAATGCCTTTTGGCAATAAGAGAGATATTACATTTTTAGGGATTTTGATTTCTAACTCCATTGAATCTCTGGTGTAGATAATACTTAGTGATCTGAATAAGGGATACAAGCTACTGCTTATCATCATAGGTAAAATTAATTTGGTAACAATGAACATATTTTCTAGGAGTGTGTGTGTGTGTTTGTGTGTGTGTGTGCGCGCAGAAACCTGTAAGTAGTATTCAGAAGAATATATATCTAGAAAATACCTTACATAACTGGGGAAAGAGGAAGATGGTGCAGGGTTTTAATAAATATATAATTATTTATTAATATTATATATATATAAATAAATAATTCTACCCGTTGGTGCAGGTCATTTTCAGAATTCACTCAGTAAGTTCATTAGTGTAATGTATCTTGAAAGTTCTATACATTAAATGCTTTTATATACAATAAGAAATAGGGTATGCTTCAAACCTGAAATGCTGCTCCAGTACCAGGGATAATTTAGTGGTCTCCCCAGTTTCAGTTGTTGTTTAGGTCAGCTAAAGTTGTAAATCTTTACAAAGAGAAATATGGTGAAATAAAATATAATTTGCTAACAAATGTGAACTGTTGCAAATCTATTGCTGTTTATGCTAAGTCAATCCATCATTTAGAACTCAAAACAAAGTTTTGCTGGGTACAGTTTTTCTAGCTGCTAAACTGATCCTTCTCCCTCTATACATCTTTCTCCTGTGTAACTGTGATGAATACAAAAGAAACCCAAACAAACAAGATTTTTGTTTTTGTTTCACTGAGAGACAGCCAGCCTGCATTTTCTCTTTTGTCCCTAGATAACACATATTAAATTTTGTTTGATACACATTTTAAAAGTTCCTTTTAAGTTTTCACTTCCTAAAGAATACTTGTGTTGCCATAGCTTTTTGTCCCTTGCTTAAGAGCATCTTTCCCCCCACTCACCACAATCTGAAGCTTTTGATCTCTTTTATCTCCTGGTTGCTCATACTCTATGAATTGCACACATGGTAAATGCTGTCCTCTTATTGCAAGAAAGCAAGGAAATATCTTTCTTTTTACTCTGAGTTCTAGGTAAGAAAACACGTTTGGAAGAGACACAGTCTGTGTGGCTAATCAGACCTATTGTTCAGTACTGTTTGCAATGTATATCAGAGATACAGCATGGGGGCATGGGGAGGAGAGGGGCAAGAGAGGAAGGCGTCCATGCAAGACAAATATACTTGCAGCCATACCACCTCAGGGCATGCTCTTGTCAAATATCCCAAACTGAGTAGCACCAGACTTGGTCCCTACTTGAGGGGAATGCTAACTAACTAAATAAGTTGCAGGAAAGATGCCGGTGATACTGATCCTTCTGGGCCAGTCCTGAACCAATAGCCTAGCATGGTGATCGGAGGTGCTGTGATACTTCAAGGCCCATATTCTAAATGAGATGTAACACTGAGGTCCTGGGCATGCATGACCACTAAAAGTCTTATAGCATCTTTCACTAAAGCAGCAGTGTTCATTCTTATGTACTGCCCAAGTTCTAGTTTGGATAATCATTGTGTGCGGATCCTATTTGCCTAATTCAATGGCAAAACCCCCATTGGCTTCAATTAGATATGGCTTTCTTCACTTCCTGTCAATTGCTTTACAGTGTTGCTGTGCACTGTTAAGCAGTGCAGTGTTTGGCACCAGTAATGGATGAAGTGATTTCTGTAAATATAAGGGCATGTTAATACAGAAATAAAAAACCTGCAGCATCGAGTCTCAGAGTCCCAATCACCTGACTGGGGCTCACGGGACTTGGGCTGCGGGGCCAAAAGTAGCAGTGTAGCCGTTCAGGATCAGCCTGGAGCCCAAATGTCTACACAGCAATTTTATAGCCTTGCAGCCCAAGCGCCATGAGCCTCAATCAGCTGTCCTGGACCAGCCATGGCCATGCTGCAGGTCTTCTATTGCAGTGTAGATATACCCTAAGAGGCCAGAGCCTCTTGCAATAAGCTGATATAAAGCTGCCCTTAAACTGGTTTATCTGGCTATTGGATGATTTCTCACTACATAAGGGCTTCTTGGGTGGGTAAAGTGACTGTGCTTCTATGCTGACCATCCCTTCCCTCAGCGACCAGTGAAGGGCTCATGAGCAGACATCCCTCCACCCCAGCATGGTGTTTTGAGACCGCAAGCAAGCAATGCAAATTACAGAAGCTTGAAGGATACATTAACTTCCACCAGGGAACTGGCTTGACCCAGAACAGCCCTAATATTAGGATAGTGCAGAGGTGGCTTAAAGCCATATTTACATTCCCTTTCTCAGTTGCAGTGAAGGCTCTTTGGCCACAGCTTGAGATTTAACTCAGTGTTTGCAAAGCAATTTGAGAGCCTTTGGGGAGAAAGGTACTGTATAAATGTAGAACATTATTATTATTTATCATAATGTTCTCCTTCATTTTGCTGTCTTTTCACTTGTTTACAATGCTGCAGAGACACTATACAAATGAAAAGAAATTACAAAACACCTAATGGACAGACATGATTTATATTTAATAGCCAAATTCTTAATTAACTCCATTAGCACATAAAAGAGGCCATGCACTTGTATCTTAAAGTTAATAAATAAAGGCATAATTTATGTGTGTGCATATCTAACATTCTCCTGTAACTTGTTTTCTTCAAGCACAATAGATGAAACAGACGATTTTAGTTTTCATCCAAGATTACGCAAAAATTCAGCATGGGAAGAAAAATCACATTGTGCGACATTCTGCAGAACTTAATTTGCAGATAAATTAATTATAAAAGAAAGAGACAAACACCATTTCTTTTATGTGCATATGGGTTAGGTGGTGAAAAGAGGATGTGGGAGACCATCAGTGCATTATTGTTCATTTTCTAGTGCATAAGAGAATAAAAATACAACGGTTAGAGCAGGGGGAAAGACAAAAAAAACAGTAAAGAAAACAGCAACCTCACCTCCTGAAATAAATAAAAATGAGTATAGCAGAAACACTACATAATGAGCCCTTTGCACCTCCCCATAAAGAACGGTAAACTGAATAACAAAAGAGCCTTCCTGGCTTTCTTTTGTCCCTTCCCACCTATTGAATACTTCTTGGCAAAAGCTACATTTTATGAGCAACTATAGCAAAACTATACAAATGAGAATCATGTTTTTCCCCTACACTTTTTACACAACCATTATGCTGTTTTATATTAGTTTGTTTGCCAACTCTTTTACACAGTTCCAAAGATCCATTGGTCGGTGTAATTTGTAAGAAACGGTGGGAGATGTCAGTTCAGGCCTGGATTGTCCCTCTCCATGATAAAAAACACAGGAAGGGACTTTTTAGTCCCCTGTGAGGATTTTATGGCAGAGATACTCCCACAGTGTCCAGCTGGGGATGGCAAGGCACTGTTTCTTCCTCATTCCCAGCCCCATGGAAAACCTACCTCCAAACATGGCAGCTTTTCTGGGAACCACAGGAAGTCAGGGCCATCCATGTAGAGGCGTGAAGTGACCTCACAACCACTCCAGCAATGGTGGCTTCCCAGTAGTGCACTCTACTGGAACCATGATGGCAGGGACTCCCATTCTGGCTCTGGTGGCTCCTGGGTGTCCCAGCAGTCGGGGGAAGAGAACAGCAGTAAAGTTAATACAGTCTTCGGTTGTGTAAATTGTATGGATTCAGAGGGAGTGTGTTGGACGGCAGTCGTGCCGCCCGGTTGCGGCGGCCCGTCCGGTGGGCCGAACCGCTGGGGAAGGTCCTGGACTCTTCCTCAATATACGGGGAACTACTGATTGATCCGTCCCTAGACCCGGCCCTCTGGCAGGGCGGGCGAGCAACGCAGTCCTTCGCCCGGCCCTCTGGCAGGGCGGGCGAGCAACGCAGTCCTTCGCCCGGCCCTCTGGCAGGGCGGGCGAGCAACGCAGTCCTTCGCCCGGCCCTCTGGCAGGGCGGGCGAGCAAAGCAGTCCTTCGCCCCGGCCCTCTGGCAGGGCGGGCGAGCACCTGTCAGTTTAAGGGCCCGGTCCCTTGGGCAGGGGCCGGCAAGCAAACAGTCTAGAAGCCTGCTCCCTGAGCAGCAGGGCAGGCGAGCAAACAGTCTAAGCGCCCCAGCCCCTTGGGCAAGGGCAGGCAGGCAGAAACGCAGTTCCAGCGCCCGGTCCCTTGGGCAAGGGCAGGCAGGCAGCAACGCAGTTCAATCGCCCGGTCCCCTGGGCAAGGGAAGGCAGGCAGAAAAGCAGTCTATGAGGCCTGCTCCCTGGGCATCAGGGCAGGCTGAGGCGGGTGTCTCCCAGCCGTCCGGCTGGCGGGGTAGGACTCTCCCTCCCTCTCACTCGTTGGCACAAGTGCGGGTATAGGAGGGGCGGGGAGGGGGACGCAGGCCCACCCGTCTCCACTGCGTCCCAGCCCAGGGCCCTACCAATGGCACCGTCAGTACCACTGGTGCGGCGGGGATCCGGCCGCAACACGCCGCGGGGCTTGTGCCCCTTTTCCGGCCAGTAGGCCTGGCTGCCCCTGGGCCACTTCCTCCCCGTCCTCCCAGGAGCTGACCCCGAGCAACCCGGGAGCAGGGTGCACGGCCCACGGCTGGCTCACCCATCCGTCGGCGTCCGGAGGCGGCAGCGGGGGCAAGTCCTCAGCGGCCGGCAGTTCCTCAAGGTCCACATGTTCGCTGGGGAACCTGGCCTCTGGCAACTCCTCGAGGTCCGGTCCAGCTTCCGGGGGAGCAGCCGCCAGTAACTCCTCGGGCAGCTCCTCAAGGTCGGGCCCGGCCTCGGGCGGCTTGACCCACCAGGACGGGTCTGGTTCCTCGGGTCCGGCTGGGGTTGCCGGGAGGGGCGGCTGCCCCTTAGGGCCCGTCGGCCAGTCCCAGTCTCCAGCGGGCGGAGGGCCGACCCACTCCCGGTATGTATCCCGGGACCGGCGGGGCTTTGGCCCGGGGCGGCAGGCCTTCTCTTCCCTGGCCGGAGTCCAGGGCAGCAGGTCTGCTTCCCACTGCTGCCTCCCTCTTACTGAGCTCTGGGGCTGAGCTTTTATCCTTCCCCTTCCTGGGGAAGTCCCGCCTCCCGGGGCCGGATTGGCCATCGCCGGTGGGCCTATCCGGCCTGACCTGCGGGGTTGACAGGCGGCCCGGCGTGCTGGCCCAATCCCAGCTTGTTGCCGGGCAGATTTACTGGGTGCCTCGCCCCGCTGGTCTACTGCTCGGCTCCCAGCAGTCCCTCCCTCGGCTCCCAGTCTGGGGACCAGCCGAGGTGCCCTTCTACAGAGTGTAATGGGCATCTCCACAGGATGAGGATGAGCCACAGAGGCATCTGATGGTGCCACAGAAGCATCAGAGTCTCCTTTCCAGATGAAGAAGATGATATATGCATATGAAAGACCACTCCTTATGTAGATCTGAAGGGGCATAACCTAATGTTTGGTGGGGAACAGAAAGAATGTTTCTCTGGTGGGTTGGGTTTTTTTAAGAGGATGGCTTTGTTTTGTTGTTCTTGTTTAACTAGAAGGACTTGAATTTACATAGAAATTTGAAGTAGTTCCTGTAAAGCTAAGCTAGTGGACAGGGTTCAGATGAGGTGGTCAAATGTGTATTGATAAATGCATTTTATCACACGGATATCACAACAACACATGTGGCATCTACTCTGTTCCCGTTTCTATGCATGCAGACAGGAAGACAGATAACATGTGTGTGCTTACTGAATCTTACCATTCAATGAAATCTGGTTTGCAAGATTTTTTTCCTATTGAGCATGTCTCTATTTTTAAAAGGAAGCATGTACTTAAAAAACAAGTATACTTCATAAAAAATATAACGTACGTAAATGCAATTTATAACACAGAGAGATTAATGTAATTTCTCTGCAACAATTCTATACACCTACTTAGAATATTATGTTTAATTGCATTTAAAAATACTTTCAATGCCTACTGATTTCTTCAGCCAGGCTTTCTATTATCAGATCACTTGGGTTAACTGTGTGCCATATTGAAAAATGCATAACATTTAGTGCATTCATTTATTACCCACACCTCTCGATGAATTAAACATTATTGGGTTCTATTGTGAGTGGACATGAGGTCAATGCAAACAATGTTCTTCATACACTGAGCTTGACCACAGAGTTCACTTTGACTGATTTCATAACTTTCTGGAGATTTTAAAGGTTGACTAATTGGAAAATGGATACCTTATGGGTATGAGGGTAGTATTGCCAGGAAAACCAGGGTTCTAATCATGCAAAAGCCTGAGCACCTCCTCAGTAGCCTCAGCATACAGGAGCTCAGTACCTTTCAAGATCAGTCTGGAAAGGACCAGGTCTAGTGCTTTGGGTTTGATAACACTTTGGGCTCAATGCAGTCCCGTAGGGAAGCCAGACATGAGGGCTTCAATGGTAGTTAATAAATAAACACATCATATTTACATGGTCAAAGCAAAATACAGAGAGTAACTATCCATTGTTGCCTATCCTCATGATTTTATCATGAGTCCCATGATATTTGGTGCTTTTCTTAAAGCCCCAGCCCTTGGAGTCATGTGATTACATAAGCTGCTCAGCTTTCAGCAAACAACCAGAGTCTGTAGTCCTCATGTCTGCAGAAAAGAGCTTGAATACATGAAACCTATAATGTCAAAAACCAGAAAGCAAGTAAGAATTCAACCTTTATTATTTTTTTAAAATCTCATGGTTTTAAGCCAGTCTCATGATTTCTGAACCCTTGGTGTTGGTGATATTGCTAATCAACCCTCAACATCCCTGAGTACTGCTATCCTCATTTTACAGAAAGAAAAATTCAGTGACTCCCCAAGGTCCCACATCAAGTAAAATAATGCAGAGAGAACTTTCTCTCCATCAGGTAAAAGCTTTCAACAAGAATTTCAGTGAGCTCCTCAATTCTGCCATACTGTACTACTCTGGTAGGACACTTGTGAAAGAAAAAAAAAAAAAAAGAGTCCTGAGTTTTGTTATGGCCAAATATAATTCCAACCTGAAGTAGGAATATGGCAATATAAGAATTCATATAATATGCACTAACTCAAAATAGCTTGAGAAGGAACACATAGGCCTTTACAAAGCCTACAGCCTAGACAAAAACTCAAATATTCTGCAGACTGTTCTATTGCATTGAATGCCTCTAAAATGGCACCCTGAAAAACCAACATACCCTCTGAGATGATTACCAGGAACCAAATTCTGTGTAATGAATTTCAGTCATTCTAAATAATTCAGAAGGTATGAACTGGTATGATTCATAAGGCATAAATCCTGTGATCCTTCATGCTCTCTTATAGCTGCTAAAGGAAACAATATGACTTTAATATAGATTTTTCAATCCTTTAGTGCATTAGATTTTGACAATTATTAAAACAATAAAATAAAAGTACTGAATATCTCGCACAGATTGGGACAGTTACTTAATTGGCATAATTCTATTTCCACTGGGGTTTTCTAATTCAGAGGAGTCTACTGTAATGTCATATAAATTCATGTAAATCTGAAATTCTTATATATAGCAAGCCAATCTGGTGGTTTTATAGCAACATAACACAACTGTCAAAACACTCTTTCTCCATTACTTTATGTATTTGTATTCCTGGTTGGAAGGGTAATGCCTAACCACTCTACAAGTGATTCCTGCTGGTACTGATGTTTGCCAGGGTCAGTCTCAGCAATTACTCTCTCATCCTTACATTCAGAGAAAAGCAAGTGTCTAGCTATTAAATGGAGGATTCTGAAGGCATAACAGCCTTGAAACCTCAAAGGATCCTGCTTGGATTGGTCTTCATTTAGGGCTTGGAATGATGAATGGTCCATAAAAGGATGTTATCAAAGAATGTATTACAAATGACAAGAAGACTTCCAGGAATGTTTACTGAAAACTATGAAGGAGAACCTGCTGGGATTTTAATGATATACCCCTTTGCTAATACACACAATAAATTCTAAGGATCCTATCCATCTGAAAACAGCCTCCATAATTAATGGCTGCTAAAAGGTTCCTGTGGCCAAAGGTAAGGGGAAAAAATCAGTCTCCACAAGCTGCAGACTGATGAAGAAAGCATCCATGTCAACCCTTCTTCAGAACATAATCTTTGGATTTGAACAATCTGATTGCTCTACTTGTACTTATTATTAATAATAATAATTTTAAAAATTGCATTTCTACAGCATCTTTCAATCTAAGATCTCAAAGAATGATGCTGGGGACATCACTATGCATATCTGAATGTTCCCCAGACATTACATGGGAGCAGATAACCCCAAGGTTGACAGGAAATATTAGTCATTTGGGGAACACACTTAAAGGGGACACACCAAAAGTCATCCTTGTCCTCTTCCATAGTTACTAGGTCAGACAGAAAGAGAGATATTTATGCCAATCATTCTGTCTCCCAGCCAGGGAGACATTTATGCCAGTCAGTGACTCCTGTCTCTCTCTCACATACACACACAGAGTGTTCAAGGTTCTGGCTCCAGAAGGGATTAAACACACAGACTAGATGTATTAAAATATACATAAAATAGGTCCAAGAGCGTCAGAGCACCCAGTTCTCTGGAGATGCTTGTTTCCAGACCTTTGGTTGAAAGATGCCATAGAAATTATATATTATCATTGCATATATTATACAATAATATGGAACAATAATAAATGATAATAGTTATTATTTTATTATTTATCATGACTAACAAGGGCCTAAGTACAGCCATCAGAGTGGGCCAACCCAACAAAGATCAAGTCTGGTCTGGAAAATCTGTTTATCAACTAATGTCCCATTTATCAATCAACGCTCTCCATTTCCTCCAAAATAATTGCTCTGAGAATTTACATCCCAAATTTCCTCTTTGAAAAAAATTTTAGAGGCTGTTACTGTACAAGCCACTGAAAATGAGGGTTCATAATGGAAACGCTGATAGATTGTTAACTATAATAGTGCTAGCCAGACACACACACACACAAACATGCAGTTTATAAGGATCTGAGGCTACCTTTGATATATGGGGATTCATGTCACAGCTTTGCAGTTCAGTGCAGATACCTCCCTTACAACATAGGCACACAAATCACTAACTTGCAAATTTATTGACTTCTCAGAATAGCTTTGAAGAGGGAATTGTTGTAAGATGAGAATGAAGATTTATTATAAGATGTGTTAATGAGGCATGAATTACACTGCAAGCAGTTCACTTTACTTTTTTGGTTAGAGATAAGACTTTGAATAAATGACTGAAATGTCATTTCCAGTTTGCTTTTTTTTTTCAGCACAAATGTAAGCTAACCCATTTGTTTCACGTGTGCCCAACAATATGACACCTAGAAAATCTCTATCTGATAAGAGTACAATAAACAGCAAACTAATAATCACACGTAAATTCCTTTATGGTTGGCATAATCTACTCTCTTATATTACCAAAAATTCATCAGATGCCTGAATATATAAGCATATATACAGTAGCAGGCCGGAGCCAGAGCTGAAAGAAGATTCATGGTTATAAATATATGTTTTCAGTCCACACTATGCATAAGCCTTCTTCACTAGATCCATTCCACAGGGAACCAGCTTCTAAATCACAGTTTCCTTTTCCGGGAGTGGTTCCCAAAGAATTTATCTCTGCCCCCGTGACCAAATCATGTTCCTTTTAGGAACTCTTTCCAGAATCAAGTACAGTCATTCAAGCCACCATCTGGTTTTGGAAAGGAAAAACCTACTGTATGTGGAAATACAAAATTGATATGTCTCCAGTCCAGACTAATAATTATGTTAAGGGTAGAGTCAATTCCCTTATCCGCACGGAATGGGTGGAGGCTTTGATAAACCAGTAATGGTAGGTGTTAGTCTAGTGTTCACCGAAGAACTTTTTTTGTGTGTGTGCTTTTTTATAAAAGGGAACTTTAGTCTCATTCAAGAGTCCCACTTCCATTAGGGAAAGACAAAGATTTAGCTCATTTATCAATCAAAGGCAAAGGCGTGAACTCAGTGAAGTGCCACAAAACAGGAAATGTAGTGTTGTTCACCAAAGGCTTACCTACTTGTAGACTTTTTGTCTAAATTGCCTTTGTTTGGAATGGGAAGCAGAGTTCCTCTAATTGTGCAATTCTAATTCTTCTAATTGCAGGCTTTTTATGTATTGAAATGGACAAATTCATTTAATATTGTTATACTATTTAAAAGAAAAAGAGTGCATGAACAAAACAAAGATTGAGAAAACTGAGTGAGGCTTTTAATCCTCATTAGAAGAAATGCGTATCTTGCATTGCTGGGGCCAATTTTCAAATGTGGGTGCTTTAGGCCTCATTTTAGTAAATCATTTAAGCACAGGTTTAACTTTTGTTAAGAAACACGTGCAATAAGTTATATACAGGAGCCATTTGGTGTGCACAAACAATAACAAATTTACTGGTCCTGCAAAATTGAGGAACTATGGAATATATTCATGAGTGCCCTCTGTGGGCACCTTATCTATTAACTAATCAACTTTAGAGGCATTTCTCATTTATAAAGCACTCCTGTAAGAATTTTAAGCACATGCTCAACTCCACTCCTGTTCAGCATGGGATTAAAGCATGTGCTTAAACCCCATTTGCTCCAGTGTTGTACTTAATATGGATGGACTTAAGCACCTGCTTAAACACATGCTTAAGTGCCTTGCTGAACTGAGTTTTTAAAGGGAGGAATCAAAATGCTACAATTGTACATTCAAATTGGCATTAGTTTCAAAATGCACTTAGACCCCAATCCAGTGCCTAATGATGTCAGTGGGAATCCTTCCATTGACTTCCATGATTTTTCAACTGGTCCCAACAGTGGGCCTTTCAGCATACAATGCTGATCTGAGTATTCAAATGCAAACAAGCATTGTTACCCCCATTTTATGGAGGGATAACATAGAGAAGGGAAGGCAGGGAAATTAAATGGCCTTCCCATGAACACAGAGTGAGTCAGAGGAAGGTGAAGGAGAATAACCCAGAACTTCTGACTCCTATACCCTGTCATCAGTCCACTAAATTACAGATGTCATTTCCCATTTGAACTGACATTTTTTTAATAGCTGTATATAGATATCTAATAAAGATACACCTCTGTCTTACTGCAAAATATTCATATGTTCACTGAGGTCAAGGCCAGAATGGACTGCTGCACTCATCTAGTCTGACCTACTCTACAACACGGCCATAGAAATTCCTCAAAAGAATCCCTAGAACATCTTTTAGAAAAACATCCAGTCTTGATTTAAAAATTGTCAGTGATGGATAATCCGTAATGACCCTTAGTAAATTGTTCCAAAGGCACTACCTTTGTTTCTGGAGCTCCATCAGATATAAGGCCACCTACCTTCATTCCTAGGAATGGTGAAACACAAACACTCATAAAATAACATGGGTTTTCACTACAAAATGAAACATGGCTGGTTCCACTTATAGCCTTATGAAAGGATACTACTATAATGACCACTATCAGTCTTAAGATATTAACCATACGCTGAAGGTTTTAAAGTCAGGGGTCTGGTTATCTTTCAATAAGAAAAGATATATTATTTAATATGAAAATGACTTAAAAAGCTGGGGCACAATAAGAAAGATTCATTTTAGTGGAATTACAATTTTGCATGGTTTATATTTTTCATTCCAATACCGCAATCAAGGTTTAAAGGATGACTCTTATTTGTATCACTATTTCAGTTTTACCATCTGTTTTTGTGACAGAGACGCTTCAGAATACAGAGCATGTTTTTCTCCTTACCCCTTTTTAAGACATCTAAACTAATGACAAGAGACAATCATAGGAAATTGTAAACTCATTTAGGGGGCTAGATTATGCCTACCGCTTATGCAGGTGCACAGGCTACGGGGAGAGAGGACAGGAAGTAAGAAGCCTCCCCCTTCTTTGTGTGGCACATATAAGAGACAGGCATAATCGCAGTCCAGAGAAGTTGCTTCCATCCACATCCAATGGGGTGTAGACGTAGCCAATAGCTTTGCCTCGTTGCAAATGCAGGAGGGCAGAGTATGCTGCCTGCAGCTGTTAAAGTAGAGCAGTAAATTTTGTACTGATAAGGACGAATTCAGCCTCATTGAGGCCATCCAGTTCTGCACCATCCCTAACAGATGCCTGCGCCTAAACTGCACAATCTAGCTAGCCCTTTGGGGTGTGTCTTCATTGCAGAGTTAGCTTACTCAGATATTGCCCCAGCCCCGCTCCCATCCACACACAAAACCCTCTCACCTGAGTTTGGTGGTGCTTTCAACCCCAGCTACCAGGGTACAGGTTTTTTATAGGTGTGCTCTCATAAAACATGGAGGGATTGGAATCACCATGCTGCTTTTGCTCAGGTCACCCGCCATGCAGCGAGGACACAGGCTAAATCACTTGAGCGCCAATAGTCCCCAATGCCTTCCCCCAGTTTGCCCAGTGGGATCAGGACGGACAAGGTTTCCCACAGACTCACGGAGCATGCTAAAGAAGCACAAAGAACCATGGGATGAACCCTCAGAATTCCTAGCAACAAATGTGGGGAGTGCAGTACATCTTTGCAGTGTACCTGCTCGCACTCTAACTAGGCAAACCTGGGTGCTGATCATCAATGCTGCAGTGAAGACACTCCCATAGACTGCAAACTTATCACGGCAGGGCAGACACTGTCTGTATTTGTTCTGTGCACCCACCATCTCCAATTTACTTGCATGGGAGCTCCTGGGTGTTCAGCACTTTTGGAAAGCAGGCTGGTTTTTAATTGCTAATTTAGGAGCCTAAATTTTAATTTCTATTTTTTAAACTCTTGGCCCAAATCTAGCTGTGTATTCTCTTTGTAAGAGAAACATCAAGAGCATGTTAGTCACACACTTTTAATCTGGCACTGTGTATCACTGGAGTGGTATTATACAGCCATTATAATTCACTTAAGGATGTTCCAAAGAAAAATATCAAGGGGAAATCTCAGCTATTTTTGTATTTTTCTTTCTTCTATTTGTGAAATGTTTTAAATTCTGGCCAAAGCCCATACAGCCTGAGGTCTTAGTATTCCTAAAGGGGAGATTTTCAAAGGCAGAAATTACAGTTAGGTGCCCAGCTCTGCCATTTGTGTCTTTGAAAAGCTCCTCCCAGAAGATTCATGAACATTAAGCATGTTTTATTTGTCACTTTGTTTCTATGGAAATTAATGTTGCAATTCAAATAGAAGTGTTCAATATTTTTATACAGATCAATTAGCAGAATTTATTAGCAGGAAGTCAAAGTAGATCCACCTTGAATCTTCTTTTGCCACCACTAAAGTTGGAATGGACCAAATTTGAGGATTCTAGTGTTTATGATAACCTGGATGGTAATTTGTAAACTGTGTGCCAGATGCCAGAGACTTGACCTCATAGGTGCAGAAGGATATAATTATACCAATGCCCCTTGTCCTTTAATCTCCATATTTTATGTGACAATACAACTAAAACAAGGGTTTTTTTACCTTATTTCCCCATTTATCTCCCACCATGCCTTCTCACTTCCATTTTTGAAGTGTTATGTGGAGTGCTAAGAAGCTTGGTGGCTAGAGGTGACTGATATTTACCTACTACCCATATTCTCCTGCCACCCTCAGTGCAGGGGGAATTCTGTGGTGAATGGTTGAATTTCAGAGACAGAAGGGAGAGCTAGTAGAGTAGGGGCCCTATGGGCCATTATCAGAAGGATACACATTAGGGCACACTGTAATCCCTAGAGGAGGCACAAGCCACCTGCCTTCTGTAATTGTGTGATGGCCACTATATTGATCAGTAAATCAAGTCTTGAATCAGGAACCTACAGAGCTAAAAGCATGAATTTCCACATCTTGAAATAAATAATTAGGCATTGTGGTTGAGGTCAGTCCAAAGCAGACTAGAAAGTTAACATAGAAGAATCATAGAAGATTAGGTTGGACAGGACCTCAGAAGCTCATCTAGTCCAACCCCTGCTCAAAGCAAAAGGTTACAAAGGGATCTCACAAAACTGGGTGACTGGGCAACAAAATGGCAAATGAAATTAAATGTTGATAAATGCAAAGTATTGCACATTGGAACACATAATCTCAACTATATATACAAAATGATGGGATTTAAATTAGCTGTCAAGAAAGAGATCTCAAAGTCATTGTGGATAGTTCTCTGAAAACATCTGCTCAATATGCAGTAGCAGTCAAAAAAGCTAACAGAATGTTAGGAACCATTAGGAAAGAGCTAGATGATAAGATGGCTAATACCATCATACCATTATATAAATTCATGGTACGCTCACACTTGAATACTGCATGCAGTTCTGGTCACTCCATTTCAAAAAAAGATATATTAGAACTGGAAAAATACAGAAAAGGGCAACAAAAGTGATTAAGGGTATGAACAGCTTCAGTATGAGGAGAGATTAAAAAGATTGGAACTTTCCATCTTGGAAAAGAGATGACTAAAAGGGGATATGGTAATGGTCTATAAATTTGTGACTGGTGTGGAAAATGTGAATAAGGAAGTGTTATTTACCCCCTTCACGTGACACAAGAACCAGGGGTCACCCAATGACATTAATAGGCAGCAGGTTTTAAACAAACAAAAGGAAGAATTTCTTCACACAACACATGGTCAACCGGTGGAACTAATTGCTAGGGGATGTTGTGAAGGCCAAATCTATAATGGGATTTAAAAAAAAAATTGGATAAATTCAAAGAGAATAGGCCCATCAACGGCTTTTAGCCAAGATGGTCAGGGATACAATTCCATGCTCTGGGTGTCCCAACCTCTGACTGCCAGAAGCTGGGAGTGGATGGCAGTGAATGCATCACTCTGTGATTGTCTGTCTGTTTATTCCCTCTGAAACACCTGGAATTGGCCACTGTTGGAAGACAGGATAGTGGGCTAGATGGACCATTGTAATAGCTGTTCTTATGTTTTTAAGACAGTAGCAGACTCGCATTCTATGTTAATCAGGCACATGGGGGACACATAACACACACTGACTAGCTGGTTACATACTTCCTCTAGATAAAGGAAGCTCATCCCAAGTATCTGAGGCCCACAGCAGTTTGAATACGAGACAGGTCTCAATGTGTTATACTTGTAAAAGAAAAGACAAGTAGGATCTTATTCAGGGAGACAAGGCAATATGCCATTTATGGTACATTTAGGAATATCAAAAAGCAGTCACATTCACAAAGTTCTGCAAGCTGGTGTGATATAATTCCCAGTCATTTCCCACGTTGCTCGAGGCAGCCTAGTGGCCAACTAGGCTGGCTATGAGGAGGAAGCCAGGCCTCTGTCAGAAGCGAATCTGATGCTCCAAGATGACAATTGCAGAATGAGACCCGAAGTCTCCATGTTTTTACCCACCTTTTACATTTGCTGGCTTGCATGTAAGTATTGTTGTGTCACGCTGCCCATAGGTTCAGTGTAGTTGTTAATTATCAGCTAATTGAAAGCATAATTATTTTCTTATTTTTTTACTTTGTTTGATTACAGGGTGGATCCTTCTGTACTTTAGGGTTGTTAATTTGCACTTTAGAGTCATTGATAGGTATTCTTCTGCCAAGTTCAGGGTTAAGATGGCAGTTGCTGTCTTTACTCCCCTTTCTGTTGTTAAAGCAGTTTAGGTTGGTGTCTTTTTATGCCCTGCACATACAATCCTCACTCACACAAAGAAAATGTATCAAGGTATTTTTAGGTTCAATAGTATAAGTTTCAGAAAAGAGCTTACTTCAAGACACTAACAAGACAGAGTCCACTTATGCTACACTAAACAATACTATACCATGATCATAACAGTAAAGAAAAAATTTCTCTCTACTTCTATCTCACTTATACAATAAAACAAGGAGTCTACATCTGATTTGTTTGTACAGCTCCAGGGGATGGCTCACAAATGTATGTGATGGCCACCATCTTAGATGATATGCTTTCAGCTCTAGTGTGAATTCTTACAGCTTGGATCTCAAGCAGAGAACTATTATAGCCCCATAACATCCAAAGATTAGAGGGGGAATACTTGATGTGCATGAACCAGTGTTGACACCTGCACTGGCTCTAATATTGGTGCAGGGAAGAATTCTTGTTGACCTAGCCACATTTACACTGCAACATGGTGAATCATGAGCTGCACAGAAGCTGGATGCAGAAATGATTTCCCAGAAACTGTATGCAGAGCCATGTGTGGAACAGGTTATGACCACTGGTTGTTACAGATGGGAACAGCAACAGTTGGGCAGGGAATCAGTGTCAAGTGTCCCCAGTAAGGGACACTACCTAAGCCCAGCTTGGAAACATTCCTATTGGCTTGCTTTAGAGACTGAACTAGAGAAGGCACAGCAGGGCCTAAAGACTTGATTGGACAGGAACACAAACCAGAATCACTATTGTTCACTTTGGTCGGTAAACTACTGTACCTACGTTATTTACAGCCTTTCCCTTTCACCATTAGTGAAACACCGTTTTATTTAGCCATTTGTCCTGGTGGTTATTGGGAACCTCCAGGGGTAGTGCCTTCAAAGCCTATCAACTGAAGCACCTGTAGTGCTTGCCTCTGAGCTGCCATATGCTTGGCACGCTACTGGCACTCTATGGGTTTGGTGTACTCCAGCCCTGAGCAGCCTCAATATTTACAAAATTAAAATACAAAATATAATTACTAATACAGCCTTCCTTTGAAATTTGCATTTTGTTATTGTAGCTAAAAACATTTTTAATTACCTTATATGTCATGATCTCAGTAAATTCACTATTTTGTATTAAACTAAATCTGTTTGGGAATAAAATGAAATCCAATCTTAAATTAACCATATTTTCTTATACACATAATTCTGATGACTCAAGTTTTGCCTTTACTGTATCTGAATTATAAAATGTATTGTCAACTGCATTGTGTTGTCTATTTTCAAAAATATCCCTGTTTTCTACATATTATATATATAAAATATATAATTATAATAATATAATTATCAATTGTCTTTTACTTCTCCTTACAGTGTTAAACTAGTGGTTGTAATGATGTGTACAGCCTAACCAGCTCCATTGGTATAAGCAGTGTGAAACCCTTTTGTATTGGTGTGATGTGTCATTTTACATGATTTGCCCTTCATCTTCCAATTAAACAATATTCCCTTTCCAAAGTCATCCCTCTTCAGCAATTCTAAGGACTCAGTCTGTTCTCACAACAAGTTTTAAAAGAGAAAAACATTGCTTTCCTCCTTGCCACCTGTTCTGTGCTTCTGCCATGCTTCCACCCAGCTGTTCTGCTGATCTCTCAGATGCTTGGCCTCTCCTCTATCTGTAGTAGAGCTGCTAAGAAATCAGTGGAGCTGCTAACAGAGAGGCAACGCAGCTGACAGAAAATGCACAACTAAAACCAGCAGCCTTGGCAGTATGTGTGAAAGAAATTATTAGGCAATACAACCAATGCACGTGCCTTACCTTAGCAATTCAAAATGTGACACAAAATCATAGTCAATTCACATGCTTTTTGCTTTACTGTGTTCAATGTAACAATAAGCAATTGATAACCCAATAAAGCTAAAAATAGCTAGTTTGAAATAATGGATAAATATTTGAACCTCTTTGCTGTTAAAGGTTCTTGCTCTTCTGAGCTTTTGCCTCTTGTTATTCTGGACAAGGTTGTTTCAGATCACTATAAAATACTTATCAATTGGCTTATACTCTGCTGCTCTTATCCTGCTTGCAGAGCAGAATCTTTCCACTTCAAAATCCTGGGGCTGGATCCTCAGGACCAACTTAGCTAAATTCTACACAGGACTCTCAATGGTGTAGAAAAGGTGGCTCCCCTGATCTTGTCAGCTCTTCTGATCCTTGGCCTGACTGAGGGACAAACCAGACCTTGGCATAATCTAGTTACACAGGCTATGGAAGTAGAAATTGCCAGAGCACAGTGCCTGGCCAGTTATACCTCTGCATGCCTAGATTGCGAGAGCTGGGGAATCCTTTCCCATGCTGCTAACCATGATGCAGGTAGTTAGGGCAAGAGAGTAAGGGGATAGATGTTGCTTTAGCCAGACCAGGGAGATATGACATGTGAATGTGTTACAAACATGGAGAAAAAGCAATGCAAAAAATATATATAAGAATGCACAATACTGAAGTACTGTGTTCAGATTTGGTTACCTAATCCTAAAGAGAAAAACATGAAATTATGACTGGGAAGACTAAGATTATTTAACTGAGGAAAAAGAAAAGTTAGATGATACTTCATTAAAGTATTAAAAATTACAAAAGGAAACTGATTAATGAAATAACCAGTCACTCCTTTTACTCATTTACCATATATAAGAACTTGTGGACACGCAATGAAATAAGGATGATAAATTTAAAACTTATAAAAGGAAATATTTCTTTTCATAGTGTAAAATCAACCTGTGTAATTCACTGCTGTAGGTCCTGAAAAATACACCGTAGTTGTATTTGTAAAAAAGAATGAATATTAACTTATTATCGATTGTTATTATTGTGCTAAGCAAACGAAGACTGATGAGAAAAACAAATCTCAAACTTCAGGGTGCATGAAAGACTGAAAGAGTCAGAAAACGCTCTCCATTCCATAACAGCGCATGGTTTGATAGGTGCATTATTGAGGATGAAAGGACCTTTTTTTCTGAAACCTCAGGTTTTGAACATAACCAAGACCTGAATGTCAAAGTAGATGAACTGATGGTCTGTTCCTGTGTATTAGAAACCCTATGTTCCTATCATGTTGCTGTGAATAAAGAAATAACTATTAATTAAACAATCCTGAATTTCTAGTAAAAGGAGTCCTGTTATGAATAATGTACCTTTGTAATCATTTTATTGCACCACCAAATATGATCCAATCACTCATTTATTAAATCACATAAAGAACTATGATCATACATTGTTTCAATAAAATACTGTATTCATGAAGCCTCCAGTTTCTGATGCATTAACAGTACTAATTAGAATGAGGAAGAGTTCTGTAACAAAAGATTGGAGAGGCCTAATATAGATTCTGCAAAGGGGAAAAAATAGGTATTTTGCTTGTTTATGATTTATAAAGGAGGCCTGAAAGGTCTGATGGTTTTCTACATTACAGTTCAGGTCCTATGTATGCTATGGCGACTGGAGTATTAGTAAAATTATGTCTAAAACTGGTCAGAAAAATTCCAGTGAAACATTTTTTATAATTTGCCAATTTGTTGCAATTGAAACTTACCGCTAGTATTGATAGTTCAATTTTGACAAAGATGCCCTGGAAAACCTGTGTAGTTTCTACCAGATAATCTACCCAACTGCTGAGCAGCCTGGGCTTCAGCTCTGGGGCAGCTCACAATGCGGACTGCCTCAGGACCTGGGACCCCACCACTTGGGCTGCCTCTAAGCCGGGAACCACAGTGAACTGCATTGGTATTGGGAACCTCAGAGCTTCCAAAGTGTATGACTCCATTCATTTATTCAGAGGATTTCAAAATGTTTGGATTTTGTTCCAAATTGGAATGAAACCAAATTTCAAAATACCAAAATCCTCCAGGAAATGGAATTACTTCTTCACACAAATCTAATTATGACCTCACAAGAGACAGTAGATTAAAAGCCGAGCAAGTAAGATGGGAAAGACTTTGCCAGGATTTTAAAATTCTGTTTTTATTTTGTTTTTGTCAACATATATTTAACTGCAGTGACTAATTAACATTTTGGGGAAACAATGTCTTTGCTAAAAGCTCAATGCCATCCATCCCTTCAATTAAAATGTGAGAACTCACGTACACATTCTCTGGGAACCCAAAGAGGTCCTCCAGGAAAACCAAGAAAGATGAGACGTCACTTTCCAGGTTTGTTAAAACAAACAGAAATAAAACCTTATATAATTTTTCAGGCCTTTATGTATCATTCATAAAGAAGCACAAAAAAAGTACTCTTTTGCCACTATAAAATGTGTCTACATTGGGGATTTTACAGCACAGCTATATAAGTTGCCGATATAGCTATGTAAATTGGTGGTATGATTTCTTTTTAAACTTCTAACTGGCTAGGCCAGCGAAACTCAGTAGTGTAGACCTGGGCCTTAACTAAAACTTCTGAAAGTCTAACTGAAACACTGATAAAAATGGATTCAGCCATGAGAAAAGTGCCTTGCCTAGTGCGCCCACCATTTCATCCAAACCAATAAGATCTGTGGCAGTTTTGGTAAATTTCCCCAGTGCAGGCAAATCTGCGGCAGCGCTGAGAACAGAGCCAAGTATCTTCATTATACACCGCTGCTCATCTTAATCAGTACATTACACACCCTCCCTGTCCTAGGTTTACAGTGTTTAGTCAGGGCTAAAGGAAGGATTTCTTTGTGCATCCCCAGGCCTTGTCTACACTAGTACCTTTACCTGACTTGCCGACCACAGGTGCAGTTGAACCCCGTTTAGCTGCAAATGCAGACAGCGGCAAATTCTGGCCCCAATCCTGCCATGAGACACAAGCGGGTGGACCCACCTGGGCTTCCCTGATGTCAGGGGAGCTTCCCAGGGGGCGGCCTGTGGGGATCCAGGCACAGGGCAAGGCCCAGCGCCATGCCGGTGGCTGCGAGTGGGAATGGGGGGAGCTGGCGCAGGGCAGCCCCACCACGTACTCACACCTTCTGGGACCCCGGCCCAGGGCAGGAGCCCCGGCAGGAGAGGCGGTGCCTGAGGCCGCTGCGGGACCGGGGAGGCCTTTTTCCCCTCAAATTTCAGACGGGTTTGACCAGCGGTGCAGGCTGCGGGGCCGGGGGGGGGGGGGGAGGCGTGCGGCGCCCGGCGGGCACACGCCGGGGAGGCTGCGCCTGCGCGCGCCGCGTCCGTTCCCCCGCCTGGCTCCAGCCCCTGTGACGACCCGGCCACGGAGGCGCAGGCCCGGCCCCGCAGGGAAGCCGCGGCCGCTGTTGCCAACCCGGCGCGCAGCGAGACCCAGAGCGCCGCCGCCCCGCCCGCGCACGCGCAGCCGCACGCTGTTGTGCGCCTGCGCCACGGGGCTCGGCTTCCCGAGCTCATCCCGACCCCCGCCGAGCGCCTTCGGGTATCTCCGGCCGTTCGAAAGAGGAGGGAGCCCGGCTCGGCCGTGCGTGCGCGGTGCATTGTGGGGCGGCAGGCCAGGCAGCCGAGTCACCGCTGGGCTGGGGCCGCCATCTTGTCTCCATCCGGACTCTCGCTGCCGCCTCCGGGGCCTGCTCCTTCTTCTCCTCAGACGGCGAGCCGGGCGGGGCAGAGGCCCGGCCAGGCTGATGCGCGCGTCCCCTCGCGCCTCTTTCGGGTGCCGCTAGCGTCCAGGCTCGGGCGGGGCGGCCGCGGCCGGGGGCGCCGCGATGGGTCGGTCCCGCAGCCGGAGCTCGTCCCGCTCCAAGCACACCAAGAGCTCCAAGCACACCAAGAAAAACCGGAGCCGCTCGCGGTCCCGCTCCCGGGAGAAGGAGCGGGCGCGCAAGCGCTCCAAGTCCCGGGAGACCAAGCGGAACCGGCGCCGCGAGTCCCGCTCCCGGTCCCGCTCCAACACGGCCCCGTCGTCCCGCCGGGAGCGCGAGCGGGAGCGCGCCTCGTCCCCCCCGGACCGCATCGACATCTTCGGGCGCACGGTCAGCAAGCGCAGCAGCCTGGACGAGAAGCAGAAGCGGGAGGAGGAGGAGAAGAAAGCGGAGTTCGAGCGGCAGCGGAAAATGTGAGTGGCCCGGAGCGGGGAGGAGAGGCTGGACCTTAGCGCCTCCTTCCCTGCCCGTCTCGGGGAACCTGCCGGGGGCCTCGCTCCTCCGCCCGGCGGCGGGATCCAGCCGAGCCCGGCGCCCGGGTCTCGTCTCGCCCAGCCCCTCCGCCCTCCCCCTTCCGCCTCTTCATCTCCGTTGGAAAACACCCACCCAGAGAGCCGCGGCTTCCCTCTTTCTCTGTCCCCCCCAATCCATCCTTCCTTCGCTAACGTGCATCTAAGAAAACGGACTCAGGTCTCCTCCTCTGTCCACCGCGGCCTCGCCGCCTCTGGGATGGGGCTGCTGCTGTGTGCAGTACTGCGCTGCCTGCCGCCAGACTTTTGTCCCTCCCCCTTTTTTCTGCATGCCGCTTATTCTTTAGACTGAGCTACTCCTGGTTGCCCGAGGGCTGTGTTGTGCTTGTAAAGAATGCGCTGCAGAAGTGTACTAACTCCGGGTTTCTGTCTGCACTAGTGCTGCATCGGGGGATTCATGTCATGAAACACTTTCCCAGTTGAACAAAACTAGCATGTTCAGTTTTCATGTGTTCCATATTTCATAACAGGCATTGCCACGTTTTGCTGTGGATTTGGGATTAAGCTCCCAAATAGTTAACCTTGAAGCATTATTTATTATTAGAAATATTTTTATTCTCTCTTAGGATGTCTTACTCCATCTCAGATGACAACAGAACTCCTTGTAACAAGTTGTTATAATAAATCCATACCTGTTTTTAAATATTAAATAAATCTGGCACCTTAATATATGAACTTGTGATGCAAAAATATTGACTTAAGGAAACAAACACTATCTGGTCCCACCTTTGTAAGTGAAACTGTAGGCAGACTCAAATAATGACAACCAGTCCAATTACTTCTATGCTAAGTCATTTTCTTTGGCTCTGTTCTAGCTATATTATAATGAATGAAATAATTGCAAATTAGGTATATGTTGGAAATTCTGATCTTTCCATATTGCTTCTTTCATTTCTATTTTAACGTACTCCGCTCTTGAGATTCCTCTTGACCTATGCTCATTGCAGGTTGATATTATCAAATGTTGTAGAGTTACAGAACACACATTTGAAAAATTTCAAAATATTTTATGTTAGAGACACTCAGCCTGATTCCCTTGCTAGACCTATGTAAATCAGGATTAGTTCTATTGAAGTCAGTGAAGTTACTCTAGCCTATAGTCAGAGTGAGAAGAGATTCAGACCCTGTTTATATTTAAACATTGTCTCTTTTTTCAATTTGGAATCTTAATGTCTTGGTTCCAGATTCTTTTTCGTTCACAGGAAACCCTTTAAATGAACTGTAGGAGCAAACACTTTTAAATCTTCGAGAGAGAACATAGATGTGACTTCTGAAATATTTGCAATTTTAAAGTCATTGGACATCTACTTTTTTATAACAAAGACCTAATCTCTTATTTACCAAACCTAAAATGGCTCTTTAGGAGAGAGAATGAACTATTCAAGTACTGAAGGGAAATGAAATGTTTACAGTCTTTATATCAAATACTTAAACAGTTGATCATTATCTTGTCATTGGGCATTATAATTAAAACTTTGATTTGCAACACATCTAGTTATGTTTGCCTTAATAGGCCACAACTCATTAAGAAAAAATCTGTTGGCATTCTTAAATGCATTTGTGTGTTTTTCTGGAACAACTTTGTTCCACTGCACAAATCAGAATATTATGAAAAATGGTGACATTCTTATCGTCTAAGTGGGCGAGATGGGGTTTGATCTAGATAGCACCAGTACAGTAAAGTGCAGTCGTTCACACGATTTGATTAGGCAGACAAAATTCTGCTCTTTGCCAAAATGCTATTTAAGAGGTGCACAAGAGTCTTTAATTTTCTAGGTTATTTAAGTGTGAATGCATGGAGAAATTTAAAAAGAAAAAACCACACACATAAGAACTCAGAAGTTTTTGATATGGTGTGGGTGGCTTTTTCTGTTTGTTTTTGTAGTACTCCATTTGGGCTTTGCTAATGTAGTAAACAATATTAAATTTAAATTTTGTGCTCCACTAATTGAATCAAGCACTTCATATTTCATCTGGCTTACATATCACTTATCAAAGTGGCTAGTGATAGACACTGCATACATTGAAAATGATTTTATTCTGAATCTACAGAATGTGGGTCTGCTTTACCCTGTTTTCTGTTCTTTGCACTGAAACTTAATTTCATGGTCCACAAATAAAAGAATATGAAAACTTTTATGCAGCAAAGCCACTGAATCATAAGCACTTCCCCTCTTACGGCTCTCGTAAAACTGCTAATATATTCTATCTGCATCTCATAACTTATTCTGACACGAATATGCTTTGACTTTCTGATGCTTCTGAAAATGCTGCATGTTAGGGAAGGATGCTAATTTTATATCTGTGTTTGAAGTCTTGTACACACATGCTGCAGAAAATATCTTCTTGTAGATAGAAACTACACCACATTTAGGCCTGATCCTGCATTTCTTGAGAACCTACAACTTCTGTTGACTTGTAGGGTTAAATCTTCCTACATAGATGTTATGGTGGAATTTAAATCTTTGAGAAGAAATTCTCACGTATTCATGGTTTTTTCTAGCACGACTTTTTTTAGTGTAGCTTTTTATCATGTTTCCTGGAACACTAACTTTTGTTCTCTGTGTGTGTAATGTAATAATTGTCTGTAAGTATGGAAAGATATACAAGTGTTGCTTCTAATTTTATTAATCTTTTAATTTTTTTTTTGCGTGGGAGTAGAAGGTAAGAAGTGCACAATGCAATGCCTAATTTGAGAACAATATAATTTGCTGATTTTTTTTTAAAGTGAGCAGTTCACATGTGTTCAGTTGCCTTAAATATTTGCTTTAATGCAAAAATAAAAATGTTCATGTGGATTTACCTTCTCATTCAAGTATTTGATTAAGAAGGCAACAATAAATACAGAGTTTATGTAAAATGGATTTGTATGGATTGACACCTGATATACCAAGGCTTATCTTCAAGCAGTTTTCACCGCACAGTTATAACCTACTGAGTAATTTAATATTGTTTTAGATTATTCTGAAGGTTTTGAGAACACTTTACAGTATATGCCTACAAGAACTTGTTATTTCTGGGATGAAAGTGCAGTGGGTAACAAATACACTGCACAACAGTGCAGTGAGGAAATAGTCCATGGAATATATGATGTCCATTTAAAGCAGAGACCTTTGGTTTAAGGTTTCATCAGAAAAGAGCCCACATCTACATCAGAAGAATGAGAGACTAAATTGACTTTACTGGGGGTTAGATCTATAGGTTCAAGGAGCCTAGATGTTTCAAGTATGTTATTTAGATAGTCAGTCCATTCCCTTTTGGATACATGTTGTTTTATTATTTTGTAAAATGCTGATTAGGAAATCCAAAATCTGTCACATTTAAAAAATCATTTTTCTGAAAATGTATGAATAATTTGAAATGTCTCCATATTAAAAATATACTTATAATTGAGTGAATAACATCTGACATTCTTACATTAACAAGAAAGTGATAGGAAACAATACTAGTTTAGGTCTGGTATTGTAAACCGTAGATTATTGGGCCTAACTGGAAAATTAAGATACATCTTTCAAACATACTGTGTTAAGTATTTCACTGGGGTGCTTAAGTGTCAACTCAAAAAAATAAAGTATGAATATAAATAATACAGTACAGTAATCGTGAAAAGCAAATACCATTTAAGGAATAGCTGTAGAATATTCTTATTTTATATAAAATGAACATTCTGTTAGTATTTGAATATATAATTCACAAATAGGTTCGATCCTGCAAATGTTCACTACTGTGCATAGTGCTTGCTATCATGAGAAGCTTTTCCATCTTCATGGTAGTAAGCATTACAGAAGGTATCGAGCGTTTATGGGATCTAACCCAGTTTTTCACTGTTCAGAGAAAACTGTGAAGGGGGTTAAAGTTAGGTGAATATAACATTTTGTATGTTATCATATTTGATGATAGCCTTTTTAAAAAAAATCTTACAAAACCCCCCACTCTTTTTATGGGGGAAAAGCCCTGTACTAAAACACAGACCACAAAAGCAATGCTTTATTTTTAAATTAGAATTGATATTCTTTGCTTTTGGATAATTGTGCTTGACATTCAATACCACCATAAAGAAATTAAGCAAATCTGCAGTATTTGATATATGATAAGGTAAATTATTGGAGATCCAGATTACAACAACACCTGGAGGTTTTGGTAAGAACATTCAAATTACAAATTTTATTGTCTCTGCTTTCTATTTTAGTTGTTAGAGACCCAGTTTGGTGCCTCTGAGGTGTAGGTTTTAGGGCAGTGTTTTATTGCTACATGTAACACAGGACCTAAAAATGTTCTGAGTTTTGAAAGGGGGATGGATAGCTGATTCAGTAGAATCTCAGAGTTACAAACACCTTGGGAATGGAGATGCTTAGTAACTCTGAAATGTTCATTACTTTGAACAAAACATTATGGTGGTTCTTTCAAAAGTTCACAATAGATCATTGATTTAATACACCTTTGAAACTTACTATACACTGGAAAAATGCTGCTTTTAACTATCTTGATTTAAATTAAATAAGCACAAACAGTTTTCTTACATTGTCAAATCTTTTAAACTTTCCTTATATTCTTTTAGTCATTTATATTTAACACATTACAGTACTGTACAGTACAGCCTCTTTTTGGTCTCTGTAGCTGCCTGATTGCACACTTCTGGTTCCAAATGAGGTGTCTTACTGTCAGTTCGTTAGTCCGGTTCTGCTGTAGCTTTTTTTCAACATTACTTTGTTTTAAGTAACATTCAGAGTCAGGATGATCCATTTGCTGTATCACAACCTCCTCAACATGCTATTTTGTGGTTAAATGTAACATTTTAAGATTTGTTAAATCTGGTATGGTATTATCGCTTTTATTCCCATAAGCAGTCATCATCTTAGTCGCTTTCTCTTAAATGTAAAGCAAATTGTGTATGGGTGATACATGAACAAAGAATAAAGGAAAACATTTAAATATATAATACCAACCATAATCTTGTACATCGATCTGTGAATTCAAAGCTTTATTTAAATCTCATTATTGAAATAACCAATTGCTGTTTTCATGGGTTTTTTTTTCTAGACGCCAACAAGAAATTGAAGAGAAACTCATAGAGGAAGAGACAGCTCGAAGAGTGGAAGAGCTTGTGGCTAAGCGTGTAGAGGAAGAGCTGGAGAAACGGAAGGATGAGATTGAGCGAGAGGTTCTCCGCAGGGTGGAGGAGGCTAAGCGCATCATGGAAAAACAGTTGCTCGAAGAACTCGAGCGACAGCGACAAGCTGAACTTGCAGCACAAAAAGCCAGAGAGGTAACGCTCGGTCGTTTGGAAAGTAGAGACAGTCCATGGCAAAACTTTCAGTGTCTGGTTGTGCCTCCTGTTCGGTTCAGAAAGAGATGGAATACAGCAAATCTAATTCCCTTCTCGTGTAAACTTGCATTGCTGCGAAACTTAATTTCTAGCCTATTCAGAGGAGCTCACTGATACTTAAACAGTTACTCTCCTAAAACCTGTACAAGGATACTTGAATTTTAATGGAACTGACCTACATATTTGAGAATTGTTTGAAACTTTTGCCATGGCTGCAGGATTTATCAACAATCCTTTCTTATTTGGGGAAGGGGTTAAAAATTTATAATTATGTATCCTTCATTTGTTTCATTTTATTTACCGAGACTGTAAGAGGCTTTTTGCCTTCAGTCAGGAAAAGAGCAGGGTCCAGCAATGAGCTGCAGTACCTCTCTTTAACTAGGTTTTCTTGCTGCTCTCCCTTTAAAACAAACATTCTCGTTGAGCATACATTGGACTAATTCTTGTACTCTGAGCATAAATCCAGCCACTGTCTTCACCAAGGACTTGTGTCCAAATCATTATATCCATTTTTCAATAACTACTAACTCCTTTTTTTCCCCTCTAGAATTTATTAAGGAGCAGGTTGTCCTTGTCTGAAGTCAAGCTAAACATGTGACTTGTTTTAGCAGCAGCTGGAGGAGAAGCTGAAAAACGTCTTTCTGTGAGGCAGTAATTTGCTACTGAAGGCTTTGATGCTTGTCAGCACTAATCACTCCAGGATCCAAAAATTTAAAGTCAAACTTTTAAACCCTTAAAGAAAACTCTGCTAAATAGCACTGTGTCTAATAACTGTCGCTCCGTACTTTTTACCAGTTGGTTTAAATGAATAACTTCATTAGTTTACAACAGGAAAGTCATTAGTAATGATGCTTTCCCCTTCAGGCTAAACATCACCTGTTTGTTAGTCTGCCAATATAATATCTTTGAAATAAACGCTCTTTGCTGAGACGTAAGATAATTCAAAATTTCACATGTGTGCAAATCAAAGTTTAACTTTGAGGAATGCATTTTGACTTCAGATACATAAAAGTTTCTGAAATTTGTATATAGTGGATTTCAGTTGACTAAATGGATGCACCATTAACAAAAAGGTTTTTAAAAACCATCACTTAAGCTTGTTGCGGAGTAGTTTCATCAGTGCTTTAATACATAAAATAAACTTCAACTTCTGGAGCATAGTGTGCTAGTTAGTAGCTGATTACTAGTCATCGTAAGAAGTTTTTTCTTCATATGCTTGTTTTGTTTCATATTAACCTTTTTTTTACACAGACACAAAACCTCTGGCTGATTTAAATCTTCCAAATATTAAAATAATTTGGATATTTATTGTGTGAACTGAAGCACCTCAAAAACCTTCACGCACTCTTCATATTTATGTTTTGCATAACAAAGTTTTATTAAATTCACCAAGAAAACAGCAATTTATAAGGCGCTATTTCCTGATCATGCCTGCCCTGGACTCCTGAATTCCAATTCAAACTGTAGATGGCAGTTTAAGCTGTCTTAAAATTGTCAAAATATTTAATGTTAAGTCCATTTTCCCCACGAAAAAAGCCCTTAGTTCCACGAAGTATGGATTACCATTTGTATTTTTCACTAACAGTAAATGTATTTTTCTTATTAATTGTTTGCCTTAGGAATGATTTACATATTTTTGTTCCTTCTTATCATAAACATCTGCATTCCTCAGCTCAGCCTTCCTTGTATGTTGTTTCTTTATAAATGGTTGAGCTGCTGATGCAGGTATTGCCAAGCTAACAGTACAAATCATTTTAAAGAGGAAGCTGGCGCGTATGGCAGCCGAGGAGCACACTCTGCAGGACACTGGACAAGACAGTAAATATTCAACTTTTAATGCTGATTAAAGGAGTATAGGTAAAGAATACGTAGGTATACTTAATTGGTGAGACAAACTATTCACTTTATTTATATTTTATATATTACTTTTTAATTTGGTAAATACTATCCAGTTTTTGTAGTTGTCCTTGTTCATTTGTGTGGTATTAAAATACTAGTAATAAATGGTCAGGAATCTATGATTAGGGAGGGTTTAGTTGGTTGCTGTTTGGACTGGGAGGGATGATTTAAATTTAGTACTAGAGACCAATTTTAGTGGCTGCACAATTTACTGTTGAGACAAAATAGGTGGCTGTAAAGCTGCCTCGTAAGTCAGTTCACAAAAGAATTCTGAGGAAGATTAGTGAAGATGCATAAATGAGTATTTTACTTTTCTAACATCTTACCCTGTCCTCCCCTTTAGGAGGAAGAGCGTGCAAAACGTGAGGAACTAGAGCGAATATTAGAAGAGAATAATCGAAAAATTGCAGAAGCACAAGCTAAACTGGTAAGTACGAGTGATGTATACATTAATGTAGACATGACTGATGTGCTACATCAGGGGTGTCCAATCTTTTAGATTTCCTGGGCCACATTGGAAAAAGACGAGTTGTTTTGGGCCGCACATATAGCTGATGAGGAAAAAAAAATGGCACAAATTCTCTACAAATTAAGCAGATTGCCTTATTATTTGTCTCGACAAAAAAGTAGTCATTTGTCCATTTTTCTTTGAACAATCTTCCTTCTTCTGTAATCTTTCTCTTTTTTGGTTTGGACTTCTTTTGAGATGCTGTGGAAGCCATGCTGGGATTTTAAAAAAATACATTAAAATTAGAAAGCAAGGGTTAATAATCAAATATATACTTACATATCCAACTAAAATCGTTTGTCGTTTACAAAGGTAGGTAGCAAGAAATATAATCAATTATCACTGGTTATATTTACTGCACAAATCGCCAGAAACATATGTCAAATCGACCGCTAAAAATTGCCGAATCAGCGTTCACACTGTGGCGTATTAATGATGCGCATAGACATCTATTTCGTGGTAAGAGT
This sequence comes from Mesoclemmys tuberculata, assembly GCA_007922155.1. Taxonomy (NCBI): domain Eukaryota; kingdom Metazoa; phylum Chordata; order Testudines; family Chelidae; genus Mesoclemmys; species Mesoclemmys tuberculata. The sequence continues at coordinate 12,082,602 of ML675618.1, forward strand.
AGCGGATTAACCAACCGCACGGGCGGCAATTTTAAATAAATAAAATTATTTGAGAATGATTTTATGAACCTCTTATTGCTAAAGAACGTGTTAAATCCAAAAATTCTTCGCTTATAAATCAATAGCATGTTAAAATTGTATTTGTAGTCGCAATTTTATAAAGTTTGTAAGTTTACGATTTTTTGTTGGGCCGCATTCATAACGGACCTGGGCCACATGCGGCCCGCGGGCCGCGGGTTGGACATGCCTGTGCTACATAAAAAGATTTTTTTAACATCTTATCCTACTCCAATTGAAGTGAGTGTCAGTGCTCCTATTGACTTGGATGGCAAACAGCCTCTTTCCAGCTACCAGTGTATCCCTTCAGGTTTTGACTAATGAATAACTTTCCTGGTATAACAGGTATACATATGTTTGACACAAGTAAAATTCCAGTATGCAGTGGGTGGGGAGGACTTTGTCAGTCCATATCTTCCAGATTTCTGCATATGAAAGTTGCACTAGTTTAAATCTATTTGGTTTTAAATCAGTTTAGTTAAAACAGTGCATGCATCCTGTATGGATGATGTCATTTTGGTTTGAGTGATTTATTTTGGTTGATCTTAAACTGATTTGTAATGAATTTAAAATAATCCAAAATAAGCCTGAAATGCTCCCATAGGGGTTTTCACCAGTTTAACTAAATTGTTATGAAATCATGTTTGTTTAAACCAGGGCAGCTTTCTTGTGTAGATAAGGCCTTTGTTTAAAATTAGCTTCTGGATCTGCACCTGCATTAGAATCTCAGTCTCAGTTTTTGAGGTTTTACAGCCACATTTGTATTCCTATCACTTTATGGAAAAACAACTACACAAACAGAAGAAATTACTTGAATTAACTATATGCTAAATACTATTACATGGATAAAATAAAACCCTGAAAATACAGAATCTCTTCCATAATCTTTCATTCATTCATAATTATGTCCTAGTAGTGCAAAGAGACACAAATAACTTTATGCTTGAGTCATTCCATTAAACTTACTGCATGAGTGTTTTTAGGATTGGAGTCTAAAGGATATTTCTAACAGATTGAGAGAGAAATTGGATGAAGACTTGACAGGGTTATGCTTATATTGGTAGTGCCCCTTTAATTTATCAAACACAAAAAAGGAGTAGTGGGGAATAATTTGATTTCCCCAATAATGAAAAGAGTAAAAATGTTATCTTTAAAACTGTAATGCCTATAACTATATAGACTCTTTGTAAAGTGTGTTGACAATAGAAAGGACTATATCGGTGTATAAGATTTTGATAAGCACTTATGGGCCTGACCCTGAAAACATTTATGCATGTGCAGAACTTTACTTCTGTGAAATCGGTGGGATTTATAACATGAGTAAAGTTGTAGTGTGTAAGTTTGCAGAATCGGCACTGTGTTTGCTGAATGCATGTAAAATAGAGATTCAGAAATCACTATAGAGACCGGAAAATATTATGTATTCTAAATTTTCTATTGGATTTATATTCAGGCTGAAGAACAATTGAAAATTGTTGAAGAACAAAGAAAGATTCATGAGGAGAGGATGAAACTAGAACAAGAGAGACAACGTCAGCAAAAGGAAGAGCAAAAAATTATCCTGGGCAAGGGAAAATCTAGGCCAAAACTGTCCTTCTCACTAAAGAGCCAGGATTAAATTGGAACTCTGAACTCTTAAAAAGAAAAAAGAAACAGAAAACTTTGTATGGTAGCTTCATGTTGAAGTGGTTTCTTTCTCATTTTTTTTGTCTTTTTTTGAAAGTCTGGAAAGTTAGCTTGTTCTAATAGGGGCTGTGCTCTGCAATTCTTAATATTTTTTTTTAACTTGACTTCCATTAAGTTTAAATCCTTATCAGATCACTGTTGCCTTTTAGAGAGTAATCTGTTCTCATCCATTTTGTTTCTGTAATAGTAGAAGCAGATCAGGTCACTTTATAAATTGTGAATGATCTGATAAGGTTTTTACTCACCCACTGGTCTCAGAGTTATACTCTGATATTAGATCGAACTTAATGCTGGTTTTGCTGACTTTTAGTAACAAAAAAAGTTAGTAAATGCATCAGTAAATTCCCAAAGTATTACTGGACCTTTGTGGTTTATTGTTAAATCAGTGTCCTAGGATACTGTCCCACTGTTGCACTTGATGTTCCCGATACAGGTAAGGAAACAGTTGGTCAATTCTGCTGTGAGTATATAGAGAGATCGAGAGTTCAGTATTGTCTCTTAGATTGTTTTTATTACATTGACAAAATTCAACCAGCATTCCCCATTGTGTAAATAAACCAATTTGCTGAATAAAGTAAAGTCTTAAATTCATATGTTTAAGTAAATTTTTTTAGTACACTTGTATAACTACAGTAAAGGTGACAGTTCCCTTTCTAAATTAAAGAATAAAATGGTATTTTTAAGTTCACTTAAAAAAAATTGTTGCTTTTCCTATCTCTAATGCAAGGATTACACGTAGTTAAAAAAAAATCCACAGTTTTGAATTTTTTTTTTAAAGGCTGTTACTGTTTTCATGAAATGTTCATTTTATTCTGACGAGACATATTTCGGCTTGTAGTATCATGTTTAAACAGCTATTTAACTTACTGAACCCAGAGAAGTACTTCAGTATCTAATCCCCTTGAGTTTGCCTCATTATATACTATGTTGTATAATTTAGGGTCGTCGTCATATATAATTTAGATTTAGGAAGGGGGGGGAAACCCATATATATTTATTTTTAAACTGAAGTGCAAGCACACTTGCAAGGTAATGGAAAGCAAAAAGTGAAGTTCTGTTTTAGGCACAAAGCAACTGTTGTTCATGTGCAGCATCCTGAATGTTATCCATTTATATACGGGTTTTATTCTGACAAATGAAAACACAGATTGAAAACTATATATAAAATCCCCTTTTGTATGTAACTCTTCTACTGAAACTTCAGCTACTGTAGTGTCCAGTTCTAAAATTCCATTTTTCCTATTGGTATTGCAGCATCTATAGTGAATACTTTAAAATGAAAGATGGTAATTGTTGACTAAGCATTTGAAGGTTTTCCAGACTAAGAGGGAAAGAACTCCTGATACTCCACCAGATCTGTTTCTGTGGATTTGACAAATAAAATGTAGCAGGTTGAATGTGTCTCTGTTAACAGTCTGCAGCAGTCTTTGTCTGGAACTTGAAGTTGGGGGCAGATAGACACTTTGTGCTTTGCCCTGAGTGTCACGATAAGCATGAAGATCTAAAATACCTACAACATTTCTTGTACTTAAATTTGTCTTTATAAATTGTTACAGAAATAGTGTTGCTTAATGAGTAAACACACAAACTGAAGCTAAACAATGTACATGATCTGTAGCAAACATCAGGCTTTATTTAAAAACTCAACTGATACCTGTATTTCTAAAATATAAAACTTCCCCTTGTTCCCTATATGAGAAACAAGCTATTAAAAATCAATACTTAAACAGGCCTATGTATTTTGTTTCCTCCTGTTCTGAATGCAAGAAACTAAGTCCTCCCTAATGCAGATTTGCAATTGTTACATATTTTGGCTAGAAAACGATAGCAACTGTTTATTTCACTCTTCATTAATTATTTTCTTTTGTTAAATAATGGCACCAATACAATATATAAAATTTTGGTTGGCTTAGGTTTGCAGTATAAGTAGCCTTCTGTAGATTGCAATTTTTAAGTCATCCCTGCTCAGATACAATGTAGTCTAATCAACAACAAAAAAGTGTTCACATCCTATTACATGTCTTATGCTTCTGTATTTGTATTCTGTCTAGGAAGAGATCCTCAGCTGGTGTGGAATTGTCATATCTCCACTGACTTCAAATATTTTTTCTTACCAGCTAGCATTTTAAATGTTCTGTATCAGGAGAGATGTGCCTAATCTGTGTCTCCCTCCCCTGCCTCCCAAAAAAATCAACTTTTGTTTACTAGTTTTTTGTGATGACTTAGATTGTGCAGGGCAGAGGGGCATACAGTCACCTTGTTATGCATGTATATTTTCTCTTGCCACTAAAAGAATGGCAGCCCTGCCCCCAGGACAATAGTGAGGACTGTTCTTCCACTGCTATTTGATGTTTGACATCCTATCACAAGAAATGACTGAAGCCTGTTCCCCCTTCTCCCATATTTATACCTGTCTAACAAAATACTTGTTACAAATATATATTCCTTAGCACTTCATGTAACACTTAGACTAAATCTATCTGAACAGTTTAAGTCAGTGTTTCCCAAAAGGTGGGCCCTGGGAAGGCTGCAGATGGGTTGTGAGCATGGTTCAGAGGAGGGGCTGCCCCTCAGTCCATCCCTAGCAATGGTTCCTGTCCAAGTGTCTCTACTCCAGGCATTGCAACCTGGTATTTGGGGTTGCAGCACCACTCAGGTTTGGCCCACCCACCTCTTTGGCATGAAGGAGGGATGACCAGGCCAAATCTGAAAGGAGGTGTGACACGCACCTTCCCGTCTCCTCCCACTCCCCCCATACTCCAGGTTGCACTGAACAGGGAGCTGGGCACAGACCTCTGGAACAGGAGCCATTAGTGTGGGGTGAGAGGGGCAGGCTTGCCTCCACCCTCCCAGGGTCTCCCTTCTCTACTGGGCTGGGATTAGGAGTGGTGGGGCTGAGCGTGCTGCTGTAGGTGATCAGGACCTTGGCTGGGCCAAGAGGAGATGGCAGTGCTGGTGAAGAATAGTTGGCTATGATTTTGGTGGGGACTCCCATGAATTTGAACCCTGGGTGCTTTGTGAAAAAAGACAATGCAGTTGGTGGGTATTCTAAGTAAGAGGTTTAGGAACTGCTGCAGTAGGTTTCATGGAAACTTGCTGAAGTCACATTATAAGCTTCAGCTCCCATTGTCCTAATTACTTTTGGGATATTATTTCTCATCTAGGGGAGAAAGGATGTTGATTTCTCCCGTTTTTAAACCATTTCAACCTTTGCTTTGAACACGTTAACTTACTGAATATTTGATCCTTGTGTCTGCATGCACAGAGCACAAAGGCAGTGTGCACCATACATTTTTCATCTGATAAAGATGGCCTTGGTCTTCAAAGATGGCCTTGCTTTGCAAGAGGTTGCTGATGGCTAGTTTTTAAAAAAACAAAACCACCCAGAATAAAAAAGATGGTTGAATAAACTAGAACTGCTATCCTAGCTATAGATTCATACAACTTTTTCAAAATCAGAAGAGAGGTTTCTTTTGCAATTACAATAAGTCACCCTTTAATCATAACACATTAATTATCCTCATGATAAAAAGTGACTGCTGCTGTGAAGTGGAGTCAAGAGCTGCTGTCCTAGAAGGCTGCAGAGTCAGTTTGGCCAATGACTATCTTAAGCAACAGACCAAAGCCCTGTCCACCCACAGAACAAGTGGAATGTTATTACGTCTCAAAGCATTAAATACAGGAATCAACTCCCAGCTTGCTGTCTAGGAAAAAAGGAAAAACCACTGATGCCCTCGTCTCGTTTCCCCCCCTCGCTTTGCCTCAAATACCACCACCTGCTTTAGTCCCTGTGCTATTTCATATGCTGTAGTATCCTGATGAAGAATGTGGAAGCAGTCATTTCTCATTAAGAGACACTGTGATCACCAAACAATCAAAAAATATCTGCTCCTTGGCTCTCTGTGCATGCCCTGTGTACTCCTGCTTTTCAGGAGGTGTCTGTTAGATTTTTGTTTAAAAAAAAAAAAAACCCCACACCCAGTTACCTGGAATAAATAGAAGTTGGAATAAACTAGAGCTCACCATAGCCAAAGATTCAAACAACTTTTCAAAATCAGAGAGGTTTCTTTTGTAGTTACAATAAACCACTCTTTAACCTTAGCACATGGGGGTCTGCTGCTTTTGCTCCTCACTTACACAAATGATCTTTTAACCATTTCAAAGCACTGAGGCAGGTGCAGACTGCACTAACTGCACTAACACCATACCCTATTCCCTCCTTTGTACCTTTGGAGCAAGAAAAAAAAATTGCCTGTCTTCAGTGAGGTCCTGATCTTGCACCACTGGACTCCCTGGGAGTTTTTCCGTTGCCTTTAATGGGAACAGGATGGGGCCCTACTGCAGTGGAGAAACTCAAACCAAATTGGAAACATACACTACATTTGTATGCTCTGGCAATTCTTTTGGAAGGAGCAGTGGAAGCTGTGTTTATCCGTGACATTGAAGGCCAGAAGGAGGGGAAAGTGCCTAGTCCTGCGGTAGCTCTGCAGACACAGAATCTGGAGTTGCTCTTCTCACAGCTTTCCAGGTCTATATTTGTATATATATATGTATATTTTCATGTTTGTATCACTCAGCCAAGACACGGACTTTCTCATGCATTTCAGTTTTTTTCTTCATATGTTTGTGTGATGGTAGTTGAAGGATTAATTTTCCCGGCAGCAGAGAGAAGAGAGCAGAGCCTCTTTTAATATCTCCATAGTGGATAGCCAAATGATTCCTTTCTGCCTGGAATGACCAAAGGTTATGCTGGCTCAGTGATCAGTTCTGTGTGAGTAGACATACACCCTTTTCAAAGGCCACAGAAATAGATTAACTTTGCTCCCTGGTTCTTTCCCCTGCCCCCAGCAAGAGACTGCACAGAAGAGTTATTTATGTTTGGGTTTGGTTTTTGATTGGTTTGTTTTTTTAAAATTTCATTTGGGGTCAGTACCTGAGCTAAGAAGAGTCAGTCAAAAAATAATTCACAAATAGAGTCCAAAAGCACGGGCGAGGATGCACACTAGCATGTTTTACAGCATGTATTCTGTCAGTGGTGGTATTTAGTAGGAGCCAAGAGCATTTTCTGAAAAAGGGGGAGGAGGGGAGAAGGAGGCAAACTTGCTCTCAGTTACAAAACAGCAGAAAGGAAAGGGCTGATTAATTTAATAGTACAGTTCTATATTTACTGTCATAGACATGGAAAATATATCTTGTTACATTTTGAGTGATGGACTCATCAGAGTTTTAGGATCTCCTTCAAGTGCCCAGCACGCTTGGCCTTATACAAACAATAAACAATCTGTTTAAGAGCAGTAAGCACCAATTGTCCATCATTTGTCTGTCTCTATTACATTTAGAAACGTTGAGACTAGTGAGTTATATAGTCTCCAGCGATTTTTCAGATACTGAAAGATGAGGGCGGGGGATTGCATTTAACAAAAATATTCCGATTCCCCCCCCATCTGATGTTCAAAAAGGCAGTGTTTTTAGTGAACTGCGGGGCCAATCCGCTTCTAGTCACCTAAAGAGAGTTCTGCTAAAGGTTGCAGAGGGGATAGACTCCGAGCCAATATTTATGTAATAACGACGATCTGAAAAAACAAAACGAACTGCTCAGACACATATCTGGTTTCTGCTCTGCGGTTGACATGAACGAAGGAAATTAAGTTTTCTAGGGTGCAAACTGTATCGTTTTATTTTGGTTTTGTTTTTTGCTTTTAACACAAGCTAAAAGCACGTAGCAGTTTCTCTTCATTGTATCTTTTTCTTCACCAGAAGATGGGGCCGATCCTCTCCTCCTTTGCTCACGCAGAGCCCCACCGTAAATGGGAGCAAGGCATTCGGGGTCGTGTCCCAAACCAGTGTCACGATTTTCCCCAGGAGATCAAGCCTTGATCCCCTGAATTTAGACAGTGGGGAAACTATGTTTTCGAAGAAACGCGAAGCCCTAGGTATATCGCGGTCACAAACTTCCTCATCTTTTGATTTGTTAAAAAAGCTTCGTTAAAGAAGCGACTCCTGTGGCTAAAGACGCGATTGATAGCTAAAGTTTTGTAGCCGTCACAAAAGCTTACGTTTCCTCTGCGATTTCTGCTTTGTAGGGAGGTAAACCAGAAAAGCTGGGGCCCGATCCCGCGAATTTGCGCTGCAAAAAAGTCGAAGGCTATTAAGCAACCAGGCAAGATCTAGAGATTCCTAGGGGAACAAGCTATACCATAGCGGGGAACGTTTACTGTCCTCTTCTAAAATACACGGCCACTGGGATTTTGGTCTCCCACCCGGCTTTCACCCTCTCGTACTGAACTTCTTGGCAACGTATCCTCTCAGACCTGGAAAATTACGCCTCGCTCTTGAAAGAAAAATAATCTTGTTAAATCACTAAATAGCCAAGAGGGGGAAAAAAGTTATCAGAGATACTTTCAAAAATGACTAATGAATAAATACATCATTATCTAGCGCATTACTTTTTTTTGTATTTGAAATTATTGCTGTATATGTTGTCACATAAAATACTGTGAGCATCATGCGATGTTTACTAATTCAAAGGGGGGGTTTTTAAAGGTGTGTTTTGCCGTTGTTTTGAAGACTAGATAAAACCATTTTGTTTGCGTAGAAACATGATTAATCCCTGGGCCCCAAAAATATAATGTGTTACAGTTGTATTTTTAGCTACTGAAGGATATTTTCAGACAATGCACAGCTCTTCATTTCCTCTGGTTTACTTAAAACAAGGATACAAGAGTTAGAGGTCACCACTTACTCACAGCTTTTACAAAACACCACTCCATAACCTTTTGCTTCAAACCAAACAAAAGTAGAAACATAACAAAACAGAGATTTTCATCTACTTTACACTTCTCTGTTGCTAGAAGCATTGATCAGACTCAGTGTTTATATTAGCTCACCAAGGAATATCAATCACACCATTTCCTTTAAAAGTTTATTAATTAAACACTTTCCCCCTTCCTCTCCTAACTGGCTAGGTTGCTCTTTGGTTGATGCCCCTCAATCTGAAATATACAAACTCTTGTCTCCCACTTGCGTGTTAGGATCCCATCCTGGGTACTCAGATTCCCTTTCGACCTAATCGCGGCGTCCAGTCTGCAATTCAGACTACAATACAAATTAAATTGAATTGTTTATTTAAGACACATTCGCTGTTTTGCGTGAAAGACAAACTGATTTCCCCTCTTCCTTGAGTTGTAGATTTCATTAGAGAACTATCATATGCAATTCACACAACCCACGAGGCACCAACAGCGCCTTAAACCTCCTTTTCCTTTTCCTTGTGTTGTTAACGGTTTGAGTGATCTGTGCCAGACATGTCTGTGAAGCTTGAATCACTAATTTGGTAAAAAGTGGAATTGTAGCCACTTTCTCCAAAATGAATCAAGGCATCAAATTAAAATGCCAGCTGGTTTCCCTTATAATACCCTTTTCCTATTTTAGTACAAACAGAATGAACTATATTGATTTTAAAAAAAATATTTTCTTGTGGAATAAAATGATTCAAAACCGGTTTTCCCCATATTTTCTGTTATGTCATTTAACTAAACGTGGGGGAAAGGATTATGTTTTCAGTGAGGAAAACAGCAGCGTAGTTCATAGGGAGCTGACTTGTATTAACTTTGTCGATTTAACTCCTATTTAAAGAAAACTGGCAACCTACATAATAATAATAATAAAAACAACAACCTTGTTTATGACTTACTCATAATTATTATTTAGTCTTGGGATCAACAGCATAGATCATTCTGAACTGCTACTCCTCCGCCAAACCTCCCCTCCAAAATAATTCCGAACACATGCGCTGGATTAAGGTTTTTGTTGTTACATTCTGGGGAGAAATAGATGTAGGTTTTAGGGAGAAATGGAAAGGAGTCATAGAAAGGGGATTAGACCCTGGGAGACTCGTTTTGCTTTTTGTCGGAAGCCGGTTGACCAAATGGCCGCTAGTGGGCGCTGTGGCTCTGTGGAAACGCACAAAAGGCGACTGACACCCAGACCTGCATGTTCCAATTCTTTCCCAGGGCTGCGAAGAACCATCAGAAAGTGCAAACGCTCCCACTTGAAGGCTTCCCCGGCCAACTCCCCCCTTTTTGCTTTTGATGCCGCTTTCCATTTTCTTTTCAATCTGATTTGTTCTTTTTGAGCCCTGTGTAAAGGGGCCTTTGGTGTGGGAGAGCCTGACCCCAATGTTGACTCTAATTTACCACGTCTTGCCGTGTTGCGAAAAGTTGGCCGCTGTTGTTGAGATTCGCAGGATCTAGAGAGGAATATTGACCGAACAACCCTCATCTTAACAAACGTGCAGAAGTGAAGAAAGTGGCATTGAGTGACAGACAGGGAAGGGCGAGGAAATTCACACCCGAGCTGAGTCTCTAATTATCTGTTGCAAATTCAGGCTCCACATCTCTTTGAAGTGACTTTGCATTCCCAAGACCTGTTTATTTAGGACTGGCCGTGGCTAATTGTTTTGTAACAAAATAAACTTTGCAAAGAGTAATTAAGAGAGCCCGTGGGAAATGCTGACAGGGTCAACGTGACAGGAAGGAGAGAAAAATGCTGACTGAAAATACCAAAATGTGGGGGGTGGGATGGAGGGAGAGCTTTCACTCACTACCTCTGTTTAAACTGTATACTGTATGTGGCTTCATATGAAAAACTTGACATGAAGTTACCTAGTAGCGATTCTCCCGGTGAAACATCATTGAAGTCAGCAAGCACGACCTAAAAATAGGGAAATATAATTCTTCCCAAGGTACAAGTTGGATGCAGAGAGGGATAAACTCCGCTCTGATCCTTTTTATAACAGTGCCTGTACCTGTCCGCCATCAACATTGTTTGAGCCTTTATGACAAGATGTGTAAAAAAATGTGAATTGTTCTTTTCGGTGCAATAATCGGGCGGAAAGGTGTTCAACCGTGGTTAGTCTCTCATCCCGCGTAGCTTCCTTCCCATCATTGATAGCAGGGGTGTGAGGGGGAGCGCATTGCTCTTACTAACAGTCTGATCATTGCCGTGTTTAGGGGGATCACCTGCCACACACAAGGCCCCACCCGAAGGCAGAGTGTCTAGGGCCGAGGTGCGTTAAGTGACACGAGCGACACCCAACCAGAGCCTCCGGTGCGCCAGCGGCCCTATGAGCGCGGGCTGAAGGGGCGGATGGGCTGAGTTTATATTGCTATGACAGCACGCGAGGAGCGGTTACTTTCCCTTCAGTGAAGAACAGACTCCAAGCGGCAGCGGCGGCAGCAGCGACTTGGAGCCTGAAGGAGCAGGGAGGGGACAGGCTGCAAGCTCGCCCGGCGCTTTCCCGCTGCCTCTCCCCCACACCCGCCACCTACTTAGCAGCAGCAGGGGCGCTCCGGCCTCTCGCTGGGGTCTCGAGCCCGCTCGGCCACCCGGCGCCGGGCGCGCACTGCAGATCTCGCCGGGAAGCAGCACGAAGAGGGAGGTTTCGACGCCGGGAGCCCCCCCCACCCCATCTCTCTGCACACGGCAGGGGCCGCGCCGGGGCTGGCCATGGAACCCCGCGGATGCGCCTTCCAGGGGCTGCGGGAGCGGCTCCCCCGAGTGGATTTATAGAGCGGCGCGGGCTCCGGGCCGGATTGTGCGCGGCGGGAGGGGGCGGGCAGGGAGCGCCCTCCCCGAGACCCCGGCGGATCCTGCTGGCTGAGGCCGTGTCCCGCCGGCCGCCCGTGATCTCCCCTCCCCATCGCCAGGTCCGCCGGCGGGCGAGGCGATCCCCGGACGCCGGGCCGGTGGATGGGCGGCAGTTTGCGTGGCGCCGCGCCGGCCAGCCGGGAGCCCGCCGAGAGCGAGGCGGACTGAGGCGTTTGCCCGGGCGGCGCCGGCCTTCCGTCGGGGGCGGCTGGATCCTCACCTCGCGGGAGCCTCGCCGACATGCCCGCGGCGCGCGTGACTCAGTGAATCCGCCTGCCCGCGGCACGCTGCGGGTGGCTCGGCGCCCGGGCGCTGGGCTGGGTCCTGGGGGCCGTCTCTCTTGCCGGGGGCGCACCGGGCGCCCGCCCGCCGCTGCCGGCCAGGTACGGGGCAGCCGCACGGGAGGAGGCGGCGAGCCGCTCGGCCGGGGACTCGGAGCCGCCGTCCACCATGGCCGCGCGGAGGGCAGACGCCGCCCCGTGGAAGTACTGCTGGGGCGTTTGCATGGTTTTATGCAGGACGGCCGTGGCCCGCTCCATAGTTTTAGACCCGATCTATTGGAATTCCTCCAACCCCAAGTAAGTTCGCCTCCTTCTGCTTCATCCCCTCCCTCCCCCCCCAGCTGGGCCTCGGCTGCTTCCTTGGCACGGCGCGGCGTGGGCGGCGTGGGTCCGTGGAGAGGGGGAGGCAGCCCTGCAGGTCCCGAGGAGCGCGGCCCGGGCACGGGCGGCGGGATCCGGGCTTCTCCTTTCCCACCGCGCGGCGGTTCCTTACGCGCCGACCTCCCTGGTCCCCTGGTCCGCCTCCCCCCCGCTGCTCGGGGCGCTCTCGCCGGGTTGGCCGCTCTCCGCCGACCCCGCGCCCTTCGGGAGCGTGCCGCCCATTGAACACCCCCACCCCGAAGACAGGCGCCTGTGCCTCCTGCCCTGCCTCTCCGGGGGGGGGGGGGCTGTCGCCGGGGTCTCTGCAGGAGAAATGCAGATAGAGCCGTGGGGCCGGCGCCTGCAGACCCAGGAGCCGCTCCCAGGGAAGGGCGATGCTATAGGACTTGAAAGGCAGTGGGCGTTTTGCCTGAAGAAGGAGTGCAAAGATTCCCTCCCCCATCCCTCCTGTACTTTGGGGCAGGGGGAGGCATTGGGCACAGAAGAGCAAGAGAGGATTGTTAGTGAAGTCCAGGCGATCCGTGGGAGTTTTGCCCTTGCCTGTAATGGGGCGAGGATTTCCCTTTTATCCTGCATACCCGACGGGGACAGAGGGCCTTGGCTTCAGTTGAGTTTGCACAGCGCCTGACGCCAAATCTGAGTGGGGCCCCTCGGGGCTACAGTAAGCTTAAGAATGAGTGGTGCCCTGCTGGGCTCTATTCCCTTAGCACCAGGGGGGAGGGGGCACGACTGAGTACAGAGCCTCTGGGCAGGGGAGCCTTCTTACAGAGATAGCCAGGTCCGGCGGGGCTCATTGCCAACCCTTGTAGCGCCTCACCTCCAGCAAAGCAGGGCAATCGTCACCGCAGGGAGCATCACTGCCCTAGAGCAGTACTGCTTTACGCACGATGAGAACTGCTGCTCCGTGTGGAGATGCAGGGCCACATTGAGCCCATTGACTTCAAAGTGAGGTTGCGTCCCCTGACCGCAGGGCTAAATTTGGCCAGTGGATTTGATGGTGACAAGGCACATGCTTGTGAGTAGTGTACTGAGTATTGTCCATCGCAGAGCATTTTCATGTCTCTGGTCATTCACAGCCCAACAAAAAGTGTTTGAATGTGTTTACAAGACTTAATTATTTTAAGTCACATTCTTAAGAGAGAGCCCTGTTCTTTAACAGTCTCTCTTGCTTAGGTGTACTGAAATTTATTTTCAGAAATAGGGATATTATTGGCACAAGAAATCCTGGTAAAGAGAAAGCTAGCTTGCTTGAAAATGTGCATTGTTCCAACCTGTTTTATTTCTGCCACTGATGCATATAACAGAAGTTGGCTTTGATAAACTTTGAAACCCATCAAAACTTTTGTGATATGGAAAGATTTTCTTTAGTCCAGTTTGAACTGCCTTCTCACAGTATTATTAGGAAGGATAGTTTGAGTTTAGAAAGTTATGTCAAAAACATTATTTAATGTGTAATTTTAATTAAATGCATTTAAAACCAAACCGGACACATAGAAGATCACAAATGTTAATTGCAGCATACTCTTTGTGTATTAATGGAATTCAGGATTTCCCATTTTAATCCATTTAGTGAGTACCTGTAAAAATGCCCTTACTAGAACAAGACTTATTGGGGAAGTGCCCAGAGATGAAGAGTGGAGTATTTCGTGAATCAGGAAACTAACTATGTATTGGTAGAAAAACCTGGAGTCTGACTGAAATTATGCGAGTTTGGATTAGCTGTAACAGCTGAAAAAATTTATTAAGAAATCACATGCTAACTTCAGCATTTATCTTCCACTGCTTTTAGAAAACAACTCATTATAGATATTGCCTGACTTTTTTCAATAATGGAAAGATTTATGAGCGTGAAGGTCCTTTGTAAAGTGTTCACGGAAAAATTAAAAAAGACAATGTGGTTTTTCATTAAAATATGGATATTGATTATCATTAACAGAAACATTTCAAATGCTGGTTTTTTTAGTTTTACATGACAAATGATCACACAGTATATGAGAGATGAAAAGCCAGTTAACAGAACCATAGTTTAAATTAGATCTTGTGGACCTGCATTTATATGATGCTATCTAGTTAAATCGTTTCGACCTAGAAAAGATTAAACACTAAATCTGTGAATGAAACAAACAAGACATTTTAAAAACACATTTAAAATGCCATCAGAATGCCTGAAATCACAGATTGATGGTAATCACAATTGCATCTTACTAGCAGGCTTGAGATGACTGTGGAGAGAGATTTAGTACAATGGCTGAGGAATCAGCACCCACCTTGCATCCACAGTCCAGTGATCAGTTTGTTCCTACAGAGGTCACTCTTCCAATACAGAACACTTTCTGTGCACCGGACCTTCCCGCATGCCATTCTTCCAGCTCTGGCCTGCCTTCACTTTTTTGCTTAGGCTGACAGCTTGCATTAGATATTTTCATTTCACTTGATGCCTGAATAACCAAATTTAATCCCTGCTATAGTACAAGGTTATGTGCCCACCACGGCAAATAAAAATAAAGTTTCCATTTTGCTAATTCTAAGGTATTTCACTTCAAAAAGGTTTGAACATTGTTAATGGCAGATCTAATGATACTGTCTAATTACTTTTTCAACTTAAATGTACACTTTAAAGAAATAGGTTCTGTCTGTTGATGTAATTGAGTTTTCTTGAGTGATTCATTGAGGTTTAATCACCACAGTGAAGAAGTACACCATTAAAATTAGTCTTTTTCAGTCGCTGGGCCTAGTGATTTATAGGCCACTTGGAGGCCTGTAGTTTGAGGAAGCTTACAAATGCATTAGTGATATTGCTATTGGTGTGATTGCTCCACTTTTTTCAAGAGCAGCATTTCTTTCTAATTCTTGTCACAATGGTTTGCCTGAAGGATACTGAATAATATCTCCTTAGAAAAGGTCGTTTTCTCACAGGATCCAAGCTCAGCACTAGGTTGAGAAATTAGAAGATTTTCTCTTATTGCTGCCAGGAGGATCTGAGGACAGTGCAATATTGTAAATGCTTTCTAGGTCTGTAATAAATAATTACCACCTTTTGGTGTTACAGCTAGTTTATTTATGGAAGTTGCATGTATATTTCTGTTGAAAGTTTCAGTACATAAATCTTCTGTACAAGGAGGCAATTAAATATCCTGAGAATTTTAGTTAGTATAAAGTATGAAATAATAAATGTAAGCTGAGGAGAACATGAACTAAATTTGGTTTGTGTTTAGTTTTAGAGGTCATAATTTTTAGCAGGTGGTTGGGACAGAGATCCCATCCATGGCAGTCATTTGAACATAAGATCAAGGCCCCCTCCCACATTCACTCGTCAGAGATCCACTTTCATTGCCTGGTCTAAATCTTCAAATGTAATTTTAAAAAACCCATAGTAAAAAGAGGGCATAATGTTAGATCCATGACAAACATTACATTTTTGGGGGGAAATGGTTCAATTAGACATCATTGTAATGACATTCCATGATAGAGTTCTCATTTGCAGAATCTCAGACATTAAGCCATGATCTTTAGAATATAAGGACAAATGATTATGAAAACATAACTCCCTGTTATTTGATACATTTCAGTCGGAATATTTTTCCCATGTATATTTCCACTCCGATAAATGAGATACATAGCTTGTGTGCATTTCTTCGGTTTTATCTCAGTGCACAATATTGCCTTTGGACTACATGGCAGAATGTAGTTTTATGGATTTTAGTCAAACATTAGAGATCCACTTACCAAGAACAGTGTTTCTGGTGTCTGACACTAGTGTTTGCTGTATGCAATGGGCCTGCTAACAAAGCACTTTTCTTTCATAACACAGTGAAGCCTCTCCTTAAAAAGCTGTATTTTTTTATACTGGTTGTTTTAGGAAAAACAAATGACAACTAAGTAATATCTCTGATAACCTAAGATATGTGGAATCTGCCACAATTGGCCTTTGAATAAATACCAATGTGTCAGAGATTGATAAAATAAACTACAATTGATGGTCCTGTTTAAACAGTCTATTCAGAGCATATAAACCAGTCTGCCTCTCATTGTATCTGAAATTCTTATTTTTGTAGGTAAACAAATGCACATTCACTACTGATTGAATAGCCCCTTGAACTATGCTCTGCAGTTTGCATTTGGGTTAATCTTGTCGGTTTTAATATAGAGAGAAAAAAGGACAAAGCACCAGGGGTGGAATTGTTAGTGCTTTCACATCCACATTCCTCACATTTTGTCAGGATGATAAAATGTAGGTAATGGACAGTCGTTGTTTCTCAGGACAACTGAGCCAACCGAAGCACACAAAGCTTGCTAAAACGATATCTCACAACATGTTTGGTTGCCTCTTTCTAGACAAGAATTTATTTGGGAATCTAGTGCCATGGGACTGACTGCACTCTTTAACCTTAACAATTACAGCTTCAAGCTGAAGAAACAGGAGCTGAAGGTTAAAATGATTTAAACACATGCTTTTAAAGCTTACCCAAAACATAGTTGTTTACACTTGGCACACTAGTGTAGAGGACTCTGAATAGTGTCCTCTGTTCCATTAGATATTTCTGACACCTATAGCCAACCCTAGCCCAGGTGAATTAGCAACATAAGCCTTGAACAAGCCAAAGGCTGAATTTTTGACTCAGTGATTTTCTACAGCCCTCTGTACACAGGATCAGTCGGAGAATAATTGCTATATTATTTATAGTAATTATCTTAAAGCCTCTTATCTGTAAACCTTACTAAGGAAAAGCACTTTGTTTAGTGCAGCCTTTAGATAGGCAGGGACTAAAAGTCAAGTTGAAATCACTACATTTTCCTTTCTTTTTTTCACCACTTTTTTTTCTTCCTGTTTTATTGTAATGAGCTCACATTGCTTTAGTATGACACTTAGAATATATTTCAAAACATTCTTATATTGGGAAATTAATTGAAATCCCAAAATGACTATAGTGAGGTGTTGGCACAAATAGCCATTCAGCTACCTGCGTAGCAGCCATAATCAACTTTTTTTAGGGATCTAGTCTTAATGTATCACGCAACCTGCACTACTCAAAATTGCTTATTGCAAATGAGAAGCAAGTGTTCTGAGAAAAATAGTGATTAAAATGTTATTCATGTGTGTCTAATCTCTGCCTTCCATGGCTCCTGACATAAAGAAACCTGTTTTTCAGGTCATTTATCATACATCTACATAGATTTGCTTATGAGATCACCCTTTGTGTGCTGTTGTAGAGACTTAAATAGGAGTGTTCAACTGTTTAAAATGTTTTGATTAAAATATGCAGGTCCTTAGAACTATAAACTTCTAGCCAAGATTTAGGTCTTTGGCTGATTTTTATTTAATTTTATTTTATTTATTTATTTATTTATTTATATGGAAAGCAAAGGAAGGGAGGATGGTAAATGGACAGTGTTAGAACAGCTTGGAAAAACTCCTGTGGCTTCATTGTCTCTTTAAAGCCAGAGAATACAAAGACATACGCAATTCAGCCCTTCTCCCATGATGGAAAATGTAAACCATTGACGCGGCTCCCATGTTTAACTTGTTTAATTCTCATTTTAAATTCAGTACTATACCAGCCGTGTGAACTCTGAAGATTTCTTTAGTAATCCATTTTGTAGTTCCGAATCAAAAACAAAGTGAAAAGGTCTGACACAATTTGCTTTTATTTTTAGGCAAATCAACCCTGGTCATAGTTAATAAGGGGATTACAACTCAGACTAGGTCTTTACAGATGTAATGTAAATCAAGGGCAGAGTATAAAGAAACTGATCCCTTTTGATTGAAGTATGGTAAAAAGGCATAGAGAAACTAGCAGCAGTAATCTGATTGTATGGCAATAAAACCACCATTTTCTGTCTTTCAGATAAAAATAATGTGGTAAATCCATGCAGTTCATAAGATGTAAAGGCAGATAAAGGGTGATGCCATGGCAACATATAGATTAGCTTGATGTTAGAAATGACACGTCTCTGAAAGGGGTGTTAGAAACTAAGGGCCTTGCTCTGGGCTGTAAGGTATTATGTGAGAACTGCACAAAACTTGGAGGCCAGGATTAGAAAGTATGAAAGGCCTACTTGTGGCTTGGGATGGTTAAAGCAGTAAAGAAAAGCTGCTCAGTTCTTGCTCATCGGTGGCGTATAATATGGTAAAGGTAGATGTCATTTACTGCTTTTTTTTTATTAAGATTTGGACTGATTAAAACTTCAGCTCACTGCAATTGTGAGGATGTGGAAGATTTTCCTTTTTAACTCCTGGCCTAGCAGCAGCCGCCATTCTGTAGGATTAGCTGCACTTTGAGTTTGTTTCCTTAATCTATTTGGGCTTCAGGCAGCGACATGCTGGCAAGGAACAGAGAGCAGAGGGGCTAGGTAGTACTGGGGTTATCCGAAAAGAAAACAGAGACCTTTTGATTTCTGCCATCTTTCAGACTGGTCTCAATCTCACACTCCATGGGAGAAGTAAAGATAAACATTCCTTATTGTCGTTTTCCCTTAGCGAGATGATTCTTGTATAATTTTTGTGTTTCCCACCCTGCAAACATATAAAAGAGAAAAATCCAGCTTTAATTCAGACCAGCTAATAAAGCCGCTGATAGCCAAGTCGATACGGCTTAGTCCAGGTGGTATTTACTCCTGAAAGGCAATCTGAAATCCACAGTTGAATGAGATAGGCCCCCTGCAACTTAAAATCATTGGGCTAAATTCTCTGTTGGCCTACCTCTATTGACTGCAATGGAGTTAGGCCAACAAAGAATTTGGCTCTTTGTTTAGTCATTTATTTTAAGTGCTCTGTAGCTGTAAAAGTAAGAAAAGATTTTGCTTGTTGCAGCTACATTGGTCCTTCATTGCCTCTTGTCCCAAACAGCTTTGTAAATAGCTTTGACTTCTTGTTTTTTTACCATGTTTACCATTATAAACATCTGAAAAACAGAAAAAGGCCACAGACCAGCCTGTTAGGTTGCTTGTAGTGCTGCAAATTACAGGTGCAATCCGGAAAGGAATATTTGCTTTATTGCCTGTTCATTTGTGTGCAAGGGGAAAAAGAGGGAGTCTAGACACAGGGAAAAAAACCTTTGACACCTACAATAACTATTGTCTCTTTTGATGAAGTGTGCCTGGTGCGAGTTTGAAAAAATGGAACTCAGTGCAGTTTGCTGGCAGTGGTTGGTCTGTGTTGAAGGGAATTCTGAGAAAGATGTTAGTTTTGTTTTCAAATTTGCAGTTTTTGTCCTGACTGATAGGCTTAATAAATTTTTGATAGAAAACTGGATTCCAAAACCAAAATTGACAGGTTGCTGAAGCTAATGGTCTCTCTCTCTCTCTCTCTCTCTCTCTCTCTCACACACACACACTTGTGTAATATATGGAATGTGGAACACTCAAAACATTTTCCTCTATTCCAGTTTAACCTTCAGAAATCTATATCAAAAGATCCATTTCATTTGCTGAAGTTTTGCATAGCATGGTGGCACCCTCCTCTAATTTACAGGCTGGTCACATCCAAGCACCTTGCATTCTGCATTTGACAATGATTGCTAATGGGCCATTCAACTAAAGTATTTGCTTGTTAACAGGGAACAGAGCATGATAAATGTCCAGCAAGCTTGCGGCCTCCTTCAGCTTTTCAAATGCAGACTGGTGCATATTTATGGCAGGCAAATGACAAAAGAGAAAGCTGAATTACTCTGGCCTTATGCTTTCTGTTAGAACAAGGGTTAAAGTGATTAAAGAAATAATGCAAAAACCGATGTCCTTTGTTTGCTAACCATTATCCAACATTTAGCTTTCGAACCTACCTGTCATGTCACATTTCAGAAACATACTAGATAAGGCTGTGTACATTTGGCGAGGCATAGAAAAGAGTAGGTGATCATTTATGTAACGTTTCCCATACAGGGAATATCAGGTGTGGCTATTTATGTTGTTCCCATTGAGAATCATCAGCAGGCCCTGCTCCCTTAAAATAATTTTCATGTGTATACATTAATTCAAAGATGTTCTTGCAAACAGCCCTGCAAAGGGGACTTTGCAGTAGATGACTGTGTTCTCTGATTCCAAAAGAAAATAAACAGTAGGAGAAACTCCAAAAAAAAAAAACCCAACCCAGCTGCCCTCAGCACATTTCTCTAAACAAAGTATGAAAACAAATTGGCAGTATACAGCATGATCTGGTTTGCTGTCTCTTCTCCAGGACATGAAAGTGTAAGGTACATGTACAAATTCTGTGAATGGATAGTGGGTGCCCAACCCCATTTAGAATACATGGAACTGTATTCTGGTATCTCAGCCCTACTGTAGTAATTGTGCCTCATGAAGGGCCTGCTCCACCTCCCACTAAAGTCAACGGCAAAATACCCATTGATGCCAGTCATGCAAGATCAGGCCAAAAAGTACTCCACTGCATTCAAAGTCTTTACCTAAATCTATGACTACAAGACTTGATGATCTCTCATCTTGGGCCAAAATTCTGAAAAATGGGCAATTAAAGTTAGGATCCTATATCTAAATTTAGGTGGCTAAGTGATCTGATTTTTAAATGTAGGCACTAATTTATGAAATTATTTACCCTTATCCATTTTTTTAACGTCATTCTCAAGAAGACAAACGTGTTTGAGACAGCAATCTGGCTCCCATTAAAGTTAAGTGGAAAGATTCCCAATTACTTTAGTGGGAGTTAGATTGGACCCTGAGGGAGTAACCTTCTGCTGTACAACACCTTATTTTATATTTTAGGATTTCAAGGTTGTTTTCTTTCAGTTTATCTGAATCGTTGTCCAAGTTTTTATTTTCTAGCAGCGTTGGAAGTATGTAATTTTATTTGGCATAAAAGAACATGCACTTTTTTCCTATCAGTTGCAGTATCCATAAGACTGCACTGATTTTGTGATTATATATATTTTAAATCCAAGTGAGAAGTGCGGGATCTGTCGTCTTCTCTTTTTTTTTTTTTTTGGCAACTCTGCCCAGCCAACACCCAGTGTTTCATTGCAGTATCAGCATGATAATTATAATGCAGCTGATTTAAACTTTGATGTAATAGTCTAGGCTTTCTTCTGGTTTTAAACACAGCTCCCCAGCCAAGAATGATCTACAGAGACTGATAGGATATTGGGTTGCAAAGTAAATCATTCCTGGTGCATGACATATATATCTCTATATAATTTTTAATCTAGAGAAATTTCAAAATGGTGCATGTCTGAAGACTAAGTTAACATTTCCAAGAGTTTGTTCAACAGTTTGCACGTATAAAAAATACACATATTGCAAGATAAAGGGATGGCCTGTGCTCTGCATAAGGCAAGGTTCACAGTGCCCCTTTCGTCCTTAAAAGCTATGCCTTTTTGAATTATTTCTTACTGTTCTTCTATTGTCTCTTTGTTAAAAGATTTCTCTTTAATATAGCATAGTATTTGATTAGTTACCCTGTGCAAAGAGCAATGGGCATAAGATTGGCAATGGGTAGTGTCTAGATTAAGGGAAAGTATGTGTTAAAGTTAATGAGAAATTATGACTTTAAAAAAAAAAAAGAAAAGTCAAGTCACAATTGAATGCCATATTATTTTGGATTTGGGAACTCTGCCAGATTCCAGCCTGTCAGAGCTGAGAAGACTCAAATCAAGTCCAGGCTTATTTCTACAGCAAACTGGAATCCTGGCTCCTTGCCTAAAGTTCATTCAGTAAGATCCATCTGGTTTTTGATGTTCTGCAAGTTTGAAGCAGGGTGTTTAATGAACCTATGCAGTGAATATTGGTGAATCCATACATAGCTGCAGTTTTGACTCTCGAATGGTGCGTCGTTTTGTATTTCCATTTTCTCTGGTGCTTGTCATCTGTTTTCTTACTGCCTGAACAGCAGTCGGTTTCTATACCTGACTGGATAAAAGTGCAAATTTAGAGTTAGGAGTCCTTTTGTGGCTCAACAGTCCCATTGCATTCACTGTCCACACTTCAGTTACTTTCTATGTTTAATTTCAGTTTAGTTCAGGGGCAGCCTGGTTTAATCATTGGGCAGTGTTTAACCTTTGGGGGGTTTTCAATATAATTCCAGACTATCTTAGGTTAGATGAGCAGGGAAAATCATGTTGGCAGGCAAGATTGCTAGGCATGTCTTAAAAGACATGCATTTTGCTGGGAATCTATCCCTGTGAATTTACAGAAGATAATCTGATTCCGGAGACTTTTGAAGAAAGATAAAGGCCAAATCCTGCACAATTTATCCACATGCATAGTTCATTGAATTCAGTGGGTCTGTGTGCAAGGACAAGCAGGATTTGTCCCTAAGTATGCTCATATAGAGACCCTGAATCAGGAAGGCAACACTCCTCAATAGAGTTCTTAAGCACATGCTTAACTGATTTGCTGAAGAGGGATGGATTTAGCTGTGTATTTATGTGCTTACCTGAATTGAAGCTGAAGTGAGAAGGTTTTTGATAATGAAAAATTCTTCTAAGACTTTAGTTTCATGAAATCCTTTACCCTAGAGATGGGCCTGAATCAAAACTGTAGGCCTTCTCTACACTCTGGAATTACCCCCATTCACCTATTGGTGGCAAGTAATTTGTATAGCTGCACCAGTGCAGACTCCTAATAGAGGTAAGGACAAGTGGAGGGAATTACATCGGTTTTGCTAATCAATCTGTAACCCTACTTGAATAGCTTAGTTGATGCAAACCTTTGTGTGTTATTGCCTGCTCCTAGGAGGAAGGCCAGTACCTTTACACCGACTGCTGTCTCCTCGTACTGAATCATAGCTATTCCAGAGCACACTCAAAATCTTAGATCTGAGAGAGAATCCAAGCTGGGATTTTGCTCAGAGCTCAACCCTAGCTCTAAAATAGACTGAATCAGAAAGGTGAATCTGAATTTTGGGAAAGCTTTGATTTAAATCTGGATTTCAGATCCCTAAATTTAGGAAGGATTGAATCTGGGGTTTACAAAGAGATGTAGTTCTGATTTAGATCTTGAGTTTGCATCTTGAGTTTTGCTTCAAGCCCGTTTCTATTTTAAATGAAACAGGGAAACTTCTTTATATTACTTCTGTGCTTGAAGCTTCCCCCCCCTCCCCCATGGAAGGAAAGGAAGAGCGTGCAAGTTGAAACAAGAAAGTGAAATGAAATTTTGTGGATGGGTTTTCAGAAAACATACACTGCCAAGCTATAATCTAGAATTTATATGTGAATTATCAAAAAGGTGTTTGTTTATTCCATCCTATAACGTGACAAACTACTGGTATGGCATATCCCAGAAAGAAATGGCATGAGATGGGAATTTGTTCCAATTCTACAGTTTCCTTACACAGAGAAATGGCATGAAATAATTTATTTTAGAACAACTGTGAACCAGCTGAAAATATCATCCAAAGACATTTAATAAGAAATAGTCAGTGATTATTAATGTCTCACCAAATAACAAGGCAGTCTCCACCCTTTATTATAGACTGCTGCTAGGAGCATTGCTTGGAACAAGACTGTACAGGTGCGAACAAATTATACTTAAGAGAAAGGAGACTGAAAACTTTATTTCACCTCCTTGAATTGTGGCTGACACAAGAGGTGGTTCTGTAATAGAAACAGTAGAGCACAGAATAGCAGAGCAATAGAAAATATGTTTTTATTGTCTTTACCAGCCTTAGTTTGTGATTTACTGTGTCCTTTAAAATCCAGTCCTTTGGCAGATGCCAGCTGGTCTCTGTTAGTTTACTAAGAGCAGAGACTTCAGTGAATTCTGCAAGGAATACACATGGTTTGGTTTGACTTTCTTTTCCATGCACACTGCAGCTCTGCATCTTTTCAAAGAAATGCTGTGTTTCTCATTTTCAGTTGACAGTATCCCTGAGCACTTCCAATGGAGCAGCAGGTTTGCGTTACACTGAATCCATGGCACTGATTTTAAATAAATAAATAAATAAATTTGATTCTCTTTTCTGGAAGAGCAAAGACTAGTTTAATGTTTCCTGCATCATATTTTAAATAAAACCTCTTTAATTAAAGTCAACATCATGCTCTTCCTATATTTTGTGACTAGCCAATGGAGAAAAAAACACCAGCATTGATATCAAAGGGAATCGGTTTTCATTACAGTAGAGGTTAAATTGTTACTTGTTTAGAAACTGCAGGATGACAGAGGAAAATGGATTAAGTTTAAATATAAGTGTACACAACAGCACACAGACTTTGTCAAATGAAAGCCTAGGATGTTGGGGCAGGGAGAGCCTCCTCTGGATGTCATAGTGAATTAGTATTTGGTGAATAACTAGCCACTAGATTATAGATTTATTATCTATCGTGCTATATACGTAGACACAGACAGACACACACACAAGAATGCTGTAACTACTGGAGCTGCAGTGCTGAGTTGTAGAACAGGTTTGTGGCCCTTGGGCTTATGGGATATTTGAATGTCTAGGCTTCTTGTCTTCACCTTTCATGAAAATATTTTGCCTGCCCGTTTGTGAAGTTCTGGTTTGAAACACATACCCATACTTTTTGCACAGGGATTGCTAACACCTTAATAGCTCCCAAACTGGATGGCCCTTTGTCACTCTTTTCTTTTCCATGAATAAATGAGGTTCAAGTTGCAGATGATCTTTGCTTTAGAAAAGTGTGAAAGAAGGGCCACCTGCGATAACAAACAATCACCCTCAGCATGCACATGCATGCAGATTAAAGTAGAAAACGTCAGTTGAAGCCTCCACTTACTGATCTGTTCCTGGCAGACTGAAGGCAATGAAGGATCAACACCTTACTTGTTTACATTTTAGGTAATTGCAAGATGCTCCAAAAGCAATGTCTGATAATTTAATTCTGTGTAAACCTAGTGCCCTATTGCTGCACTCGGTTATCACACAGGGTTTCACATAAGCAAGTTCATGCTGAAACCTGTTCTAATGTTAAAGTGCAAAAGGGGGCAGTAAAGTGCTATCCAAAAAATGTTGATTTTTTTCAGGGTATTTTTTCATGATAGAGATTGCATTTCTGTCTAGTCTTGTGATCTTCTGTATTTAAAATAGTTATTTATAAATATTTTCTGCATGTAAAGACTTTAAAAAAATTGTGTCAGACATTTAACATTAAGCACTGTGGCAGTAAAAGTAAGATTTGTGTTTCTCTATGCTCTGTCCTTTAGCCCCTGCATGAAACATGCTATCCATTTGGAATGATTGAGTCAGAAGTCCTTCCTCAAGTGCATTTAGAACATAACTGCATAAAGCACTTCGGAAAGACGTCTAACATAGCTAAAACACCTAGTGCTCATTTTGTGTGTTACATAGATGCACTGCTGGTAAAAACAAAGCAAAACGAACTCTGAGGCTTGGGATTCCTGGTTGAAGTACTAAAGTGTGTAGCAGTGTCATGGGTCAAGAGTTGGGCTCTCATCCAGAGCCGCATGCATCATTTATCAAGAGGTAACTAGAAAGAGCAACTAATTACAATGCACCTACTGAGTGTTTTCTCTTCAGAAATTCCACAAAATAACCCATTTATACAGACTGGCTTCCACTCTCCACTGTAGCCACTTGCGATTTTTTTTTTAAACCTTCTGCATTTGTGTGTGTGTGTGTGTGTGTGTGTGTGTGTGTGTGTGTTCTCTCTGTCTCTCTCTCTCTGTCTCCTAAACAGCGATTTCTGGGGAAATAGTCCGAGATTGCTGAAGGCTGAACCAATCTAATGCAGTTGTTGGGATTCATATTTCTACAAGTTTTACCAAACTGATAATCTAATACCACTTTAAAATAAATATTGGTAATATAATCAAATACATTTTTAAAATAGAATATTGGTCATATTTATATAACATTCTTCAGTTTTGAGACCAAACCTACAGCACACTAGCTTTTCTTTTGTGGTAACCGGAATTGATTTAGTAAATGGATCAGAATTCTCTAGTGCTTTTTGTACTTATGGCACTGCAGTAATTGCTTTCTGCACAATAATACAAAAAAGTTAATTGCTATTAATAGTACTTTATGTGGAGGTCACATAAGAGAGCTGAATATAAAATCTATAATTTTGAACAGAAGTCTAATATCAGCCCTGTTAAAAGGGTTAGATCCTACACATTTTCACAATCTCAGGCCTTACTACCTGGGTAGTAAATACTCTTAAGCGAGGCTTTGCAATCTGGTGTAAAACAAAAGCCAGTTAGACATTTGCTTGGGAGTGTTTTTCATTTCAGGTAGGAGGAAGTGCACTTTTTCACACCTATGTGGTATATTTTGCACCAATCACTCACCCCAGATTTGTGTGTGGTAGGGAAGGGTAAAGAAAGCATAAGCCGGCCCGGTCTAAATTTTAAGAAGGTTGGTTGGTGTGTGTTTGGTTTTTTCCTAATTGAAAGTCAGACAGTGAGGGAAAAGGAGGCTCCCCGGCAAAGTAAAATCTTGGCTTTTTTGCAGCGTGGTTGAAATTTACCCCGATGGTCAAGGAGCCACGCCAGATGTGATGTATTCCAAAATTCTTGTAGTATCCCTGCATGAAGGGGTTGAAGTCAGAGCAGCCATTCATCAGGGCTTCTGCACTCATGTCCTGGGCAGGCTGATTTTGATGAATAGGCATGTAAAGAGAGAAATGCTGGAGAAGAACCCACTGAATACTCAGTTACATGGCTCCAGTTGCTGGGCCCCGTGGATTGGAGATGCAATGGATCAATGGCCAGTGTTTTAGCCCAGGGGTTGAGGTGGAAGCTGTAGAAAGCCGGGGCTACGTTGTTTCCATTAAACAAGAGCTAAATTTTGACATCAAGTCATAGCTTTTGAAAACCAGATCTCCTCATTAGAGGATAAGGTATCTAACTTAATGGTATCTCCAGGATAGCGGATTCAGTGGCAGGTTATGGCTGGTCCCTTGCATGCAAACAAAGGAAAAGGGAGGCACTTTTCTGATCCCGTGGCTGGTCACAGTTGGAGGTTTTGTGCCCCTTCAAATGCAAGACTATATTGGAGTTGTGACCCCTAAAGATGCTTCTATAAGGGCTTTAGAGGAGATAGGACCATGCTTATCCCCTCCCCTCCTGCAATGGCCTCTTGAACTGACTGGCCAGAGAAGCAAGATCATGCTGCCCCCTCCTAAAGGGTGGCTCAGTGACTTTGGTCCCCAGGAATAACAGGCAACATTGTGCCTCCCAATGTCGCTCTGGGTGAGTAGCAAGTGCTATCTGACTTCACAGTCCTGTTTCCTCCTCAGACTGTGCCATAATGGCACTATCTGACAATCAATGCGTAGCTCTGTGCAAAGCAAACATTATTTTGTTAAAAAATTCTATCTCCTTTGGGGCACATGCATAAAAAGAAATTCACTTTTTTCTGTTTTGATTTTTCTTTTTTCTCTGACATTTGGTACAGGATGATTACCAAAACCTGCTAATCAGAATAGCTGAAACTGGCCCCTCTTGTCCACTTACAGTTTAGACTAATTCTAATGCCACAGAGCCATTGGGGGCAGGTTGCAAAACCTTTAGCAATAGGTATATTTACATGCTCCTCTCTTCAGATGATCCTGATCTTGCACCACTGAGGCCAATGGAAGTTCTGTGACAGACTTCAGTGGGAATAGGATCTGTATCTGTATAAAGTTATGACATGTCTGGGGCTGGGGCAACTTCTGTCACACTAACTAGTGGCAGTTCTGCTATTCTGTGTCCAAACTAAAGGAGTTTTCTACATGAACATCAGTTTGCTGCCAGCTGGGGTGTAAATCTGCCCAACACAAACCTGCTGCATGAGAAGTGTCTGGGAGGACACGCAGTAGCAGTTCTTCAGAGCACTTTAATCTACTCCTGTTTCAAAGTGGAGTAGATTTACACCCCAGCTTGTAGACCAGCCCTAAGTGGGGCTGAACCCGACACATCCCTTTTCCAACACACTGCCTGCCCTTCCTCCTATCTAGACAGAAGCAGGGTGGAGTGCACTGGAGATGAGGAAGGAATGAGCAGGCACTGCACAAGCTAATAATAGAGTATGGAAAATAGTTACTATTTCAATGGACAGTATTTTGAAGCTTTTGTATTCAAATGGCTTGCCACAGGGAATTAGTAGAATGTTTCCAAGCCCAAAAAGTACATTTGTTGAGGGTTTTTTATTTCTTTCTTCACAAAAGGAAATGTAAAAGAGCCCCAGTTTTAGAAACTTGCATTGTGATACTTTTTTAGTTTGTTAATTTAACTCTCTGTGATCTATAGTTATAACTGTGAATTTGTGTTTTGTTGTAAATTTCCTTTTGAGCCTGATCCTGCAGTCCTTTATCAATGCAGATAATTTTCCTCACATGAATAGTCCCATTAAAGTAAGTGAGATTTCTTGCGTGATCCAAGACTTCTGGTATGAGTGAGGGTTTGGTGAATTAAACCCTAGATGTGGGGTTGACTTTTTTGTGTTTTGTTTTTTTTAACTAGTACCTCATTTAAACTAGTACCTCATTTAAAATTTGGTGTCACACCTTGTGCTTCTGATAGCCTAATCATATAACATTGGCAAGGAAAGTAGCCTCCAAGCCATGTTTAAGTCAATTGAAATGAAATGGAATACATTTCTTTAAATGTTAAATGTTTACTCTGCTAATTCAATCATCATATATTTTTGGTGTCAATCTCACAGTCAGAGGTAAGTTTTCTCTCAGAGGACTTGTGCAATAGTAATGGCTGGTTATTTTGGGTTTGTTTGGTTTTTTTTGTTAAACTGAATTCCATATGAGTTGTGGAAGATGAGCTTCACCTTCATCTTTTTTTGATGCAGCTCATTTTGGTCTTTCTACCATGGCAGTTGCTGGGCAGCTTAAGCACATGCCGGGTCTGACCCTGCTCCCATTGAGCTCAGTGGCAAAACTCCCATTGATTTAATCTACAGTGGGATCAGGACCAAAAAGTTACTGCTTCTGAAACTGCATAGACACAATTTCTAATGAGGAATGCAGTGCCTCCAGATTATAGTCATAACCTGAAATGGAATAAAAAGTGATTGATTGATATAAACAGTTGTGTTTCTGTATCAAACAGACAACTCATTCACTTAGAACTTGTTTCAAGTCATCTGAGGTTTGATTCAAAGCCCATAAGGTCAATGGAAAGACTCGTTCAATTCAAAGGCTCTGAATCAGCCCATTGGTACCTGACCCAAGTCCAATGAAATGAATGGACTGACCTCAGTGGGCTTTGGATCAACCCTTTAGAACTTTTGTTTAGTTTAAACACGTCTGCCATTGGCAAAATGATATACAAAATACTAATTTTGTCATTGTTTTAAAAGCAAGATCATGCATTATACATATTATTTAATGGCCATTATTTTGTTCTGTTTTTTAAAAAGGGAGATATACATGACATGACATTCTTTCGTCTGCTGCAGTTTGCACTTTTACAAGTAACAATGGCCACATCTAACATATTAGGCTATTAGTATTCATGGCATTTTCTTAATGAAACTTTTCAGTGAGTAACTTTATAGTTAGACTGGTAGTTAAAATTCATCAAGTTAAGTAGCTGGGATTTCTTTAACGGAAGGTTTCATATTTCATTTTTAAGCAGCAACTTGATTGTTCACCTTTTTAGGATTATTTTTGTCATGTTAATTTAAGACTAAATGTTGATACCAATTATTTCAGGTAAGATATAAGAGCATGGAAATTTGCCACTCTTTCCCCACTTACCTCGAGGTTAATAGGTACTAGCATGCTTTCTATAATTGCATTCATTTAAACAATATTGGGAAATTTCTAAGGCTGAGAGTATGTACCGTTTCCCTGGTTGAGAAAAGCAGGCAGTTCATATTTTTGGTGTCAGGATTAATTAATGTAGTCTCTCTAAGAATTTGTCTCCCTTGACTATTTTACAGTTTCAGAAGTAGCTATGTAGTAAGGATGGCACACATTCTCAATGAAAAGTTCCACTAACAGATGTACTCCTAATTTTGGTATAGTCTAATTTAGGGAGTAGAGCAGGTTTGACAGGTTATCCTTATGGGCTTGCTGTTTGCCAGAAGCTGGAAAATGGTGACAGGATGGATCACTTGATGATTACCTGTTCTGTTCATTCCCTCTGAAGCACCTGGCATTGACCACTGTCAGAAGACAGGATACTGGGCTAGATGGACCAGTGGTCTGACCCAGAATGGCCGTTCTTATGGAAAAGTCCCATATAATTTAATAAGGGAGAATACAATAAGCTTCTATAAATTTTAATTACTTTCTTAAGAAATTGGTCTTAAAACTCTATTGAATTTAATAGAGAATAAGATCCTTGCTATAGAATTCTTAAATCAAATTTAAATTCTATAGTACTTTGACCAGGATGCTATATTAATGCCATGTTTTTCAGAAAACGATTGGGCCCTAAAATAAGAAAACGATTGGGCCTTAACATAGACACACATTGTATAGTATAGAAAACTAAGGTAACATTAATTAATTAAAGACCTCATGCTTCTCAGTTCTTTTCCCTGCCCAGTTCCCCAATTTCATTTTTTTGTTTGTTTTTTTGGAGCACATGAATATTTGATCTACAATTTAAAAAAAATCTTCTTTTGAGAATATTTTCTTGGGAAAATGGAATGTCATACTCAGCATGTTACTGTTTATTAGGCCAAGATAAGTGAATAATTTAAACAATGTACGGGGCTTGTGTCCATGGGATTTTGAACAGTGTCAACCAATATTGGACCCTCAATGAAAATGCACTGTATGAACATACCTACAAAGAAAGTACATTCATTTCAATGTACCACTTTCGCTATATCTAATCTATTTTCTGCACACTTTCCCAGAGCGATCATTGTGATGACATGTTTCTGTAGGCGAGATGCTTGGCCACACAGCAGCCTCCTTTTGCTTCCTTGCAAAGGAGCCATAACCAGTAAATCCTTCCCTTGAGGATTATGCTGAAATGGGAGACTTCTTTGTTGGTGTAGGCCTGCCAACATAAGAGACGTTCCAGGGCAAAAAGGAGTGTCCCTGTGGTCAGGCGAACCCTGGCGGCTGGGACGATCCCAGCTATCAAGTGCAAATTAGATCATCTCTGATACTGCCATCCCATTCGTGGGATTGTAGAGGGATGAAAGTAGATTTGTCCCTCAGTCTCCTCTGGTCTTGCACTCCTGGCTCTAAAACTTCCATGCTTGGAAAATATGCTGAGCTCCCATTGATTTCAATGGAAGCAGGATCTGTCCCCCACTTTCCATGTGTGTAATGTGTCTATTGACCCATTAGTATTTGTTTGTACTTTTGTACCTCCTGGATAGATTAACAGAAAAAGAGCCAGTTTGAATTCACCAGGAATGGAAATCTGTGTTGAAAGTAAGCTGCTGAAGGGTAGCATTTCAGACCATGGGGTCTGCATTTAGCCTCTCAGCCTCATATTGTGGAACTTTGCTCTAGAAGTTTCAGGCGTAATTAACGTATCTTTGCTGTGAGGCTCAGTCCAGAGGGTAATCTTTAGCATAACACATGCCACTGGCATCACTGCTTTGGCATCGTTTGTGGGATTCAGAAGACTTTTTGATCCTCAGTACTAGTTACACTTCTATTTGACATAAGCTTTTAATTAGTTGAAAGCACCTTCTCATGCACACTTTTCAAAACACTTCCAGGGTACTTGGATGGATTTTGGATGTGTGAATGTCTCCACACTGCAGTTAACCTGCTGCCACCTTAGTTGCCTTCAAAACACTGGATTGTTCGTTAGCACTGTACATGAGAGCAACTTACCGGCTTTATTTTCATAGATGCAACACTTCAAACATTGCCCCAGGGAGGAGTTTGGTGCACTATGCTTAAAATTTTTGAACAGTAGATGCAATGATATAAGGATTACAAGCTAATTTCAGCCCTGCTGAAGTTTTGTTAACTTATACCAAGGCTGAATATAGGCCTCCATTTTCAGACGTAAAGATTTCGGCCAAGATTTTTCAAAAATGGGATCCTAGAATTATTCTCCTAATTCCATATTTAGGCCCCTAAGTAAGTGGCCTTACTCAGCACTGTTGAAAATCAGGTTATTTAGGAACCTAAATGAAAAATATACGGTTACGTTGTAATTCTCCACCCCTCTCCCCCTTGCGCAGCAGTGAGCCGCAGACCCGAGTTCAACTGACTCAGGCTCATGTTTTGGGGCTAAAAATAGCGGGTATGTTCCCACTTGGGCTGGAGACTGGCCTCTGAAATCTGGCGAGGTGAGAGGATCTCAGAATCCAGGCTTCAGCAAAGCGGGAACATTTACACTGATATTTTTGGCCTCGTAACATGTGAGCTCTGCGTGCCAGTCAGTTAACCCCACCCTGAGATTCACAGCTGCGGGGGTTTTGCAGTGTAGATATCCCTTAGGAGCCTAATTTTAGTCTCCGTTTTTTGAAAATCTCAGCCTTACTCTTATGCTGTTGTGAAATAACCGTTTCCAGTTATGGATCACTGTAAATTTCTGTGATGGCACTTAAATGAATGAGTTGAATCTCTTCTTGATCTTTACAGCCTCCACCCATATTTATAAGTTACTATCTCAAGGAAAGTAAATTGCAACAACTCGGCTCCTGAAAAGGTCACTGAAAAAGCCACAAACTGTGGAGAAGGTTTCAACACAATCAGGCTCCCAGCACAAACATTTCATTTTCAGGCACACTTTTTTCCCTCCCTTTACCTCAACAGTGTTAAATGCTAGAGGTCTGAAAATTGGAGTGGAAGTAGATTTGTCAGGTTCAATTTTCAGAATATGCAAAGTGCAGACACATAGCCAGAATATTCCATCTGCTGTAATGTCTAACCAGTGCATTAGTTAAAGCTCCTGTAAAACACATTTAAACAGTATAATGGGGCTGTTCTACCCTTTACATTCTGATTCCTGGCTTTTAAGTGGCTTTTATTTCCCTTTCCATTTTTCATTTCTTTTGCATTTATTTATTACCTTAAAAAACAAAAACAACCAAGAATAAGAACAACAGAGCGCATGTTTACCACTGTGACCGTTACTAATTGAAAACTGTCCTACCATGCTGATTTTGGGCTCTGGCCTATATTCCTTTTTCATTCCAAACTCGCATTCAATTCACTCATCCCTATTGACCCATTGCTCCGAAAATTTAGCATCAACTGCAAGAGGTCCTCTGTTACTTTTCAAAAATTATGTTGTCAAGATTTATGGTAAGCAGGTACATATTCAAACACAATTCCCTTTCTCTGCCACACGCTGCTTCACAACAAATATAATTCTTTCACAGGCTTTGTGAGTGAAATAATCTCATTCATTAGTACAGATCATAGACTCACATTGTGCAGGACCACACAATTTTCAGACCTGAAACTTGGGGCATCTCATCGCTATTTTTGAATTAGCGACTTCTGGTCTAATACTAATGCTATAACTGGTGGGCTCCTTTAGCTACCTAAAGGATGGGGGTACTCTAGACTTACAGCTTTGTTCTCCATCTCTAATGTGTTAATGAGCCTGCAGGATGACTGCCTGCAAATAAGCTGGGTTTTCTAAGTGTGTTGGCTAGTATTAGCACTTGAAGATGGATGTTCATTAGGAAGCCATTGTTTCAGTTTTGCAGAGCAATTTTCCATTAAGGAAGATCTTTGCAAGCAGTATGGCTGGCAGGCAGGAGAAAGGGAAGAAAGAGAGACTTTTAACTGTAGGCATTAGGGGATATTGTATCAGTAGCTCCAGCTCTAAAGACTTTCTTCGAGGCATTAATTGGAACAAATACATCTTAAGAAAAAAAGATTAGCAGAAAAGCGCAGTGGCTTTTGTCCTTGCTAGAATAGGATTCTTCGTTTTGTGGCTGAATCAATACTGCAATTAATTATTTTTAGTTTTCCTTTATGGGTTTGTAAAACATTTCTTTTCAGGCACAATTTAAAATAAACCCTGGTGTTTGATCGATGAGTGACTAATTATGATAAGTAACTTGACATGTTCTTGATGAAGCTTGCCTGTTAATTAACGTCAACAGCAAATATATAATAGCAGGAGAAAAACAAAATGCTAGCACTTGTGTGATTCACTAAAAATTATGAAATCTGTGTCAGAGTTTCTAAAGCGGCTGGTAGAGAAACAGTGGAGGTTTGGAAAAGACCATGTTACAAAGTTCACGACCGTGTTCTCTGTGGGACCGGGCACTGAAAGAGAGAAGAGGAGCTCATTCTAGTGAAGTTGAGCACATTACTGTAGGTTGGCAGTAAAACGTAAGCTCTTTGGGACAGGAAGTGCCTTTTTGTTCTGTGTTTGTACAGCACAATGGAGTCCTAGTCTGTGACTGGGGCTCCCTAGGCAATACGCAATACAAACAATAACTGATATGTTATTAAATCCTGAAGGCTAGATTGTGCCGTGCCTTGGCACAGGAGGTGCAAGAAATCTCTCACCACTTGGTCTCCCATGCAGGAATTCAGCAAAATAAGTGGAAGGCGGTATGCGGCTAGAGATGCTAGCTACCTAAAACAGGGAGGAGGAAGGGCGTCATGACCCTGCCCTTCCTGCACTGACCAGTGGAGTTGGTTAACTGTGCAAGGAAGCTTTGGTAATCATTGTGCCTGGGACACAGAGCCTTTGGAAGTCCCCCCAAAGTTGACAGTGCTTAGTTATAAGACATACTTTGGCTCTAATTATCAAGAACTAAATACATACTTTGTTGATTTGAAATTGTCAGGCCCAAACTACGAACAGCTGCTTTGCTCAACTGTAGCATGTATGGTTTGGAATTGTATTGCTGTTTGCCCATTTCAAATGCCATTTGTCTGAATCAGTCTTTATCAAACGTCTCACGTTTTCCCTTTTCTCCTGGTTCTTTTAGGTTTCTTCCTGGACAAGGACTGGTACTATACCCACAAATAGGAGACAAGCTGGATATTATATGCCCAAAGGTGGACTCTAAAACAGTTGGCCAGTATGAGTATTATAAGGTCTACATGGTTGATAAAGACCAAGCAGATAGCTGCACTATTAAAAAGGACAACACACCTCTACTCAACTGTGCCAAGCCAGATCAAGATGTTAAATTTACCATCAAGTTTCAAGAGTTCAGCCCTAACCTCTGGGGCCTGGAATTTCAGAAGAACAAAGATTATTACATCATATGTAAGTGCAAATTGGTGTTCGTTTATTCTTTTTCTTTTTTATATATGTACATTGTATACAAGTAAGAACAAGTTTGTATTTTTTT
Source organism: Mesoclemmys tuberculata (assembly GCA_007922155.1). Classification (NCBI taxonomy): domain Eukaryota; kingdom Metazoa; phylum Chordata; order Testudines; family Chelidae; genus Mesoclemmys; species Mesoclemmys tuberculata. The sequence goes on from ML675618.1 coordinate 12,117,774, forward strand.
CTCTTTTAAAATATTTTATTGGCAGCTTTTTTTTCAACAACATGCCTGACATTCCCTGCTTGTATCTGTAGGGCCTTGTCTTTTTTTTTTTTTTTCTTTCAGGTTTGTGTATAATCACTATAGATTGTACAATTATGCCTATAAGGGCTTCTCAGAATAGCTTTGGGTACTTAACGACCAGATGGCTACACCCTTGCTCACATAGTACCTTGGAACATGAGGCGTCCCACTGAAGTCCATGGGGATTCTTGCATGGTAATAGTCTACTAATTGTGAGTAAGGGTATCAAAACCTGGCCTCAGACAAATCTTATTAAAGATTATGATCTAGATTCTCATCAAGTGTAAAATTACATAGTTCCCTCAACTGCAGAGGAGCTATGCCAATTTACATCGGCCATGGATTTAGCTGTCTAAAATTAGGGTCAAAGGATCTCATTCAAAGCCTTGTGGGCATTCCATCTTTTTCTGGAGAATTGAGCAGAGATCATCTGCTAGTAAGAGTTGGTCATTCTCCATAAAGTCCATTTCCTGCAATTACAGGGAGATTGGGCATTTGGTGGACCTTGGTTCTTTCCATCTTTTTCTTTGTGTGGTTAACATCTATCTATTAAAGTAGGTGCAGAAGAGCCTGATCCTGTAGGTGAAGCTCCCATTAAAGATAATTGAACTTCGCCTGTATAAGAACTACAGGATCAGACACTGTGATAGTTACATGTAATACTGAGGAAAATGTGGAACATAAAAATATGTTTGTACACAAATAACTGGCTTTAAGGAGGAAATATTTCAGTTATTTAATGCTAGGTTAGGGAAAAATCCACAGTAGACCAGATACAGTGGAGTAAATGGCACCATTGTAATGACTTGAGAATTATGGGCACAGATGAACTTTCTGATTGACTGACTGTCATGTCTGTCGTCATGTCTGTGTCAACAATTGTTTGGATAAATCTATGAGTGTGACTCATTTTCTTTATTTTTTTGTAATTATTTCATTGTAACAGTAAGACATAATGGACATTGCCTTTCCTGGAGGATTATTGCATTCTTTGGGTATCAGAAGTTGCTCAGTCTGCAGCCTTGTGGCTCAGAAATCATACTAGACTTGCAATAATACCTTCTTGCCTAACAACATGGCCTGCTACTTCCTGCTTCTTGTGGTATCAACAAAAAGTCTACTTAGTATTATGCTGGCAGTTCCCTTAAGCACCATGGCCCAGATTCTCAAAGATATTTAGGCACCTAACTAATTAGGCAACTGAATATCTTTGAGGATCTGGGCCCATGGATCTGATTTTCAAAAGTGACGAGTACCCGCTACCCCTCGCTGAAGCAATGGGTTAGTGCATACTCAGTAGCTCTGAAAATCAGGTATGGTGGAGCTGAAACTCACTTCTTTTCAGTGGTTCAGAGAAAGATAATGGACCTGAGTCAGATCTTCCTTATGCCAGTTTTAGATCAGGATAACTCCACTGAGTTCATTAGAATGTCTCCTGATTTACACCAGCATAAGTAAAACCAGAATCAGGTCGAATATTCATCAGATGAGTGAACTGAGGGGAGCAGAGCTAGAAACATCCTTTACAATCCGGATGTAAAATGCTACTTTCATTAACTCTACTTGGAGCCTCATTTACTTCTGCTCCACAGCTTCTGCACTGCTTGGAGGACAGGTGATATGTGGCTAAAAACGGGGGAATTGGCAACAATGTTGCCACCAACAGCATTGCCAATCCCAAATGTTCAACAATCACGTTGGATCCCAAAATAACTTTAATCATGAGGTTGTTTTAAAAAGTAATACATTTTTTTCTTTGACTTGTTTTTTTGAGGATTTAGGAGACATGTTTTCAAGCTTTTTCCCACAAGCATGAGGGCTTTTTTTTTTATGAAAGCTGAAACTCCCATATTCTCACATGCCTGTCAGAGCTGAGCCTTTGAGCAAAATACCATACATGGTGAGAGTTATCAGTGCTGCACCAAGCTTGCCTCACTGCTGAGGGAAAAGACAGAGATTGGAAAGGTCATGGTCAGCTGGGAAGGAGCAAGGGACTTGGCCTTTTTGCCCCTTGGCTAACATCTCCCTTAGTCTGGCCAACTCAGGCCAACTCAGGCCCACTCTGTCCAAGAGGCTGCCCCCAGCCAGAAACTTAAGAGCTGAAGAGATGCTGTAGGTCAGTGGTGCCCAAGCTTATTACACAGGAGGGCCACATAAACCTAAGCAAAACCTTGTGAGGGCCAAACAGATTCTGTTTCCTATGTATTTAGAGAGGTTGTTTCTACGTACACTACTGTCTATCTAAAAACAAAGAAATCAGCGCATAAAACATAGAACAGGAAAAAACAGTAAAGAACACATAACTAAACTAAAATTATGTAAACATGACTCCAAAATGTGAATGAATCAGCTGTTAGCATATTGGGTTGAGGCAGGCTGCGGGCCTTATGAAAAGGGCCACAGGCCACCATAGGTTGAGCACCCTGCGCCAGGCTCTTATGGTTAGCGCTGGTTCAAGTAGAATCTGTCTGATTAGAGTATTCCCAGTCTCTAACAATGAAGAACCAGCTTGGAGGACTCTGACCACAGAGAGTAAAATATAGTCCCCCACCCTATCCATGACCATAGACTTATATCTATGGCTAAAGCAATTCTGGGCCACAGCGAGTGTGTGTGCAACAAAGCCAGGGAATATCAGGCAGAGCCCACTCCTCACCCCAGTTAATGTGCAAAAGAGGAAAAATAACCAGCATTCAGCGCCAGCTAGAGTTAATTGGCAAGGCAGCGGAATACCAGCTGATGGTAGGAAGCAGCCAGATCCCCTTCCAGCTCAGGGCAAGCAGTTCAGCCCCAGTCCCTCCCAGCCCAGGACAAGGAGCATCCAGGGACAGAGCCTCAAAGAGAAGCCAGAGTTACCTAAACACTAGCCCAGAGACAGCTAGGAGCTCAGCATTTCCCAAGTCCATGAAGCTTGTTCCCAGGTAAAGCCCTGTCAGAAGTTAAGTTCTGGGTAATCAGGATATTTGCTGTCAATTATGTAAATAACATGATGCATATTTATTATCAATGCAAATTAGGATTTGAAATCATTTGCATAAACTCCAGATTCCTGGACCTTCAGTTTAACATATGCTCAGCTTCCCTGGAAGAATGCATTGACCTACGTGCATGAGATACACAAATATTTTATTGCAACATTGCTCCTTCTGTGGGGTTTTTACATTGCATTTTTGACAGTATATTCCCATCTAACAGAGTCTGGTTTGGAAGCACTGGTTTGTAAGATCCTGCATTCTCTAGAGTAAGGGTGACCAGATGAATCAGGGGAGTTATGATCTTGGGAAGGAGGTTTATGGAACACAGCCTTATGTGAGAATTCACTGTGGCTTGATCCTTAGAGTAGGATATGGGCCATGATGGTGCTGCTAATAGCGAAGTGGGAAAGGAAATAACATCTTGTAGAGAAACACCATTATATAATGGGCCATAAGCGAAAGGTGAGGTTATGTTCATTTTTCAATCCCTACTTTCCCGTGGCACCTAGATATTTTGGTGATGGAAATATAAGACAGAGATTTTCATAGCCACAATTCCCCCGAAAAGTCTGACTGGGCTTGTCCATATGCTTTAGTTAGCACCAGAGGAGAGTAAATTCTAGTCCAGAGGAGTATGTCACGGCTTGTGTGGATCCTGCTAGCATGCACTAAAATTCCCTGTGATGAGGTTTACAAACCCCATACTGAGCAGAGCCAGAAAGCAAGCAGCCTGTCCACACCTCTACACAGCTGCCAATACTGACAGTCATGGAGGCAGACACCCTCAGCTGCAACGAATAAGGGAAACAAGGCCTGCTATAAAGGCAGAGAGCATAGTGCTGGAAAGGAGGCAGAAAGGCCTGGGACAACACCTACATGAAATGCTGCCTCTGGAAACAGCACCAAAAGGCTAAAGCAGCCCACTAGGCCTAATTAGGTTGGGCCAAGAGCTGTCCTGATCAGAGGCTAACCAAAGAAAGCCAATAAGAGGGCAGTAGAGACCCTTTGAGAGACTACATTAAGGCTGGGTGACAGTCCCTAGCAGGGCTGGCCTTAGGGGAAATGGCAAAAATGGCACCTGGTGAACTTGTATTTGCCACCCCTGTTCCTTGCAGGTGCCCCCTATTACCCTGGCCCCTGTGGGCTCCCCAGGTTCCCCTCCATCACTTCCAGGCCTGTGTTAAGGGGGACAGTGAGAGACTGTGTGTTGTGGGGAGTGTGTGTGTCAGCGTGCTGTCTCTTTAAGCATAGCACTCAAGCAGCTGAAGGCTTGTTCAGTACAGTAGTAGCCACCAGCAGCTCCCACTCCTGATCCACAGACAGCTACACAGACAGACTCCCTATTCCTCCACCCCAGCACAGTGGAAACTGGACACAGGGATGGGGGAGGGGGAAAACTCTGATATCAGGCCTGCTTGCCTGCCTGCTCTGTGCAGCAGACAGGACACGCCTAGTCCACAGTAGCTTGGCCAGGGGTGGCTCCAAAGCAGGAGGTGGGGGCCGGGGCAGGAGTAGCTGAGGCTGCAGATGGCAGTGAGGTCAGGGAGGGAGACCCCTCCTCTGAAGGAGTTCCCAATGTCCCCCTGCAGCTCAGGTCCAGACACACTCTCTCTCCATACACTCCCACTCACCTGCCTGGCTACCCCCATAAGCCCAGCTGGTTCTCAGCAGGTCAGGTCAGTGGGAGATCCAAGTAACGCACATCTGCACTGCACATGGCGCCCCCCGAGCATGGCGCTCTGGGCAGTGGCCTCGCCTGCCCACATCTCATGCTGGCCCTGTCCCCTATATGCATTAATGTAGCACCGTTGGAAACTGGGCTACGTTAATACACGCTAGGGAATGTCTAACATGTGCCACTGGGATCCACACAAGTCAGTCAGCTTGCAGCATGTTAGCATACATTAAAATATACACCTCTGGTGTGGACTAAAGTACCACGTAGAAAAGCCCTGTGTAAAGGTGGGGGTGCAGTTTTTTTAAATACTTATACGTTTAAAAAAAAAGTGTCCTCACAAACCAAAGGATTCTTTAAAAATACATTAGGAACGAATGTCTATTTTCCAATACCCTTTCTCTTATTGAGTGGTACATTAATCTGCCATTAATCCAATTCATGTCTTTGGAACGACTTGCACGGGGAGGTTCTACTTAGTGTAAGTTACTGGTCTGAAGAGTTAATGCTGCTAATGGCAGAATTTGGAAGGATGATGTTGCGCATCATTGTGAAAATGAATAAACTATGTGTGTCAGTGCCTTTAACTGGGTCATTGCTAAGAAGGTCACAATCAGCACAGACTGCAAAAAACTGGGCACACTCCCCCCCCCCAAAACAAACAAACTGGTGGTTTATTCTATATTTAGATTCACTAAACCGGTAACAAAAGAGCTTTGGTACCCACCGGCCTGCTTAACAAGAAGCTAAACACAGTCCCCCTTGGGCAATCCAGCCCTTCTCACCACTCAGAGACCTGAACTTTATGATGAGAGGTTACTGAAAGCCATATTCATCATATATAAAGTTCTTCCAATCCCAAAGGATTAGCCACTTCTCCAGATCAATACATAAAACAGGTCTTATCCCAAAATCACACTTGCAGCCACCAATCCTTTAGTAACTGAACCTAAAGGTTTAATAATATAAAAGAAAAGAATAGAGTTATTAACTGGTTAAGAAATCTTATACATTACAATTGATTTTCAGAGATTGCAGTCAGGATTTTAGTAGTGATGTTAAATCTGCTAGCTTGTAAAATGTCTCTGGTTTTACCCAAACAGCTTAGCGGTCATTCAGTTCCTCGTTCAGAGTTGCCTTAGAAAATGACAGTCCAGAGATGAGAAGCAGAAATGAAGACAAAGCGGTGATGTCACAGCTTGCAATTTATAGCTCAGTCTGTGATGTGTGCATGGAAAGTTACTGGCAAAGATGGAGTCTTAGTTCACATGTCCACGTCACATGTCCTTACTTGTTTTGCTGACTTGAAGAGCTCCAAGCTGTCTGAGGCCTCCCCAGAAAGAGCTCACTGAAGATCTGATTTCTGTTAATGGCCCATCAGCCCGTGGATGGCTAGTCTGAATATAAATTTGTCTGAGGTTTGTCACCCAGGAACACAACACATGTCTGAGGTACAAATACATAGCAAATATTCATAGCTTTAGATACAAAGATGATACATGCATATAAACAGGATTATACTGTTTAGCAGATTACAATTTTTCCATTGGTACTGCATGTGAAATACTTTGTATCAGTTTTAGTGCAGTTGTGTAACAGTGGTGATACCTTAGTGATTGTAACAGTAGTGATACAGCGGTGATGGTGCATTATATTGTTAGAGCCATGCAAATTCGCAGATATCCACCTCATATCTGTGGACTGTTTTTTGAGGATCATGGATCGGTTATGGCTCTCAAAGGTGGGGATGCTGTCTACAGCTCATAACCTTTGAGGCTGTTTCTCTGTCTTGAAGATCTGGGGATGGGGGCTGGCCACTGATCAGCTGTTCGGAGGGGGGCCCTGGGAACTGGCCTCCAGTCAGCTGTTTGGTGTGGGGAGCTCTGGGCTGGTGACCACAGGGTGCCTACCCCAGCCAGCAGCCTTGGGGGAGGACAGTCCCCTGTAGCAGGCCCTGATCCCCCAGGAGCCTGGATTTGCTACATCCCTGCAAGAGGAGCCGGCATCCCCCAGGCCAAACCATCCCCACACTGGCATGGGATGAGTTCACAATGGGGGAGCCCTGGGGGAACGGAGAGCAAGTGCTGGGGCCCAGAACCAGCTCCCCCATTAGCGGGGGCAGCAACAAGCAAGAGCCTGTCCCCAGGATCACAGGAACCTGAAAAGAGAGCCCCCACTTAGCCCAGCCCCAGAGAATCCCCAGTGGAGAGTTCATTTCCTGCTCCCCTCATCCCCCTCTTTCCTTCTCACCTTCCGGCCAGCCCAGCCCCCTTCCACTCCCCGCACCTCACAAGCAGTCAGGACCTCCTTCCCCTCCGCTTCCCCAGGTCGCCCAATTGGCTGTTCTGCGGGGTCTTGGCAGACCGCAGGACTCTGGCTATTAGGGGCCAATAGGTGGCGGTGGTGGTGGGGTGTGTCACTAAACAGCTGATTGGCGGCTCGAGGCTGAAAGTGCGGTGGAGATGTGGGTAGATATAAAGCAAGGAGTGCAGGTTCTGTCTCGGATAGATGTTGATGCCCGCGGTCGTATGTGGATCCACATTTTTGTATCTGCGCAATGTGCAGGGCTCCATTTATCATTCCTTCTGTACAGCATCACTCTATGACATAGAATAATGTCCTTGTTTTTCCTTACTTTGCTATAATCAATTTTTGGTTCCGTGGAAATTAATAGATCTATTTCTGCTTTTGCCATATTGTCTGATTTCTTTCCAACAGAGCAAGGTGAGGTCAAATGTAGTTGAGATGTGAGATGCGTTCACATTAGATTATCCTAAAATATACAGCTATTTAACTAGCATACCATAATTCTCTAAGGAAATCTGTAATTAAATGCATCCAGCTAAATCATGCCCTTCAATGTAAATATCCATGGGAAGGACAAAGAGAGGCTGAAAACTGTGCAGATTTGAGGCTGTGGAGTTTCCACTAAATCATCTAATCGTGTGTTTGCCACTCTGTGTAATGGGCAGGAGGTGTGGTCCTCTACCCCTTCTATGTCCCAAAATGCACAGGAAATCTCTGTGATAGTATGATATCCACAAAAGGCTAGGTCTTCAATGCAGAGGCCTAGTAACCTCCAGGAGGGCCAACCTTCCCTAGGTGGAATAGGCAATTTTTTAAGGTGGAGTAAAAGTGCATAAAATAATGCAAAATCATCTGAATTGGGGAAATAGTTATGAGTTTAAAGGAATTGATGCCAAAGCGGCGAAGGGAAATCCTGGCCCCATTGAAGTCAATGGCAAAACTCCCATTGACGTCATGAGGACTACGATTTTACATAGCGACTTTTCTTTGGCTCTGTCCCTTTCCCAGACAGGCATGTCTTTAGCCCCACAAACGGTAGAGCCCCAGATGCACTGATTTTGCATGAAGGGGCTTCCATGGAGTTGGAGGGAGAGACAATGTCATTTTCACTCAAATCACCACCATAATAGAATTGTGGCGAAGGGAGCATGTTTTCTTTTCATCCCCTCCCTTCTGTAGTATAAAGCAAAGGGAAATAAGGTTCAAGGCCTTTTAGTAACTGAATATGGAGCATATACAGCCATATTCAATGTAATCACTGCACTTTAGAAATTTGGAACATAAATTTTATTTCTCAATGGAGAATGCTTCAGACCCAAGGAGTGGCTTCAGAATGCCCCTAGTCTTTCTCCAACCTCATTAGCTCAACTTACTGTTAGATGATCATATGCTTTGACACTAGCAAAATGGAATATGTGGCTTCCCTTAAATGATTTTTGTCAACTTTTTCAAGTGACCTATTTATGTGATTGGCTTCTGGCTTAAATTTGAAAAAAAACAAAAATCTTTAATCCCTCACTGATCTTAAAAGGTTGGACTGGCTAGCAGGGTTAGCTCTCAGAGAAGTCTTTTGATAGCAGGATGGCTTTTTAGGATCTAAAGGTTCGTTCTGAATCTTAAGCATTAAGTGGATTTTTAATAAAACCATGAGGCTTTTATGCTATCAGTTTGTTATTCTGCTACAATTAAAAGACAATAACTGTCAATGAAAGAACACATTACAAGCCTATATGGATTGTGCCCTGAAATATGGCTCACTTGAAAGGAGTAAAATCTTTTCGTGTGACCAAGCAGATTTACAGGAACGTCTACATTTTATTTTTGTATTCTGACAAAACAGTTTTTAATCTTCAGCTAGTCAGCGTGGCTGAAGATTCTAACACTTCTTACACAGCTTTCTCAGTCTGCTGTACTTGGAACCTGTCAAACAGCACATAAGAGCACTTTAAAATACCCACTGTGCCCTTATTAAATGTTTTTGGTTTAAATGGCACAAAGCTGCACAAAACCTATACCAGACTTTCACTCTTTCTCCTATTATACAAAGTCATTTTTATTGAAGATCATATGTTTGTAGCAGTCTAATGTAATTTGCATTTTTTCCAGCAGGCAAAGCCCATGTTTTAAAAGCTACCTTAACTCTGGTTATACATGAAATACATTCTCTTTTCCTTCCTCCTTCTCTTTCTCCTCTTCTTCAGCCAATTAAATAAATTACTACCAATTCTTCTTGGTGTAAAATGATATACAAAGGTCAGTCTTTGAGTTTAAGTGTTTTTAAAGGATACAGCAGCAATACCATTGAATTCTTATTGAATTAAATATAAATATAACTCATCCAAATAATATTATTGGAGAGGGGGGAAAAAACGGCATCTGCACAGCTTCAAATTCCTAACAGAGTCTAAGACCTGCAGGACTAATGGAGTCATGGTCCAGTGGGATTTTTGTCCCAGACCACACAGGGCTTGTAAGAAAATAAGGCTATTTTAGATTGATGGACTTTGTTCATATTCAGTGCCATTACCTAGGCAATACTGACAGTTTATCTCATTTAAAGCTAGACAGAGGTACTACAGCAGGAAATCTGTAAGTACCACTTCTCTGTTCCCAAGGGTGGCAAATGAAAGCACAAGATTGCTCTGATTGTTAATAGGATGGGAGCCGGTGAGAAAAAAAATTATATACAAAGTGGATATGTAAGCAGACAGGAAATTAAGAATGATTGCCTAGAATGGAAAAAAGAATTATTTAAAAATTGCTCAAAATGAAACTGCTTTTAATATTTCATAGCATACTAGTATTTTCAGCCTCTATTTATAGCAATTTTTTTAGTTCACTTAGCTTTATAAATGATTTAACAATACTGGAAATATAGTATATGCACAAAGGAAAACAAATTCCTTGCTAAGGAGCCTTCATTTATTCATCGTGCAAATCAGCATTAAGAGAATTGAAATGCTTGTAAAAAAATAACTTAGGCCCAGATCTCATTAAAATCAGTAGGACTTACTTGTATGGCAAGGTGGAAGAATAGGTCCCTTAATTAAGATTCCTGTTTTTAGTTTATAAATATACTGAAACACACATATCAGAAACCAACTTACATTGATTTTTTTCTGTATTTCTGTTAGGGGTATACTCATCTATGCAAGTAGGATAAGCGATCGTTTATGTTGGGCTGTTGTTCATATTACCGGTATATTATTTTTATTGCATAGTATTTATTTTTAATTAATGGAACAGGAGCCCAGAGAATTGCATAGGCATCTACAGAAGTTTTTATAAATCTAAAAAATAAATAAATAAAACACAATATAACATTCAGAAATCATTTCCCTACTTACGTAGAGACCAGCCTGGGATCAGAAATGCATTTTCCCAGAATATACTTTCCCTGGCTCACATAGAATTTTGTAGACAAACTATATTATAGAATGGAACTGGCTGAAAAACGGTGTGAAATTTCAGTGACATTGTTAGCTGAGTTCCATCTCTGGCTTTAGTCAACATTGGAAATTTTGATGAAAAAGCTATCAAAATTTCAATTCTGACAAGCTCTCTGATAAACTAAGGCCACGCCTTAGGTGCTGTTTTCAGTCCAAAAGCAGTCATTACAAACGCTAATGTGAATAAAATGAGTGGGATTTGGACGGAGATAGTCTATAATAGTCCTTCTTTGAAGCGGTTCAGTGGTTTCTTGTTCAAAGTATTCAGGAAAATTATAATAGAATCCTTCTAGCAAAAATTGTTTTAAAAAGTTGGCCAGAGCTTTAGTTGCTAATAGGATTATCTGTTTTTGATGCACTAATTGATGACGCCATAAGCAACTAAAGTGCAGGAAAATATTCACCTTTATATGCTTATGATGTTGTAACTGCTGCAGAGAAAACAAAGAGTTCTGAACTCAGGGCCTGGCAGGTAAGTTGAAAAGGAATCAATTTTCAAATATTTTGTGTTATCATGCAAATGCATTTGTAGGCCACGATCCAACAATCAGACCCATTGATGCGGTGGAGCTCACTGAAACCCCACTGACTTGAGTGGAGCTCCACATGGGTGCTGGCATCTGTCCTAGTAGATCGGATGGCAGGATCAGGGCCTTACACTGTAACTGATTTGTGACCTTAGACAAAATGAAGTTCAAATGGATTTAAAATTATTTTAATTGTTTTTAAGAATAACTGTTGCTTTAACATTTGATTAACATTGTTTTTATTTAAAATATCTATCCTATCCAGTCACATGTACGTGTCAACATTTTCAAACTTGGCAAAATTAGGTTGTTGGTACGTAAATCGATAGTTAGGCTCCTCTGGTCTGATCTCCAGAGGTACCGAGAACCCACAGTTACTGCTGAAGTTAATGGGAATAACAGGCACTCAGCACTTTGAAGGTTAGGCCACTTTTATTTAAGTGTTGCACCCAAGTTTGAAAATGTGGGCCCACATCTGTACCGTGATCATTTATAGTTCTAGACACAGACATGTAACCATCACAACAGTACTTAATTTCTGATTAGCTTTGCCAAGTGCAAAGCTATCCAATAGTATCATAATTGATCTAAGCACTAAGGTGCCAAACTGTGTGTTGCTGAAGGATAGTTAGATGATGTAAATAGCTTTTTGTGTTTTGCAATAAAGCACGCTTTTGTTGTGCTTGATGTAAAAGCAGGAGATGAAGGTATTCTTTTATTGAAGCAAACATGTGGAAAATTGCTCTAGATTGTTATAGTAGAGAGCATCTCCCCTGAAAGGAATGAGGTTCATCTGTAGGTCAAACTCTGACTGTGGCACTTTATTGGGGTTACTGCTGGACTCTACGCGGTCAAAGCAAATAACGTCATGTCCATCTAAACTATTATAACCATGAGAGTGGCACATTTTCTCATCTGTAGTGTTATATTCTAAACTGTCACTTGGCATTAACTCAGTCACTGGTGAAGTTCTACCACCTAGAGATGAACTCTGCCTCAAAATGATGTTTTCCACTTCAGTGCCACTCGTATAGCAATTACTGGGTCATTAATATCATTGCATGCAATTAGTGACAGTAGAATGAGCAAGACTGGACTTTCTTTCTTTCTTTTCTTTTTTTTATTCTTTATAATATAAACATTTTACTATAACCTTTTCCTCATCCAAGAGCTTCACTTGTAAACCAGAGAGATTTTAAAGACAGATGCAGATTTGTAAAGGAAGCTGTTGGGTTTGTTTACTACAGAAAATATTTCCCCGTATTATATTAAAGCTCATGATCTTGTTTCTAGTCAGCCTGTTTGTCATTAGGGACAATCAGTGTAACCTGAATGCTAACTAATTCTATTAGTTCTGTTCAGCTGAACTGTTAAGCAAAGCTCATTGTGGCAGTAGGGAGGTATTTCTTTCTATCTATGTGGGGTTTTTGCCAGCAGCAGACTTGTAAGGAGGGCAAACTGTGTAAAATATCTGTGCCTGTTTGGATAAGTTAACTATCCAGAATTATGGAGAACACAAGCAAATTACTCCGTATCACCTCATAAATTTGTCCAATCTGCATTAATAGGAAAGAAAGCAATTTTAGGCCTGATCCTGCTTCAACTGTAGTCAATGGGAGTTTTGCCATTAACTTAATTGTGACCAAGATCATGTATTATTGTTATCACTGTTTGAACTTCATAAGAAAGAACAGATATTTTGGGCTGAGCATGGGTAGGTATTTGTTGTCATTCTCTGTTGCACTGCTGTGGACATTGACAGTCAGGGCCTGTGTTTTAAAAGACAAGGGTGGCCTCTGAAATGCCTGCTCATTAAATCAAGATACACAGTTTTAATTTGTTCTGTGTAGTTCTGGATCTTTTGGCCTTTCATGTGGGATAATTATGGCAGTTTGCTGTTTACTGCATTCTCTCATGCTATGCACTAAACCAGAGATGAAAATGATGCTGCCTTTCTCTGAATGATTGACAAGCAGAAGCAAATACATTTAGAACTTACAAGCAGCATCAGACTCAGCCTTGCTGGACGTCACTTCCCTTAAAAGGAAAGACTTAAGTTTAATAATAATAATAATTAATAATAAAGGGCCCAAGTCAGCCACCCTTACTCAAGTTCTGTAATACTGTATCCCGTTGGAATCAGTGGCATTCTTCACTGACTAAGGCACTACTGAGTGTGAATAAGAGTTGCAAAATTGGCCTGTAATTTATTCCCCATTTTAATCTATGTATCACGTTTGGGAAGGTCATTCTCAGTTGGAAGGTCTGAGAGTTGGAAACCAGTTTCTTTGGATTTATACTGGTGTATCTAAAATGAAAATACGGCACCGAATACCCACCAATGCAGGGGATCCATATATCAATCCAGGCCTGACTGTGGCCTCTGGGTTGTAACATAATACAAATATTAAATAACCATAACTGGTCTTTTCTTGACTTTAGAAAATAAGTGGAGCATTTTAAGCAGAGAACCATATACCAAGAAACATATCTAATTAACACAAGTCAAATCGGTAGTGATTAGAGAGAATGAAGATAAGTGCAGTGTTTAGAAAGAGTGCCTTGCTTTGGCGGCATGCTTTTTTCCCCTGCAGCCTGACTGGAGAGGACATTGTTGCTTTCTAGTAGGCCTCCAAAATACATCTTTTGATCCAGCTTAGCATAAATACTGAGACATATAAAACAAATAGACAGTTAGAATTTTCTTCAAAATTAAAAAAAAAAAAAAAAGAATTTAAGACATGCATGAAAAGTGGAGAGAGAGGAATGTGGCGGGACTGCTGTTCGTTTTTTCCTAAACTTGGAAGTTTTGTCTCATTTGCAGCTGGAGGGGGTGAAAGGCAGAACTCAGGAATATTTATAAGCAGCCCGTAAGCTTTTGTTTTAAAATAAAGCAAGTTCTACGCTGATGGGAAGAAATGACTAGGTAAAGCTTGACAAAATGGTGACCTTTCTGAGTGACAGTCACGCTAAGACAGCCAGAGTGTTTATAAAACACAAAATGATTAATAAACTGGTTTTTCTTACACATACATTGTAACTGTTTCAGTCTCATACATTATAATTTATTAATTGAACAAATTCAAAGGGCTTTTCCCCTTTTGTTTAATCTTATCTTGATCCTTCCCTGTTTCAGAAAATTCAGTGGAAAAATCAGGGCTTTGTGCTTGCTGTGTACAACTATCTGATGATGTTAGTTGCCTTTCGCTTGTAGGTACAATCAGCTATCTATAAGTAGTGAAAATAAATAGATTTTACTCCCACTGTAAAATTTCTTGCAGCTCATCAAGCAGAGTGCCTGATGACTTACCTGTTCTTTGGTTAACAGATCTGAAGGAGTTTCTTTAGTTGTTCCAAACTCGTAAAGATCTAGCATTGCTACTGGGTGTAAAAGGAAAATATCATTCTATTTAATTAAAATACTCTTAATATCCCCTCAGTTGTCTTGTTCATCACCCTGACGGTTCTGGAAATAACCTTGATTTGTGCTCTTTTGGTATATGGTTCTTGGTGTTAATCCTGTCTCGTAAATGTAGATAATTTACGGGAAAGAATTATTTATTTGGTGCTTCACTGAGGAAGTCATTAAAAAGACCAAAAGTAAATGAAAGCAGCTAGAGCACACATACAGGATGCTGTGGCAAAGGGATTTTCTTTTATTAAAAAAAAAAAAAAAGCCATGTACTTAGTGATCCTGTGAGTGCACATTAGATCAAGTTTACCTTTGCAATAATTATGAATAACTTCTTATTACTGTTGGATCTACCGCTTGTGTGGATTTTTTTTTTATTGCTGCTCTTGAGTTTTTCTGCTCCTTTTTCTGTTTTCAAGAATAGCATTGGGTGAAAGCTGGATAAGAGATGTGTAAGGTTTTGATTTTATTTAATTGTAAGAACCCTATTTCAAAGGCCTCGTCCCTGACTTTAGGTACAGTCCTGAGTAAGAGGTGGCACGTAGAACTCACTATCCAAGGAATAGCCCTGGCGGGCTTTGTGCCTCAAAGACACTCTTCAGAGTCAAAATTCCTTTTCTGCTTTGCCCTTACTTTCGCCTACACAAGCAGCAAATTACAATAACCGCACTATCTCCAATGGCTCAGTTGTGCTGGTCAGCACACTAGGGCCCAGTCTACACTTACCTTTGCGTAAGTAACTTGCGTATCTCCCGTCGACTTTGCGGCATCTCCTCCACGTGCTGTCCATACTGCGCTGCGTCGAAGGGAACAGCGCTCCCTTCCACGCAGCCCTACGCCACTTACCGGGGTGGTTTTCCTGCATCGCTTGCTGGATTGACTGAGCGGGTCTACACAGACTGCTCAGTCGATCCAGAGCAATCAATCTGACAGTGGTGAATTTGCTGCCGTCAGTGTAGACCCAGCCTAGGTGACTGCAGAGCCCAGCCCAGGCTCCACCTACCTACTCACCCAATTTCTCCAGGGGAGGAAGCAGGCACTCAGCTGTAAGAGCTTGCTCATCTCTGCATGCCCAGACTCAAGGTCTGAAAAGGCAGCAAAGGCATGTTGGGAGTGGTTGTGATTTTAGTTCCCTCTGTGGGTGTGTAGTTCATGTCACAATCAAGCCCTGAATTAAAATGGTTATAAACTTTTGTTTGTCCAAAGGACATGTCACTAATGTAGCCTATTTTGTAGCTGAAAAACATAGCAGTATTTGTAATTGTAACTGTGACAGATAGAAAGACCTAAGATTTTGCTTTAGTAACATTTTCCTTTAAGTAATGGTGATGGAGTTTTTAATTTTGTACTGTATATCTTTAAAAGTGAATGAGCCTTGATTTTTGTGACTTTGCCTTCATTTCTAATCTCTTTGTGAATGAAAAGCTATATACAGCCATAAATCCAGAAGCTTAATTCTCCATCTGATTAGAGCAAAGTTACCAACCTGATAGGTTGAAAACAGCCAAGATCTATGCAGTGGCTTAGTCTCCCGGGAGGCAGAGTAATAACAATCAAATGAAGACATATTAAAATGTAATATTACTTCCTTTCCATGGGGACTGTATAAAAATCATAGCCAGGAACTATTCTTGTCTGCTGATTCTGTTTCACTCACTGATTCCCTGCCTCTGCATTTATGGCTAATGCATTTCACACAATAAACAGGGATTGTGAAGTTTTAAAAGCAAATAAATATGAAAGATCAAACACTGATTGATGATGTCCAGTGGCTTTTTATGTATTTTAAACCACAGAAGGCAGAACTTGCACTGGATGCTTTGGTCTGAACATTTTTATCACCTCTCATGGCAAATCAGGGGATATATTGAGAATGTGTTTTACAATTACTGAATGGACACATTCACTTCCCAAAAGCAAGAATTAGTCAGGTATCTTTAACTGCCACTTTTTAAAAACTTAGTGACACAAATCTACAAAACAACTTCACTTTGGTCCAACCCTGCATTTTGTGCCATCTGACAACTCCTGTTAACTTTAAGGAATTTTGGATCAGGCTACTAGTATAGTGGTAAAACATCAATTTCAGTTTAGTGTTGAAGACATGTTAGTGTTAAACTTTGGATAGGAATACTTGGAATTCATAGAGATGTAAGGCGTTTGTTTGTTGAAAGCTGGGGTATAAGCTCTTGCTGACCAACTGCCCTTCTGCTTCTGCCTGTAGTCAAGAGAAGATTTGCCATTGACTTCAATGGAGCATGATGCACCTGTGTCATCCAAGGGGGGTAGGGGGGGAAAATAAGTAATGAATGCTATTTTATCCAGTTAGCACTGTTGTGCTTATTTTCAGTTTACTGGATGCTGGTGATATAACAAACCTAGGGCCCGATCCCAAAAAACACACCTGTGAGCAACTTTGTTTAAATATGTAAATGTTTGCAGGATTATATAGTCTTTCTGGTGATGTCAACATTTAACTAGAGCCTAATAAATTAAACATTCCTTGCACTTCCTTTTTAACATGACAATAGGCTGTCAGGTAAAGTATCTGGAACAAATGCTCCGAAAACATATCAGACCTAGGCAGTAAAAAATGTACATTCTTTTTTTTTTTTAAATAAACTGAGTGAAGAATTTAAGATTTTTTTGTCCAATATTTTATAAACACATAAACCCTAGATTAGCAAGTGCACATTAAAATACAGTTAATTAATTTTGTGATTTCATGATCACTACCTGTAATAATATTACAAATAGAAAAAACTTTATTTATGATTTTTAAAATATTTCTTCGGAATCAGGATGCAACATTAATGTAATCAGAAATCCGGGGACAGAGGTACAGACCTGAAGTGGGTATGTAATGGAGGAGGTTTAGATCACGGTAGGTGTAACTTTTACTCAGAGATCAAATATAAAACAGTTGCAAGTGTTCTAGAAATATTTTGCACCTGTTCCCTTATTTGACTTCTGCATATGAAGCTTTCGACAGGAAAGTGTTTTCTCTGATGGCCCATATTATTTCTCTCTCTCATCTTTTTTAATCTTAAAACTGGCTTTAAAACAGACTTTTCCTCCCCACACATTGGGATACGTAAGGTGATATCTTGACAGCCTTAATGAAATTTTTCAAATAATTTCTTCCAGCAGCCTTGCCTAATTGTTAGTTTAATTAAGGGGAGACGTTGCTTTGCCACTGGAATACACTTCATTGAACACTCCTCATACCACAGGATGTGGCGTTCTTTACCTGAAACTATAACATCAGCTTTCAAAAAACCCCTTGAAAGACTGTGGAAAAAGTGTGAATACTCCTGCAAATTCATTCATCCAGCATCAAAGCTATGAAGGCCTTCTTTTAGTAAGCAAGCAAGGCAGTTTGAACTTTTAAAAGCACACACTGGCTTCATTGTAACGTTGGGCCTTCTTAATGGAGACGAGGCATTGTAGTAGTTTTGCATTCCTATGACTATCTTACTTTCCTTGTGTTAGACTGAGGTTAAACTGTGAGTCTTCTAATTTTATTGTGGTCTCCTATGCTGTAGGTTACATCAGACAAATTTTTAAAGGGTGCTGATATTGAAAAGGGGTTACACTCTATTCCATTAAAATTCAAGAAAGTGGAGTTTAAAGTGTTGTGAATCCCTGTAGCCTAGATATATAAAACAAAAACAAAAAATGAAATAAACTCAGTGTTTATTAGTTGTACTCTCAGCTGATGCTCAGTTTTGATATTTCTATTTACTACTTTTTTTTCCTCTGTCCTTGTGCCTGTACATTTGGCAAATAGGTCATAAAAAACACTTTCAGCAAAGACACGTTTGATTTATGTCCAGAACTGGTTCTTAGTATTGATTTTTTTTCCCTCTGGAAAACAACCCCCTCCCCCCCCCAACTATATGTCTCCATTATTTTCTGAGTCTGGCAATGCAATGGCACATTTCAGTTCTGCATTTATCTTAAATTACTTATTGTGGTGTGTGTTCTTGGTTTTATTTTTTTTTTTCATTTTGAAAACTTTTTAAAGAAAAGATTATAAATAACAAACTGAAGCTTCAGTAAGGTTTTTTGTGATGCTTGTACAGTGAGGGAGAAGAAAACAAGATTAGTTGAAGAGGGAGAAAAACTGGCAGGGAACAAATATAAGGAAAAGGAAGTATAGAAGAAGGAGTAACTAGTTGGAAATTTTATATGATGGGGCAAATCAGGTTACACACAAAAGAGGCAGAAGTGGAACAAAAACAAGAAGTGGATCACAGGTTAGAAAGGTAGATTCAGTGTAGAGGGTTTATAATTTGTACAGCTACGGAGAAGCTTAAAGCAGGACAAATATTAACATAGGGCTGGGAAGACTCTGAAGGAAGTAGGAAACTCACATAAGATACATTAAAAGCAAATCCCAAAGGAAGCTGAAAGGAGAGGGAAGGGGAACTTGAAAACAAAGAACTGGACAGCATGAGGCCATTGCTGAATTAGTTCCTCAGACGATAAGACTGAGTCTAGGAGACGAAAAATGCTGTTTTATTTAAACAGCCAATGGGAATCTTAACAAGTAATACAACTGGTACCTATTACAGTATGAGACGAGTAATGGTTGCTTGTTGTAGTATATGCAATATGTTGCAGTCCTAAGAATACAACACAGTATAGTGTTAGCGTAGCATGGAAGGAAACGGATGACCCTCCCCCCTTCTCAAATATTGGCAATAGAGTAAAATGATGTAGACTCTGACTTGATTTATATGAGTTCCCTAAGGGAGTTGTGCTTCATGCACAAATAAGATTATAATACCAGCTAGCAGTGAAGCTGCGAGTGGGTGTGTGGAGTTCAAGCAAGCACACAGATAGGAAAGAACAATTTAAACATGGGGGAGACACCCATTTGTTTGTAGAAACTAAAAGGTTTCCCTTAAAGTAGGACATTTTAAAAATACATAAGAAAAATAAGATTGTGTTTTGTAAAAAAATACTGTTTTCCAGTTAGCGTGGAATCTCCGATTTCACCTTGTCTTTTGTATGTGCGCATTCCCTTAAACAGGAGATCCGTAACGGAGGAAGCAGGTGTACTGTGGTGATTATTATGATGTCGTTTTAATAAAAGAGCGTATTAAGTACTTTGCTCCTCTGAGTCTGCCAGGGCTTCTTTTTCAAATGACTCCATTACCTCTTTTGGAAGGTGATGCCATTTCATCCAGGGGCATAATAGTAAGTCAGTTAATTGTGCATGGAAGAAAAAGTGGCTGAACTAAATTTGAAACCTGATAACGCATTCCAGCGTTTGTACATAATGTATGACTTCCCGATGTATTCATTCTTTTGGCTTTCAACATTTCACAGCTTCTCCTAGGTCAACTTGAGCAACAAGAACAGATTCCAGTAGATTAAAGGAATCCCTGTTTTCAGGCACTCATATTCACATCACTTTGCCGACGGATTTCCTGAAATCTTTTTTGTTTTTCTTTTAATCAGCGACATCAAATGGGTCTTTAGAAGGCCTGGATAACCAGGAGGGAGGGGTGTGCCAGACAAAAGCCATGAAGATCCTCATGAAAGTTGGACAAGGTAAAGACCATCTGCTGTTTCATGAAATCACTTTGATCAGTCTCTCAGTACCCCACTTAGTGTACAGGCTTCTTTTAATAGCATAGAACAGAGTGCCAGCTGAGTCTAGCTTGGTCATTCTTCTCTTAGATTTTGAGAGCAAAGCCTATTTTCTGTACCTAAGCTACTGACAGATTTCTACAAGAGGAGCATTAGTGTAATAAGATCTCTTTATTGTAGAGCTCCCTGGAAGGGAAGGTCAGCCGGGAATAATGGGTTTCAGTCATTTTTATTTTTATTTTAAAAACCAAGCCACAACTTCACAGTTAAAAATTATTTGGAATAAATGAAAAGAGGACAGCTAATGTTTCTATAGTTTTCTTGTTATGGATTTTAACTACAGAAGAGGTTTTGTTCATTGTCTCTTTTTGTATATAGATAACCTATTGTGCAGAAAGAAAGAATTATTCTTCTAATTAAAAGTTGATTTAGTAGTCACTCAACTTGCTCAGTTAAACTGAAATGTCATCTGCAAAGCTTTTCTTGCCAATTACAGGAATCCCTATAGTTTCTGCAGATGGCCTCACAATCTAAACCTCTGAAATAAGTAATAGAACAATTTTACTTTAAAAGGAAAATTACATTCTTCTATCTCATAGCCCTTTGCATAAAGAATCTTCTGTTCAAAGCTAGTCATAACTCATGATACATAGCAGCCTTTTAAAGCTTAATATTATCAGTTGTCTACATTTTCTTTCTTACAGATCCCAATTCTGCTGGATCACCCCGTAATACTGATCCGACTAAACGTCCAGAACAAGAACCTGGTACCAATGGAAAAAGTTCCACAACAAGTCCATTTGTAAAGGATCATTCAGGTACACATCTGGATTTTTTTTGTCTCGGGAGGTGTCATCTTAAGAGATTCTTCCCACCCCTCACATTATTGTTTTAACACTGAAATTTGTTAAAAAGCAAATGGTTGCATAGTGAGATCAAAGAAAAATATGTCCTGCTGCACCAGTGGATGGTAGCTAGCCTCGTACATTTTGACTAGTGCAGATATTGCCCCATCCCATTTTACAGTTGGAATTAATTACATCTTATAAGAAAATCATTCATTTATTTCCAGGAAAGTTTTTTTGGATAGTAGTTTCTCTGAATAACTTTATAGTGGTAAGTGCTGCCTTACGTTTAGTGCCCTGGCAGATGAGACAATATTTCTGTCTTCCTCTTCCCGTCTGATACATTATCAAGTGGTTCTCAACAGCCATTTGTAAGGTTAATTTTAACTTATGTATAATTAATGCTCTAATCTCTTACCTGATCATATAAAGTCTGCAAATGACTGATTGATTCTTCAGTAAATTTAAAAGTTTTTAAAAAATGTATCTTTTTAATCTGAGGAGCTCATGGGTTTCAGACCGATATCTTCAAACTGCATTTCATGCTTTAAGTGAACAAAAAAATAATCAAGGTCACTGAAAAATATAGCAAATTTAGAATATTACAAAGCCAAACTGGTTGTCAGTTGACTTTGGGTTCTCAACAATGGCTTAAAATCTGTCCTAGCTAGCTACATTATTTGCTAGCGTGCTAATGAATCTTTGATTTGGCAGTTGTTGAGCAGGCGTCAGCAATTTTGCGCTAAGGTTACTGTAGGCAGAGTTGATAGTTATGTGAATTTAGCATTCGCAGCATTATTCCATCTGGAACTGAGCATCAAGAGAGGGAAGTTATTTCAAACTTTCTCAGTAAGCAAGTGTCACGTGAACATTCAGTGAATTCTTGTGACAAAGGGGTATTGCCATGCCCTCGGCAGACTATTCAGAGTGAGAGTTTTTTTCACCTTCCAAATGTAATTTTTTAAAATAAATATAAATTAAGTAATAAAAACTAGTTGCATCAGAAACATTTGACCTATCTCCCATGCTGCCTCAGGCTTCCTTTTTTCATTAGCAAGTAAGGCACATAGACACAGTCGGTGGTTTAATTTAAACTAGTATCTGAAAGAGAAAGTAGCAAGACTATGATACCAAAGTGTAAACTGTCCTGAGGATTGCCTTTTCCCTGTTTGCTGCCTTGAGATGGCCGGCATCTGTTAAAAGATGCAGAATGTATCAAAGGCTGCCATGTCAGTGCCAGTCCTTGCTGCTGATGGATGATGATATATGAAAAGAAAACAATGTGGTTTGGGAGCAGCATAAAAGTAAGACCAACAGACACAAAGTCTTGTTTAATATTGATCGCTGACTTCGGCTGTTTGCATTTAGCTACCTAACAGGGTAATTGGTTTGTCAAAGTTTAGCTGCCAGTTAAATCTTCCAGTCCTGCTGAGTCTTCACATTTTTAGGCACCGTAAAATGACTTTTCTTTGTGTTGTCCCCTCTTTCTAGGGTCCAGCACAGATGGCAGTAAGGCTGGACATTCCAGTATACTTGGTTCAGAGGTGGCCTTATTTGCAGGGATTGCATCAGGGTGCATCATTTTCATCGTCATCATCATCACTTTGGTGGTTCTTTTATTGAAGTACCGGAGAAGACACAGGAAGCATTCGCCCCAGCACACTACAACGCTGTCACTTAGTACGTTAGCCACCCCAAAACGTAGTGGCAACAACAATGGTTCTGAGCCCAGTGACATTATCATTCCTCTAAGGACTGCAGACAGTGTTTTTTGCCCTCACTATGAAAAGGTCAGTGGAGACTATGGACATCCAGTGTATATAGTTCAAGAGATGCCTCCGCAGAGTCCAGCAAACATTTATTACAAAGTCTGACAAACTGTGGTACATTTGAGTTACAGAGGAAACTTACTGGTCAGATGCTTTCTGTTGGGGTTTGTGATGACACCTTGTGTGCTAGTATTGACTCAAGCACAGGGAAAAGGCAACACCCCTTCCTCAGAGAGCCTTCTTGAGCTGGACAGCTTATCTAGTCTGTAGAATTCCTGTCAGTGAATAAACATTCACTAAAAGCTGGAAGACTTTACGTAGAAGATACCCATTCTGACTGCTGTATTCTTGTTACATTCATCATCCTCTAAGCCATGTGCTGCAGGCATCCAGGCATGTACAAAAGCCAAGGGAAGATGGAGTGATTTGTGGATGCTAATAGTTCTAGGCATCCTGGGAAGGTGCTCTAGGATATCAGGCTTGAAATGCCATTTTCTGACTTTTTGTGTGTGTCTCTCTCAGTACATACTGGATTTGTCACACAGACCTCGGCATCTAAGTAAGACTTTTAAAGTTCTCTTGCTTTTATTTAGTCCGTCACTCTTACATTCATTTCTGTTATCCAGGGTTCTGCCATCCTTCCCATAAGATTTGCTTTCACTCCGTCACTAACGGAACATTAACATTTGGAGTTCCGTGCTCCATCCATCAGCTACAGCAGCCTCTCTTGAATGGGTGATACATTTATAGAAACTGTGTTTGCTAATAAGAAGCCTTCCAGCCAAAAGTTAGGCTGTCAGTGAAGTGAAGACCAGGATTCGGTGGTGAGAGGGAATGGCTGACTGCAATTGCAGTTAAATGCTGCTGCCTCTGAAATAGAAGCTGGAAAGATACATAAATTAGGTAGCACAGCACTTTGGTATGCTAAGTTTTAGGAGGCAAGTAGGAGACACAACATGCGCAGTGGATTAGGGCTGCACTTGAAGGAGTTCATGGTTATCAAATAGCAACGTGCAGAAAAAATAGGGCCTTCAATACAGTTGAACAAAGGGGTATTGTTAGTGAATGAGCAAGCTCGGAGGACAAGACAGTAGGCCGCTGATGATATATTAGGGCAGAACTGTTGTGGTACTGGCAATAAGATATACAGCTTGGAAGCTGTCGCAAAATCGCTGTCTGCTTTGGATGACTTTTTAAGCAGACTCAGCTGCTATACTTATCTCATTTTACTAAACACAGGGAAAGCATTTTAAAAAAATAGCGGAGAGCCAAATCTGACCTAGATGATTCTAAGACAAAGGGTCAAAAGAACTGTAATTCCATCACCATTGTTAAATACATTCACACCTCTCAAAACAGATCAGAATTTTGTTTCTGATTGAGCCTTTTGACTCTTTGGTTTATGGTAGGGCTGTCTCTGCACAGTGCAGTATAGGTATTGTGACTGACACAGCAGTTCATTGGTGCTCTGTTGCAAAGTTAAAGCACATATGGAAAACCTCTTACCATAAGGATAAAATAAATTATGCCACTGAGACAGGAGAAGGACGATATGACTTATTTATAATAGGTATATAGAACACAAGGGATATAAAGTGAAAGATTTTTTTTTCTAATATATATTTAGAGGTTGCACAGAATCTACACCAGAAGATGTGAAATTAATTTGTGGCAATTAAAATGGTCTTAATTTGTCAGCATTAAAAAATAAAAATAAAAATTGGACGATTGCTTGTGGGAAAAAAACAACTTAATTCCAAAAATAACAATAATGAGAGCAAATACAAAAATAACAAAACCCTGTAAAGGCGTCTCATGTAATAGTAAACTAGGAAATACAAGCCCAGAAATCCAGGAAATCAGTGTTACTGCATCACATATTTAACAATGACAAGATGTTCCGGCATTTATTTTCTGTGTTGTGTTTTCCCTTGCCTTATGGGCTGGAGTGTTTTGTAGATTTCAGCAGGTCACACAGGAGGGGTTAAAGTTTTTCTGTTTTAGTATGCTTTTTCCCTGCATCCCCCATGCTGAAAAAAAAAAGAAAAAAGAATCTTACTTTTTCTGTGCTATGCAAAATAGACATCTTTAACATAGTCATGTTACTATGGTAACACTTTGCTTTCCGAATTGGAAAGAAAATGTAGCAACAGCATTTTAAGGTTCTCAAACCTCGAGTGAGCACCTGCAAAAAAATGAACTGTCATAGAAATGATTACTCTCTCTATTTTCTGAACCTGAAAATGATGTTGGTCAAAAAGGAGGGGGAAAAAAAAAGAAAAGAAAAGAAAAAGCATGGTTCTGTGGAAGGTTACCATGGTGACTAACTACAGTACATATGTAATTCTTTCCAACAACCCCTCCTTTCTGTGAATCCATCCATACAAGATTTTCTTGTAAGTCATTAAGATTTTATTTTGAAGGAGGGGGAGAAAAGGGAAGGATTGGTTTAGCGAGTCTGATTTTAATTAAATCAGGTGTGTGTTTCATCAGTTGGCTACATTCTGGTTATGTACTAAACTGTGAAAAAAAATCAGATGAATTGATGAAGAGCAACCTGCAACCAATTGAAAAAATGTACTGTGCTTCTGTTTGTGTTTGGTGCAGCATTATGACAATCTACCAACTGTTCCTTTATTTGACGTTGGTTCAGCTTTGAAAAGTTACTGTAGTAAATGCCTTGCTTGTATTATCATCCCTAGTCACCCGACTTGGAATTTGCACCATCATGTCTAAGTGAAGATGCTGTAAATAGGTTCAGATTTACTGTATATGGATTTGGGGTGTTACAGTAGCCTTATTCGCCTTTTTAAATAAAAAACTACACATGAAAACAAAATAGAAATGGCTTTTCTTAACCAGATTGTGTATATAGAGCAATGTTGGTTTTTTATAAAGTCTAAGCAAGATGTTTTGTATAAAATTTGAATTTTGCAATGTATTTAGCTACAGCTTGTTTAAAGGCAGTGTCATTCCCCTTTGCACTGTATTGAGGAAAAATGGTATAAAAGGTTGCCAAATTGCTGCATATTTGTGCTGTAACTGTGTATCATGAATATTTATTTAAGAATTTCTTTGTCCAGTTTGTAAGTAACACAGTATTATGCTTGAGTTATAAATAATTTTTTCTTTCTTTCTTTTCTTTTCTTTTTCTTTTTTAACTAGCCTGTTATAGGTTTGAAATCTGCTTTAGTTCCACATTGCAATTAGCCCCCAGAAAATGAAAACTATGAAGATCACATTCCACGTCTGTTTCAAACTGAATTTGTTCTTAAAAAAAATAAAATATTTTTTTCCTATGGAAATCTTGCCTTCTAAGTATTTTCTTTGGGTTTTGATTATTTATTTTTTCCATTTTCTTAGTTTTCTTTTCTTTTTTTTTAAAGTCTCTCCACAGTTACCTACTGATTTATAGGGAGAACTTAAGTCTATCTTTTGTTTCAAATCTGGGCCCTCATTCTGCAACCTGATTTGTAGTGGCTCATCATTATGCCCACATGAAGCCCCACTGAAGTCAGTGGCTGCCATTAAGGCTTAGAGGTCTGCTAAAATGGATCCACTTGCAGGATGGGGGCCTAGTGTCTGACCTGCAAACACTTAACTTGAAGTCAGCAGGACTGTTCATGGCCCCAGTCCTCCAAATGCTTATGTACATGTTTAACTTTACTACCTGTGAGTAGTCCTGGTGAAATCAGTGGGACTTTTCTGTCAGTAAAGTTAAAAAAGTGCATAAGACTTTGCAGGATTGGGTCCTATGACATGACGCTAACAGAAGCCTTAATGGAGAATATGTAGGTATGCTACTCTGTAATTTTCACTAAAACAACTGACATCCACATTTCACAAATACTGTCATTTTTTTCACAAAGCCCAGTCACCATGAAAGCACATAATTTGAACAATCATTCACAGAGTAATATATCGGGAGGTCTGAAGAGGGGAAAAGATGCCTTTGTCACTTTAACAATTGATGCCAAGTTGTCTTAGAGTTCCCATTCAAGAAAGGCAGCTAGTTATTCATAGCTTTGGTCATGTAATTCCCATTTGTCAAATTATTTGTCTCTGCTGAATAATCAAGGAAAGAATGGTTGACAGGTAAAAAGTAAACGTATAGGTAAAGCATGTGTTGCCGTGACATATTTTTCTATGCTGGACTTGAGTTAGCCTGGAGAATGCTAGTGACTTTAATTTGCTGTGCCATAGACTCCCTGTATGACCGTGGGTCAGTCACCTGCTCCACCAAAGCACCTAAGCATGTCTATAACTCTAAGCATGTGTGTAGTCCCATTGACTTCTCAGGCAAGTCACTTGCTCCTGATCCTGCAAAAACGTACGCATGTAGATAACTTTACTTGGGACCACTTGTGCTTAAAGTTACTGGCACACTTTGCTGGGCCTGGGCTTTAGTCTCCCTCTCTCCACTCACTATTTGTAAAATGGAGTTAATAATACTTTACTATCTTACTAGAGTAGCATCAGAGTATATGTTAACCGGAGAGGTGTTCAGATACTAAGCTCGGGGGGGGCATATAAATAAACAGACATGAAACTCCATTCAGTCTGTTAAATTTATTTTGGTGAATGGTATGTGCCTTATAGAAATACACCCAACGTAAAGCCGTTGACTTACAGCCCATCTTTTGTAACATTCAGAGAAAAAAATTGCATTTTTGCACTGCTGCTGACACTGCACTATTAATTATCAAACAAGCACAAAATCAGAATTTACTGCCCTCATTATGAAGCCTGATTTCCCAGTAAGAGTCTGTCTGAATCAATAGACTCTGCTAAGTGGAAAATAAAATTATAATGTACGGTTGCGATCCATCTAAAGTGAGTAAGAATCTATTGCATAAAATATTGTCTCACAGAGTAAGCATAGCAAAATGTTACTACCTGAAATGTGAGCTCTTTTTTGACCATCACAATGTGGCATCGATCACATGCTCACTTAGTAAGGGAGTGGCACCCTTTGGTTCTCTGAACAATACCAGTTCCCTTTCTGCAGAAAATTTTACTCATTCAAAAACTGGTGTAACTGTTAGCAACAGAAATGAGAAAAGTCAATAAAATATGGAAAACTACTTTTCAAGGATGATCTTGTTCTTTGTAGCCACCAAAGGAAAAAAAAAAAGGGAAAATCAAAACAAACAAAAAAACGCCTTTGGTGGTAAAATACAAAATACACTGGTGACAGAGCTGCTACTTCAATATCAGAAGCATCAGACTAGAAATAGGATGATGACTTTCTGGAATAGGAAGGAAGCTGGGAGAGTTAGAACTCCTTTTTCTATTGCCACTGATGGACTGCGTGGCCTTAGCTTCAGTTTGACTCTGTAAATGCCTGTAAAATGAGATTATACCTACCTACAATTTAACCCACAGGCATGATATGAGGCTTGCTTAATTACGGTTTCATGTTCCTCTTCGGAGTTGTCAGACAGGTAAATCTGTGAGGATGGTGATGTGGAAAGAATTACAGGAGGTGTGTTCACATGGCATTTTCCTATTTGTGCATGGAACTTCGGCCTATGCTAAAATGGTGAACAGAGCCTAACAACATGGGCAAAGTTCTACCCACGCATGATGGAGATGGAGAGGATAGCAGGATCTGAAAAAGGATGGGGTGGAGCCCAAAGGGGAAGGATCTGAGAAGTGCTGGGGATAGTAAGGAGGGATGCAGAGAAGAATCAGTAATTGTGAGAGCAGTGCGGAGCCAAACTGGATCTAGATAGCAGCTGTAGTTCTGGTGGTAGCTCTAGACGAGGTGCCGTTGCCGATGATAATGGCTTGGCGCACATTTTGGAAAAGACACTGCAAAGGTGAATGGGACTTGGAGAAAAGTGATGATGACGATGATGGGAAGGGAAATCAGGACTTCCAGGTGATGGCCTGTACTATGAGCCGGGGGGAAGCCACGTTCTAGGCAGTTCTTCTGGTGGACACTTAGAAGAGAAGGAACATGCATGCAACTGAGAGGAGAGTGGGAAGTAGCATTTAAATATGCCACAGATAGGGAAAGTGTGGAAGCCAGTGGAAGAAATAGTCTAGCCAGGAACTGGACTCAACTGGAGTTATTAGGGATTTTAAAGCACAAACCCCTGTTCACTTAGATTCTGAGCCAGGTGTGGGGCAAGGTCTGTGTTTTCATGCATGTATGGACAGTGCCAGTGTGGGTGCTGCTGGAACACCACCAATTATACAATAAGTAGTGTGGGCCTGCCTCATCTCTCCAGTCTTTTATCATCAAAGTGGGGAAAGTGATTGTGTTGTCTCTGGGCCAGATCCTCAGCTGGTGTAAATTAGCATGGCTCAATTTAGCATCCGGTTCAATGTTCTCACAGTCCCAAAGTCTACACTCACCTACCCTACTGGTGTAGACTTGATTGTTATGGCACCCCGCTCACCTCACCGGGTAGAGAGAGAGCTTTATAAAAAAGTGGCACTACACGTAGCACTACACGTAGTGGACTGAAAACCGTATTAATAACAATGTGTTTATAAGTGCTATTTAATTTCCATAATAATTGTAATTTGTATCTCAATGGACATAGACAGTCGTTTGCTATTTACATTTATTAAAAATAGCCACTGTGGGCTGAATTACTAGCAAATGTATAATAAAATACGTTTCGATTCAAATGTCTCTTTTCATCCTCTCTTAATACAATATGTAAACTCTATTACTGTGCCCCACTCTGCACCAGGCACACTATCCACCCACCAAATGGTTTGTCTCCTCGGCTCCCTGCACTCTCTACACTCACCCTAATGGTCCATCCCTCCTCTGCTCCTTGCACATTCTGTATTCACCCCGATCAGAGTGTGTAATGCATTCTTTTTGTGTCCAATCCACACAGGATGTGACTTGTTACAGGTCCTAGTGACCGCACCTGGCCCTTTAGCTCAAGCTCTAAAGAATTATTCTTTTATCTCTGGAAGTCCCAAGTTGAATTTCTGGTGTCTGCTAAGATGGCGGTCATCATATATACACATTGTTATCTTCCTTCAACCCAGTTACCACAAACCTTTCCATCATGTCCCAGTCACCTGCCCATTATTCCACGATTGCCAACCCCAAGATCCTTTGCAGCCCACAAACCTCTGAGATCGGATTGGTACATGTTTTGGGACAAATCCTGCCTGGATTGGCATGGTTGGGGAGCAGGAAAATTGCCTATGTATCTTCTGCTCCAGGAACTCAGGCAACCAGGGCAACACCCTAGGCGTCAAGCCTATAGATAAAGTAGTTGGGTACATTTTGCTGCTGCTTTGAAAAGGAGCATTATGCATCTCCAGTTAGAGCCCGGTTGCTGATCACAGCAGGACAAGCACTTCTGCAGATCATGCTTTCTTTTGGTTGCGATGCACTGCCCATTGCCCTTTGTTGTTCTCCTGAGGTGACATCCTGTCTTGCTGCTTCCACGGGGAGAAAGACATCGTTTAAATTCACTTCCCCAGTGAGAACTCTAACCCAAAATAAGCTTCAGTACAAAAGGTGCTTAAGGATGCAAAGAGAATGGTTCTCTTGGAATTTTAACATAGAATTTCTTCCCTTGGGATGACTGAGTCTGGATGAGAGCTGATCTGAAATTTTTGATGAAAAAGAAAAACAAATTTTGTTGAAACTTTTCATGATTTTCCACCACATAACCTATTTTCCAATCCCTGTTACCCTGGACCTCCAAGTTATTTAACCATACATTTTGTATTTACTAAATTGGGTGTCTGAGTAAAGCAAAATGCATGCAGTGAAATTCCTAAGTACAAACTCAGATGAGCTCATTTAATTTTATTTGGCTTTACATTTCTTCTCAGTAGATTGTGCTACAGAAAAACGTTGAGCTGTAGGGTTTAAAAAAAATCTTAGTAAATCTGCTCCCAAGAAAGTCTGAGTAGTTTACTTTGGAAGACATGCTGTGGGCAGAATCAAGCGATCGTGACTGGTTTGCAGCCCAAAGATGAGTGCAAGTATTTGAAAGATAGACTGACTTTTGAAAATAATATTTTTTTTCATAGTCAGCACTGAAAAGTAGAAATCTTCACTACTTTTACTGTTCTGTGCATTTGTATGGTGTCAGCCAGCATTGGATTTATTTATGTAGCACTGTCCATTCAGTCTCTTATGCCAAGCAGTGATAAAACTGAAGTCTGAGGGTTTGGGATACCAGCCAGTGTAACCTATGTGATTACATACAATACAAGCAATTTAGACACACAGCTCCTCCAACAAAAACATA
The DNA here is from genome assembly GCA_007922155.1 of Mesoclemmys tuberculata. Classification (NCBI taxonomy): domain Eukaryota; kingdom Metazoa; phylum Chordata; order Testudines; family Chelidae; genus Mesoclemmys; species Mesoclemmys tuberculata. The sequence goes on from ML675618.1 coordinate 12,148,634, forward strand.
AATTCCCCTTCTCCTGCTAACAGTCTATTTTAAGGCAGCAAGGTTTTTTCCTCTTCCCTTTCTTCCTAGCCCCCCAAGTTAAAATATTTTAAGATAAAACAATAAGCACTACATTTGTCAGAAATGCACTTACACAAGCGTTTTTTGTTTCTCCATGCAGCTGGCTGCTTATGATGTTTGCACAGCGTTCCCTCACCGAAGACACCGGTGATACACTAATGCCTAGGTACATGTGCAGGAGGCTCAGCGCAGCTTATATTTATGTGTAGCGTTCATACAGTAGCTTTGTGAAATATCCCTTTCTTACATTTCACTTTACCCCATTATCAAGTGATCTGAATGTCAAATATACATGTGTCTTTAATGGGCTCTTCTCTCCACCTTGAGCAAATTATTTGTACTTGGATTTTTTTTTCTTCCTTTCCTTCCTTCAGTCATTATCTGATGAGGAGAAATAATGCTGAGTTCTTCATGAGCTCTAATTGAGCAAAGGCTTATACAAAAGGGTCTTTTTGGATAATGTGCTGACATAGTCAGGCTTGTGCTGGTTCTGATCTCAGTTCTCCTTGGTGAATGATGTGCCTCAGGGTCAGAGAAATGAAGGTTAAAGCACATCCCATTCTGGTTAGCCCCGAGCCCCTCCTAGTGTAGTGAACCCCATATTCAGGCTCTGTCTCTCTCTATCATTCTCAGTCTGAGCTCCTTAGTCGATTCCCAGGTGAAAGAGCTCAGACTCCGTCCACAAGCCAACCCTTTATCACCCTGCATCTCAGACCATCCAGTCCTTTGCTCAATTTCCCTGCAGAGGGGGGGAAATCCATCTGCCTTTGGGTTGTTGGTTGCTAGGTGTCCATATCCTGGTGACTGGGTTTTCATTGTCTTCTCGGATTTTCCATCAATATGGGGTTGGCTTCAGCCAGTCCTTTTAATGATTCATTCTGGTTCAGGCAGTGAGGAGACAAACTGATAGATACACACACACAGTATGTCTCTTAGTCTGCCCGGACAACAAACTTAGACCAGTCTGCAGTACAAACTTATGTCACATTATGTACGTATACAGCCGCCGCAGTTAGTACATTGCTTGTGCACATGTGCTTGGCTCCGTTTGCTGGTGGCACATATATTTACCAGGAGTACCTGTACTGATGCACAGTCTGGTGCACCGTGGGTAAGCGTCCCATCGTTCACCATGGCCCTGTCCAATGCACTGTGTTTTGGGAAGCTTTGGCAATGCATGATGGGGCCAAAATGAGTTCCGCTGGTTACTGGAAGCAAGGGGTCAAATTCCCAGTTTGCAACTGTCTCCATCCCATAATATTATCCGTATCCCATAATTTTCATGCCTTTTTTTCAAAAACCCGCAAACCCGCATGGCCCTGCTTGCTCTCCGCCATCTCTAACAGAAGCATGGAGTGTGCACAGCTCTGCACTGTTGCCATGTGCGTTGCAAGCACAGGGTGTACGAGCCTGCAGTATTTGCAGAGCCACAGGAAGAACTGAATGAGTGGGGAGCACCACTTCTGAGCCTTAGAAACAAGCACGGACCGGTTGGATTGCATTGTCATGCAGTTTTGGGATGACGAGCAGTGGCTGCAAGTCCACATTCCTGGATCTGTGTACCAAGCTCACTCCAGTACAGGGACCCCAGAATGAGAGCTACACTGACAGTGGAGGAGGGAGAAGTGATCACACTGTAGAAACTTGCAACACCAGATTTCTTCCGGTCAGTCGGGAATCAATTTGAAGTCAGGGAATCCACTGTGGGGGCCATTATGATGCAAGTGTGCAGGGGCAAGCTCTACACCAGCCATCTCAACAGCACCAGGGAATGATTCAACTCCTGGCTCAGCAGGTGCAGAATGACAATTGAATGTGCTTTTGGTCGTTTGAAGGGTCGCTGGCAGTGGTTACTCACAAGATTGGATCTCAGTGAGAAAAATATCCCAACGGTTATAACTACCTGCTGTGTCCTGCATAACGTCTGTGAAGCAAATGAGAAATTTTCTGCCAGGGTGGAGGTGGAATGGCTGTCTGCTGACTTTGCACAACCAGACACAAGATCTATTAGAAGAGCTGAACGCGAAGTTATGTGGCTCAGGGAGGCTTTGAAAGATCATTTTAGCAGTGAGCAGACTAGTGTGTGTTGTTGTTGTGCACTCTATCTGGCCCTGCTTTTTTGTGTGAATCATGTGGCGATTGCTGCACATATAGGACTATCGCATTGTCACTGCACCTATTAATTTGATTGTGAATGATCCTATGAGTTGTGTGACATCGTGCAGTGACCCTGAAGGCTGCAATGGCAGCAGCTGAAGATAAAACACACTGAGTAAATTGTCAGGGCATTTACTATATAAGATGCTGAACTCACTCCCTTTCTTTCCAAAAAGTTTTAAGCCCTACATTCTCCCTTATGCTTAGTATTGCCTGTGCATGGTGCCAATCACTGCACAGCCATGGTGAATATGGCATGCCGGGGTTTGGAGAACTGGGGAGGGAATTGCTTGGTTGCATGACTGTAGTAAATTGCAATGTCACTGAATACTGGCACTGGTTTCTATAGGCCATGGTGATTTGAGCTGATCTCTCACTGCTAGAGCAACAAAGAGAGGGCACACAGCTGCTGCTGGAGTCCCAAAGCTGCCTGAGCCTGTATGCTGTACACTGCTTGTGTACTGCCGTGGTGCCTGCTGAACCTATCGCTGAATGGTGTGGGAAAATGTCCTGCCGCAGAAGAAGAAATAAGGCAGTCCTCCCTAGAACCCTTCAGCAGAGGATTGCGGAGATACCTCCATGAAAGTTTCATAGAGATCTCCCAGGAGGATTCAAAGGACATCCCTATGTACATAAACAGACTGCTCTGCATGTCCCTACCTGCCTAACTCTAGAGGCGAATGGAAAGCAGATAGCAACTCTGCCTCTCTTGGCTGTACCATTGCCGCTTTTAACACGAGTCAATTAATTACAAGTAAAAAGATTGTGCTGCTATTTTGGGGGGAGAAGGGGCATCCCCGTAATGGAAAATTCATTTACACATTTACCTGAGGTTCCCTCCCCTGCATCAGGATGGCCCTGCTCGACTGGCAGAACTAGCTGGTCTGGGGTGGAGTCAAAAACAGGGCCTGGTTTGTCTGGTCACCTGTCCCCCACCTCCTCCTCTACGCTGTCCACCACTTCCTCCTTGCTGTTCACAGCAGGGGCTTGTGACTCGGGCTCCTTGGAAGTATCCATGGTGCTGTTGGGGATGCTGGGGTCTCTGTTGAGGAGGGATTGCTTGTTGCCTTCTGGTAGGCCTGCTGCAGCTTCTTGGCTTTCACGCAGCAGTGCTGCTGGTCCCTGTTGTAGTATCCCTTGAGCAATCTCCTGATAGATGTTGACGTTTTCATTGGTGGATTGGAGCTGTGCCAGCACAGCCTCTTCTCCCCCGTAGGCCTGGAAGATCCAATGTCTCCTGTCTACTCCAGGAAGGAGCGCATCTGGAGCATGTAGCCAGCACGGTCAGCTGGGCATTTATGCACGACACGGGAGAGCTGCTAGATATGCTCATCAAGCTGGGCAATCAGGAAAAGACATTTCAAAAATTCATCGGGCTTTAAAAGGGAGGCAAGACTTCTAGTCTCCATGACCTCTTGGCCTCTGTGGAGTTCACAGTGCTGACCAGAATGGTCAGTGTGGGGCACTGTGGGACAGTTGTTGGAGGAGAGTTAGGGACGACCTAACTAATGCTGTGTCTTGTGCTGTATTGACCTAAATACATTGACCGGGGCTCTACACTGTTCAAGGAGAGAGTGTTACTATGTCGGCATAATTGGATGCTTACCAACCTGAGTATAGACACATTGACAACTAAGGTGACATAAGCTGTCTTGCATCGACCTAATCAAGGTCCTGCTTTGAGCAGGGGTTGGACTAGATGACCTCCTGGGGTCCCTTCTAACTCTAATATTGTATGATTCTATGTACTGTAGACCAGGCCTTAGTCCTTAGTTCCTCCACTGGATAGCCATGCATATAGAGGAGAAACTGAGGCACACCCAGGAATCATAAAAAGATTACAGAAAATGCCCATTTCATCACAGATGTTTCAACAGTTTTGAAACTCTTTTTGTCCCCAACAATTTTTTGAGGCAGAAGAGTTGTCAGAACCAACCTCGTTTAGCAAAGTGTCAGTTTTGATGAATCAGCATTTTTCAGCAACCCCCCTCAAACCTTTAGTTGAAAAATTCCTAACCAGGCTCACTAACACTAAACTCACTTGCTGAAGAGATCCAGGTGTCTGTGATCGTTACAGCAAATTGTATGTCTTAAACCCAGCTTTCCCAAAGTAGCACCACTCACAAATAAGTAAACAAATTTTGGAGCCTGCTAATTGGACATGCAAGATACATATATCTTTTTGTCTTCATTTGATTATTTTGAGGGGAATCAGAGACCATGGCAATGCAGACCTTATATGAAATTAGACAGATACAACTGCAGTGACCCCGTTATGCACACAGTATCACAGTACATAATGGATGGTCTCTGAAATAGCCAGCCCAGGCCCATGATGCCTTAAGGTTAGAACTAGGAATTTGAACTGAATCTGGAAATGATTGCGGAGCCAATGGAACATGCAGAGTACCAGTGTGGTATGCTTTTGGTGTTCTTCCTTGATCCATGGATGAGCTGCTGTGTATTAGACAAATTAGAATTTCCACATGGCCTTCACAGTCAGTCCCAGGTAGCGTAAGTTGCCAGTCACGAATACAGAGGGAAAATTTCATCTTACCATAGTTAGCAGTACAAAATGTACAAATGTAGCAGTACAAAATCAGGCATGCCCTATGCAACACTGTGGCAGTCAGTGGGGTTGGATGGAGTGACTGATGGATGGAAGAGTGCAAATGGGAGAAGAAATTGACCCTTCGAGTGCATCTGTGCTCTCTTGCTGCATTACGGTTGAATGCTTTGCCTACAGTATGTTGTAAGTGAACTATGTGGAAGCTTTGGCTTAACAATTAAATAAGCTGGACCCCATGTGTGTGGCAATGATCATCAACAAGACAGGAAGAAGCAGGTGCAACAACTAGCCTAGCAGCATCTAGCCTTACAGCCTGCAGAATGATCCAGAGGTACATAATTCCTGGCCCGTGTCAGAAATCTAGAAATGTTATTTGAAGTGTGGGTGGGAATTCTTTGCTGATTTAAATTGACTAATGATGTCAGTGAAATGGCACCAACTTACCCCAGTAGAGAATTTGGTCCATGATTACTAGCCAAGTGAGAGCTATAAATAAGGTGGTAATTAAGCCATTTTCAAAATATGGCAGTATTAAGCCTTTTAGCAATGTAATTTAATGCAAAAATAATTTTCCGCTACTAATGATTTTATTTTAAGTTAAACAAAATAGTTGACTGTACCAGTTACTTTTCTTACATAACCAGTTAAACACAGGGTCAGATATACAAGAGAATGAAGTGCAGCAGAATTAGGAAAAGAGGAATTGCCAGACTGGATCAGCTCCAAGGTCCATCCAGTCTAGTGTTCTATCTCTGAGAGTGGCCATATCAGATGCTTCAGAGAAAGATGCGAGAACCCCACAGTTGGCAGAACTGGGGCAAACATTAAGTCTTATCCTATTCTAGAACAATTAGATTGGCGTAAGCCTTGAAGCATGAGGTTCAACATCCTCTCCAACGTTTTTGTTATAATTAATTATAACTCTGAACGTTTAAATGTTTAGTCCCACTTGCATCTTTATGAGTTCTTGGCCTCAGTAACTGTGGTACCGAGTTCCACAGATGAACTACACATTGTGTGAAAAAGTATTTCCTTTGCTCAGTTTTGAATTTCACACCTTTTAATTTCTTTATTCTTGTGTTGTGAAGAACAGATGCTCTCAAACTAGCTTCTCTAGACCATTCAATATTTTGCATACTTTTGTCATGTTCCCTCTCATTTGTCTACTTTTTCAGGTAGACAATACCAATCTTTTCAATCTTTGTTTAGACACTAGGTTTTCCAAGTTCCTAATAATTTTTGTCACCTTTCTCCGAACCCCCTCTCATTCTGCAATATCCTTTCTTGAGATGGGGTACTCAATCTTCCACATATGACTGAATCAGTGATTTATGAAATGGCATTATAATATTTGACATATTATTCTCCATCCCTTTCCTTATACATCGTGTTAGTTTTTCTGACCGCAGCTGCATATGAAGCAGAGGTCTTCATGGAGCTGTCTAGAATGACACCCAAGTCCCTTTCCTAAGTTTATACAGTTACGTAATTTAGAACCTTCTAAGTTTTAAACTTTCCCCTCTAGTGTATATTACTTTGCATTTATCAACAATTAACTTCGTTTGCCAACATATTGCCCACTCACTTTGCTCAGTTAGGTCTCTCTAATATTCCTCCCACTCCTCTCAGGACCTGACTAACCTAAATAACTTTGTGTCTTCTGCAAATTTTTCTATTTTAGTGCTCAACCCCCTTTTCAGATCATTAATAAATATATTAAATGAAATTGGACCTAGTAAGGAACATTGAGACAGTTAGATGAAGGGTTACACTAAGTATACATCCTGTTAAAAATTGTTATTTATGTATAACAAATTAATCCACCTTCATTAATCTTTCCTCCAACAGCTCAGCTGTTCAATTAATACAGGCAGTAGGTGTTTCCATTTATCTTAATTCTTTGATTCTTGCTAGTCCATTTTAATATTTGTTATTTCTGTTTGCAGTCATAGAATCTGATCCTCTGAGGTGTTGAGAACCTCCCGGGATGTACTAAGCAGCTTTAATTCCCATTATCATCAAAAGAAATTTAAAGTGCTCAGCACCTCCTGGAGATCCTATCCAGAGAGAGGCATTATATTTTATTGGCTGCAGTCACAAAGATTCTCAACAGGATTCTAACTTTGCTTCTTTTCAGTGAACTCAGGACATTTCCCTCACAACATAACAATAGGCCAATAGGCAATAATGCATAACAACGAATCCCTGAAATGCTCCTGCATCAGTTTCCTAACATCATTACAAGTAGCTACCAATATGGGGCATAAATATCCTTTTCCAAAGTAGCCCCTCATCCATTTTGTTCCCCTCTGCCTGGGTGAATCATCCACGTGCAGAAGATCTCATTGCTTTTCACCTTTTCCCCTCCCACCCTCAAACCTGCATTGGGTTGATCGTCTTGTTGGGAAGAGCTGGGCATGGTTCCTTCCAGCATAGCTCCTCCAGAATCACTGAGCACATCTTCATGAGAGCACAGAAACCAAGAGTGAGCTCAAGAGGGTATTTGTCATGATGATAACAAGCCTCATTTTAACTCCGCAGTCCAAAGCGGAGCCTAATAATTTGGCCACCAGAAAGAAAGGACATTTTAGGCATTGACTGTAAATTAAACCATCTGGCATGTTTAATGGCAATGCTGAGGTGCTGATTTCATGACAGCCAGAGTAGAAAATGTGTGTAACTAAGTCCCCAGGATCTTTCAGCTGCAGTAACATATACACCCATTTTAAAAATCGGTCAATTTAAGTGATTTATGGATGTAACTTTCTACTATAATTCATGAACATGTACTTCGGGTTAGCTAAAATGACTGGCTAGCACCAAGGATGAAATCATGACCCCATTTAAGTCAATGCAAAACTGCCCTTGACGTTGCTGGGACCAGGATTTCACCCCAACTGTGGAAAACATTCACTCCCTAATGAAAATAAAAAACCTGGTCATGGGTCACCTTCTGCTCCAAGTGGGGACTGAATTGCAAGGCACTGCTTGGCCAAAGGGGCAGCACCTGGTAGCAGTGCAGCCATCTGAAAGCTAGTTGCAATTCTCACTAGTTTTCAAGGAACTCTAGTGTTTGCCAAGGTTCAGGAATGTTGGTTGAGGCAGCGGATCACGGGCCAAATCCATCCCTAGGATAAGTACACCCAGCTTCCATTGACTTCAGCAAGAGCCCTGGACCTGCCTAGGTCAAAGCTGGATTTGTTCCTTGGAGCGAAGAGTGCATGCTTTACAGTGCTCAGAAGCACCCCAGCTGGCCACCCCAAGCCATATTGATGCATTAAGTCCTTGGCTGGAAGTGTGGCTGTTATAATGCAGTTTTGAGGGCAGAAAGGGAGTAAAATTGGGGTAATCTTGGGGTTTCAAGCTGGCTTCAAGGGCCCTTCCTTGTTTTTTTTAAAGCTTGAGTCTGCCTATTGTAGCAAGCAGACACAATTTCTAGCTGGAAGTGATAACAATATAGAAAAAAGAACTTGGAGCCATGTGTTATCTTTTATACTTTGTTTCCCTTCTCTTTGCCAATTTCCAGACAGAGAGAAAGAGCTCACAGGAATTGTTTTCTGCAGCTACAGCCTACAGGAGGTCTAAAAGGAGCATTAGAAAAATATATCAGAAAGGGATCATGTTGCAGGGAGCAGTGGCAACCAATGATGAGATCTTCAGTATCTCAGTCATTTTAGGTCAGGAACCAGGTGCTGCATTTTTTATTTCAACTGCTGCTTACCATTCCCTGCCTTCTTTAATGTGTAGGTCTGAGCTATACTGTTTTCACAGCCCTAGATGTTTTAAAATGCACTTTTAAAGTACTCGAACTATAAAGCACTCTTTTTAAAATACAGCTTTTTGCGCTCCCTGGGTGTCCTATGATGGTTCCTATATGAATACGCTGGTCTTAGATAACATTTTAAAAAGCTTCAGCAAGTTTAGCCCCACATATTCTTTTGCTTATAAACCTTTTTAACCTCTTCACCACAATGATCCCTAAACTCCTGATGTTCATCCCACTCTGAATGGGTTAGAAAAAGGACAGAGGCTGGGAAGGAAGGAAGCTTTCTTTTTTTAGCAGGAGGAAAGGCATACAACTCCACCAAAGAAAGGTAGACCTGAATGTATCTTAACATTTTAACCTCTTATTTCACTCATGCATTTTCTACTGGTAAGAACTGGTCTGTCTGGTTTATAGTTTATAATGGAATGCCTGGCAATTGTGACAGTTTTGAAAAGTGTACGGTACATGAAGGAAGTATCCTCTCACTGTACTATTTCAGGGGCTTTGTGTCTATTCAAAAATAATCCAGAACTTTTCAAACGGAGAGACATCTACATGTTATTGGAACATGTGCTCAAGTCACCATCTGAACAACGCCAACAAAGAGATCAGGGAGAGCTAGGAACATGTTGTTCTAAGGGCTTATGTGTATTGGAAACCCCCACCCCTCCCGCTGCCCAACCCCCGCCCAAAAAAGAAAATAGACCAGTAAAAGAACATAAGCGAAGCGAAGCTTCCTGTGTGCTATAGGAAATATTGCTGGTGATTCAGTAGTGGTGACACTCTTTGCGCTGATTTAGCATTGAACCAGCCCACCTAGGAGTATGTCCTGTGCTGCTAGTGAAGAAAATCAATGGTAGTTTGGCACCTAAGTGCCACTCACTATGAATAAGGGTGGCAGGATCAGTCCTCAAAGGATTTTTGGTTTTCGTAGTATGACAGGGAATTCAATGGAGCCATCCAGACTCAAAAACATACATAATGCCCTAATCAAAGACACCAGTCTCTGTAAGAGAGGCTGAGTTAGTACTAGGTCAGACCAGAAATATATGGCCAAATTTTTCCAATGTGGATTCCTAAAGTTAGGCCCCTTGTTCCTATTTAGAGACCTAAATAAAAGCAGTCTTATTTTCAGAGAAACCAATTCCATTGACTTTAGCGAGAGAGCTGTGGGTTCTTGGCACCCCCTAAATTTATTAAGATACCTAAATAGACACATAGGGGCCTGATTTCAGTCACCCACATTTGACAACTTTGGCTTCATGTATTCAATTAGTTTGCTTAAGTTATACTTTGTGCACTTACTCAATTTTCACATGCAAATGGGTGATCATCAGGAAGCTGGATATCCCAGGTTAAAGGCCAAAGTGAAAAATTGACCTTTATTATTTTCAGCCAGCTTTTGCCCCCTTAATTCTTATCTTGGGCATGTCTAAACACCAGTCTCTCTTCAGTCAAAGCTATATATTTCTTTGCTTCCTAATTCAAGGTGACATTTTTTGTTGTCTTTCAGTATTTCATGTTCAGATAATCATATGCAGTGAAAAGTACTGTCCCAAGTCTTTCCTGTAATCCTCATAGGTGTTAGTTGCTTGTGTGTTTCCAAACAACTTCTAATTCCTCTGCTATGCTATGGAAAAGTAGAGTCCCCAAACACCTCCAATTTCTCTCATAGTTTTAGTATTAATTTAATGAAGATTTGGACAGTTTTCCTTCACTCCTCCATTAGTGAAGATGACAATTTTCACTTGTTTAATGCAATGTCGACCAGTTTCCCAGACAAGGACGTGGCCCACCCATCAGATTCTTGACAAATGATTGATTTTACCTAGTAATGCCTGTGCACAAGCTAATGCAAACATTTACAGACAAGTAAACTAATTAACTTCCAGTGTATTTTCCATGGCAACTGGAACAAAATCACCACAAGGTCAACACTGTATTCATCACTGCCCCATGCACTTGTCTGAGCAAGTCTCGTGTATTGGAGGTGGCCTGGGGTCATGCTGCCCTTTTATTTCTATGTAGTTGATTAAGAGAAATAGTCTCCTCCAGAGCTGTCTCTGCCTCCTCCTGCTCTTAGGCGGTGCTGTGGAGAGGAACATACACTCCCAGCATGTTTCTCTCAAGTCCACCATCCCCATTTTTACTGCAGAACCCCTTCTCCTAGGAGGAGCTCCCTGGCTGTGGAAGTGAGGCTAGATTTTCTCCTTAGCCACAAACTCAAACATATAAATACATGCCAGTGGAAGAGAGGAACGAGAGGATGTGTGTCTTTAATTGCTCTTGATTCACTTACCGGCACCTCAGCCCAGGGCAGGGGAAAACCTAGGTAACTATTCAATTGATGGAGGTTTCTATATTCCTGTAAAGGTGGGGAGGCTGGAGCTGATTCTTTTCTCTAGATGCAGGCCTGGTGACAGCTTCTACCTGGCAGTGGAACCCCTGAGACCAGGTAGAGCTGCCAAGATCTGAGGTGGCTGAGTCTAAAAACATATGCAGGTCAGAAGATTAGAGAAGGGGAGGAAAGTCAAAAAATCAGCAGTATATAAGGATACGATTATATATCTGTATCTCCCTTCTGTATTTAGACTGCTATTAGCAATCGTAGACAATGACAATGAAATCAGAAGTTTAGACAATTAGAATTACAGGCCTACAAAAACTGAGAAATAGATGCAATTTAGGGTCTTCCCAAAACCTGATTTATTTTCCAATATTTACATTTTCATTTCAAATTAAGAGTGAAGTAGTCTTTTTGGTTGTGTGGATAAACTTGGCAATGTAAAAGCAGTGCACCGTTATCTCTTTGGACCAGAGAGGCTGAAACAATAGACTCAGATGCACATGACCCCTCCATAATTATTTTGCTGCGGTGCTTGCATGAGGGCAGAATGACCCAGTGGTCTGAGCACAGAGATGAGGGTCAGTAAATTAAATTCTAATCCCACCTCTGATATGTACTCCCTCCGTGACATTAGACAAGTCACATAATCTATGTGGCTAAAAATCCCTTTGTGCAAAATGGAAATAATACTACAGAGCTATCCCATCACGGAAGGATACTTATCTGTGATAATGTCGGAGGATTGCACCATACTGTAAAGTGCATTGAAGATAAACATTAATTATTAACCATACAGGAAACAAGAAACTCATGTGTTTGGCTAATGTAGTAGGGTCTCCTGTAAGGTTATACCTACCATCTAGAAATGCCTTAAAAAGATATGCAGCTAAATGCAGCTATTATTTATGCCCTTTGAAGTTAGTGGGGGAGGAATGGAGAATTAGTCAGAATACGGTTTGGACTAAAAAAAGGTGTATAGCACTTTAATTTCTTTTTGCTGACAGACTGAAGAAATCATTAGCCTACAGCTGCGTCTCTCAGAGACCAGACTAGATAGGACTGTTCTTCTTCTTTTTTTTTTTTTTTTGCCTTGCAGCAGCAAGAGAAAGACTAGAGAGAGAAGCTAGTAGAGTAGCCATTCATTTAGTTTAGTTGCTTGAACTGAAGGTAGGGCAGCATATAACACCAGGGAGAAAGAGCCAAGCCACAAGTAAATATGTAGTGGTGGGATTTTTTTAAGAGCAGCAAGAGTTTTAACAAAACAGAGAAAATGGCTGGTGAGAAGCAGAGAAGAAAATTATATATTTATAACACCCACAGTGTAGTAGGTGGCTTACAGAACATACAGCTAGACACAATCCCTGTTTTAAAGAGATTAGAATCCAGTGACAGGCATGATGGAACAAGTGAGAGTTATAAACAACAGGAGAGGAAGTAGGAAAATTGGTGGATGAACGTTACAAAAATTCTGTCTTGTTATTTAGTTGTGATGTACATGTCTTATTCTAAAACGTTCCCCCCTACATTCCTTCTATTAAACTCCCTTTCCCAGGCAAAGTATTGCACTTCCCAACCTTTCCATCCTACTTTCCCAATCCCCCTACATACTCCCTCACCATACAGAGATGCTGTGTTCTCATGCTACCCACTCACCCAAGACATACCATCATGCAAACATAATGATCGGACATGCACACACAGAGCATATGCTATCTTCTCCCTGAACCAAAATTCTGAATTCTCTGACATGGAAATAAAATCGGAAAGGCATTGACTGGGACAGTCACTGTGTTGCAAACACCTACTGGTTACAAATCCATAGATACAAGTATGATTTTTTTCTTAAAGAAATGTTTCTCATAACTTTTCCTGAGGAAAAAAATACTTTTGTCTTAACTGAACATACATTAATGTAACAGAAAAGACTATTATGATTAATAATTATAATTATCTAACTGTAGGAGTTATAATACCCATTACATCATCACCAAACACACAGTTGAATGTTCATTTATAGAAATAAGGCTGTGTAAACTGTGAATATGCCAACAGTAAAATATTCTATTTAATAGTCTCTCACTTATTCAGATATTAATAAGGGGTCCAGTCCTGCCGCCTATACTCACTCTGAGTGTTAAATTGTCCTGGAAGTAGTTTGATTAGCTTTACCACCTTACTGTGATATCCCAGTGAAATCAATGGAGCTTCTCAAAGAGGAAGCATAAGTAAGGATGGCAGAAATAGGCACAAAATGAAGATGATTTATAATGGTAGGGTAAATTGCCTGTATAATACTTGCAGCTAAAGTTGAGAGGTAGCATTGTCCAAAGAATAGGACACTGATCTGAAAACTAGAAGACCTAAGTTTGGTTTACAGCTCTCACACTGGCTTGCTATGCAAACGTAGACACATCACTTCTCTTTCTTCTTCCAACCTTTGGCTTTATTTACTGGGTCTACATTGATGGTGGCAAATTTGCTGCCGTCAGATCGATTGCTCTGGATCAACTGAGCGGTCTGTGTAGACCCGCTCAGTCAATCCAGCAATCGACGTAGGAAAACCACCCCAGTAAGTGGCGTAATACTGCGTCAAAGGGAATGCTGTTCCCTTTGGCACAGCGCAGTGTGGACGGCATGCGGAACAGATGCAGTGAAGTCGACAGGAGATACGCAAGTGATTTACGTCACTTGCTTATCTCCCGTCGACTGCCACCGAATCTGGAAGGTAAATGTAGACCGAGCCTTAGACTGCAAATTCTACATGGCAGAGATTGTCTCTCAAATGTAGGGCCTAACACAATGGGGGCCTCAAAGTCAGTTCGAGCTTCTCTATGCTGATGGAATCTATGTAATACATAATAATAAAGTGTGTAAACTTCTGGAGTAGCTGACAGGAGCCCTTGAGGTCCTATGGAATTTTTTTATTGTCTTTAAAACTTGGTCTAGCAGCAATAAAGCCTAATAACACCATTCCCAGGGACTAGTTAATATCAGTGATTCACAATCAAGCTGGAAGGGCATATTGAGTGGGGTCTCACAGGGATCACTTCTGCATCCAGTTCTGTTCAGTATCTTCATTGGTGATTTAGATAACGGCATAGAGAATACACTTATAAACTTTGCAGACTATATCAATTTAGGAGGGGTTGCAAGTACTTTGGAGGATAAGATTAAAATTCAAAATGATCTGGATGAAACTGGAGAAATGGTCTGAAGTAAATAGAATGAAATTCAATAAGAACAAATGCAAAGTACTCCACTTAGAAAGGAACAATCAGCTGCAAACATACAAAATTACTACCTAGGAAGGAGTACTATGGAAAAGGATCTAGGAGTCATAGTAGGTCATAAGCTAAATATGAGTCAACAGTGTAACACTGTTGCCTAAAATGCAAAAAACATTATGGAATGTATTAGCAGGAGTGTCATAAGCAAGAAGGACATAGGAAGTAATTTTTCTTCTCTATTCTGCTCTGATTAGACCTCAACTGGAGTAATGTGTCCAATTCTGGGTGCCACATTTCAGTTAAGATGTGGACAAATTAGAGAAAGTCCAGAGAAGAGCAACAAAAATGATTAGAGGTCTAGAAAGCATGACCTAATGAGAGGAGATTGAAAAAAATTGGGGTTGTTTAGTCTAGAGAAAAGAAGATTGAATGGGGATGTAGTAACAGTTTTCAAGTATATAAAAGGTTGTCACAAGGATGAGGAAGAAAAATTGTTCCCATTAACCTCTGAGGATAGGACAAAAAGCAATAGACTTAAATTGCAACAAGGATGGTTTAGATTGGACATTAGGAAAAACTTCCAAACTGTCAGGGCGGTTAAGCACTGGAATAAACTGCCACGAGAGGTTGTGGAATCTCCGTCATGGGAGATTTTTAAGAGCAGATTAGACAAACACCTGTCAGGTTTAGTCCCAGCTTGAATGCAGGGGACTGGACTAGAAGACTTCTGGAGTCCCTTCCAATCCTATGATTCTATGATATCTGAGCTAATATATATATATACTTTTGATTGACATTCCTTTTGTTTTACAGTGACATCTGGTATTAAAATGGAAGGGTTGTTACCAGATTTACCCATCACCTTGGGGTACGCTCATTTATTAGAGTTACTTTCTTTAGGGGTGGGAGGTTGTAATTCTATTAATGTACTGCTTGTGTTACTTGTGTTTGTATATGGCGCTTTACTTCTCCCTTCTGCATGTCCCCTCCCAATGGAGCTACCCTGTAGGACCTAAGCTAGGGGGAGTGGTAGATACCCTGGAAGGGAGGGATAGGATACAGAAGGACCTAAACAAATTGGAGGATTGGGCCCAAAGAAATCTGATGAGGTTCAACAAGGACAAGTGCAGAGTCCTGCACTTAGGATGGAAGGATCCCATGCACAGCTACAGACTGGGCACTGACGAGCTAGGCAGCAGTTCTGCAGAAAAGGATCTGGGGGTTACAGTGGATAAGAAGCTGGATATGAGTCAACAGTGTGCCCTGATTGCCAAGAAGGCTAATGGCATATTGGGCTGCATTAGTAAGAGCATTGCCAGCAGATTGCGGGAAGTGATTATTCCCCTCTATTCAGCATTGGTGAGGCCGCATTTGGAGTATTGTGTCCAGTTTTGCACCCCCCCCCAACTACAAAAAGTATGTGGACAAGTTGGAGAGAGTCCAGTGGAGGGCAACAAAAATGATAAGGGGGCTGGAGCACAAGACTTATGAGGAGAGGCTGAAAGAACTAGGCCTGTTTAGTCTGCAGAAGAGAAGAATGAGGGGGGATTTGATAGCAGCCTTTAACTACCTGAAAGGGGGTTCCAGGGAGGATGGAGCTAGGCTATTCTCAGTGGTGGTAGAACAAGGAGCAACGGTCTCAAGTTGCAGTGGGGGAGGTCTAGGTTGGACATTAGGAAAAAATTTTTCACTAGGAGGGTGGTGAAGCACTGGAATGGGTTACCTAGGGAGCTGGAGGCATCTCCAGGTTTTTTAAGATGCAGCTTGACAAAACCCTGGCTGGGATTATTTAGCTGAGGTTAGTCTTGCTTTGAGCAGGGGGTTGGACTAGATGACCTCCTGAGGTCCCTTCCAACTCCAATATTCTATGATTTTATTATTCTAAGTTTCCTAGGGCTGGGTTCCTTCAGCCTGAGACTCAAATATACACCCACAGATACACACACACATTCACAGATTAACAGAGCATGTCTGAGCAGACCAGGTTTATCAGCAATCTCAGCTGACCCCTTATATGTCTCTGAACTCAGCAGGCTGGTTTGAACAGCACTTTCTAGCTGCCCCCTTTATATGCCCCTGGCACCACACAAGAATGGAGTAAGTCTTGAACAGTCTGGGTCAAAACAGCACTTTCCAGTTGCCACCCTTATGTGCCCCTGCACTCCACAGGCAGGGCAGAGCAGCACTGCCAAGCTGCCACCCATATGCCACAGGTTTCACATGTCACTTTCCCCACTCTCACTCTACAGTGGTTCTAACAGTAACCCCCTTGATGAGCAAACCCCACAGAATTTTGGGCTCTACAGAGATCTTTGGCTGAGGTAAAAGAAGTGTTGCTGCAGAGCAAGATAGGGAAGCCAAGAACACGAAGGAGTAAATGAAGTTTGGAGAGAGTTTGGCAACCAGCTTGATTATAAAAGTTATTTTATTGCCAGGTATATAAAACTTATGATTCTAATAGTACAAGGAGAGAAAAACAACCAGTTACAGTATTGCACAATTTCAGTTGGGGTCCTGGGGAAATCTAGCCCAGGTTTGATTACAAAAGTCAGCTTTAGAAAGTTATACCTGGACTAAGAGAGAGAGAGCAAAAGAGAGATCAAATTAGGTCTGAGAGAAAAAGTGGGCTTAACCAGAAAAGAGAGGGAGAGAGAGAGTTGGGGTTTCACCACTCAGCGCAGCTTGAACCAGTCGAAGGTTCCCCGGAGACAGGCTGTTCAGTTTAGGGTCCGAAGTGCTTGAGAGCTCCCAGCACGATGACTCAGGAAAAGGGGAAGTTCCAATGGATCTGATGCAGCTTTTGGATCCAGGCATCAGAAGAGAGGTTTGAACTTGGGTAGGGGGTTTTGTAGGGAAGAAACAATGGTTCAAGGGAGAACACTAGGTTTGTTTATGGGTAAATGATGAATCAGGGGAGTACACCAGAATTGCTTTGTTTATGCTGGACAACAGGAACTGATCATTCCTGGCTATGGGCAGTGTTCCTTCCAGGAAGTTCACAATGCAATCAGGCAGATTCAGTGTTTTGGACATCAATAAAGGATCTATGACTAGAATTGCTCAGATAACTGCTGAAGCTGGGAGTGTGGAGGTGTGCGTTCATTAACATCTAGAGCAGAGATCTCCCATCATGCCGTGCTTCTCTGCTTTGCTGATCCCAGAGTTCAGTGCAGTCCCTGCCTTGAAACTTGTCTCTCCATTTGGTATGCTAATAGAGCTGTTTCCTTGTTCCATCTTTGATGTAGATGAGGCTTTCTGTTTTCCATTCGGTGTGCTAATCAAGATGCCTCCTTCTTACATCTTCAAGGTAGATGAGGCAAGGGGAGTTGCCTTAATCCTGTCACCCTTGTTTGCAGAGGGTTAGTTGTGTCTCCCACTGCCTTTTCATTGCTTTTTGTAAATCCATCTCTGATTGGTTCTGGTTCAAGCAGAGGCTGGGTGGGGGCATTTCAGGTGAGTCGGAAAACACGGGTTTTGCGCCCTGGTTCCCCAAGAACACATAGCAAACAGGTAAAGCCAAGCAGAATAGGACCACCCCCCACACAAAAAACCCCCAAACTGACAGAAAACCTGCAAGTTTTGAATAGATTCACAGATTTAGTGTGAAAAATCCCTGAAGATATTTCTTGTCCTTGGGCAAGAAGATTCTCTCTTGCTATTTTTTTCCAGGCTACAAGAAATATTAAAGATTGGGTATTAGTCATTTTTTCCCCCTGTTAAACAAGATAAATCACTTTTGCGCTGTGGCTTTATGAAAACTGTACCTTATGCCACACACCAAATAGCTTCTTGTAATGTTACTGAGTGAGGTGTTGGGTGCAAAACTACTTGAAAGATTACATATTTATCCAACAAGGATAAATCCTCAAGCCTGTATTAGATTTCTGGCAGTACCTGTAAGCTCAGCCCTGCCCATACACCTGCATAAAGTGGCTATTTTTCTTCTTTGGCTCATGTGGATTATCTGCATTGTGAGCTGTGCATTAATAAAAGCAGAGCAAGCACTTTCTGTATTCCCTCTTTGTATTAAGAAATAAATGGGAACTTGGATAGTTTGCTGCCTTTGAGGAAATACTAAGAACTAACAGATGTAACTATTCTGTCAGGTGTTAATGGCAGCAAAAAGGGCCTGGTTCAATTTTCTAGGGGTTTCCTTAAAGACTTATCTAAAACCAGCTCAAGCCCCCATTTAGACACCTGGGAAAGAAACTATATACACCACCTCGGGCACCCTTGATGGGTAATTCTTCCTCACTTGCAAGCACTGAGTCCAGCAATTACAACAGAGAGAACTTTATTGGGGGACGGGGGGAGGGGAGGAGATGATAGCAGAATGAATTTGGGAAAACCCACTATTAATAAATTAACAAATGCTATGATGTAAGACTCCCACACCCCAGGCTGTCTTAACCATAGTCTCAGCGTCAGTCCTTTAGCTGTTGTGAGTGGCTGTTGTGTTCTGGCCGCTTCTGGTTCCCCAGCTCCCCACTCACAGTTAGCTGTCATAGGTGGGAGAAGTTTGAGGATTCTAGCAAGTCACTGTTACCTGGGATGCTCTAGGATCCAGGATGACCCATCTGGAATTATTTCAGCTTCAGTTACTAGGAAGAGAGGCCTACATCAGCATCCACTGGGTAGGCTGCTGCTCTGTCTACAGTTTCAGACCATCCATACAGTTACTGTGCCATCCATCCCCGCACAAGTGCCACTGCTGCTGCTCTGAGATGTCCGTCACCTCAGACAAGCTGCTGCCACCTCTGCTCTGCACTGTCCACCACCAAGCTGCTACCAGTGCCTGGAAGCTGCCGCAGCTCTGCACCATCCACTGTTCAGTGGCCTCACCACAGCAAAAGTGGCATCTAGGACCCTTGACAGAAGCCTCACTGCCAGAGAGGCCCCGTCACCAAACAGGAGTCTTTTTAACTCTGTGCAGGGTCCCTTACCCAACTGCACCTGACAGCAGTCTTGGCCAGGTGACCGCAGGCACACTTAATGTCAGTGCATTTTCCAACAAAGTCAGTTGCTTTTTATTGCCCCCGAACTCAAAACTTACCTGAATTTTAACCAAATTCCCCAAACTGTCATCACTAAAATGCAAATGAGGCCTGGGCCATTCAGTCAAAATCCCGTTTGCTCTCCAGCAGATGCTGGCAGACAACTCTCTCTCCAGTGGAGCCATCTGCCATTCTTAAGCAGCTCTTGGTTGCTCTTCTCCCATGTCATCTACAGGCGACAGCACTGAGCTTTCTTTCTCTCTCAGGCTCCAGGCCACAGGACTACTCGAACACAGAAGTAAAGCGCCATGCTGATCATGACTGGATAAAGTATAGCACAACAAAGTGATATAAGGGGAAAATGTATTTAATGAAACAATAGCCACTGGGTGCTATTGAGCAGCTCATGAAGATGGCCATGATCTGGATTCCTTCCTCCTTAGCCACAGGAAAAGCAATTTGCAGTGAAAATGGTTTAAATTAGATCTTTTGATTAGTCTTAGTCCTCCCTTAAGTTTTGAGTTATATCTATCAGAAATAAAAGAAATCAGAGGCACTAAACTAAACTTTCATCCTGCATCCCCCATGGTAACTACTTTGATCTTTCTGTTCCCACCCACCAAACCCGTCATAGTCCCAGCTTTGACAAGGGTATAGAGCCTTGAAAAACTCTCAGGCATGACACACTGACTCATTGGTTATCAACAGAATGATGCTCTTACACGGGACTATTTCACTGACTGATTAGAAATTTGAACAGTTAAGTGTCAAGGAGAGGCTCTGCTCTTGAGGGGAGAGTTTAGAAGCAGCGGCTGGGAAGAATGGCACACAGTTTGTGGAAATGGTAAATGACAGCAACAATATCAAGGTTAAGATGGACAAGTGGAGATGTGAACATTTGTAGATAGGAAGAGCTAGTCTGTGGTCCTTCACTTCCTTGTTCTTTGAATAATCCTGCTGAAACCAATGGGGTATATGCGAATATGCTAGTACTTCACATGTTGTAGGGAGCTGGCTCTGACTGATTAAAAGTAATTTCTTATAAACTCAAATCACTGAGATTTGAGAATCACTCATTTGCTACCAACTATACTTCAGTCTGATTTTGTCATTCAGTACCTCTTCCTGAAAAGAAAAGAAAATGAATAATTCTTATTTTGTATTAGTGTAATGCAGGATATAACTTTCTATTTCTTGAAAATCTTAACTTTTGGGGGCTTGAAAGTATCTTAACTGTATACTTTTCTATGGCCTCCATTCAGCAGAGCACTTAAGCACATGCTTACCTTTGAAGGGGACTTGTCCCATTCTTAAGTGCTTTGCTAAATGTGGACCTACACTGCCATGTTTTTGCAGCTGGATTGTGACCAGTGGTTTTTTATTAATTTATTTTTCTGCTGTCTAGATCAAATGTGACATGTGGTCACTGAAGAACTAATTTTCCTTTCTCTCTCTGTTTTGTTTTAATCTCCTTAAGCTGTGAAATATTTTACAATTAATACAATACAATTTATATACACAAATGTATATATATATAAATAAATAATACAATTTATATATATAGAAAGCTCAAGAAATAATTTAAAAATAACTAACTACTTGCAAATCTATACCTTAAACTTGCATTTTTCATGCACTAGCAAAAGCTAAATCAATATGTATATATATTTCTTTAAAAGAGTAGGCTTGTATTTGAACATATATAAAAATAATCAAGTCAAAACTTATCAGGTCCATACCTTTCCGCATCGACCTGTCTCCTGAAGCAAAATTATTAGATAGATTGTTGTACTGAACTGTATTTTGCTTTAAAAATTCTGTTGCTCTGATTTGTTTTTGCAAGTTGCCCAGATAAAGCTGTCTCTTTTCATATATTTGGCTGTTCAGCCTCATTTGATTTAGCTCATTGAGTGCTCATGCCAATTCACACATAGGCCAACTTTGAAAAGCAAAGTGCTAATTGAAAAAAACCATCACTGCCCCAGGCTATCAGTTGACTTGATAGAAAGGCTGATTTTACTGACAACATTATCAGCTGAAGTTTCCAACCCAGAAACTATGAAAACATGAACATTTGAACTGAGGCATCCTTGTGATGCAATTTTTCAACCATACTGTCTGTTGAGTTGCCAGGGTTTAATAGTCTGCCAATGACATTTCAACTTTTAGAGTTCAGTATATCCATGTCAGATTCAATTCAAATAATCACAGGTCATCTTAAACACTACAATTGTAATCTTTATCTTTATTTTTGTAGTAGAGCT
Organism: Mesoclemmys tuberculata; assembly: GCA_007922155.1. Taxonomy (NCBI): domain Eukaryota; kingdom Metazoa; phylum Chordata; order Testudines; family Chelidae; genus Mesoclemmys; species Mesoclemmys tuberculata. Next base: position 12,170,018 of record ML675618.1, read on the forward strand.
CTTTCAGATACAGGGATTCATCTACACTGGAGATTTGTGCAAGAACTTAAAAAGAGAGAAAGGGTTCCTGGACTACTTCATAATTATGAGGCCTTGTTTGACTTCTAAAAGAACAGTTTACAAAAGCTCCTCAAAGTGAAAGCCCAAAGGTAGCGTAACCTCACACAGGGAGGTGACAATCAGTCACAAGGGGAGGTCACAGAGGTGACAGATAATAGAATTTAAAAAACCCTGCATAGAAGCTGCATGACTCAACATACTGAGAGTGGAGTGAGCTCAGTGATCTGAGCAATTTAATGTCCCAGAGCAATGAAATGATAAGTCGGTTTCACACAATGGACCTGTCAATAATCTTCATCATCATATCATAAAGAAGAACTGTGAAAAGTTTTACTTGGTAGGTTTCAAAATTTTCAATGTTCAGGTGCTAAGTGGTAATTAAATCCAGTGCGTTATTGTGGCATATGGGGTAATCAAATGATGTATTATTCAGAAAGGGCAACTTCAGCATTCATTCTGCATGGTTTAAAGAGCACAATCAAGTTGATATTGTCATTGCTAAAGAGCATTAAGACTTACTGGAGAGGAAAGGAAGTTTGGTACAATAAGTATGTCCCTCTTATTTTATCTCAACCCCACTTCACTTGATTTTTGCTCTAGCCTGTAACAGCTTATCTCTAGATTCAGTAGAAATGCTGATCTTTCTCATTAATTCATTTATGTTGTTGAGCCTTACTTCATGAAAGTGTGTTTTTCTTTGTTGATATGTGTGTTTATGTGCATACATGTGTGTAATTTTTAAATTATTATTTTGCATAAAAATCATTTTGACACTTCTAAGAATAAAATTAAAATGAATTTCTGAGTGTATGTGTTGCTATTAATTAAAGCTAAGGTCCATAAAGGATGACAGAATATTTAAGAATCAGCTAAAGGAAGGATAAATAGAAAAGAGAGAACCAAGCCCACACAGTGTTCCATGTTATATATACACATTATAGAAGAAGACTATATACTTAGTCTTTGGTAGATTGTAGCACTTGTTTCAGTTTGAAGAGTTTTTCTTACAGTCCTCTCTCCTGGATATAGCTGGATGCAGTACGGTCCTGGTTCTGTGTAATGAGCATTGATATATGTTAGCTCTCAAGGCTGAGGTAGTCTGAATAATTGAACCATGTTACATAAAACGTATTTTGTTATCATCATAGATAATAAGTACATTTAGCAAACTTACATAATTAATCAGTTCAGATTTTCTAGTGTCAGATGTCGATTTTGCTTTGGCTAGCCACAAATTTAGGATAAGCTTATCAGTGAAAATAAGGTAATAACATCAATTTTACATCCACTAGTACAAGAACTTGTTATATTTGCTAATACCTAACAAACAGAGAGCTGGAGTAAAAGTTATTGAGGAATTTGCCATTTCTATTACACAATTTTGAAATCAGTCTCAGAAATTATACATAATGGAGCAATGAAATAGGGTTGCTATAGAGGAGTAACATTCCATACAGTTATATAGTAGTTATATGCCATATTTTCTGAAATGAACTCCATATTTGAGTACCTGCAAATGTGAACCTACATTCCAAAATCTGCAGCATTTTTTCTTCTGCTTTCTATTGCACTTGGCTCTAATTTTATGTCAGAATACCAGATGTCACTGTAAAACAAAAGGAAGGTCATTCAAAAGCATATATATTAGCTTATTAAACTAAATTACCTTTGCCATTGCAAGAACAAGTTTTAAAGAAAATCTTCAAAGTTCCACAATGCCACAAAAGGCTTTGCAAACTGCACTACTTCTAGCCTAAGTTTTAAGATGATAGCAAACACCTTTATTGCCTGACTTAGTGAATTAGTATTCAGCAGAATATTTCACTATTTTCATATTCAAAACTCTCAGCTTTATTCCTAGGAATGTCCATTCAAATGAATGCAGTACTAGCATGTGGTCAGGAAGGCACTGAAACAGCTCTTATGATCAGATAAATATGTTAAGTAGTTTGACCTTTAGTTAGAGCACCATGTAGTTTCAAATCCATTCTCTAGTTTATGCCCTTTCTTATGTAAAAGCTTGAATGTAGATGTGCAGTCTGCATTTGTGTCTGCAGTTTGGTTAGTCAGGTGCATAGGAACTAGAAATGCATATATAAACTTTGGCTGGTCTACACTGAAAACTTACCTCAGCAGAGCTACGTCTCTCAGGGACGTGAAAAATCCAGAAGAGCTTCTCCTGTCAGCATAGTTAATCCACCTCCGAGAGAGGTGGTAGCTACGTCAATAAGAAAAGCTCTTCCGTCAACATAGCAGTTCGGTATAACTGTGATACTCAGGACTGTGGATTTTACACACCCCTGAGCTATGTAGTTATATCGACGTAAGTTCATAGTGTAGATCTGGCCTCAATGTGCACACCCACATCCAGAAACACTAGCAGGAGAAAGGAGTGTGAAACTGTAAACTTCCAATTTTTTAAGCTAGGTCAATGCATCTTTGAAAATTTGGCCGTATATATTTATTTTCTTTTGTGTAACCTTACACAATAAATTACAGATTTGCTCTAATTATAGAAGTTAGAGATGGAAAATACCTATTAGATTATCTAGCCTAGTTCCCTATCAGTACAAATTGAAATTCCTTTGTTTCTTAAGGCTTAGTTCATGACCCCTGGTTTTCATTTCTGGTCTTTATCACATGGACAAACATTACTGTATTAAACCATATTTTTTCTAATCCTTTCTGGCTTTTTCTCTCCTACAGTTTTAAGCAGTGGCGGCATAGGATCAGTGGAATCTTCCTAAAATGTTGTCTCCTTCCTTATCAGTATTATGTTATTTAACCCTCAATCTCAGATTTTCCCATTATTTTAGTTCTAGTTTGTCTGAAAATTCAAATCCTTTCAACTGGCATGAATTGAAAGAGCATATCTTCAAGATCCCACTTGACCAACCAAAAGAAAATGCAGTCTATCTCTCTTTGTTTCCAGGTAAGAATTTAGAATGGCTTTTTAAAAATCTCAGATTACTTTTCTCATATATTGTGTATTCCAACATGCCCAGTCATAGCAGGCTCATTATCAGGTCTCTTGTTTAATTTAGTCTGCTTAGTGCTGTTGAATCTTGTTGTTAATTTTTTTTTCTTTCCCGTCACACAACAATCTCACCATTGGTGAAATTCTTTCCTGTGCCTAGAGCCAGCTCAAGGCCTGTGCATTACTTGAGCAATATTCTGAGGGTTTAAATTCAATTTAGGTGCCTGTACTAGCCCTCTATAGAGGGGTGGATTTCATCTATTAGGAGGAAATTCCTTGTAGCTGGAAAGCTCACACATTGCTATGCATTCAGGCAATTCAGACTTCCAATCCCCTTCACTATAAATGCAGCTCACAATGAATGAGCCCCATGGTAATATGATGCTTAAGATTGGCTTGTACAGGAGAGTAACAGTGGTTTGTTACAGAATTTCAGGAAAGTCTGGAAGACCAGTTTATCTAATTGCTTCAGTATGTGCCTTAAACCTAGAGGTTTGCAAATTTTAAAAAGTCAGCTGAAATCAGCAGTTCTGGTAATATCTGAGAGCTAATTAAATGTGGGAAGGGGCTATCAGGAAAGTGAATACATGGCAGTACAAATGAAAGGGCTATTTGAAAGTAAATGGGTTACAATTTTGGTAGTTGCTATTTACTTATGTAATGGTAGCATTGTGTATTAGAGCCTGTTTACAAAGACTTGATGAAAAATTGCCTGTTTTGGGAAAAGGAAAGATTTTATTTCTTTTGAATGTTTTTTGTTTTCAGCAAACAGACAAACAAACAATTTTTGGATTACAAAAACCAAATTCAGTTTTTGAAAACCAGACATTTTTAATGATAAAACTGGAAAATACTTAGTCCAAATTTCCAGCCCAAAATTTCATTCTTTTCATAGAAAATATTTACAATGTTCTGACTAGCATTTTTTTTTTTTTGCGGCCCTGCTGCTTGCATGCTGATAATGTTGTGGCTGGGCTCCCAAATGAAAGGCTGAATGTTTCACATCTTTGTGCAGGAGATAGGGATAAACCTTCTTCACCTCCCCTTTTTTTATACCTTTGCAAGACCCAGTCACCACTGTAGTGATTTTTTCCTTTGGGTGCCCGAGGAAGTTCCTCTCATTCCAAGGGGACAGGATGTAGGGTAGGAAAGAGTAGTTTAGGTGCACCAGGAAGGGATTGTGCTTCTTTGAGGTATAATCCTAGTCCAACCTCCCCGTTGGCAGTGCAGGTTCACAGGACAGGACAGGACAGTGCCTCACAGGCTCGGCCCTGATGGTAGCAGCTAAACAAGGGTGGCTTTATTTGAAAAATTCCTGGCAATAGTGCACGTGCTAAACAATGGCAACTGTTAATTGAGCACAGCTTCCTAACAAAAATGTACATTATACAGGCTGAGGATAAAATGGAGGAATTTGTAGAGACCTGGAGAACATTTTAGAAATACATATGAGGACAGAGATAATTAAAAACAAGAGAAACCACAACAATGGTGCAATAAAGCCACTTAAGAATTGAACAGTGACCTCCGTAAAATATATCGACTTTTGTTTTTTTCTGTCTTGTGAAAAAATTGAGGAGAGAATAAAAATGCTTCTGCTTTCACCACATTTCCCCTCTATCCTCCCATTTTGCCACTAGTGAAAAATATTTTTGCTCAGCTCCACTTTAATTTGCTCCATCACCCCCTCATTCATTTCCCTTTGTTGTATAATCCAATCTTCTGAATCACCATCAGTGATATCTAATATTTGACACCTGTTCGACCCTGCTACTTCATCCATCCTTTTGCCACGCTTCCTTCCTCTTTTACTACCTGTCCTCACAATTACCTATTCATTATCTTTCATGTTATCCTGTTTCTTCTGCGCTTTATCTCTCCTGCACTCATCTTTTCAAACTGTGCAGCTGGCTCTTCTCTTCTGTCACCTCTTTGGAGTCTAAAACCAGCCATGTGTCATCAAAGAAATACCTCTTATTCATTGATTTTTTTCCTGAGTACATCAGCCTGTCTCTTTATTTCTGCTACTGAATCTTTCAATACCATAAACGACAACGTTTGTCAATGCTCAGTGTTCTTTTACCACCTCAGCCCTTCAGAGGCAAAAATGTTTTGCACTCAAATTGCCTTATACCTACCTGAAAGTCTGTTGCTACTTCTGAAAAAGCATAATAAGCTAAAGCTAATGAATAAGGATGAGCTACCATGGCCATTATTGAAAGTCAACATTTGCCTAGAGATTGGACGCAATGGTAGCTGAGGAACCAAAAGCTGGTTCTAAGCTACTATTAAGGTCTAGTCTACACTAGAAGCACTACAATGGTACTGGTCCACTGATGCCCAAGCACTACTGCAGCATATCTGGTGAAGACATTCTATGCCAATGGGAGAGAGGTCTCCCATCAGCATAATAAAATTACCTCCATGTGAGGCAGTAGCTATGTCAGTGGGAAAAGCTCTCCTGCCAACATATACATTATACTGACATAAGTGGCAGTGTGTTCAAACCCTAAAGATAGAGAAATAATAGGATATCTCAGGAAACAATCTGAGATAATTGATGACAATTCTTGATTTTTTTTATGGCATCTTCAGTACCTTTTAGAGCTTCAAATAGTTGTAAATAAGTGATTTTGGATGCACCCACCCTTCAAAAATCAGGCCCTTTTACAGTATTCAAAAACAGAGGCGCTCAAAATCACTAGTCACTTCTGAAAACAATGTTGGAGAAAATTTTCTAAAAGTTGGTTTGGAATTATACTTGCTTTCTGGTTAGCAGCAGCTTTTCTGACTTCCGTCTTTATGAAGATAGCAAAAAAAAAATTTCTGTTTTGGTGTCCTGCAAAGCCCTTCGGGCAGCTTGAGATGAATAATCAGGTCCTTTCAGCTTCTGGTCAGTAGCTCCTTTTCTTGTTCTTGCTTCCAAGAAAGGGGAGGAAAAGTGCCCTTTTTGCTTCCTCTCTCTTTTACAAAGCCTCAGGGGGTAGCCAAGTAATCCTAGAACTATAAATTTCAATCTTCAGCACCTAGACAAAAAAAAAATCCTATTAAAAATCTGAAGTATTGAAGCAGTGAACGCCCAGAGGAAAAAGAGATTGTTGTAACAGCCTGTATCATACTAAACAATAATGTTTCTCTAAGCGCCGTTCCACAGATGTTAAACAATGCGTTTCTGCAAAGTGAGATAGGATTTTCACAAAACAGAACATGGGATTGGCTCTGGAGAAGGTTTGTTATTTTTACATTTTGGCTAACAATAATTAATTTCAGGTTGTCGTTACAGAATGTGTCCTTACCATGCGCCATTTCTGAAGCTAAGACATTCTAGAATACTGTTCTAATAAAAAAAAAAATCTGATGGTATTCTTTTCTCCTGTTACTCAATATTTAGGGGGTGTATACTCCCCCTTGCAGAGAAAGCTGCAGGGTGGTGGGGAGGGGAGGAAATGATATAGTCAGAAAATCCTTGAGCATATGTACTTGCAGAGTTTTAATTGTATTTTCCCCTCAAGGGACAAAGAGAGAGATGAGAAGATTGGGGACATGGTCTTCTACTCCTGGAGATTGAGTATCCAGGCAAACTCTGGGTTCTCTCCGGTGTGATGTGGAAGATTCTTTGCAACGTAGGTCAGACTCCACTTGAAAATATCAGAAATCTTCAGGAGCTCTGTTTTCAGTAGCTACTCATCTAATGTTTATTCCCAACCCTCTTCCTGCAAGATACTGTAGGCATGGAGGGGATGCTAATGCTAAAGCAACATTAGCTCCTGTCTAGTCACCTAGAAGATATCCATTACCATGTTAGCTGCTTCGTGCCACCATCAACATACTCACATGAAACCTGTGAAGCTTTGACTACATGGAGCTAGTATGGAGAGCTCTCAATGGATCTCTCCAATAGTATGGAGAGTCTGCTCAATGGTCTGTGGGAATGTTGGATGGGATGGGAACTGAGTTACTGCAGAGAATTCTTTTTTGGGTGTTGGCTGGTGAGTCTTGCCCACATGCTCAGGGTTTAGCTGAGGTCTTCAAATCTCACTTTTGAGGATTTCAATAACTCAGTCATGGGTTCGGGGTTGTTATAAATGTGTATGGGTAGGGTTTTGTGGCCTGCCTTGTGCAGGAGGTCAGACTAGATGATCATATTGGTCCCTTCTGACCTATGAGTCTATGAGTCTATGAGTCTCTCCTGGCTGAGAGTTAAAGGGAAGCACGCAGTGCTGGTTCCACTTCCCTTATTCCGCAATGCCATGTACAAATAGCAAATTTATACTTTCAACACAAATTAATTTTGATTTAGATCATGGAAAACAACGAAACAAGAAAGAACAAACATCGAGCGTCCTTGCAAGAGCAGAGTGTGGCTGCTCTTTGACATGCTGCATCGGCTCTGCCTCACAAAAAATAGCAGCGGACTCTTGCAGACAGACGGACGCCTTAGAAATTTAAACGTGCAAGACAGAGAAAACAAAGCCATAATAGTTATGTAGCTCTCTCTCTCCCTCTCTTCACACTTCTTCTCCCCTCCTTCAATCCCAGTGGAGGTTAGTATGGGGCCCCTAACAATTTAATTTAAGACATGTGTACACATAGTCATTATTATACTTGCAGCTTGCCTTGCAGTGTTCAACTCAGTAATGATTTTGGTGTTAGCTATATAGATATTCTGTTTTCTAAAAAAAATTAATAAAACATCTGAATACTGCATTTACCCTCCCCCACTAAAAGTGTGCTTATTAAAATGAGGTGCAGTGAAAAGGGCTCTATTGCACCATGATGGAGTCAAGATGTAAGGACCTCACAACAAAAACACCTCCTGGCTAATATTTTTATAGTAAAGTTTCTTTATTTATATACAGCATGAGCAAATGATTCTCATATATGTTTTCCCCTTTGTCTCAACTACAGACTTTTCCTGAGGAAAGGCAGTTGGCTCAAATTTTAACCTTTCACCCCTTTCCTTGTTTTCTTTGGCTACTTGAACAGCAAAATTATTATTTTTTTTAAATTAGAGCCAATTATGTTACTGACTGTGCACATCTGACAGACCATCAACATATAACTGCCACAAAAATCTCCTTACAAAAACTAACTAGTGAGCCTTCAGGATCAGTCCCTACTTAAATCAGTTAAACCAATTTGTGACCAGTTGACTATATAATAGGGAAAATGAATTATTATTCATCATTAATATAGCACCAGAGATGTACACACACTCCAGCAGGTAAAATGAGAACAAGAAGTAAGTCTCCGCCCTGAAGATCTTACAGTTTTAGTATACGTTTGATTTATTTTAAGTTTATAGTAGAATCAATGCTTTGGACTAGAACTAGCATACATATAAAACTCTGAAGATTCAGTACAGGCACAACAGCTTATTAGGGTGGGCATATCAATATATATACACACATACAATATCCCTGCAGCATAAAATGTTCTTTGTTATACCAGTCGCTTTATAGATGGGTTACTTATTCTTGACATCTTTGACTCAAAAGGATTACAAGGTAATATAATGTGAAATTTTCCACTTTCTTCTATCAGTGTGTTTCTTGGAACATTATCAAAACAGAATGGTATCATAGGGGTTCTCTAAAAAAATAAACCAAAATATAAACATGAAAATATTTAATCATAAGAATATTTTCCAGCTTGTCAGCTGATAAAATAATTAAGCCTGGAAAGTAGATAAAAATAAAAATCAAAGAATATAAATACCCCCCCACACACATATGTGAAGAATTATAAGTTCATAACTTTCAAAAAAACAGTTTATCATTTTAACATCCACACAACATAGAAGAGCAGTTGTTTCACTGGCAATCTGAATCAATTGTTATTTCATTGCCACAAAACAAAGGCTAGTGAGTGACTGCAATGGAATTAGGGCACCAGCAAAATCAGTTTTGTATTGCCCCAAATGAGTTAGAGCTTCTCCATTAAACTTTGCTTTGAGGTTAAGTTCCCAGTAGCCAGAGGCCACCATAATTAGCCAAGCTCCAGGCTTTGGTACATTGGGAAACATTAATAAAAAGGACAAGGGACCCCATTTGAAATAAGAAGAAATATGCTTGATAAATTACAAGCTCTGCACCCACTGAACTCAATGGCAAAACTCCTATTGATGTCAGTGATAAAGGAACCATATGGAAAAAGAGTATAGTATTTTAGTTTATTTTTGTTTCATATTGGGAATAACTAGCAACAGGCCCAGTCACACCCTTAATGAGAACATCTGTGAAAATTCAGAAAGTTGTAAAGACGAGAATTTGGCAGTCAAATGGTATATAAGCCAGCCCCACCTAAACTCTTTAATGTTCACAGGATTCCCCCTTCCCACCATCAGTAATAGTTTTATGTAAAATAAACTCGTGAGGTAATGATCACAAAAGTGAAGAGTTTAAAGGTGCTGTCCCTCACATTCTGGAGGCGCTCCGCATAAATATCCACAAAGCTACATGTATTGTATAGCCTATGAAAAATTCTGAAGTCAACAAATGTTTGTTTTTGTTAAAAATTTTCATGGAATTTTTTAGTTTTCATAAAAATGCCATATTTTTTCCAGTTTTTGACACCAGACTCCTCTTCATCCCTCTTTCTTCTCCGTCCAAAATATTTGTTTGTCAAAGATGGGAAAAAAAGTTTTTTTGTTTTTTTTTAAATGAAAATGTGAAACATTTTGATGAAAATGGAAATTTTCTCACAATTGCCTTTCTGTGAGAAAGGCACTTTTTGTCAGAAATGTTTTGAACGGTTTTAACGTGTATGTATATTTCATTGCTTATTCTTAACCACCCGCACAGTGTGACAAAAGCTTGTTGCTTCATTTAGGACAGATGCCAAAAAAAGAAAAAGAAAAAGAATCAAAGAGTACAAGAAATCAAAGCTGATTTTGATTTCTACCTTTTTAAAGACTTACTTTTTTTTAAATGGTCCCTCTGATTAAAAAAAATCACCACCTCATGGCCTCCAAACCAAGCACATAAAATAGTCTGAATATCCCAGCTGAAGTGCTGAAGGAGCAAAAGAAAGAGAACCCAAAGTATTGGGATCTGAGATGTAAGCATGCAAGTACCGGTAATAAACACTGACCCATCCATACGCTCCCCCTGCTGGCCCACAAGAACAGAACCAACAGTGTCCAAACTGTTGTGTTGTTTTTCTCCCAGATCATCTGCTGAACATTTAAGTCTATTACTTGTCTTGGAAGCCGCTTGTGTTTTCTGTATCAAAGGGATACATTAAAAATGTAGATATAGTGAGGTTCATACTTTGGACCTATACTCTTTCATACTTTCCCACTAAAGATGGAAACTACACATAATATGTGCACTGGAGCATAATGCAACTGGCTATTTCTATGCACAGACAAAATTTTAGATAAACACACTCCTCATTGACTAGCTGTGCTAACTAGGCAGGATCAAATTACAAGGGCTATCAATCTTCATGCTTTAGGTTAGGACATAAGTTGATCACCAGCTGGGCTTTGGAAGAAATTTCTCCCTGTGGTATAGAATTGTACAATTAGATACATTATGGGGATTTTACAGCTTCCTCTGAAATATCCAGCATAGACCATTGTGAGACACAGGATATTCTGGACTAAGTGGATGTTTGGTGTGCTCCAGTATTGAGGTTTCTATACTCCTAAAATAGATTTCTTGCATGATATTAACTGCACATATTATAATATGGTTAGCTCAGTCATCTGTTCAGTGAGAAATGGTGAAGATCACTAAATGGCTATGTTAATTAATAAACTTTCTAAAAGTAGAGCAGTATGAACTATTTGTAATGATTAGAGTTTTTGTTAAGGGATATTTTTGGACAAAATTTGGCATTTTTCTGAAAACAGTTACAAATAATTCAGCCTATTGGTTGTTTTGTGAACCTCTTTTGTTTATTTTGGGTTTTTTTGTCTTTTTGTTTCTAATTGCTATTGTATAATTTAACATCGGCCATATGATGTCATTTATGTTTTTCTCCAGAGACCTATTCTGTTTGGTCATATAACAAATTTCCTTTTGTCACAAAACAGAGTTCAGCATGATCGTTTTATTGATTGCATTTGTGAGCATTCACATGAACACAATTCCTTTTTGGCTGAATGTTCCCAAACACAAGGAATAACAGGTTTGTGAACATTCCAAAAATGGAACTGAGAATTTAATGTCCTGATTAGCTTTCAAATATTTTTTGCCACTGTTCACCAAGCTCTGTTTAGGAGCTTGATCTCAACTCCCTTTTTCCTTTTTTTTTTTTAATTTATGAATTTGGGATTGATCTAGTATATGTGACTCCTATTGTAGTCAGAAACAGAGCAAAATGCCCACAAAAATGAGAATATCAAAGAAAGTGATTTGAGCATAATTTCTTAAAATACAGAACATCTGACCAGGCATTTATGTTACTAGTTAAGTTGGTTTATCTATTCACCCAAAGTCATTTGCTGTTATCAGACTATGGCTGTCCATGTTCAGTGCACATCCATCTCAAATACTTTCTTTAGAATACATCAAATATTTAATAAATCTGCTTTAGATGATTACTTGCAATTCTGTATCTTATGAAAGTATGACATCAGATTTCATGGTCTTATCCTATTTTTACTACGTGTTCCCTGGTTGCCTTAGCAACATAGTTGCTATGGATTACACAGTGGGAGCTGTAAGGGTCAGCAAAGATCAGAGCCCTGTCATTCTTCATTCAAAGGCAATTGTCCCTGAAAAATGTGACTTACTTCAATATTTAAGACCTGGGCACTGATATTAAGCCAGAATGATACTTCTGTTAAAAACCCATAATTAACCTTGCCTTCAACTCTAGGTCACACATTAATGGCAATTTCATAAAGTGGACATTCTTCTGTCTTTCATTCTTGAAGGCCTAGTTAGGTTTTAAATAATACATCTCCTGGAAAAGTACACGGGTAATCGTTACAATTTATTTTGTGTCATTATCTAAGCCCTTGAGACCTCACATTCCCAGCTCCTCTCCCTGAGGTAATTGCATACATCTTGGGAATGTGTGAAATGATGTTAATATTCAGTGCACCATGTCTTTTCAAAGGATCCGCAGCCTACAATGGTGCTCTGTTTTGATGGCTTTCTGCAGAACATATTTGCAGGCAAGTGCAGGATATTTCCCTGATAAGAAGCAACTTTTCACAGTACTAGATCACAGGATGTTTAATGTTTTCCTCCTTGTGACTGGGCAAAGTGTAAAACAACTGCAGTTTAAGAATGTACATTTTGTAATTTGCTGATGCAAATAAAACCAACTGATAAATTGTATTAGATTTCTTTCTATCTTCTCTAAGCAGTTTTAGCAATACAATATTTATCTTAAAATCTTTCTTTTGTCTAATAACTCCTTAAAAATCCTGGATCCCAGTCTGAAAAATGGGAGTTTTGACTGTGGAAGGATTGAGTGAAGATTTTAAGATCAAGGCCATTAGGATATAATGGGCCTAATTCTTCACTGCCTTGTATCGTGTGTAGTCAGTCATTTTTTAGTTGTGCAAACTAGATGTAAGAAAACATACCCAGACACCAGGGGGAAACAATGAAGAATCAGGTCCAATATGTTTAAGGCTAGTGTAATTCATTCACTGTAAATATAAATTACCCAAACAAATAATCACTAATAATTTCTTATTCTGCAATCTTAAAAAAAAATTGACCAAAAAATTGAAACTGTAAAACAAATATTGTGTTCTGTATTGTGGTCTTTTATTGTAGCTCATTCATTAGGGTTCCTGATTACCAATACATTTCCTCCTCTTTAAAAAATAGTAGTTACTCAAAACAACTAGCCCTCCATCCAATGTATTCAAACTGCTGTGCAAATATTGATGCATGTAGTCTCCCAACAATCCTGTGAGGAAGGCAAGTATTAGGCATTTCCATATTATAGACAGGGGAACTGAGGCACTCTGGGTTTGTCTTGACTAGGATAAAATGGTGTTTTTTTAAACCATTATTGCCTAGCACATTCTGACTATATAATATAGACGAGGAAAACTTTTTAGGTCACACGCCCCACTTACCCGTGTCCACAGTCCGTCAGCCCCCCCCAGCTGAGGGTGGGGAGCAGGGCCACAGTCGGGGCTGAGTTGAGAACAGCCCCCCCAGCTGGGGGCTGCAACTGGGAGCGGGGCCGCAGAGGCTCAGGGCTGAGTTGGGAACTGCAGCTGGGAGCCAGTGGCTGAGGCCATGGTGGCCAGGGGCTGAGTGCCAGGCACTGGAGCCATGGCTGCCATGGCTGAGGCTCAGATCGAGGCTGAGGGCCAAGCTGGGGAACTGTGGCCAGAGGCCAGGCATGAGCGTGGGGCCGGGAGCTGAGGCTGGAGCCATAGTTGAGGGATGGGGCTGGAGCAGAGCTTGGGGCAGAATGGGGTGGCGCTCCCTCCCCATCCCCTTTGGGGGGCTAGCCCGGGCCCTGCCATGCCCCCCTTTCAACAGTCTCAGAGTTCCTCCATGCCTCCCTTGGGGAGCATGCCCCACAGATTGAAGACCTCTGGGCTAGCTGTCCAAGTTCAAGCCTTGAGAGTTTAAGAAAAAAACCTTTTTAGCTTCATCAAGACAAGTCTAGAGAGGTTAAGTGAATTTTCCAGAGTCTGTGGCAAAACCAGAATAGAACCTAAAACCTCAACTTCCAGTCTTGGAGTTCCACCACTAGACCATACTTCCTCTTAGAATCAACAAAAGGTACTTCACTAATGGTAAAATTCACACTGGCCATACCAGGCTCTGTCCACCACTTAATCCGCACATACTCCTTACCAAAAAGCCTTGTGCCTTTTATCCAGTCTGGTTTTAGGCCTCGACCACAAAGCTCATAGATTGAAGTCAGTGGGAGTCTTTCAATGGGTTCTGAAGCAGACCCATTAAGCCTGCTCCTGCTTCCATTGAAAATCAATCGCAAAACTCACTTTGACTTACTACTTTAGCTATCTGAAATTTAAAAATAATACACATTATGTTAATTTGTATTTATTTCTGAAATGGATAACACTTGCTTTACTAAAAAGAGTGTACACCTTGAAAGTATAAGGTGGTCACATCCTGTAAATCTTATTCACATGAGTCCCCACTGACTTTAATGTCATTACTCATATGAGTAAGGCTAACAAGATTCAGCCTACAGTAAGTTCAAGGAAACATTGTTTTTGTTAGATGACATTAGCTATATAGATGACAACATGAAAAATAATTACTTCCCCTAGCTACCATTTTTATCCTAACTCAATTTAAAAGTGATAAGATGCTAGTGATATGACATACTTAATTCAGAAATCATATGAAGAATATAACTGATGCTGGAAAATATAATGATTCAACATTTGTTCACTTATTAGAAACATTGATTCCTAAACAACCAATTACTTCCTTGGATATTCCATACTCAGAAATTCATGTGTAATTTTGAAAAACTTCGATTATTTTAACAACACACAGAAAAATTAAAGCTGATGTATCACAGGGACTTGTTAATGTTACAACATCACATGAGCTAATGCATACGGAAAAACAAATTGTTACAAATTTTCTTTAACACTGAACTTGGATTCAAACTTCATCAGTACTTCAGCTCAGCTTTTCCAATTAACAACTTACCTTCTTTTCACGTGACCATTTTAATGAACCTTCTGACTGAGTACACCTCATTATCCTTTACGGAAAACTAAAACAATGTAGCCCATTACTCAGAACAGTTTAAATGGCTTTCAGTTTGTTTTGGCTTTATGGGAGTGAAAGATTGTGTGATCTTAGAAGAAATAAGAATACTTACTTCATAAAATTCTTAAAAGCCTTTAAAAACACATTCAAGTGGGATTATCGCTTGGTTGGTGGAGACCTGAATATAAATAATATTCTTTATCTTTAGTTTTTAATGGCAGGAGACCATTTTTAAAAACTATGCCTATAAATATAACAAATGTGTTCTAAGAGTGTATACCACTCACGTCCATTAACAAATCCTATTTAGAAAGGTGTAGCATAAGAAATCAGACGTCTAAAGGTCTTCAGTGCACAAGTATTATCTTCCCCCTTTTCTAAAATTAAGCACCATATCATTTTTCCTTTTAATTCTTCCCCACTCCTTTTGCTTTGTAACTTTGTTTTACAGGTATCACTTGAAGTAAATATTTATTTCTCCAGTTGACAAGGATGACCTATAGCACCCACACATAATAAACGGGAGCAGTGATTTTAAATAAGTTTTGTCAGAAGAAGGTGCTTACTAACTTCTGTCATATAAACTAACAGATTGCTCTTACAGACAAGTTAGCCTTCCTGACACCCTGACTTGTGCCGAGCAATACTGTACTTTGCAAGTCGTTCCATTGAAATGCATAGGGCAACTCATGGAGGAAGGGGCTGCTCAGGACAGCTAAGAAGATCAGAACATGGCCCTTACTATGAACTGTGTGTGGGAAAGCACTATGTGAATCTAATTTTCCCTCTTTTTCTCCTGTTTTGTAATTATTTCTGTTTAATTTTTCAAAGATCAATCCATGTCTTTCCTTTTGCTATCCAGATTACTTAATATCACCCTCTCTCCTTCCATGTCGAGGGTAGTGGAGTGATATTCCTGGAATGACATGTCAATAGAACCCTAAAAGTACAGTTTAGCAAAGAGATCAAGGGATATCATTAGGACGAGACAGATTTTTTCTGAACACATGAATATCTTCACTAATTGCACAGACACACTCTTTCCACCACTTTTTTACCAACAGGTATAAAGCCAGTTAGGCCACAAAGCAGGTGCACTGTTTATTGCCTTTACAAAGTCTGGGTCCTTGTCCTCTGCCAGCTAACTGCTGAGTGAGATAAGCAGAGCTCCTACTGCTAAATTATGATCTTGCTTTCAGGCGTATGCCCCCAGGATCTGTGGCAGTCCCTCCAACAGCTTGAAAAATGGAAGTGTTTTCAAAGAAGAGCTTGCTGGTGCTGTGACTGACGGACTATGAAACCTTGCTGTTATTCAGATTTCGAGAAAGGGCCATCCATTCACTTTCAGCTAGCCTTTTCATTGAATTATTTCACAGGCAGTTACTTAAGTAACAATAACAACTCTGAAATTGCAGATTTGCATATAGGGAAAAGTTGATTACCTCAAAGGAATAGCATTTTACATTAGGAAGGAGCCACATCAAAAATACTAAATTATGGAACTTTCCAATATTTAAGTTATTTTAATTCATAGAAGTGATTTTGTTTACAATGTGTTAGGATGTTAGACTTTAAATTAAAATGTTCATTAATGAATAGGTAAAAGGAGCAGCAGCATGCTGAAAGAATAATTCTGATGCACTCAGATACCAAACGAAATTAAATTTACTTATCTCTACCAAGTAGAACTGTTAGGTTAGATCCTTAGCTGGTATAAGCCAAAGTCGCGTCATTGCCTTCGGTTGAGCTATGTTGATTTACACTAGTAAGGTTCTAACACATTGTTTGCTGCATATAAGTTTTTGTTATTGTTATTATTATTATTATTACAAATTTAGGTGGCAAGCCTGCAGTTCTTATGCAGACAATACTCCCATTGACCTTTTATATATGTGCAAACCTACAATCCTTCAGTGGGAGTTTTGCCTGTGTAAAGATTGCAGCACTGTGCCCCAATTTTGTGCAGAGATAGACAACCACAAACAGATTCAGCTGCAGCTTCTGACTAAGGTCTCATGGGAGAAAATCCCAATCATTTTTCATACAGTTTTCCAGATCACTACAATAGCTATCTGTTTTTCAATACAGTAAATATTTATAAGGAAAACTGCCTATCCAAAATGATTTAACAGCTGTCTGCTCTAGCATACCCCCGGCGATTCACCCTATTACTGTACTGCTGTTCCAGTCAATCACTTCTATTCTTTGAATCAGCAAAAGTCTTCAAAAGGCCTCATTCATACAACTGGAAATGGAGGGACCTGTTGAGTGTTCTGTTTGTGGTGATCTTAAAATAAACAAAAACCAAACCCAAAACTCCAAAGATGTTTAAAAATGCTAGCAAAATTGGAAATGGAGCAATACTCAAACTGATACAAGCACTATAAATTCAAATTAGGTACTGTAAATGAGATCATAGAGATAGAACTTGCTTAATGGGGAGCAAATGGGTTGTGGCCCTTACATGGGCACACGAATGGGAGAAATGCATAAAGGAGCCTTCCTCTCTTTTGCACTCCCATGAACGGTTCGGGTGCTATTGCAGTCCTGGAGCATTCCTGATTGCAAGGACTGATCTCAGATAGTGTCTCTTGGGAGATGCATCTATCGTTCTGACCCACCTCTTCCCAGGCCAGCTGCAAAAGGGAAAACATGTTGCTTCCTCCCAAGGGATGATGTACTGGGTATGGTCTCCGGGCATGCCAGAGAATTCTGGGAGATGCTGTGCTTCCCAGTGCTCCCATTGGGGCAATGCACCTTTGCACCATCCACCACTCAGACCCATTACATTTATTATTATTATTATTATTATTATTATTTATTTCTAGGTACTTGTATTATGGTAGTATCTAGGAGTCCCAGACATAGACCAGCACCTCATT
The DNA here is from genome assembly GCA_007922155.1 of Mesoclemmys tuberculata. Classification (NCBI taxonomy): domain Eukaryota; kingdom Metazoa; phylum Chordata; order Testudines; family Chelidae; genus Mesoclemmys; species Mesoclemmys tuberculata. The sequence goes on from ML675618.1 coordinate 12,187,621, forward strand.
GTGCTAGGTGCTGTACAAATACCGTATCTGCTCCAAAGACCTTGAAGTTTAAGTGATGACATAAGGTAAGACTGGATAAAGAGGAGCAGGATTGAACATTACAACTTCTGTTTTATTAAAGTGATAGTCTTTGAATATATTACTGTTGGAGAATGTTTTCCTTCTTTCCACAACGAATGTGATGTGTAACGTGAACTGCAGTGAAATAAAACAAAAAATGATCAAAAGTCTGGAAAATAGCATATCCCCCTAGAATTGATTCCTGGGAGGTGAGCATGAGCCTAGATGCATGGGAAATGATAGGATATATATATCAGGGCTTATCGTTCGGACATTTGTAATGCGATAGAGTAATTGTCTGCTTGGTGCCAGGACTTCTTAATACTGTTTAGGCTTCTTTCTAATTGGCTCTTAGAAGTTACTGAAGGCAGGCATTCCTGGGGACAGAACCACAGTAGTGTTTAAAGTGATGAAGAAGGCCGTAACATTATTACTGAAGTGACACATCTTTGTATTCTGTTCTTTTCAGGTTCTTAGTGCACCCTCATCACCCATGTATCAATGCACCGTCCAGTGGTGCATTAAATCATGTGACGAATGTCTGTCACGTTCTTTTTCTCATTTGGGTCCCAGGGGGAAAAAATGATGTGTGCTGTGGAGTGTTTTGTTTTGTATATAAAGAATACGTACTTTGGCTCTGGGTTTATGCTAGCGAAGGCCACAACAGTGGGAGCTCCTAGTGGTTGATGAATGAAAGGAAGGCAATGGCTGGTAGTCTCTTTACCATCATTGGCTTGTTCCCCTTCTTCCTTGGGGAAAGGAATAACGTGTCACCAATAAGCCATTTTTTTGCTGTCTAAATCCTGGGGCTGTCCAGGAGCAGAAAAGCCCTTAAAGCAGCCACAGCAATGTGCACTCTGGTGTTGGCTCCTTGTACTTCTGGCTTGACCCAACTCTGGTTCTCCCAGTCGCTGCCACACCTCCTGCAGTGTGTGTTTGGTGGAGGGAGGAAGAGGATCAGATATCTTAGCAACCACTGCCTCCTGGCCACCCACTAGGACTGCTGTGAGGGGAATCCAAGCTCAGTGTGTGTTCAGCTTCTGGAGCCTTGGCAAGCTGCAACATTGATTCCAGTCTTGGCGTCTCTGGTGCATTTCCTGGGCACTGACTCTCAGTCTGTTACCCCTTCTTTGAAACTGGGCTCCTAAGGCCACCTACTCTAGGCCCCTAAGGACCAGTGCTGACCCCTGGGGTATCTCAGTTACTTAAACACTCCCCTTTTCTCTGAACTCCACCCTGAAGGTGCGTAGCTTCTGGTTTACAGTTGAATCCTCTCAGGGACATGCAGCAGTCGTTTAGCAGTTAACACCCACTCATACCACTTTGCACAGAGTCTCACACATTTTGCTTTTTTACTTAATCGCACAAAGTACAGGAGAGTACAGATCATACAAAACACTAAACAGCTCTGCAGCAATTATGTCCCTCACCATCTCACCCTTCTCTTGGGAGTCCTCAGGGATCATCAGTGTCCAGGAAGGCAGGCAGGCCTCATGCAGGCTGACACAGGATGAGTGGTCCCTCCTGCATAGACTACAGAAAATGCCCTCCTCCTGCCCCTGACAGAACAGCTTCTGCCCTTTTAAAAACACCCTTGCCAGCTTCCCCACATGAGCCGAAAGCCTTGCCAGCTGATTTTGTTGCCTGGGCAGGGGAGAAGAGATTCTGGGAAGAGACCAATCGTTTGTCTACAGTGAATAGGATCAACTGCCCTTTACAGGATCAACTGCCCTTTTCAACCCAGCTTGGAGGCAAACAGGCCAGGCAGAAGGCAAAAGGATGCACATTCAAAATGGAGCTTGCAGCTCGGCACAGAATCTCAGACAGAATTCATAAAGTGTACAGCCGTATTGCCAAATCATCATGGGAGCTCAGAAGGAATAGAATGAAGTTTGCTGTGATGGATTTTCATGGACTGAGAATTCCCCCAGTGCAGCAGAAATCCCCATCTGACTTTCTGAGTTGTTTTTAAGGCCTCTTTGTATTTTGTTGGTAGCACAGTGGTACCTCAGCAGGCCTGAGAATCTGCTCCTTTACCTACAGTATATGCCTCTAGGCAGTGCATGATTTTACTGGATTATAACCTGCACTCATGCAATTGCTATGATCAGTTCCTGCATATCTGTATATAGAGACATCTGACCACACAACTCTCTGCTAGAGCTAATGGCAAAATGCAGGGAGTCCAGTCTGAAAATGCTGTGATTTGTAACAATTAATATATTCTCTCTTGGGATGGATATATATATATCTGCAGTAGGGCTACATTTGCAGGGGACAATTCCACGATAATATCTCAAATCAATGTTCTAATATATTTTTGCACTACTTACAGGTATATAATGTAGACAGTGTTGTCTTTGCTTGGACTCAAGAAGTCAAGCATAAAGAGTTTTACAAGTCTTTCAATAGCTTCCCCTGATCCATTACACTTAAAATAGATTAATCTCCAGGGACAGTCAGCTTCCCGGACACTGCAATTACAGTGAAAGATGGCAAGCCAAAGACATCCATTTAATGGAAACTCACAGGCCAATACAGCTAACTACGTAACTCTAGTTTTCATCCTACCCACATCAAGGCCTCCATCATGTGCTGCCAAAGCATTCAATACCAACACCTCTACTCAGGCCCCAAAAGACAGAAAAAAATGCATCTCAAAACACTGGAGTATGTGCAGACTGCAATGAGGAAAATCTAAGATCACTGTTCATTTAAATCAGCCCTTGGCTCACCTGGGAGACAGCTAATGCAACACTAAGAAGTGGCATCATAATGTTTTTATGGTGACACTCATCCAGATATTAATAAAGCTGCTATTTAGAATACCAAAGAGTTAACAGAACAACTTTAATAGGACAACATGCGGAGCTAAAAATTTACATGCAGAGCATGTATCCTCTGTACAGCCTTTTAAGCAGTGGGATTAATAAAACGAAGCATAAGAAAGCTCCAATATAAGCAATTTCAGAAGAGAAACATAATGTTAAAAAATACCAAACCCAAACTGTATGATGATTAAGGCTCGCAGCCATGTCATGTTGTGTCATGCTCCTCTTAGTTCTCACAAACTAAGCAGCGGCTGGCTGGGTCAATACATGGATGGGAGACTATAAAGGAATGAATATTCATTATAAATAGTGCAGCAAGTAGCACTGGCAATTCAGTAGGTGATACTGCTCTTTGGGTCAATGCTAGGGAGAGATATGTTTCTGTAAGACCTGTGGTTTTGAGAAGAAGCTGGCAAGCTGGAGAAGATGTGAAACCAAGGTCCTGATGGCACAAAGAAGCCAAAAAGCTGGCATAACCAGCCTCCTGAGAATTCACCCAACATAGAAGGGAATCTTCAGGTAGTTACAACAGAGAATTCTTTCCCAGGTATCTGCCTGCTGGGTCTTGTCCACATGCTCACTGTCTAACTGATCGCCATATTTGGGGTCAGGAAAGAATTTTCCCCTGGGTCACATTGGCGGAGACCCTGGGGGTTGTTTGCCTTCCCCTGCAGCCTGCGACACAGGTCACTTGCAGGTTTAAACTGGTGTAAATGGTGAATTCTCTGTAACTTGAAGTCTTTAATCCATGATATGAAGATTTCAGTAACTCAGCCAGAGGTTAGGGATCAGAGGAGGTCAGACTAGATGATCAAGATAGTCCCTTCTGACCTTAAAGTCTAAGAGGTAGGTAGGATCTGCTGTCTCATGGCAATCTCTGGCCATCGAAATGGCCCCTTGAGGCCATAGGCACCTGAATGCAAGAGTGGCTCTGAGGTTGCTTTAAAATATGCCAAAAATATCATGCATCTACACAAAACTTTGTAGCGAGCTGTGTACTGTACAGATTGGGTGCAACTGGTAATTTAAAAAATAAATGGATTTCAGATCATTTTTGGTAGTAATTCAGAATAAGAAAAAATGAAAGCACAAAAAGTTGCAGATGGAGAAACCTTTTGCACATGAACTTTACTGTGTGCAGCTTCTGATCATGGGACAATAGGCTTTTACTACATTTTTTGGAACAGAAGAGTTCATGTACAGCAGCTGCTGGTGCATAAAGTCTCTTATGTCAGCAGCTGGATTTATACCCATCCCACAGATTAGCCCACCTCCCTGCCCCCGCCATCCTTCAAACTATCATGCAGCATCAACCCCCTATTTAAGTAACAAATAAAAGCTTGAGGAAATCAATATATAAAAATCTTAGTTGTGAAGCAATTAGGGTTGCTCCACACATGCCACGACTGACTCAAAACTGCAAAAGCAAGAAAACGGAAAGTTAATCCATTGAGCAGTACCGATCATCTTTTCCATCACTCACCTTACCATTGCTACAGTTACTGTACACCACAGACCATGCTCCTCAATCTTAATCAGCTTCTCGTACCCTTCCCTTCTCCGCACAACCCATAACCCAATTATCCCCTCTCAGCACAAAACCCTGATGCACCAAACATACACAAATAATAGCGTGAAGGGAGAAGGGAAAGTTGAGGGGAGCTGAGTTTAGGTTGCTGTGACTGGCCTGTGGTGTCAATAGCTGTGGTAATGCTAAGGTGTGTGCAGGTGGGTGAAGGAGAAAAGAGTATGTAATGTTAGTCGGCTCTACTTCTCATTTCCTTGCTTGTGTGGTTTTGAGTCAGGTATGCTATGTGGCGAACACCCTGTGGTGAAGCAGCAAATACCTTTTCCATGAAGTCAGGAAGGGAGCTATATGCAGAGGGTCACCTCTGCTAGCAGTCCCATTTGGGATTATATGCTCTCTTTTTATTTGGACCAAAATATTTTTTGCTGCTCTATTTTTGTTTATTTGTTAGAATGTTGAACTTAGATACAAGTGAACGTGTGCAGTGTATGTGTATGTATGTGTATATATGTGTGTGTGTGTGTATGTATACACACAGGGGGGCATAGAGGATGTGTTTGTGTGTCTGAACACCAAAATAAAAGGATTGTATCAATATGTCAAGAGCAAAATATTTTAGTCATTCCAGTAACTGAGTTATGATGTCAGTCTATATTTAAATTTAACTGTACCAATACCAATGACTGATGTTTGAACTCAATGAACAATCTTTTCATTTGCCCTTAAAAGTAAATTTGAAATAAAAGCTTTAAAATTTTCCATTGCTAATGGGTCGTTGTACTCTTTCAAGTTTTCATTTAATGGCAAATTTGTAATAAAACATAGCACAGTCCATTGTGTGTTTTATATTTAACACGTTTTCTTTCTTTTTTTTCCCTCAGAGCCACTTAATATCTTTTCTAAATCTTCCCAACCTATTTTCTTTCCCAGCCTATATCATATCAATCTTTGATCCATAATAGTTTTCTCACACCTCTGTTGCTTAATCAGACTCTGTCTGGATGAGGCAGTAGCAGCATTGCTTGAAAGCTCTTTAATCATTGTATTGAATTAATGCAATTACATGGCTGATGCATTAGAATTCTCACCTCTGGTCTCTATATTTACAGCTTTTGCTGAGTCCTTTGTAGCCTTTTTTCACCATCTTCAAGGCAGGATTTCCATCCTCCATGAGTTTATCTGTTAGTATTATTAAACAGAACAGCACACACGAAGATATTTTTAAGAAGAAGAAAGCAGAATAAACAGCACACTAGCAAATAAAATAAGTGTTATTTTATTTTCTTAACTAATTGGAGTTACTTCCAGGTTTCTGAAAGAGGTTATGTATCCGGGAAGGAACTTTTACTGTTCCAATACTGAACCCTTGAGGCTTGAAATCCAAGTGTTTAGTTATACATGTAAATTGCATAAGGTTATTGTTTCTTGTATAATGAAACATTGAGATTTTTCTTAGTCCTGTGTATCTCAAGGGGTAAAAGGCTCAAGGGGAGGTGAAGGCAATTCACAGAGAAGCATTTAGAAGATCAGAGTCTAATTTAATATAAAATTGCAAAGAAATAACTTCCCATTGTGAGCTAAATGGATTCTGACTAGGGCAGACATAGCATTTGCAGTATACTCTTTGCCAATAATATATGTTGCTACGTTTCCGTGTATGAATCTTGAGCCAAGTCCTCAGCTGGTGTGAATCGACATATCTCTAATGACTTCAGTGGAGCTATGCCAATTTACACCGGTTGAGAATCTGGTCCCTTATGTTTATGGACTGTCTGTTTGACTTAGTCTTGAGTTCACACTGGATGGATTGGTTAATGAGTGGAAGTGATTCCCAAACAGAATTTCAGTACTTAGTTCTGATCCCTGTTTGCTTATTAATCTGATACATCCAGTATGTTGCCAGCAGTGACAAACATCCCTAAAGAAACAACATTTTGTATCTGCAACTCACTGAGCAGTGCTGAAGGAATAAGTGGGAGGCATGAATTAGAAATGCAAAACTAACCCAACCCAGATGCAGAATTATGAAGTAACTGCATAGTCAAATCTGAAGCTAGCTTGCTTTCATAAGCCTGATTGCTAGCCCCTCCCCAAACTTCTCCCAAAAGAAACTGATTTTCCTAAAATTTTGCAGGTCACATCTCATCCTACAGTGCATTTTTTACTGGGAAGTCTGGTGAAAATCAGATTAAGCATATTAACACTCTGATATTCTGAAAATTTGGCTGTGGTTTAGTTTGATGAAAAAAAATTCTTATTCTTCTTGCTCATTACATCTAAAATGACCAGATATTTCACATTTGTTTTGTTTTATTGGCTTTAATGAAGAGAAGTGCCTTTTAGTATTTTCAGGATAGACTAATCAGGGAAAGATAAAAAAATGTAATGAGTAGTTTTTAAGTGCATCAAGAACAGCATTTATGGTATAAAGGTTTTGAAATATAAACTGACCTTCTTCTGACACCAGTTGATAAGCTGAGTCAGAGGTGTGGAGGGAAGTGGTTAAGGAAATGTGAGGAGGCTGAGAAATGTCTGAAAAGGGGTATAGAGTAGGAAGGAGAGGGGGCTAGGGAACCAAAGGGACATGGACTGTACATAGGAGGCTGGGGCACACAGAGAGGTACGTGCTTCCCAATATTAGACAGGATGTCGGGCATGGAGGGAGATTGGGAAAAGGGAGTATGCAGGAGTGGTGTAGGGAGTGCCTGGGATTATAGTGCTAGAGGGGACATGGGATAGGGGAGAGAGAGTGTGGAGACCGAGTGCAGTGAATTGTGGAGACATATATGGTGTGCATGCGGGGACTTGCGGTGACATAGAAGTTCTCCCTTCTTTTCCATTCCCCTCTCCACTCACTACTCCCATATTCCATACAAGGATGACTCCAGCTATCGCACACTCTCCTATGGATTTGAGAATATCTGCAGCAGAAGAAGTCCTGCTTTTCTCAGCCTCATAAGATCTGTTGGAGTGTGGCTCCCCTCCTGCAGACCTTATGGCCAATCCACTTTAAAGTGGTGCTCATTTAAAAAAAAAAAAGAAGGAAATTCATGAACAGAAACCTCTGCTAATAAGAAGTTAATGCTGAAAGTCCAGACAACACCTGTCCTGCAAAAATTACCTTTTTCTTTAAAAAAAACCTGCACCTTTTAAAAAACTCAAATCTTAAAAAATCTGTCAATGAATGGCAATGAACACAATCTGTTCCCTACCCCAATGTAATCCTTCATCATTCCTTGCCACCCACTCCTATGCCAGTTGCCATATGCCACCCACCCCTAGGTAAACTGTCCCATAACAAAACTTATGAAATATCAAATTTCTATTATAAAAAATCCACTGTGGGAATCAAGCGTGACAGGTGAATAGTGTTAAATAATGAAGACTGTACTGTACAGGCACTGTACAGGCCCTTCCTCCCACCCTCCATGGCCTCGCAACGCCCTAACTGAATAAAAGTTTTTAATAATGTTCTGTTTTATTAAAAAATAAACTATTTTTCTATTTTAATAGATTCTGCTATAAAATAGGATTGTTCTATTCTCATTGTTTATATGTCTATATATAGATAGATAGATCTTTACATTGTTCAACATTTTTAAAAAACTGCCTCCCACCCCCAACACATTTAGTTCACTATAATAGTGGGTGCTAGCCAGGATGACAACCCTCCCCTCCTTTTGTAGAACAGATGTGGATAAATAGCCCTTCTCCTTAGATTTCCCTTTTTTCTTGGTGGGATCTTCCAGCTCTCCAAGAATGAGTCTGTTTTCTGCTGCTCTTCTTTGGACACCAATCAAAGAATCCAGAGAAGAATATATTTTCAAGGAAAAAAAAAAAGAAAACCACCTGGTCCTGTGGCCAACACAAATTGAATTTGCAGCTTTAAAGTTGCCCTGGGTCTGTCATCTAGCTGTATGTTCTTTGTCTTGTGAATTTCAAAGTTTCTTTGTGTTCATGCATTTACAAATATTCCATGCTATTCCTGTCCTGAATAAATACAAGACAAGCTTGTGGTTGGCCTGTGTGCATCCATACCAGTATGTCTATGGTGTATGAATCCAGACCAGCTTGGGCTGGCTTGTGTTGTCCATAGTGTGCATTTAGCCCCTGTACTGGTATGTACTGGAATAGATTTTCATAGTGGGTCATTCAATGTAGAAATGCAGCCCTGTTTTAGGACCCTCAAATACAAGAATACTGGAAGAGCCTGGGGTGATGCTCATTGAGGCCACTGGTAGTTAATTATATCCTGTAGTGAGAAAATAGGGCTTCTGGATTCTAATCCCAAAGTGGCCATGCATCTGTTTGGGCAAGTCACTTGTTCTCCTTGTGTCTTAACTTCTCTATCTGGGTCACTGAGTAGATATCACTGAGAACCACCCCAAATTTAAATTTTCATAGGTTCAGAAAGTATTACACAACTAAAAATGAAGCAAAGGTTACATTGACACTTACTCTTCTCTTAGATTCAAAGAGTTTAAGACCAGAAGAGACCACTATAAACATTTAATCTAACCTCCTGCATGACACAGGCCATAGAACTTCCCTGAATAAATTCCTGTTTGAACTAGAACATGTCTTGTAGGAAAAAAAATCTTGATTTAAAAATCGCCAATGATGGAGAATCCACCACAGCCCTAGGTAAATTGTTCCCATGGTTAATTACCCTCATTTGTTAAAAAGTTGCACTTTTTTTCCATGCTGAATTTGTTTGGCTTCAACTTCCAGTCATTGGATCTTCTTATATCTTATATGTTCCTTATATGTACCTATTCACATATCTATATGCCCATCTCATCAAAACTATGTTGAGGCACAGTAAATAAAAAAAGAAATGAAAAGACTCAGCTACTGCAAACCAACAGAAAGTTACTTTTTAACAAATAACATGTTACACCATGCATAGATAGAAGATCCTGCAAGTTTGAAGCCTCTGAAACCTTTCCATCTTTTAAAGAGATAAACACATTCACTAAACAGAATCCATGTATCGTCTCTTGGAAGCACATCATTGTCTTTTACATAGAGAGTGATTTACAGTAATTAAATATAGGAGTCAGGGGAAAAGAAAATACCAAACTGTTGGTATAAATTAAAGACATTTTCTCAAGAGGTAAAGAATAAAGTCACTTTTAAGGATTAGGACTAACAATCTTCAAGAAAACACAGGAACTGTTTTTCATTTTCTATAAAAAATGATATTTAATGAACTAGCAGGTTGGTTCTTGGAAGTCATGATAGAACATTTGTCAACTGCTTGAGATAAATGACAGATGTTTACATGTAATAGAGCAGTGGAACAAATTTTGTTAAGAAGGGCATGAACCAGATGTTCACAACTTTGGCATTTTGAGAGGAAAACATCTTTTTACATTGTCTATGACTCATGAGCCAAAGGAAAATGTGTTTATCACAGGAACTAGCATTTGAGACATTACCCTTTCAGCAGCAACATAAAAATGATGAAATAGCAAGCATAGGAAAGTATCTAAACAGTGCTTACATTTTACAAATACTTGTGGGACCATGGTATGAAATACTTCATACTGCCTTTACCAGTATTATTTCAGATTTAAATCTAAGCACAAAAGATTCAGAGGCATTACTACCTGTAACATCTGCTCAATTAGTTTTAATCAATTTTAAGTGAAATCTAAAGGATTTTGAGGAAGGAAAATTAAGTTTTCTCTCCATTTTTGTAAATGTACCCAGGACAACCAGAGCTCTTCAATTGCATGTGTTCCTTTAAGTGGTACATGAATAGTATCCTGAGGAAGTTAAAGATTTGGATTTCCTTAGTCCTTATGGTGCTGTTGACAAAGTTTTTCATCTTCTCTGTTAATAGAAACAAGACTGGAAGCCTGAGGTAATTCAGAAACTTCAGATTTTATGTAAAAAATCCTTTAATTTTGATGGAAGGAATGTCAAATTTAATGCTCACTTTTAGGGTTTAATTTAAGTGAAAAATAAAGGAGGGGACTCCCTCATTAAAAGAGATGATTTAATTGAAAGTATACAAGAATGGATGGAATAGAAAGGAAGTTCCTTTTGATCAATATTCAGCTTTCAGTCCCCCTTTAGGCTGCTAGAAGTTTTGCATTTTAAGAGACAAATTATTATTGGTTGGTTAGGGAAATATGTATTAACACATGAAAACATATTGGTCCAAGCTTGAGAGTGAATCTGAAAATGATCACAGCACCAGCTGGATTTTAAGAACTTTTCATAAATTGCTTTCCACCATATTCAACTCCTCCACCTGTGATGTTCAATTTCTAGTTTTGCTGATGGTGAAATTCACACCAAAAATATAAATTTTGTTGCTGTTGAAAATGTTTATGGTCAAATTTGTGGGGTGAAAACTGAATTCCGCTCCCACCACATTTGAAAACAAGGGCAAATATTTGCATTTGCTCTTATAATAAGCTTCACAGCTCCTGCTAGCTCTTAAGAGCAGCCTGGCCAAATAACCTGCAAGACCAACCAGTATTCTGTTTTCTATTTCCTAGATTTAGTATATCAGAAAAAAAACGACAACAGGGCTGTCCTGTTTCTTGATGTATCATCCATTTTTATTTAGCTAAATAGATTCTACCAAGGATGTATAATAATTGCAATATAACAGTAACTTCATGCTCCACTACAATGATTAAGGAATATCAATACTGTGGGCTCTAGGGCACAGAGCAGACTCAATGCTATTTTCTTTCCAGTCTGGAGGAAGCAAAAATGAACTATCAAAGAAGGCTACAGTCCAGCCTAAAAATCAATAGAAAAACAAATTATTGCCCAGCACTTTTCATTCAAATCTTAAAACTCCTTATGAAATCATAAGAAAAAGGAAGAATACACTTCACGTTTTAGATGACTTTCATTATATCTAGCATCAATATTGAACCTCACTGGAGTGCAAAGATACCAGCAGAGTTATAAGTCAGATATTTGTAGCTTATTTTATTAGTACTACACTGAACCACAAAATAGATAAAGCTGTTTTATTGCTTACATCTGTTGAATAATAAACATACGGCTATGGACTAAAGTATGTGCAGCTATAATTTACTGTAAATATTTAACTCAAGATAGCTGTGGAGATAAAAAACTTGTCATATGCACTCAGGTTTTATCCGACTATCCTTCACTAGATGAATATTTATGGTACACCAACATTTGTGCTTTATATGTTAATTAACCACTTTTTAGGAGTTTTCTTCAGGCCATTTTCTTTTATGTTGTGAAACAGATATTATGGGTTCACAATGAGTGAACAACATAAAATGCCTCCCCCCTTTCTTCTTTGCTTCTCAATCTATTTAGCAAGTTGTTAACAATGGAGTCCAAGTAGTGGCTCCCTTATAAAAGTTGTAAGACACTTTTATCTTCTCACAGATTTTTGAAAAAAAACAAACCCTTCTTTCTGCCTCACATTCCCTATGTATAGTCTCTGCACAAGAAACAGGATTTTTAGATAGTGTGAGGTTCATTTAGGGGCCATTTTGGAGTTCTAAGACTTTGCAAAGTGATGGTTTTGAAAATTATCAAACATTTATTTTGCATGCACAACTCAGAAATGTTGATGTAAAGCATTCTGAACCATGTTATGCATTAATCCTTGGGTAGAACAGGGCACAGGATTTGTTTTTAATTATATGTGAGTGCAAAAGTTTTTAGTGATTAGGATAGATGGGTACTAACAGGAAACTTTGATCTGCCCCACATACTCAAATTTCAGACAAAGTGTTGGGCTGGGGGTTGGATTTTAATTTGAAACCTCACATATAAAATCCATTGTGTCAGAAGGCATGCTGGTGTTCAGACCCGACAAGCTATTGTAATAATTTTTGTACAAAGTATGCCTTGTGAGGTATCATTTGAAAATTGATAATTTGCGGGTCATTGCTATCCTGGTAAAATATGTGTGGCAACATTGTATGTGAAGTTATAAGGTACACTCCATCATGTAATTAACACATATTCCAACCCCATTGCCTCGTCCAAACAGAAGTTGGCAAACAGGTCTATCCTAATCAAAGAAATGTGACTCTGCTTCATTTACTTTTAAGCAGTAAACAGAACTATCAAGCAGGAAGGGAAACAAAGGAAGCTCAAACAAGTGAGGAAAAAGCAGCAGGGAACATCTTTCCACATAGACTTTTTGTTTTCTGGTGCCCAGCTGGAAATGTTTTTTAAGAGGGGGACTGAAACTCTAAAGAAGGAGGGACAAAAAACCCATGGCACCCTTCTTTCTCCCTGCCCATCGCATTCCCTGCACCTGAAGTAACAAAGGAAGCAGGTGTTGGACTCTGGTGAAGAGGTCTTGACCTTCAGGTTTTGATCAGTAAGACTGCTGAAAACATATGGTGAGAAATTTGCTTGAATCTAATATAGTTTGATAAGTTAGATGTTAATAAATATCTTATCTTTATTTTTCTTGTAATCATTTCTGACTTCTATGCCTCATTACTTCTACTCACTTAAAATCTAGCTCTTTGTTGTTAATAAACATATTTTATTTTTTTTATCTAATCCAATGTGCTTAAATGGAAGTTTCCAGAAAACCCCATCTGGGGTGACAAGTTGTGTGCTTATTATTCTTTTAAAGAAATAATGGCTCTAATATAACTTGGATAGTCCAGAAGAGGGCTGGGCAGTGTAGACATACATTTCTGGAAGAAAATCTAAGACTGGGGGTGTGTTGGGGTCAGCAGTATTACATGGCTGGTGAGAGCCAGATGTAACCCAAGTACGACTGCTAGGTTGCAGTTACACACACACTCTCAGGATTTCACGAAACTCAGGGCCAGATTTTTAAGTACTCAGCATCCAGTTTATCCTTAGCAAAGGCTCGGCCTATGCTCTAGTATAGCATTCTGTGCTAGTCTTAACCTAATCTAAAGCTAAATTTCAAACACCACCTCCTTGGTGTTGATTCTGGATACTTTGTGATTAGTGTGAATACCAGTGAGACATGGTACGCCCGATTTGCAGGTCAATAAGATTTAATGTGCAAGGTTTCCTATAAAAATACTACTTAAATACAAAGTCTAAAATTAACTACAATATATCATATTCACTAAGCCTGGAGAGCTAAGCAGTTACTCAGAAGGCTGTATACAGGAATAGCTTTTTTCAGGGGCCCCTCCAGGGAATCAGTGGATTCTCTGGTCCAACCGGCAGCACCTCCCGTGGAGTCAGGTGTTGATGGAGCGCCCCCCTTTGTCTAAACAGTGACTTCTTATACCCTTCCATAAACAACCTTCACCTAATTCTCTCTCTCATTATAATATATGCTAATTACTTACATTACATTTCACTCTTCACTACATTCCATATGCCCCTTGGCAAGAAAACAGTGTACCCCCAGACGTTCAAGGATAACTTGTTGTTCCCATCACTGTTATCTATGTGCAGATGCAAGCAATACAGTATCTGTATTTTGTCTTATTATGTGCCATGCTATGCAGAAATTGAGACATCTATAAGGTTATTCAGTCTGTGCCAACTGGAAGATGTCATGCTACAAGGGTCAGAATAGCCAAGCAACTGAAGCTATACTAGGCCTGCAGGACAGTGGTCAAGCAACTCAAATTGTACTGGGCCTCCAATACTTGGCTCAGCTCTAGATATGGGAGAGGGTATCTCTCTGTGTATTATGGGGCAAATCTCCAGCTACTGTAAATTATCATAGCACCATTGACTTCAATAGAATGATGACAATTTACAATAGCTGAGGAGCTTCCCTATAGCTTGGTGAGAGTTGTGATTAATGAATTCATGTTACAGGCTTTGCTCTGCCTGACATACACTTCCATCTTTAAAATAAAAAAAAAGTCTCTGACCTGTTTGCTCTGAAGACACCCATTGAAATGTTAACGAATCATTAGGCCTTTTTAATAACTATGGTGATAGTTTACTAAAATTCCCAGGTTATTCACAGTGGATGAAACTTGCCTTGGGCAGATGGCGAGCACAAAGCATTTACCGCTTTCATCCTTTGCACAGGGATGAAGGTCACCCAGTGAATTCTAGGAAAAATTACAGTTTCCTTCCCCAGTAGTGCTTTTGTCAACTCCCTGTCCCAATGTCATCCTCCAGAGCTCCTCTCCCAACTTGTAGCTACTGGCTTTATTCTCTGTTTTCTCCCTTAGAGCACTACTTTTGCCATAAACATTTAGCCCAACAGAATCACTAGGAGAAACTGATACTATCCTCCATACTCATTGAGCCACTACCACTTCCCCTAACTTCTACATGGGATTTCCATGTGTGATGTTGGGGAGAATGTCTCCTGCAGGCACTCCAGGGACAATGAATAAAGGAACTCCATAGAGACATGACTCATAGAATCATAGAATATTAGGATTGGAAGGCATCTCAGGAGGTCGTCTAGTTCACCCCTCTGCTCAAAGCAGGGCCAACCCCAACTAAATCATCGCAGCAAGGGCTTTGTCAAGCTGGGCCTTAAAAACATCTAAGGTTGGAGATTCCACCACCTCCCTAGGTAACTCATTCCAGAACTTCACCACCTTCCTAGTGAAAACATTTTTTCTAATATCCAACCTAGATCTCCCCCACTGCAACTTGAGACCATTGCTCCTTGTTCTGTCATCTACTACCACTGAGAACAGCCTAGCTCCATCCTCTCTGGAACCCCCTTTCAGGTAGTTAAGGGCTGCTATCAAATCCCCCCTCATTCTTCTCTTCTGAAGACTAAACAAGCTCAGTTGTCTCAGCCTTTCCTCATAGGTCATGTGCTCCAGCCCCCTCATCATTTTTGTTGCCCTCTGCTGGACTCTTTCCAACTTGTCCACATCTTTCCTGTAGTGGAGGGGAGGGGGGGAACTGGACACAGTACTTGTAATGAGGCCTCACCAATGCTTAATAGAGGGGAATAATCACCTCCCTTGATCTGCTGGCAATGCTCTTACTAATGCGGCCCAATATGCCATTAGCTTTCTTGGTAATAAGGGCACACTGTTTTCTCATATTCAGCTTCTTATCCACTGTAATCCGAAGGTCCTTTTCTGCAGAACTTCAGTCAATCCCCAGTATGCATCAGTTCATGGGATTCTTCCATCCTATGTTCAGGACTCTGCATATGTCCTTGTTGAACCTCATCAGATTTCTTTTTTTGCCCAATCCTCCAATTTGTCTAGGTCACTCTGTATCCTATCTGTACCCTACAGGGTATCTACCACTCCCTCCACCTTAGTGCCATCTGCAAACTTGCTGAGTGCGAAATCCACCTCATCCTCCAGATCATTAATGAAGATCTTGAACAAAACTGCCCCCAGGACCAACTCTTGGGGCACTCCGCTTGTTATCGACTGCCAATTAGACATCAAGCCGTTGATCGCTACCTGTTGAGCCCAATGATCTTGCCAGCTTTCTATCCACTTCATAGTCCATAATCCCCTCCCCAATACTTCCCACATAAAGAAGTCTCTTTTCTCTTTCTCTATGCCTCTTGGTGTGAGACACAAAGACTTTGATCCTCCTCCTTCCAGCAGAACTTCAGCCAGACAGCTTCCTCCTCAAAGATGCAGCAAATGGTAGAGAGATCTTCTCAAGCTTTACTTAATATTAAAGATTTTGTCTGGGAATACAGTTGTATCTGTGGAGACTGAGATCTCTGATATAATGTCAGAGATAGCTACAGGGTGGGGATAAAGAGATAAAGAGATAGCTACAGGGTGGGTGAGGTAACATCTTTTAATGGATCAACTTCTGTTGGTGAAAGTGACAAACTTTCGAGCTACACAGAGCTCTTCTTCAGGTTTGGCAGTGAGTGAGTTAGTGACTGCAAGAGAAGGATGAAACAACTGAAAAATGAAACCCTGTATTTAATCCAGTGAAGATTCCTTCAGTCACAATGAAACAGCAGTATAAA
The DNA here is from genome assembly GCA_007922155.1 of Mesoclemmys tuberculata. Lineage (NCBI taxonomy): Eukaryota > Metazoa > Chordata > Testudines > Chelidae > Mesoclemmys > Mesoclemmys tuberculata. Next base: position 12,203,933 of record ML675618.1, read on the forward strand.
TGACACATCTTGATCAGTCTGTAAAGGGTAAGAGGAATGTGATTTTCCTGTGGAGAAAAAACAGGAATACATGAACACTGAAGATAATGCATTTTCTCACTGAGACTATTCTTCCCTTTATTTCCTTTCTGTTCTGTGTGTTTAGCTTAGGTGCCTTTTGGCTGCAGACCTTGCCACAGTTGTGATGTTTTGATCCATATCTTAAGGATAGCTTACTACAGTGCACTCTGTTTGGGACTGTCTTTGAAAGTATCTGGAATGCACAACTAGTGCCAAGGGCAAGGTTAATCCTTTAAGGAGGTCAATAAGCTGTAACAATAAATAATATTAATTAATAATGGTATTTAGCTTTTATATAGTACTTGTAATTGGAAGACAACAAATAACCCCACTGTTGCGTGCCTGTTTGATTCCAAGCTCATTTCCAGCTGTTGGTTATGATCTTTAATACTCTCATGTCCCATGGTCTTTACAGTCTGCTGGGTCTGTCTGGTTGTTGGTTCCTGGGCTCAAACTCTTCAAAGCTCAGAGGAGGGTGTCTTTAGTAGGTGTGCCACACTCTGTCCAAGGATTTACTGGGACCCAAGTCTGGGAGCTGCAGGATACTGTGTAAAATGTATTTGCTTGGTCTAGCTCGTGATCATCCTTTGGATCAATGAATTAGGGAATTGTGTGATGCTGTCAGTGTGCACACGGTTCTGTTACTTGAATCACTAAAAGCCTTTAGAAAATATTTTGCTATTTTACAAGAGATTGTTTTTAATCATGCGAGGTGTCCAGCTCCTTTAATGATGGTTTCTTATATACATTTCAAAATGAAGGGCATCACCATATCGTTGTTTGTCTCTGGCAGCTGCGGGAGCCAGGGAACCACAGTCTCCGAGTTCCCCCTTATTGCAGTTCTGCAGATCTCAGCTGAGTTATCACCCCAACCAGTCTCTGAAAAAGAAAATCAGCAAATCAAGCTGATAAAATTTAATCAGAGAAGAAAGACTTTAAAAATTAATCAAAAGAAGCTGATCTAAAAGCAATTTTGTAAGAAAATAAGATCAAAATCAAAGCAAATTGCAGCAACCTACAAACCCAGCAAGGCAACAATTACAAAACTAGGGACTACACGAAAAACTTGCCCTATCATTAACTCTTCTTGCTCAGCAACATACTCAGTCACTAATTATGAAGGAGTCTTGGACAGAAACCTGATTGATCAATGCTGAATCCCCTGGAAGAAAACAACAAAAATGTCTTATCAATATACTTTCGACAAAGCTAGGGAAACAAATGAAATGCAAATTTAATAAATTAACCATGTGATTAACACCCAGTGGGATCACTTTAGGCATTTAACTCTGCTTCTTGCCAAAATGTAATCCTACTGAGAGCTGGCTGCTTCAACATTTCCGCAGTGGACTCATAAAAGAGATTCAGTGACATTATAGAATCCACAGCCTTCTGCTTTCAAAACTACAATTTAAAACAAATCCGTGTTTTACACATTAAGACATAGTTTACTTCTACTTGTTAGAGACCTTAAAGGGATGAAAAAGGATACTTTTCACTTTTATCAGATTCCTTTTGAAAGTTCTCTCTGATTTAATGCTAGGCCCAACCGCTCCAGAATGATAAAAGCCTCTCCTCCCTATTGATGTACCTGTGTGTTTAGATGCATTATGTATATTTAACTACAAAAGCAGAGCTCAAATGATGTAAATGAAAGGCATATGACCTAAATTTATAGACAAACCAGAGTTACAGCAGAAATTCCCTCCCTGATACACCCAGTTGTGCCCAAATATTATGGCATATACCATATGCTGCAGAGGCCAACTTTTGAGCTGGTACACTTGTGAGAGGGAGAGTGGGCCAGGGTGTGAGCCTGGGTGAATTCCCAGCTCTGTCACAGACCTTCCTGTGTGAACTTTGGTAAGTAAGGGTGGTACAATTGGGCCCACCCCAAAAATAGGCCACAAAATTGCATTTTGACCATATACTGGATGAATAATGAAAATTATTTTTGATTAATCTTTTATTTAAAAAATGACAAACCGGGCAATTAGTTTTATTGATATCAAATTAGTCAACTGGCTTTGGCTTATGTAAGTATCTTTTTCTGTCCCAAACTAGTGTTGATTTTCATCTTAGAAATTTTTTCAAGGAGAATCCAGTGACTGCTCACTCCCTCATGCCCCATGATGCTCCAAAGCAGGTCATGGTTCTGCTCCCTATGTACAGGCAGCAGAATATGAAAGAGTCTATGGTGGGTGTACATGTGCTTTGCACGCTGGGAGCTCTGCACAATGCCTGCCAATGCTCCATCTGCAGCAGTGCCACACCACCCTTTAACATTGGGCTGCGGCTTAAAAGACAATCTAGGCCACAGTATTTCATTATACTTGTGACACATGGTATCAGAGATATGGGTCTTGAACGCTGGTCCACACAGGGAGGGAATCCCAACCCATCACCAGCTTTTAGCATGGCAGCAGAACTCTAACAGAGCAGGACTGGATTAGCCTTTTGTGGGCCCGGAACCAAACATATTTGTGAGCCCCCATGTAGTCATTATGGGTCCCTTCTGAGCGTGGACCGGTAAACCTGGTACTGAATCTCAGAGACATTTTTCATTTTGATCATATACCTCTGCAAGACTGTATGTACTGCCACACATCATGTATTCCTCCCCCTCCCCCACCCCCCCCCAGTTTTTCTCATTGAGATGTACCCATGTGGCTTTACCAGTGTCCACAGTGAGCAGAACTTTCATAATAATCAGGGGAAACTCCCCACAGATTTATCTCCTTCCTTATTCAGAAGTTCAGTAGCCATATCTCCGGCAACACCGTAGTTCACCAATCATTGTATGTCGTCCTGGCTCAATGAAGTTCCACAGCCGGCAAATACCTCGTCAGTTCTGACAAACCCAATCCCCCCGCCCCATCCTGCCATTTGAACAAGCCAATTGCAAACACTGTTTCCCCAGCTCTGGCTCAGTGAGCACTTAGCCCATGGGAACCTGAAGTCACCAGCTGTCTTTCTCCCTCTGTTCCCATCTACATGCTATTTCACTACCAGGTCACCTCTCTGGACATTGCCTCTTCCCATGCTTGTTTCCCTTCTCCCGTAGACATGCTCCCCAGCCACCTGGTGCTATCCTCCCTCTGCAAGCCTGATCTGCTTCCTCTTTCCCTGCTCCCCTGGACATTCCTTTCCTACTGGTGACCTCTGTCCTTTGAAGTTAACTCCAGTTTATTTATCTGTTCCTGCTTAATGTCCCTCAGTAGTCACAGAGCCACATGTAGCTTCTCTGGCTACAGCCATTGAGCCAATTGCCAAAGGCCATCCTTAGACACCTCCCGCTACTAGCTACGGGAGGGGTGGAAATTCCCAGGCTGATCATGCTTGAACCTTGCGATAGCATCACTAGGGTCTCCCAGTCCTCAGGGCTGGCTGTCGGCAGATGCAGACACTGCAGTTAGGCGCTTCTCCACTCCAGACCAGGGGTTTAAGTGTCTGAGATGCCCATCACCTTCAGCAAGGGCCCTAAATTCCTAGGCACCCTTCACCTAGCACTTAGTCGTACATAAGGTGCAGCCTGGAGGCTTTCAGAAGCTGGGGCACCAGGAGGTTCCCCATCCCTGAGCAGCAGTTCTGTCCAAAGCTCATACTGCTTCCCTCTGCTTTGGGAGCAGGACCTGGGTCTCACCAGCCTTAGCAGTTTCCTCCCTCCCACTCCAGTTAATAGCAGCCAAAGGGCTGGCTGTCCAGGCAGGGAGCTGGCCAAGGAACCACAGGTCCCAAGGTCACTTGGGCTTTCAGCTCCTGGGCTGGTTAGCTGCAGGAACAGGGTGAAAGCTGGAGCATTGTTGCCTGTCTCCGGGTGTGGTGAGGGGATACAATGTGTCAGAGCCCTGGATGCGGTGTATAATATTCCAAGGGTCTGCCCACCCTGTGGGGGTGTGCGGGTATGGGTTTCTCTGGGGTTGGAGGTTGGTTGGTAGCCAGGGTTCTCCTTGCTCTCAGGGCCTCTCATCGCACTGCAGGAGGGGAGGAAGAGAGCGTTATGGGCTCCTCCTCAGTGTAGGCCATGGTGCCATTGGCATCATTGTAAAGCTGGTATTGTAACAGAGGACTCCAGTCCTAGGATCTGATTGATGGAACCCTGGGGGTCCTGACTGGTTCCCAACCTCTATTTAAACCAAGCACAGGGACTGGAAGTTGTCCATGCAACTGTGTTTTCCCTGCTTAGGACTGCTTCCCCTGCCATACCTGCTCCTAATCTTCAAGTAACCTGACCCTGTCTGCCACCCGACTCCTGGTTTACCCAACAGCCTGTCTCAGACTTTGATCTGGTGATTTGACCCTGCCTGCCTCCTGACACATGACTGTCCGTTTGCCCTCTGGCCTATTTCAGACTTTGACCTCCCGGTATCTGACCCAGCCTGATTCATGACTTCTGCTCTGACCACAAAGTCAGGCCACCCATGTCCTAATTGTGACACATGCCCACAAAATGGTGTGTTCAGAATGGCATTTCAACTGTGGAATATTATAAATAGCTGACTTCTGAGGTTTCGGCAACAGTACTAAAAATATGAAAAAACAGTACTGGTGTATTTATGTTATTGAATCTAAAGTGCCTATAAAACTATCACTGTATCAATTTAGCCTTTAAATTTAGTTAAGCATTTTTATTTCTATTGAATGAACATACATATGTAATGCCAACCCACAGAGAGACACCAGCAGCGAGGATCAAATATGGGACCTCTTGAGCAAAATGCATCAGCCTCTACCTCCAGAGCTAAAAGTACATTTGTCTTAGACAAGGCTGAAGCAGACTTATCAATCTCTATCTGGCCTTATCTCCACTGGAGGTGGACAGACTGCCACTCCAAGCAGGCAGAGGTTACATATACAAACCTGGAATTGAGGCAATGTAGCACTGAGGAGGATTGAGAAGACCTTCTACTACTGACCTGCTGTGTGATTTTGGACAAGCCTCTTCACCTCTTTTGGCCTCTGCTTTCTCTTCTGCATATTGTCTGTCTTGTCTATTTATCCTGTAAACTCTTTGGGGGGCAGGAGCCATTTCTCACTATTTGTATGTACAGTGCCTACCACAATAGGGCTCTGATCTTGGTTGGGACCTCTAGACACTACCATACTATTATTAATAATAATGCAACATTATATTATACACCATTATCAATTACTCTAAATACAGGGGCTGACACTGAGGTCCTTATTCATTTTTTATTCAGTCTTTATTGAGGCTAACTCCCACTGAAGTAAGGACTTACAGTCTAATGGACAGCATAGAGGTTTCCTAGTCTTCAGAACCATTTTTATGTATCCTAAGAACACCCTACTGCACTTCTTTGTGGTTTTTATCCCAGGATCTCAAAGAACTATACAAACATTAGTTAAAAAACAAGCCATGATAAATTATTGCAACCTTTTTGCAGATAGGTAAACTGAATCACAGAAAGACAAATTAACTTGGCCAAGATCAGCAAAAGAGCTAGGAATGTAAATGAGAAGTCACGATTGCCAACCTCTTTCTAATCATTAGGTAACACTTATTTGCACATTCTTTTGTTCTAGGAGACAGTAATTACAGAATGACTTTAGCTGCATTTGGTATATTGATCTGAATGATCATCATAACACATGCCCTGATATGAACAGATTTTAACTGCTTCTTTAAAGATATTGTGGCTGATGTCGTGAAGGTGACATTCATCCTACAAACCTTCCCACCAGTTAAGCCCTATATTGGATAATGCTACTAGAAAATTTTCCACTGAAACTACTTTTAAATGGAAAATTAGATTTTTAATTAAATTACATTTTTTTACATTTTTTTTAACAAAATGTTTTTTTTTTATTTTTTCATCAACCAAAAATTAAGGCTTTAAACAATAAGATAATTTTTTAAAAAAAATTAATTTTAAAAAATAAGGTAACTAAAAAATTAAGGTTTTAAAAAGGGATAAAATTTTTGATTTTTTATTAAGGGTTAAAAATCAAACTTTGATTAAGGATTACATTTTGATTAAGGGTTAACAAAAAGGTTAAAAATGTTTGAATATTTTTTTAACAAAAAGAACAAAATTTGTTTTTTTTCATCAACCCCTCTCCATTCATGTTCTAAAACGAAAAGGTTTTCAACTTTTGGTAAAAAACTAAAGAATTTTGATTTGGATATGTCACCATTGTGTCTCATAGGAATTGTAATTAATTTTCCTTATGTCCCTATTCTCCTCTATTGGTTGCATTCCATAGCTGGACTACATCTTCCATGGGATAAGAACTCCCATGCTTCACTGACCCCCCCTCACCAAGAGGCTAGACCATGGTGGAAAGTGGGTGATTTAGTCTGAGTAGGGTCATTGTCCCACAGAGGAGAATAAGGACATGAGGAAACCAAACAGCAACTCCCATGAAGCAATGCAGGAGCATTTCCAAATCAAACTATTCTGATTTTTGGCTGACAAATTTCTGTTTACAATTTTTGGCTGAAAAGTTTAAACCCCACATCTTCTGATCAGCTCTAACAATGGAATTACATTATAGGTCCCCAGTAGAGTGCTTCTATACTCACTGTACACTGCAGAGGGGATCTCTGTGAAGGTCCCACATGAACAAGTACAGTGGATGGTGATAGGCTTGGGACTTGAGTTTGGGACTGGTGTTATTGGTGTGGAAGGTCGGTGCTATAGCCTGGCGCTCTAGGCCTGGATTGACAGGTGGATTTCACTTCCTCTTTCACACTTTACCTGCATAAAGTCCAATTATTAGGTTTTATATGACCAAAGAAAACTTCACTCAGAATCCACATTAAAGCAGACAGCACCAGTTTTGATTTTATGGATCCATAACACTGAAAGTTTGGTAAAAGAGAATAAGATCCCTTATGAAATGTTTTTACAGTGCATGCATAAAAGATGCAGTTTGGATCTTAATGCCAGTTCTTCTAAGCAGTGGCTGTGGCTACTAAGGAAGTGATGGTCCAGTGGTTTAGATCACTAGCCAAGGACATAGAAGAGCTGCGTCAAGTCTCTTTTCCACCAAAGACTTCCGTGTGGCTTTATGCAAGTCATTAAGGGTTAGATCCCCCAAGGAGACTTAGGTTGAGCAGTCTAATGTCTAATGTCAAGCTTTAAGCACCCAGGTGCCTGTTGGAAGTCTCAGCTCTGAGTCAGGTTCTCAGGAGTGGTACCTTAGGATGGGATTCACAAAAGCCAGCAAGCTGAGTGAGGAGCCAGTGAAAGTACAAAATACTGAGGAGAAGGATGGGATTTAGGTGCTCATCTCCACTTGGGATTCAGGGCTGTGAACTGTCATGTAAACCAGGTCAGCCCTTTCTTGCAGTAAGATGAGGTGGTGGTATTGCCTACAGAGTTAGGCAATCAAGAGTTGCTTGATGTAAAGGAGCTTATGTCGACCTAACTATGTAAGTGTCTACACTAAAATTTTGCTTCCACCGACGTAACTTGCCTGTTACACTGACTTAATAACTTCCCCTCCACAAGAGGCATAGCGTCAATGTCGATGTAGTTAGATTGATTCAGTGTCAGTGTAGAGTGTAAGTGCAAGTGTTCCTGGTAAGGACACACTGCCGACACAAGGAGCAAAGTATAGACATTCACAAGCAACGTAATTACTGCTGCAGCTGTATGCTGACATAAGTTAAGTTGACGTAACTGTGTAGTGTAGACTTACTCTTCGGCATCTAAGGAATTTAGATACCTATGGACGGTAGGGTGGCAGCTGAGTGGTGATCTGGAGGTTCTAAATTTAGGACTTAGGTACTGTAGTGTCAGGTTGTAAACACAAGGAACTTTGCTTTTAGCAGCATCCAGAGAATTCCCTAACTAAGAAGTTCTTATGTTTATTAAGCTCCTCACTGCCACACATCTTGGTTCTCTTTGGTAACAATGGATGACCAGAACTCTGTAATTACTCTACATCTCCTGTTCTTTAGAAAAGATTAAAACTGAAATTATAAACCAATTTATGTACACACAAAAGATCAAAATAAACTTTAAATTTCTTAAAACCATTCACACTAGTATGTCTCCCTATCAATTTTATTTAAATAGTCCTGAGTAGTATTCTGAAGATCACGTCTTTGTGGGGGAAAGGTTTAATCAGTCTTCCAGACCATGTTCTTACTTCTGTGGAGTTTATGCAAGGAGTTCCCTGAGGAGGAGGCTCACTTTTGACAGAGTACCTGCAGGTCCTAGATCCTCTCTTTACTGTGTTGGGAATTACTGAAGTTGAACCCAGTTCCACTTGGGAAGGCATTTTGGAATCTCCACTAGGCAGGATCTGGGTGTTCCTGCCAAGTTCTGAATAGTTTAATGTATCTGGGAGCTTTTGTGTCAAATTTTGTTCTCTGCTCTCAGTTCAAGTTGTACTTTTGTTCTATGCTGAACATTGAAATTTTGTTGTTGCCAAATTTTATTTCAACATTCCATTTTCAAAATTCACTCAGGGCAGGACAGTTAGATTTAAGCTGTATCAGTGCCACGGGTAAAGGTATCCAAAGTCATCTTCCCATCAGAAGTTCTCTTGGAGACAATCTAGATGCAAGTGATGTTGACTGATATGCAAAGATTGCTTGACATGGGACCAATGGCTTTGTACAAGTCTTTTAAAAATCGGAGCTCTCGCTATTTCTCCATTATTCAGGGAGCAATGTGGTCTACTGATACCAAGTTAAACATCAAAGTCCCGTGCAAATTCTAGAAATATTTCAAAGTAAAATTGAGGCTCATTCTCAGATACGAGGACTTCAGAAACTCCACGTCTTGAAAACATTGACTTCAGTTTCTGATAATCTGTGCAATGATGTCTGTATAAGTATTGCCAAGTCAGTATATCTGGAGGAGTAATCAGCTACAATAATGTGTGTGTCCTTCCCAGAAAAACAGATCTGCGCCTGTTGGCTGTCAATGTCTGTCAGGTAGATCTGTAGAGAATAAGGGTTCTGGTGATTTTTTCCCCTTCTCATTTAGCTCGTAGTCCTCTATTAAAATCTGAATTTGCCTCCTCAGATAGGGCCGCCCTACGGATGGTTGTGCTTGCGCCTTGCATTTGTTTGTATGTTGGTGTCCCTCTTCGATTTTGGACAGCATCTCTTTCTGAAGTACCCTAAGGATAAGAATGCACTCTCCTTTCAGAAGCAGTCATTGGCCATGTAAAGGTAATTTAACTCCTGTCAGTATGGGAGTAGGCATGTTGGAATTTGATTCTTTTAACACCACGCTCTTTGGCAGAGATAAGTTTATTTCTGGCAAGTCTCATATTTTAGTTCAGTGGCCCCCAAACTTTTTACCCCACACCCCCTTTGCCCCTGTCTGCACCCCCGATCTCCACAGCTGGGGCTGAGAGTGAGGCCACAGTTGGGGGCTGTGGCTGGGAGTGGGGCCACAGTTGGGGGATGTGGTCACGGCTAGGGTCGAAGCTGGGAGTGGTGCTGTGGCAGCCAGGGGTCCCAGGGACCATAGTGGGCTCAATGGCCAAAGCCTGGCCAGGAGCCAAGGCTGGGGACTGGGGGCCAAACTACGGGCCAGTCACTGAGATGATAGCTGGATGCCACAAGTGGGGGCTGAGGTGGGGGTCAGATGCCAAGGCCACGGCTGATGCTGGGGATCAAGGCTGAGCTAGGGGCTGGGTGCTGAGACTGTGGTTGGGCATCGCAACTGGGAGCCGAGACTGTGGCTAGGAACTGAGACCAGGTCTTATGTGGGGGCTAGGCACCCGGGGCCAAGCCAAGCTAGGTGCTGGATGCTGAGGCCTCTGCCATGAGCCAGACACTGAGGCCAGGGACTGAGGTTGCGGCCAAGCCATGAGCCAGGGACTGGTGCCGAGGCTGCATCTGGGCCGGGGTTGCTTAGTGGACGGGGCTGGAACAGAGCTTGGAGCAGAGCAGGCTGGGTAGTGCAACCTCCCTGCCCACCATGAGGGCTGGCCTGGGCCCTGCTGTGCCCCCTCGAAAGTTCCTACATGCCCCCTTAGGGGGGGCATGCCCACAATTTGGGGACTTCTGCTTTAGTTGTTCATCTTTCATTTGCTGAAGTTGGCTGCAAGATGCTGGAATTGCTGCCAGACCAAGATCAATGTAGACCCTGACATCTTTTGTGGTAAATTCAGGGCAGATGGCTACAGAAGAGAATACCAGGGCAGATATGGGAGCCCAAAAGGGTTAAAAACCCTCTGCCTGACAGGCAGAGAGGGAAGAGCAGAGCAGGGCAGTTAGTGGCACCTGGACCCAATGAAGGGCCAGGCCAGGGATATTTAAACCCTGCCTTCCCTAAAAGAAGGGGAGGAAACACTAGCAGTAGAGGCTGCCAGAAGGTCTGGGGCAGCTGTAGGAGAAGGTTCTCTCGCAGGCCAGGAGACAGAGCTCTGCTACAGCCAGGGGAAGGGAGGTGAGGTAGTTGGGGGCATCCTGACCATAGAATGTGGAGGTAAAGTGTGAGACCCACTAAGGAGAGTTGGCAGCTCACCACACTTTCTATAAAGCTTTTCCTTTTCTCTTGATGGCTGCTCAAGTATCAAGAGTATCTGACGCTATGAGTGCTTTCCCTGGTTTATGTTCTGTGTTGACAGAAAATCACATCAGCTGTAGTCAAAATCCTTGAATCCTAGATGGAAGGACATCAGTGGTTCTGAACCCAGTAATGCCACTAAGGGCTTCTTGTCTGTGGTCAAATTCAACCCAAACTAGTGTGCATGGAGCTGGTCACAGCTCAAGTGAGTGCTAGAGCTCCTTTTCCATGTGATCATGCTGCTGCTTGGTTTCTGTGAGTCTTCTTGATATGGAGGTCTCAGGTCTCCTTCTGGCTGCTTTTGTGTGAGCACTACTAAGTCACATGAAGATGCATTTTCTGTGAAGAAATGTGGATATATCTCCTGTATAGTTTGCTTTTTGCCACTAATACGTTAGTTTAGTTACTTGACATAGTCCATGTATGGCTGGCAACCCTAGTAAGGGAGCTGTCAGTCCTTGTATTACATATGTTGTAGAACTTTCCATCCTTTCTCCAGTTTCCCAAGAAACTGGCTATTATTGAATATAGTGTCATTAGCCCCACAAAGAATCTTATTTGTTTTTTGCAGTTCTTTATCCTGGGATCAATCATAATCTGTTTTTGGAATTGCAGTGATTGCTTTCCCAGTATCAATTTTAAATTTAAGTTTTCAGCTGTTTAGCTTCATGATTGGATATCAAGGTGTTGTCTGTTCTATTGGGGATATAGTTGCTAGAAGTATGGATTCATTGTCATCTGATGGTAACTTTCCTTCTTGGATTGCTTCCACTGTTTTAATGACCTTCATGCTGCTACAAAATGGGACGTTCTCCGGCATTCTACCTCTTTAAATGGACATTATCGTCAGATGTGGCTTTGTGTCTTGCCATATCTTCTGTAGCTTTTCCAAGCTTTCCTTTTATTAGGTTTCTTTGGTCTCCTGCTCTCTAGTTATGCACTGTTCTTATGTTCTAAATTTGGCCTGAATGCTCCTTTCACATTGGTGTCTTTTCTCTATACTGTGTCAATATTGTCTGACTCACTTTTATGCTGCTATCATGTAAGTTGCATTACTGTTTCTTTATGATTTCTTGCATTCTCACTCCTACAGTAGCCTTTGATAGTGTGAAATCTTGGTCTAACTGAAGCTGTGCTGATAAATTAGTGTTTCTTATATCAACAACTAACCTGTCCTTATTAGTTCCTCTTTTAACATTCCATAGTTACAATGCTCAGCAGGACTATGAACTGCAGTAATAAAAGTCCCAGCTGTTTTCCCTTATTCCTGGCACCTCCTATTCAATTTGGCCCTGTCAGCTATAATATTTTGTTCGAGTATGAAATGGGCATCAGAAATCTTTTTCACTTTGGCGTATTCTTTTCCTCATCAGTGAGGGGTAGAAAACATAGGATATCATCAGTATCGTTACCCATGGGAAATATCAGGGCATTTACCTGGTATTCTTGTTCTTCCTCTGTTAAACCAGAGGCCATCCAGAATAGCTCAAATCTTTGGATTCTGCAAGGCCAGGTGCCTGAGTTGCCAAAATCAAACTTATCTAACAGCCATTTGCACTATGGACTCCATTGCTGTGCTGACACAGGGCTGTGCCGCCTTCCTGTTGCAACTTTTGCAGGTCTTCTCCATGATTTTCCTCTTCCCTCACTCACTCACCAGTTTGGTAGGGGTCTGGTTCTTTTTTCTTTCCTTTATTCCTTTGTTAGAGAAAGGGATTCACTCACTTATGACACCATGTAGTATGAGGTCATAAACACAAAGAGCCATGCTTTAAGCATCAGCCAGAGAACTCCCTAATCAGGAAGTTCTCATGTTTATTAAGCTTCCTGTTGCAATATGTCCCGGTCCTCTCTGGCAACTGCGAAGGACCAGGAACTCTATAACCACTCCACCGCCCCCTTAAGTAGTAGTAAGGTGCTAAATCCCTTTGTGAATCTAGTCTTTAGTCTCTGTGCCTCGTTTGTAAAATGGATATAATATCTGGAGCGGAGTAGTATTCTAGTGAAGTCCTTTTCTGCCTGGTGCCCTCTTAGAAGAGTTGCAGGGGGATAGAAAGAGGAGAGGAATGTTGTAGGAACATGGGAGGCTCTGCCATCTGGGAACTTCCGCATGCCTACTGGGAAGAGATGGTTGCTTTCCATCTCCTTTTGATCAGGTTGCCAGTGCAATTCTGACCCAGTGTGGTTAGGCTAGAAGAACCATAATCCATCTCCCTCCCTGCCTCTGAAATTGAATTTCATCAGTCCCGGATTTGTTTTAAAATTAAACAAAAGGTAAAATTCGTCTCCTTTACTAATCATCAGGCTGAATTTCAGCCTGGAATGAGCTGTCATGGCCAAGGCTCAATATAAGATTATTAAGAAAGAGAGAGACGAGATTTATAATGGAAATTCCAGACTCTTACCTATAACAGTGTCTGCAGGCACCTGCTTTCATCAAGATAGTGCAGACATTTAAAATGGTGTTTCTTGATTTTCAGTGCCACTGATGAGATCATAATTTCCAGGGGAATGAAATTCTTCTTATGGATGCATAAAGGAAGGGGTGTGTGAGAGAGTATAAACCACAATCTCTTTTGACTTGTTGGAACTAAGTCAGAACTTTCTGGGTCAACTTTTTTTCAACAAGAAATGTTTGCAAGTCGTTCTGATATGGTTGCCTCAGGTTAAATGTGGTTCTTGCTTGGTTATAGAAACTTAGAAGGGTCCTTCAGTTACAATAGCTTGGAGATGCAAAGAACTTATGCAGCCTGAGGAGTGTTGGCTTTGTACTCATAGATGGCTATTGGTTTGCTTAACTTTCACCAGGTTTGGTGGTGGTCTTTTTTGATCAGCTAGTGAAGAATGAGTTGCAACTGATAGAAAGTGGTTTTGGCTTCTATGACAAACTGTTTTATATAGTTGTTGTTTGGGGGACATTAGCTTTCACCTCTGTCTTAATTTACATCAATTTAAGATGCTTTTAGTGGTTTTCGGGTGCTTACAGTTCAGGGTTCTGATTCTTGCTTCTCTGGGTGAAGAGTAATTTCTAGAGATGTAGATAATCAGCAGAAGATAGGGATACCTTATTACGTAGGGATGGATGATGAGCCAGGTTCTCAGCTGGAGTAAATCGGCAAAGTTCCATTGAAGTGTCCATCAAGCCATGCTGTTTTATGCCAGCTGAGGATCTGCATCAGGTTCCAAAGTGGTTGTAGTATTCTCAAACTATTATAGGGAGAGTAGGTTATTTCAGCAGGTGAAGCAAGAAGGGTGCAAGCATTATGAAACCCAGCTGAGGTGAACACAGGGAGGAATAGATGACTGGGACATAGAAAGCTTAAGTAAGAACAGGAAACTAAAATAAATTCCCCAGATTGGGCTAAAGTTATCAGCATGTGTAAATCCTATTAGTGAGATATTGTACATACTGCAATCACTTTTATTACAATATCAAAGGGCAGAAATTAGATCAATACATACCAAAGGAATAAAATGTTAGATTTTATTGCAATATTGCAAATTAAATTATTGTAATATAGGCTTTTCAGTGCCAGACTCCTCTTTATCCTTTTTTCTCTGTCAAACTTGGAATATAAATATAAATTTGGTATAACCCCCACCATATTTCCCATCTAAAGTCTAACTTCTAAATTTATCATGTTTTTAATATAATTTTTGACTTTTAACTCAGTTTTTTCCAGTTTCATCCCAGTTGCAGAGCTGGCTAGCATCTATTATTTAGATAATAATATAAAGCTCCAAGAAGTAATACACAATCTGTAGTGGACCAAGAAGGAATTACTTTCTGACTCTGGCCTAATTGTACTGTTCAGTTCCACCCTGTTTTATTTGTTCTAATTTGACCTTCTTATTCTGTGTCCATAGAAACATAAGACACGTGTGGCATAGCCATTAAGGATGTCTTTTCTCCAGTTCCTTCAGATGCTGTCTCATTATTATTTCGCCTGATTTCATCCCTGTTCAGACCTTAAAATTCCTTATCAAGAACTGATGTTGTCTTTCCTGCCATCACTTTCCTCTCACTCTTCATTGCATGAAGCTTCTTGGTTGTTCACATGGCACAAACTTTGTAACTTCTTTCATGTAAAGATGGTTATCTTGAATGCAAACATCTGCTGACTCTCCTTCGATTTCCAAAATGTCACACCAAATCTTTCCTTCCACTTTCTGATTCAAGCACTGTGAGCAATGTGTTATTTAACTACAGGTAAGTCACTTGGAGCTGAAGGAGTAATTTCCAGTTTGAGCAGATATAGCCATGCTAGCTCTGGTCAAGCTAGTGTGCTAAAAATTGAAGTATAGCTACTAGCTGTGGTGTGAGTGGCAGGCGGCAGGGACAAGTCATCCTGAGTACAATCTCTTGTTTGAGACAAACCCCAGCAAACCCCTCTGGTCCTTTCTTCTGCCACCCTTTGCAAACCTACACCAAGCACCGACCTCTGCACTTAACTACTTGCTTTCTTCTTCCCAATGCAGAGGCACGAGCCCCGGTACTCATGGCCTCATACAGCTCTGGTCGACAACAATATTGGCTCTGGCTCCAGTTTGTCTTTCTCAGGTGATTCCTTCCTGGCATGGTATTCGTCTTGATTCCAATCCTGGGAAATCCCCGGCTTGCTGCTCTGTTTCTTGGCTGGTTCTCTACGTGACCGCTGCTAGCCATAGGCTGTCATCTAGAGCTCCAGCCACACACATGCCCCTGTCTCTCTTCCTCCACAGCCCCCTCCCTGGAACAATCAGTACTTCCTCTGCCTCAAGATGGGGTTTTAAGGAGGCCATGCTCTCTAAACCCGAAATTCAACTCCAAATTGTTTTAAATTTCTCATTTATTAGTACTCCTCTATCTATTCAAAAAGATCCTATTTAGTTTTAGGAAACAGTGCCTGTTTGTATAGTAACTACTTACTGACTGACCATGAAGGATATACACATTGGATCTGAGTCCCCTCTGCTGCAATACAAAAATCGTAAAATTTGACAATTATTTGCAGTTGAATGCTATGTTTAAGAGTAGCACTTTATCTATTGGAAATAAACCTGTGTGCCGCAGGAATCTGAGTAAAACAAGTAGAGTGGTAACACTTGCCTAAGCTGTAAAGAGATGATAGTTCCAGCAGCACGGCCATTATGCCTCACAATTGATTATACAATTGATATTTCTTGGAGTGACGTTGGCATTTCTTCATCTTGTTCAGAAATATCTAAATGTTCAAATTTCATTTGCACAGGTCCTGAAAATAATGGCTTTGTCTAATAGATGCTGTCATAGGTCTGTCCATCTGGACTTTAGTACAGTGACCCTCCATTTTGTTAATATTACTGCTCAGAATCCCAAGGGGAATCAAACTGACTTTCTGATGAAATTACATCTCCTTTATTTTTCTTCTAGATTTTTAAGAAATAGAACAAAGCAAATCTTTGTTTAGACAAGTTTTTCAACATGGAATCAAATATCTTTTGTAGACTATATTTTTAAATTGGGAATTAAACTTCTAAATCCACAGAGATCTGTTAGATTGGAGAAAGTTTCATACTGTCACATTGTAGCAGGTACCAAATTATGATTTATGGGACTGAAAAAAGCCATTTTGTTCAATGAAGTTTCATTACACTGTAAAAACACTGATCATGATACAGCCATTAGCCTAGTCACACTAGTCTAGGTGAAATGTTTTATACTCTTCAGAAAAGCTTGATAATTGTGACTGAAGAAGAACATTGAAAAAACCCTGCTAGGTTTTTAACCATGAAATGTATATTGATTTATTTTTTTGAATGGAACTTTGGCATGTTCTACTAAACATAAGTTTCTCAAAGACAAGATGTTAATCTATATTTAATACATGTATTATGAGGTTAGATATGGCATAAAAGGCAATAGAGATTACCACAGTTCTCCGGTTCACTGCTTTAAGGGAGGGAAAGCTAGCACAAATCTAATTTTACAAGGAAATTGCTGAAAGAATGGATGTAATAGAATGGATATAATAGAACAAGGTATTTAAAAATTGCAAGCTCAGATGGATAATAAGCACTTGAAAATTATATCTGGCCACTGAAAAGGGTACACTTATTCAAAAGTAACTACTGTTCTTTAATACTCACTAGCCAGAGTGTTCAATGTGTGACAAGTTGATTTTTAGTATCAAGGTGACTTTGGTTTGAGCACATCTGATACTGAATGTTCCAACAGAAAATTTAAAATATCATATTGTGTATTCCTGGTTTGAAAGGAGGCAAATAATAATCTCAAACCTATCTATACTAGAATAATCAATTTTCAGGCTGGATAAAGAAATGTTCTACTATCCAAATGATGTGACTGAAAAGCAAATATTGATATTTTCTCAAAACTGGAATACTGTAATATAAAGCAATCACTTTATTATACATGGCACCTTATTGTGCCAAGAGATATCAAAGATCTTTGTAAAGGATAGTTTAATAATTACAATTTGAAGTATCAAGCAGATAATTAAGAAGAGGGATAAAACAAGTCAGTTGTCTGCTTTACTTACAAGATCAGTATTCTTGACCTCTTCTAGAGGGAAGGTGCTAAATGGTTAAAGCAATGGCCCCTACTGTGACATTTGGTACTGGATAACAAGCAGGCTAGCATCTGATGACCTCATCTGGTGTTTGGAGGCATAAAGAGTGACCAGATCAAAGAGATCGCGCTAAGGGAAGATTTCAAAGGTATACAAAGGGTAAATGGCAGTAGAACTGAGCCCACTATTTCAAAGGCAAAACTCCCATTGACATCAATAGGCACAAGATGAGGCCCAAAATGTGCAATTTAGTCAATGGCAACTGGAATGCTCTTTTGGAATTTTAGGACAAACACTTGATAAGAAAGAGAAGTTTGATTTGCTTGTTACTATAGATGAGGACTTTGAGTTCACCAGCTGAAAAGTGATACATATATTAAGTTTTACATGCTGTGACAGATTAAGGGTAACGTTTTTGAAAGTGCCTAAGTGCCATTTTCAAAAAAGAGTTGTGTAGTGTTCAAATGAGCTTTGGATAAGTCCAAAATCACTAGGGCCCGATTCTCCCTGTCACTCTTACTTGGAGTTGTGGCATATGCTATGAGTTGTCTCATTGATTTCAGTATACATGTTTTTGGAGTAAGTTACTAACCAATCAGTGTGAGTAAGCAAGGCAGAGCTGGGCTTGTATTGTGACATTTATGCCACAGACCTATGGAGAGGCAGGCTGCCCAAGACAAGCACTGGGGAGTTCATGCTTTTGGCACACAGAATCTCGCCAGCAGCTTCTCTATGCACATAGTGGTGCATGATCTTTATTTACTGAAATGGAACAAGTTACTCCTTGGTGTAGCTATCCATTTCCTGAGCCAGTGTAGATGGGGATAAGTGATGGGGTCATGGCCCTAACTCCTCTCTGCCTGTCTCCACCTTCTCTTTGTTCTCCTGTTCTTGGAGAGGTGGGGAAGGAGTAAGTGGTCCCTGCACTTCCCAGAGCATAGAGAATTCAGGAACTGCTTTTGTAACAGGCTCTTGCATAGTTGCACAAGGGGGTGGATAGGCTCTGGATGTGCAACAGAACATCTCACATTTTGGCACTTAACTTTTAGTTATCCGAACCAAATTCCAGAGATCCTGCTTGCTAATTTACCATTACCCCTTTTGACCTATGTATTTGTCAGTATTTGGTTTGTTTCTATTAGGAGGACAAATAGATGGAATCAGGTATTTCTTTGATGCAATCCTATTTATTTATAAAGAATGTACCAAGTTGTGTTTTCCCAAACATAGCAGGATTCAACCAGAAGGAGACAGTCTCTTTGCTCAATATTCCAAGCCTCATTTTTCCAGCCAGTACTCTCCCCAAAAAGCTTTATCTGAGGATCACACTACAAGTACTTTTCTAGCTCTCCTTGCTTTCTGCTGCCTTCTCTGTCTCCTCCTGTGGTTTTTCTGGGTGTTCCTGCTCACACGGGCAGCTTCACAAAAACAATACTGAAAGGTATACCTAATCCTGCCTCAGTGTGGGGGGATGTACTAGATGACCTCCTGAGATCCCTTTTACCTCTACATTTCTATGAATACTCAGTGAATCTCCTCCACTCACATAGCTCAGTTTCTGTCTGATTTTGCACCTGGCCTGCATTTTAGATAGTGGCTCTTATTGTTTCAGCTCTCTTACTCTAAAAAACCGGGGCTTAATGTCATCTTATATTGATCCTGAATGAAGGGCAGCTTCAATGAAATTTCATGCAACTTCCAGCACAATGTTATGATGGATCGATCGTTCGATTGATAGAATTTGTCCTAAATAAATGAATCCATCTATCTAAAAAAATCTTCCTCTGCAGTTAACTAATTGTTATCGTTTTGCATTAACAACATAGGGCTTCACTTTACAACCCTTACTCCGAGTAGTACCTATGCAAGTAGGCCTAATGAGCTCAATGGCATTGACATGTGAGTCAAGTGCTACACACAACATAGGTAAGAGCTGCAGAATCAGGCGCATAAAAAGCATGCACACACACTCACTCTCATATGCTTGCGCGTGCGTGCATACAAACACACTTTTGTTCCCTAGATAGCATGCTCATCAGTAAATCTTTGAGGTAGACAGTTTATCTGAGGCTAATTTTGCACTTCAGAGATTTATGCTGCAGTAGCTTAATATGCAAAGACAGTGGAAAAGAAGAGTGCAGATGTAGAATGAATTCACTGTATCTATCATGAACTTTGGAAGAAACTGAACTAAAATAAGATACCCCATTGATGTTTCTCATGACAGACAATCAGATAGGGAGTGAGAGTCTATCTCCAACTTGTAGGTGCCTCAGGAATGAAGTCAGTGCTATTCTCCACAGGTCAACAGAGGATAATAAGAAAATCTGTCAAAGGTGAAGCAAAAGTCAGCTTTTCCAGAGCATGGATCTGATCTGGATAGAGTTGAAGGAGAAAAAGTTCAAAAGGTTAAAGCTGCTAGGCTTATTTAAGTGAACATTAACATTGTTGTGAGAAAACAGATGAAGGGAGGATGAAGAAATGAATTAGCTTTTTAGGCCTATAGAACAGTGTAAGGAATGACAAACATTTCATAGAAAAGCTTTGCAAGGGTGAAAGGGAATGCTGAGACCCTCTTTTTTTTCTTACAAGTAGTTTGAATTAATGGCATCCCAATTACCACAGTTATTTGCTCCAACTTAAAATATCAGCAGGGAAACATCTGGGGTGTGTAGCATTTGCTAGCATGTCTTTCATCAGATAAATTAGCAGCATTGTTATGTGGTGCCCATAAAAAGAGACAAAAAAAAAAAATCTCAGCACAGTGATGCATATACCATTTTTCTGTCAAGATGGAGCCACAATTAGGGATATGCCTATCAGAGATGATCAATGAGAGGCAGATATGTTTACTGGAAGTCTGTGAGAGCACAATGCAAGGGAACAAATGCAGGTGAGGTGGGGTCATTTTGAGGATAGATTACAACTATCGCTCATGACCAACCTTTACTGCATTCCTGCTGTCTCCAACTGCTGAGAAGAGAAACCCAAATAACAGTGGGTTCTGTTGCTCTGATGACAGCTTGAGAAAAAGTAATAAGGAATTCCTACAGCTATAAAAACAGAGTGAGGAAAAGGAGCCAAGTTACCCTTGGAGCTCTTAGTCTTCCACATTATGCACAGGTCTTACCTTTTCACTCACTTATGTACAACACTTTAAATATGGCCAGACAGCTATTTTTATACCCACATGAGAACATAGCTCATTCTTTGAGGACTCTTGGTGAATCAGTGAAGGATTCTTGGCAAATCTTCAAATGAAGATTTTTATTTCTAACAATTTGTCCTTTATACCTTGGATGTTCAGACATTTAAATTAAGGATGAAGTCAAGTTGTTTGGATCTGTTATGGTTTGGGCTACAAACAAACAAAAGGTGATAATACAATTTTGAATTTTAAATTCCACAAGGCAGCATTTACCTTTCAACATTTTTGTTACGCTTTGAAAAGATTGCTTGTAATCTGTTGGAATGCAGGAACCCGTTCAGAGAGAGAAAGAACTGTCATATTTTCTCCCTTCCTCAAATCTTAATCTAACAAAATTTGTATGCAGAATGCAAGAAAGACAAGAACTGGTCAAATATTGCATAAGTGTTCATGAACATTTGTATGACTTCTGAATGGCTATTTAGTGTGACCATGGTCAAGTCCCTTGTTTTCTGCTAATCTTGAGCTTTCACATAGGAAGGTTTTTGTTCTGCTGAAGGTTTAGGGAATGGCTCTTTTTATATGAATAACAATATTTCCATGTTAATGAGGCCATTCATTCACAAACAAGAGTATTCATTATCCTTCTGTTTAAAAAGACTCATTAATTCAATCAAAGAACTGGAAAAATATCATGTGACTGTCTATCAATCACACCCTGAACAACCAATAATGAATAGTCAAAACGAACAGTGTGCAAACAACCCATAGACCAACATTTCCCAAACTTTTGAAAGCTGAGTCCCCACTTCAAGAGAGTGAAACTAGTTGCACCTCCTACCCTGACCCCCAGCCCTTCCACGTGTTGTTAGAAGCCTGTCCAAGATGAGTGGGCTCACATGGTTTAGATTTTCATAATATGAAACTTCTTTTCCTTTCAAAACATGTTTTGTGAACAACGTTGGCAACTAAAATATCAGCACTAGCATCTAAATTAGCACCCAGGGCAATGGACAGAGCAGTTTACATTTCAGAACCATTGTTTCAGGCTCTCTGCAAACTTATGCAGACATTGTCTGTCACACTTACATCATTTCTCAAGATTTTCTTCATAACCATAATAGCTAGAAACTTAAAACAAACAAACAAATAGATAAAAGTAAAAAGTTGGGTTTCTGGAGAACAGAAAGTGCAAGTCTGGATATATTACTTCATGCTCCCCTCCACTAGTCACACCCTACTCTTTGAGCAATGCCTCCCTAGGATGCAAATTTTTTGAATAAATAATTAATCAAAAATTACAAATAGTGATTAAATTCATAAAAATCAGAGGGATCAAAGATGCAATATACAGGACTCCTCTCCACTCTTGTTGAAGTCAAAAGGATCAAGGGTGCTCTACGGCTCAGTCTTAAAGTTGGTTCATAAATGATTCTCAAATAGGAAAAAGAGGTTGCATTTTCAATGAATACTATTGAAACTGAATAATTCATCAAGCTGTGCTAAATAGCACAAGAAAGACTGATGTCAAGGCATTTGTTGCTCAGTTTTAATATGTTTAAAGAGTTTTAACTATTGTGAAAGTAAGATTTGGTTAAGTATCCAAACTTCTCAGTCCACACCCAAACATCCACATCTCTTCAGGTTCAGGGCACAGCAAAGATGTACAGAGCCTGGAACAAAGTGTGAAAGCAGGCACTCCTTCCCCATTTACTTCCATCTCTCTCTCCTCCATCTGCTATTTCACCTCTGCATCTTCCCCCTCATCTTCAGGGTGTTCCCCCCCAGCTTGTTAAATCAGTTTTTAAAAAATATTCTGTTTGTTCAAATTGTCTTTGATCAGTATGATTTCTTTGTTTGCAGTCCGCTTTATCTTGCCTCATGGCTCTATGTATCTTTCTGCAAAAAGTATACACTCCACAGACTGATTTTTTTTTAAGGCTCTTCACAGCTCTGCTCCTGCCTACATCTCATCTTTCATCTCTGTCACTCACCTTCTCACCCCTCTGTGCTCTTCCCACACTTCCTCACCTTTATCTCTTCCTCCCTTTCTGATCTCCAGGTCATTTTCATGTTTCTCCTTCTGCCTGGAACAAGGCCACTTAATTCAGTTCTGCTCCATGGTACTTTATTCAAGTGTGAAAGTGTAAGCCAAAATCACAACCCTCCAGTGTCTGGAAGAAGGCAAAAACATTCTACCCACACTAGGGTTGGGTTCTGTGTTTGCAGTTTGGTCCCATGTCCGTTTGTCACTTCTGTCAATTCTTGAACTAGTGACAGGTTGCTACTTAGTATGATGCCATCTATATCTTTTCTCAGAGGCAGAATTCCTCCTCCTTGCTCTGTTAATAATTCCTGGTAGTTGGAGGGATGCCTTTCTTGCACTGTCTTGTATTTCAGACACTGGAGTAGAAAATGTTTTACTCCCAGCTAGGGAGTATCCCAGCTGGATATTACTGGGACCATCCCAATATTAGGGGTTTTGTCTTGTGTAAGATCTTATTGCCCCCCATCCTGATCTTTCACATTTGCTATCTGGTCTCCCTGCACACTCTGGAACTCTGCTCCTTGTGACCCTCAATGGCAGTCTACAGCAGGTGGGTTGGTGGCTCTGTCACCCTGGACCCTCTTGCCCCAACACTTCAGAGTCTCGTATAAGTGCCTTAAAGGGCTTGCCTATTCTTAAAAGGCTGCAGCAGTGCGGCTGCACCGATGCAGCTGAGCCACTGTATTGTTTCACTGCAGACACTAACTATGCCGACAGGAGGGATTCTCACATCAGCACCTGAGAGATGGTAGATATGTCGAGAGGAGAAGCCCTGCTATTGACATAGCACTGTCCACCCAAGGAGTTAGGTCAATATAACTACGTCAGTCAAAGATGTGGAAAATCCCTGAGTGACACAGTTATGCCAACATAAACTGCTAGTGTAGACCAAGCCTGAGCAAGCTATTTCAGCTTGGATGAAGCAGTCTCTACAGAGCAGCTGCAGAGCTGCTTCACAGCCTGAGGGAAGGATTCCTTTCACCCTTCACCGCCACGCTATCTTGGGCAGAGGTCTGGATCTTTCCTTTCCTCCACACCCTGAATCAGTGAAATCAATTGGAGTTTGGATCAGACAGGCATGTATCTCTCCCGTCTGTGACTTCTTTACAACAAAAACCAGACTTTGGATTGAAATCATCTTCAAAAGAAAGTAGAGACTCATTGAGGAGAAATAGGTGTAATTAATGAGCAGGTTGTGGTATTCCGTCATTATAAAAAATAAAGATAACAAAAAAGCCAGTCCCCAAGCACTGGCATAATTAATGTTTCCTGGTCAGCTTTAAATCAAATATCCCCCACGTATGCAGGATATTACTAAAGGAATTCTGCAACTCCAAGCAATTCCTCCTACATTTATAGACAAACCTGAACAAACCAGGACAAATCTCTCACTGGAAACACACATTGAAACAAATAATCTTGGTCTTGATCCTGCATTTAGATTTAAACCATGATTTATGGCCCTTATGTGTGGTTATGATCAGAGAACTGGGAGTTTAGACTGTAAATTCTTTGGGAACTGTCTCTCTCAAATTTTTTCAGACTCTAGCAGACTTAGGCCCTGATCCTGCAACTTTTGATCATTATGGAAATACTAATACGTTAATAATAATAAACATTCACCAAATATATAAAACACATTTTTTTTTTAAAAAAAAAAAGCTCAGAATTAGTTTCAATAATTACAATTTTGTACATTGTTTGAACTATATTGGATGGAATCCTGGCCCCACTGAAGCCAATAGCAAAACTTCCATTTGCCTCGTGGAGCCACAGTTTTACCCATTCTCCTTTTCTGTTAGTAAAGCATTTTTGTAATATTGATTTAGATTTTGCAAAAATAATCCAGATGCTAAACTGTCTTTAATGTTGAAGAGCCCCTTCATCCCCCCTGTGGAATCCTTACTGAAGTCAGTGGGAGTTACAAGTATGGATGGACTGCAGCATATGGCACATAATGTAAGAAGATGAAATATATTGGGCTAAATCCTCTTCCTGGTGCAATTACCCTTTGCACCGCTGCAGCAAAGGGGACATAAAGCAGTCTTAGGGCAGCAGCTAAGGATTTCCCTAGGGGATGGCCAGGCATAGTCACACTTATACCACCTGTGGCACACAAGGGGTGTCTTGGAATTTCTTGTTGCTGAGGCCAGGCTGGCCAAGTGAACTATTCCTTGGGAGCCACTCTCTTCCAGCACAATTTAGAGCAGCTTTGAGGCTGCTATAACATGAACCAGGGCTGGTATAAACCTTGGAAACTCTCAGTTTCAGGGAGAGGGTGTTGGTGGAAAAGCAATCTGTGCCCTTCTCCAAGGTGCGCTAAATGATCTAGCCTTTAATTTAGCATTGAAAATTAAAAGAATTTTATTTCCATTTTGGGGGGAGCGGAGGAAGAGAAATGGTGAAAACAGTTATTTCAGACTCTACATTCCCAGGAAGAGTTGCTGCTTGTCTTTACACACTCCTCCTGGGGGCCCCTGTTTGCGGTTGGAGCTGATCTCCTTCCACTCCCTGTATCAATCATTTTGGCTTCCTGTGCAAACAGACATTTTTGTCATTATGCTAAATATAGAACCTTTTGAGAACTTGGGTAACTAGTCTGTCTTGTTCTTTTCATGCACTGTTTTTACTTGTAGTAGCAATAACAGGATGTGCTCACCATTTTTTGGTGCAATAGTCTGGTCTCCTTGTCGGTATAAACAACTCACCCTTTGACCCTGTGGTTTATTTGCTTGGGAATGTGATTTTTTTTATCGCCTGGAACAGCAGGCCTGTCCTACTACAGCTTAATTAAGAAAACATTAATAAATTAGAATAAGGGACTACTGATACTGGACACTTTGTGATCAGTGTGGATACCAGTGAGACACATATGCCTGATTTGCAGATCAGTCAGGTTTAATGTGCAAGGTTTTCTATAGATATACTCGTTGAGTACAAAACCTAAAATTAACTATGATGTATCATGCTCACTAAGCCTAGAGAGCTAAGCAGTCACTCAGAAGTCTGTATACAGGAACAGCTTTCTTCTGGTGCCCCGGCAGGGAGTCGATGGCTTCTGGTCTGACCAGCAGCAATTTCTGCGGAGTCAGGTGTTGATGAAGCGCCCCACTTTGTCTAAGTGGTGACTTCTTATACCCTTCCATAAACAACCTTCATGTAATTATTTCTCTCCCATGATCATATATGATAATTACCTACACTGGGCTTCCACCTTTAACTACATTTCATTCTCACCATGATAATTGGGGTCATCAAAACAACATCTAGTGATAGGCGGAGTAAAAGTATGCCCCTTGGCAAGAAAACAGTGTACCCCCAGACCTTCAAGGATAACTTGTTGTTCCCATCACTGTTATCTATGTGCAGCTGCAAGTTGAGAGCAAAACGATATCTGTATTTTGTCTTATGTGCCGTGGTATGCAGAAATGGAGACATCTATAAAGTTACTCAGTAGTCCTATTCATCTTTGCCAACTGGAAGATGTCATGCTACAGGGGTCAGAATAGCCAAGCAAGCAATTGAAGCCATGCCAGGCCTGTAGGACAGTAGTCAAGCAATTCAAATTGTACTGGGCCTCCAACAGGGACATTCTTTTAAACAGAATGGAGATAGGCACAACAAAGCCCCAAATCAGGATCCCTTTGCCACGTGTCCTATAGTGTCAACAAAAAGGGATGGCAATAAGAATACTCTAAACATTTTCTGAAAAGGGTATTGGCTAATTTAATGGAGCTGTTTATGCAAATACTGTTGTCTTTCCAGTGATATTTTCACGTCAAAGTCAAAGTGATTGTAACTTCTTAGACATGTTGTGACAGGGTCAGAACAGATGGCTACCAGAGAGTTCTACTATTTGCTTCTGGGAAGTGGGTGGGTGGCCCCTCTCCAGCCTAAGGGAAGGAGCCACTGGGTCTGGGACTCAACTAATTACGGGGGACAACTAATGGGAAAAAAAAAGGAATGGGAGTGAGGGTCAAAGGGTCAAATGGAAGGAACGAGAAGGGGACACCGACCAGAGAAACTTGGACTGCACCCACTGCTACCTGAAGGTGTCTAGGGAGCAAGCAGATGCTGCCCATACCAGAGAGTGCTAGAAGGCTGGATATATCAGCCTCAGGATCAGCAAGTCCCTTTTCCCCTGGTATCTGAGGAAGGGTTACGCTAGATTAATTAACACATCTGTAACCAATCAGTGCCCCGCCTAGGACCTGTTAAAAGCCTCCTCTCTGGAGAAAGGGTGTGGTTGGAGTTGTGGGAGTGAGGTGAGCTACCAGAATGTGTGAGCAGGCAAGAAACTGTCAAGAGCCAGGAGGGTTTAGGAGCAGGAGCAGAACGCTGGCATGAGGGAACAGGTACAAAAGCTAGGGGATGGAAAACCCTGCCTGAAGAGAGCAAAGGACCTTTCCCAGGCCTGGAGGCCTAAGGGAAGAGACCCTGCCAGACCCTGCCAGAGGGAAAGATTGAACTGGACATATGGTTTGGCACTACCATGCCCAACTTATTAGAGATCAAGAACCTTCCCTTGCAAGGAGGCCAGGAAGGGTCCCTGTCTGGGCAGGGTATAGACATTAAGTCAAGGGGCCTGGGGAAGTAACCCAGGGAAGCTAGCAGTTTTCCTGAAGCCACAGCATGAGGCTGCTACTTGTAGGGTCCCTGGGTTGGGGCCTGGCGTTGAGGGTGGGACTTGCCCCCTCCATCTCACTGGCCGGTCACTGGAGCGGCAAGAACCTCAGTGAAGAGGCAAGGACCTGTGAGAACCAGAGACAGGACCAGGAGCCAGCAGGGAGTGGCCATCTTAGAGAGACTGTATTACACTTCCCCACCCATAGAGGGTGGAAGAACACTAAAGGGTGAAGCAGTTCCCCTTCCACTAGAAGGAAGCACTGGACCCACTAAGGCAGACGAAGAGCTTTGTCACAATGTGTCCAGGAAGCATAATATGACACACAAACTGTATGTTCATATCAGGGCTAATTAAATCTTTTGAAAACTGGCCATGTTGGTATGTGGAGGGTGGTGAAAGGGGATTGAAAGGTTGTTAATGGTCCTTTGTCACCTTCCCCTCCCTTATATTTCCTTTGTTCACCAAGCTCTCATAAAGGCCTGGCAGTGCCCTCTGTCTTTGTTGACTCAGGAAGTGTTTTTGAATGGCACTCTGAGTTAGATCAGAAAGATCCATGTTTCTGTTTCCAGTCCTGATCAGGAAATCTAAAGCTACTTTTTTTATTCATGGTCAGATTGCAGAGAACCATTTTCCCAGCATGTATTTTAAATCTTGTTCTTCTGGGAGAAAAACACACTTCTTCTTGTTTGGAATGAAGCCAACTCATTTTCCTCTTAAGGATTTTTTTCAGTTTTCAGAATAAAATAACTTAAATTCAAGATGTAGGAAAATATATTCTTTCTATAGACATCTAGAAATAGAACCCAATGCTGGTTTTTTTGCCAACAAAATTTATCAGGTTGCAGGTAACATTGTCAAAGGCACCTAAATCACCTACAAGACTAACTCCCATTTGAAAATTCTATGCTACCTTTTTAAAAAGTCATCCATTAGTTTAACAAGTAGCCTGATTGCAAATAACTTTTCCCCAGTCAGTCTCTCTAACAATCTTGCATGCATTTGATGCCCATGCAATTACTGAATCCTTCTAAGTTATAGTCTGGGAATTGTACATGGATTGTTTAAAACAGAAATGGGCATTTATTGGTAAAATGGAAATGAAACAAAAATTTATGTTGCAAATGTCAAAATTTTGCAGGGGATTCTTATTCAAATGCTACAGAACAATGAAGTCATATGTAAAAGGAAAAATACTCTTTCTGCATAACACAAACTTTAAAGTTAGCCTATCTGCATATATTTTGAGAGCTGTATTGTAGCATTTATCTATAGCCACAAGTAGGGTGCAGTGTAGTCTCACTGCCCAATGGGATTTCTGAAAGGGGTCCTATAAGGCCAACAAAAAGGGATGGAGGGCAATAGGAATACTCTAAACATATTTTCTGAAAGTTGGGAAGTGGTGTTGGGTAATTTAACGGAGCCTCAGGAATGACAATCTCTTCAGGAGCTCTGGGAAGCATCAAATTAGCCTTCATGTTTCACCAGCTACAAGCTCCTTTTACCACAGTTAGCTAACCAAGATAGGGTGTGTTGGTAGCAGCCTTGGCCCATGTGATCTTGATCTTCTGGTATTTCTGATTTGAAGAATGTGCCACCATGAAGGGAAGTCTGGATGTAGATTCTGCTAAGGGTGGTGAATAGTGTCAGGATGGTGGGCCTGATTCTCCACTCTACCACACCAATTTTACATCAGTGTAACTCCATGACTTCAGTGAAATTTTACTAGCATCAAACCAGAGTAACTTTGAAAAATCAGACACAATGCCCCCAAGAGAGCTGGAGTGGGTGACTAGTCTTACTTAGATTAGAGAAACAAGGTGGGTGAGGCAATATCTTTTATTGGACCAACTTCTGTTGGTGAGAGAGAGAAGCTTTCAGCAACAACACTGCTTACTTAGATTACATCTTTTCAGGGAATGATTTACAGAATACAGGATATGGGAAATTTATTTGAGCCTCTAATGGAAATATTTGTGTACTAATTTGGTTTGTCTGGGATTAACATATATGTATGAAAATATGTGATCCTACTACATTTCATAGCAGATTGCTGTATAGTGAAGTTTCCGTTTTTATATGGATTCCTCATTCAAATAGTTTTCTTTTCTGTTTCTCTGGTTGTCTTTTAGCTGTAAGCTTGTTTGCAGGGCTGGCAGTGACTATTTACAATTCAATGGCATAGCTAGTTTTTATAAGACAAATAAAATTAAGGCTTTGGCTTGGTATACACAAAAAGTTTGTATTGATATAATTAGGGATGTGATTTGTTTTTACCAAAATATTTATACAGTTATATAGCTACTGGCATGGACGTTGATATACTGGTTCCAGTATCACTTATTCCCTTCTTGTATGGGAAGGACCTAGTCTACACTAAAGTCTGATCTACACTTAAATTTTTGCCAGCATAGCTATGTGAGTGAAAAGAATGAACCCCTCCCCCCACCCCTAACCAACACAACTATGCTGGCAAAAGCCCTCGTATAGATGCAGTTATACTAGCAAAAACAATCCTTTTGCTGATATAGCTTATTTTGTTCAGGGAACTGAGCTAAGTCATACCTGCAAAAGAATCTCTCTACTGGTATAAAAGGTGTCTCTTCCAGGAGGGTTTGCGGGTAGAACTCTGCTGGTATAGCTACTCCAGCAAACCCTTTCTTGTAGAGACAAGGCTTGGGGGCTTATATCATTTTATCCTAAACAAGGACAGTTAAAGCAGTACAACTTTTCTGTTTGAACAAGCCCTTGGGATTAGAACTTGGCTTTAGTTACCAGCCTGAAGTCAGTTGTGAGAATCAAAGACAGGCCATGCTGCTGCAGTAGTTCCTGGAGGAATTTTGGTATACTCAGACTCTGTGCCCTTGGGCAAGTTCATACTGAAGAGTCAGCTCTACCTTCTTTTGCAGCATTCCCTCCTCTCCAGTCCTGGACCAGCTTACCTTGGGCCTGCCCTCACCACGTGTCCCTCACTCCATTGGGGGAGGTTTGCATCACCAGTGACTCTAGCTCAAAGCCATGTCAACATTCCTGGCTGAGCCCCATGCAGGGTCCAATAAAGAGTAAGTTCTCTGAGGCCTTTCCCCGATTCCTGGACAACCATCCACACACTGAGTCATAACCTGTCCTTCGATATTTGTTGTTTATCATAAAATGTACACTGAAAAACTTATGTTCTGGCATGCAATTACACCCTCTAGAAAGGGCAGAATGAAAAGCAACCTGTGCACTGAGGGAGAAGCATACAGCATATTCAGACCATTGAGGATGCATGGTTGTTCAATAAAGAGCCCAGCAAGCTTTCTCCATCTTTGTTATTACAGAAACTTACGGTGTGCATTCTCAGATGCAGGTAGCAAACGTAAGATGTGCAACAAGGCCTGTTCACACAAAGTTGCCAAACCCAGTCACACAGAGTTCCCAGGTCATTGTGGCCCAATCTTTTCTGGGAGATAAGGAAACCCTAGGGTGATATTTGCTCTGAGTGGTGCGCAGGTTGATTCATGCTGACTGATCCTTGTGGTGATGATAACTTGCACCTGCCAGGGAATCAAGCTGTTTTGTGCTTTATCATGACCCTGGCTGGTTTTCCACTTCTCCTGTTTATCAGTAAGCCTCCATCCACTAACTCCCCACAAACATTCTAGAGACCATTCATTACTCTTTGCCTTCTCCCTCCTTTACCCCTCAGTGGGTATGGCATAGGAGATCAGAGTT
The DNA here is from genome assembly GCA_007922155.1 of Mesoclemmys tuberculata. NCBI lineage: Eukaryota > Metazoa > Chordata > Testudines > Chelidae > Mesoclemmys > Mesoclemmys tuberculata. The sequence continues at coordinate 12,234,579 of ML675618.1, forward strand.
TCTAGCAGGACAATTGGGTGTGCTCCGCAGGGGCAGAGGGTTTGTATTTTATGATCTCCGTGGTGAGAGAAAGAAGCTGGACAAGGAAGTGCTAATCCACACTAGTTTATTGATACAAAATTGGAACAATCTGGTTACAGGTTGTATGGTGTTGCGCCCCAGTCATCAATTATGAAGCAAATCTGAGTAACTCGATGTTAGAAGCAATAACAATAGCAGCCTGCTAGTGCCATGATGCCCAAGCATAGGAAGAAGGTGCTTTCCAACAGAAGGATGGGGAGAGCCATTCTCCACCCTGTAAGCGAGCTGTGACCAGGGAACTGACCTGCCCGGGGCATCTGATAAGGCCTTGATGGATCCATGGAGAGTCTCTTTGAGCAGTGGCTCAGGGTACCTAATATACCCCCTTCCCCAAGCTTAGCAATGGGCCTTACCTAGCAATATATTGCATAACTCTCAATCCCCTCCAGGGATTGGGCCTTAACACTTGTTTTTCATTAGTGTATTGGCTATTAACTCAAAATGACTACATCAGCAGTTAAAATTGGGAAGTTGACCTTTTAATGGTCTAAACTGGGCTTGCGGTCAGCCAACTGCCATTGTCATGCCAGGATGTTTACGAGCCAGGGTATTTCCAAGCCTCCTCTTTCCCTCTAGGACTTTCCATTCAGTTATTTCCCAGCAGGGGCCTATTATTGCTCACAAAGGCTAAACTGGATTTCTAGGGCCTAGTCTTGCCATGCTAAGCTGGCCTCGCTTTACAATATTCTTCCACGCCCTACACTGGGGGACCCAGTTCTGTCCTGACATACAATGTGCATCTCTCACAGTAAGTTAGAATCTATCCCTTAATAGGAAAGCTTCTGTAGACATGTGCTCATCTTCTTTATGTATTCATGAAGGAGAGCAACTGGGCATTGAACATGCAATTTTGGCCATTTCATATGTTATGCTCTATTCTTTTGGTTGGATCAAGAAACACATAACAAACACAAATATGAGAGTCCAAAAGGGCCCTTTATTTAGGTGTTAGAAATTTGTAAGGCTTATTTTATATACTGTAAGATGAGCTATATTTCTGCATGTGGTCACATTTTAATTTTTAAGCTAAATGTTTAAAATGTTACTTAATTGAATCAATAAAATTTGTTTCCCCAATGAAGCTGACTTTACAATCTTTCATTAAGTTGATTGATGCACTGACATCACATTGTTGTTCTTACATTATTGAAAAGTTAATCATGCGTGCACCTCCTACCAAAACTATATTAAATGAGAGAGAATAATAACTGATCCCTCATCTCTCTCCTGTGCCTGAAGTAAGTGCTAAGTACAGGGTAGCTAATACCTTTCCAGTGCAGAACTGAATAGGGATGCTGTTAAGTTCTGGAAGAAGCCTTCAAAAACCTACACACTGGGAATGTCAAAATGGTAATGTCCTTATGCTGGGAAGTGTTAGAGACGAGCTCTACAAAGGCTCTTTCCTTTACTGACAGCAGATTTTCCTTAGATGCAGGTGAGGTGTGACTAACACCCAAGTACCATAGTCTGACACACTAAATAAACACCTGCAGATGCTACTTACTTCAATTAGTGCCCCTCTTGGGATTTCAGTGTCAAGTGTTCTTGTGGATAGTGCCTGACCTACATTGGAAGAAGGAGGAAATTTAGCCAAAGTAAGGTGGAAAATTATCCTACAGAAGAAACTTTCTGTTAACAGTCTAAGTCTCTACAGAGCATCGAAACCCAAGGTCAGTGTCCAGATTCACTTCTCCCAGGTGTTTGGCTTTATTTGTATGGAAAACACCACCACAACATAAACCTAAGACTAAGCTTCCTCTCGGAGCTTGCCTGTCACTAGAATTTCACTCTAGGACCTCATCTGTTGTAGCGCCCTGGTTCCGCCTTGGAGTTGCTCCAACCTTGCTTATATCCAGAGGAGAGTTAGCAAATCACATGTGCCATGATGAATCAGCCGAACTTTAGCAGCTTTATTCAGTGTTCTAACACCTGCTGACAGTGTAGGTCCCCACAACAACTCCACCACCCTGTGTTACACATTGCTAAGGTTGAATTCTTCCCTAGGGAAGTAAAGATTCCCCATTTTTTTTAATATACTAGAATCAGGAAACAATATTTCTATAAGAACTGGAGTAATTAAAGATGGCAAAGACCTATCCCCTTGCAAATGGATAGGGGGCACCTTGATAGAGAGCACTTCAGATAATAGACTGAGACTACATTTGATCTTATTATACATTAGCACAAATGTAGGTATCAACTGTAAGCTAGACAAGCACCATTTTTTGTTTTACTTGTAAGGAGATTAACATTCTCAGGGGTTCTAATGCACAGAAAAAAATCCTTTTGTTGGTAAAAGCAGCTTCTTTTATTTTGAAAAACAGCTCAGATTTCAGTAGGAGATCTCTACAGCTAGATCCTTACCTGGGATAAACCGGTGTGGCTCCATTGAAGTCAATGGAGCTGTTAGCCAATATATATGATATGAATGTGGTATATACTAAGCCTAGGTTTACATATATAAATATATATTCTATTAAGCATTGGGAAGTTATATTAACTGAATGCATTATGCTCTTCTTACAATTCTTTTCACCCATGTTAAGTATCCCACTACACATTGCTAAGCTGAAGTCAGCTTTGGCATTAGAAAATAAGAAACCTATCAAAGTCAAGATACATGAATGGTATATCTTAACACAGGTTGTAATGTACTTTTACATCCACTTAGTTTGCAATGTGGCATCAAACACAGATAAGGAAAAGTATAGAACAAGAAGTTAAGCAACTCGTGGGTTCTATCTTAGGTGACACATAAAGTGCTTTTTAATTTGTAAACAGCTATAAATAGAAGTAGTTTGGGGGTGCATTTTCAAAGTACACTTTCTGTGTAAGATGAATATGTTGCAAAGTAAGAATTACTTCCCAGAAGGAGGGTATGCTTTTTGTATTGTATGCTCTTTGGACAATAAATTTGGCTAAATTAGCTTAGTTGGTTTCTTCACATTTTTCACAATGAGCCACAAGTCAAATAAATGGCTATACATATTAATCAAAACTATACTATTTACACCATCTGAGGCTCTGGCCCTTAATCATTATGTTTCTTGGAAGTAAGAGATAAATTCTAAAGCAGTAAAATGTGTTAAAGCTGCTCCATATAATGTTTGGAGATTTGATATTGCAAATAGTTCGTACAAACAGTAAAAAAGGTGTTTCTTTGGGTATAAATGTCACATTTTCCAGCTGTGAAAAGTAGAGAACCCTAATGATGTTGACAGTCACTGATTTAATATATAAACATTTTCTTCCTCAAAATCCATAAGTAGGTAAAAAGTAGCAAGGAGAGTGGCTTATTTTTCTTTTTGCTTGTATTTTGTACTACCTAATAAGAAACAATATAAAAATGTTGCTTTTAGTGAACATTTTTCATTCTTTTGTCCAGGGAATTTCATAGCCATTTGGTAGGAACTCAGTCAGAAAGTTGGGATCAGAAAGGGAAAGTTTCCAGCCTCCATGAGTTCTAGGACCTCTTCTACCCCATGTGTGTGTGGCATGTGTTGGAAAGAAAGTAAGCAAACTACACCAGAGCCAGTGGAGAACTGCAAGAATCCATTCTGTTTCTCTACCAAATACTGAGTGTAAAGGCCAAGATTTTCAAAAGTGATTAGTGATTTTGAGAGCTCAAATTGAGAAACTGTATAGGGGCCAGATTTATCAGAGGGTGGGTGCTTAGCACTTTCTGAAAATGAGTCTCTTTTATAGGGTCTCAGTTTGGACACAAACACTGAGGCACTCAAAATTACTAGTCATTTAAAAAAAATCTAACAACTCCTCTCATGTTATTTGCAAAAATCAAATATATTTTGTGAAAAGTGATGTTGCCGATAATTCAAGAAACATATTTCACTATGCTCAGCTATCAGGAATCCCTTCAGTACTCTTAACCCTCTAGATGCTGATAATGCATTTGATAGGATGGAACATGCTATGTGAAGTCATAACTAAGAAAATTTGGGTTTGGGCCAGTTTTCCTGAACTGGGTTAAAGTCTTTCACAATTTCTCTCTTGACAAATGGAATTCTTTCACCTGCATTTCCCTGGGAAAGGAGGACAAGAGACAACTCTATATCTTAAGCTTATAACAATACAGCTAAAGGAAAAGGCCAGCACTGATGGTGTACAAATTAACAGAAGAGCATAAAGGCTGGGTCCACACTGACCGGCAAATTTGTGTAGACCTGTTCAGTTGATTCAGCAATCAACACAGGAAAACCACTCCGGTAAGTGGCGTAGCACTGTGTCGAAGGGAACAGCAGTGTGGATGACGCGCGAAAGAGTCACAGCAAAGTAGACGGGAGATACGCAAGTGATTTACACCACTTGCGTATCTCCCATCAACTGCTGCTGAATCCCAAAGGTAAGTGTAGACCGGGCTAAAATTAGTTTATATGTAGATTTTTGTTTTTGTTACTGAAGGCCTCTCTTCCTCATGCTTCTGGGTTCTATTTGAGTTATGGCAACCTTCCCCAACTCCCTTATGGGAGGCAGTACAATCCACAATCCAGAGCTACATGCTTCTACAACAGATTAAGACACTTATAAATTCTCATCCTCGTAGCTCACCTTACGTACCACTATGGCATATAGTCCATGCCTTAAAACTAAAATGCCATTTGAAAATATTTGAAAAAAGGGAATATTCAATATAAAGGATTGAATAAAAGATGATACCATAGCCTCGTTTTAATGCATTCACCGAACACAGCAGACACTAAGGTGACACGGTGCACTCTCCTTGCCACTGGAAGCCCTCCTTCTGGCAATTCGGGGGATTAGCTCCATCCAGTTCAGCATCCCTTTCTTTCACACATGCTACCCTCCTCAAATTCAGAGTCACAGTCCAGCTACTACCTGACTCAGGCCTCTAGCCAGGCCACACCCTAACTTCCCCATCCAGGGGAGTCTTTCAAAGTCCTTCTGCACCAGCAGCATCAGACAGCCCTCATACCTGCTGCCCTAACTATATCACTCCCAAAGTCTTCCTATTCACTGCCCCTAGCAATACCACTCTACAATGGATGGTAGGGGAACTCAGACCCACCCCTATTCCGGGTTCCACTCCAGGGCCCTGTAGCAAGAAGTTAAGGGGTTCATCTACACCAGCCTTTACTGTTCGCAGTCCTGGACTCTTTCTTGCCCTTGCCTCAGAGAGCAAGATTACAAATATCCTCCCTACTGCCTTCCATCCTGTTGGCAGGCCTCCTGCCTGTTCCCTCACACATGAGCTTCCTCCTCATTAGTGACTTCCACAGAGCCTAAATCTCCCATTTATATCTTAAGTGGTTAATTGGGCCCACTTGGCCTAATGCAGCTTTTTCAGGTTCCATGCGGGTAGCACACCCCATCACACCAGCTCATGTTAATTTCCCTTTCAACAACTGTCCTCTCTGTGCCAGTTATAGGTAAGTGAGAGCTGGTCTAACTTACCGTGCTAACCACTAGTGGACTTTATTAGCACATATAGGAACAATAGCCATTTTATAGGAAATTCTTTTAAGGGGCTCAGCTCTCTGCAGGATCTTATTAAGAACAGTCCAGGAGAAAAAAGAGGAAAAGAGCTGAGCCTTCCCATTTCAACAGTAACAGGGGAAACTATCTGGCTGAACACAAAGGATGCCTCAAATTATTTTTAAGGTTTTCTCAAATGAAACATCTAAACAGATATGAGTGGACCCCAGAACACTTATTCTAGGCTGCTGTTGGCAAACCTAGTGAAGAGAGAACCAGATGGGAGAATGCCAACCTTTTTCTTATTCTTTGCTTGTAGAAAGTTGCACAAACATTAAGGCAGCATTTTTAAAGTACTTGGTCAATGCAGGGCTCTAACTTTCTATTGTCGCCCTGTTTGTATGTATTGGAGATATTAGATATGTCAGGATTCTCAATCAGTAGAAAGAAATGAAGTCTCTGTTCTAGGCACCAAAACAGTCATTGTAAGATAATTGAAAATAGATATATCTTCTGCCTATGTTTAAAAATGGTAGTGGCACTGATGGAAAAACTAATGTTAACTAATAGAAGCAAATGGAAAAATACAATACTATAGTCATTTATTTATATGCACTCATTTCTTCCACCACATTCTTATCTTGCTTTATTAAATTTTATCTTTTTTTATAAATCTTTCTCAGTTTAGGTCTAAAATATTTATATTTGAGAGAATTTTCTGAAAGTATTTGTACTGTACAATCTGTCCTCCTTCTGTGATTATACACATAAATGGAAAATAATAAACAGTTGTTTTTTTTAAAAAAAAAAAGGAAAACATGCACGATACAATAAAAATAAGATATGAACTTCCTTGCCTCCCACTACACACATGCATGTGCACATTCTCTCTCTCTGAACACTAAATAGGCAGACCTTGGAATCTGTGTAATAGAGAGGCAGTAATATGTGGGACATAGTTAACATATATATATAAAAACATGTAAGAATTAAATACATTTACAATTCTTTACACATTTAGGCTACATTTTCAAAAGTCTGCATTAATGCAATTGACCTGATACACTCTTCAAAGTGGGTTAAATACAGCTGTAGGCACCCAAAGGAATTTTCAAAACAAGCGTTTGGTTGTGCCCAACAAGATGGGGGTCCAGGTGGAATTGGGGGGCTGGGCTATTAATCCACATTTTTAAAATCCTTGGAGGTTTTATTTCATACTCAGCCACGTGCTCCTGCCCTAGTCACATAAGAGGTCCAGCTGAACTCAGAGTCTTAAATTAAGCCATTCAGGCATGAGCACTCAGTTGTTGCTTTGCACATGAGAGATGTAGGAGTGTTATTCCAACCTGATTTTAAAAAAAACCAATTAAGTAGTCTATGGATGAGAGAGGGCAAAGGCGTGGAACATTTCAGACATCTAGGGAGAGCCTGAGAAAATAATCAGAGACTAAGGGGTTTAGGCGCTAGGGCGCTGCCAGAAGCAGAGCGTGGCAGGAGATCAGTAGGCGATAGGATAATGTGGAGGGGAAACAGATGGATCAATGGTCAGCTGAATTTAGGGTTTTGCAATTCAGAGGCAAAAGATGCATCTGCAACTGACTGCACACAATGAGAGGATGGAGCGGGGCAAAGCTCAGAGACAGAAGAAATCGCTATGGGCCTGAAGGACCTCCTTTGACCTTACTGATCTGCAGGCTATGGATAGGTACAGACTTTCCCCACACTGATGAACTGACAGGGTCTGGCAAACCATACTCTTGACGTCTCAGGCACTTCCCTGGCTCCCAGTTGGTGCTAAGATGTGCCTAAGTGGCAGAGTCTAGCTCACTGGTTGTAACTTCCATTGAAGTCAATGGGACTTGTGTGCCTGTGCCCAAGGATGGAATTCGGCTCAGATATAAAGTAAGACATACACAATTGTACCACACAGAAAATCAGTTTCACTAGATAAAATGCTTGGCTGACTGGAGGCATTTCTCTCTCCACATTTTTCGAAGAGGAACATCAGTTGTGACAAAATCAGGTAGGCTAGGCTTGGTCACCTTTCAGTTGCATTCTTTGTCAGAGTCCTTTGACTGGAGCACAGTTCTTTTAACATACACAAAATTATTTCCAAAAGTCCATGTGCTCCAGTTGCAGTGGCAGTACAGTTGACTCGTATCGTCTGAACAGCATTCAAAACAGCACGTCACCTTCTAATAACATCACCATTAAACACACCTTGTAAGTCACAGTCAGAATTCAGAGATATCAGGAACAATGATTCTTCTTTAGTAAGGCACTTTCTCTTCTAATCTTTCTGTTAAGTTGGAACCGATGGGTACCGAATAAGATTAAGTTCACAAGGTACGGGAGGTCAAAGAGACAGCAGCAAGACTTGTTTTTCTTAACCAATAAATTCTTTATTTTTAACAGATGGTAGCAAAGAAGGAGGAACTCCGTGCGCGAGGGACAAAATGCGCCACCCAAGACTTTTGTGTTAATGATCTCACAGGATCAATGCACGGCTGTCACTTTTGTGACACTAGGGTGCCCGGTTATGGAGTTCCCCAAGAAAGTTTACAAGACAGACAACAAGAAACAATTAATTCATACTTACTAAGCTTAAGCAATAACAAATCATGTTGGCCAAACTTAAATGACCGCTTGCCTTGAATTCTGCAGATGGGAGAGAGTCACTTCAGGTGATCAGTCCGTAGCGAAGCAGGCTAGTGAGGCAATTCCTTTTCCTCTATGGCTACTGTTGCTTGGCATCTAAGTTTTATAGTTTTTCACATGCAACAGTTTGCTATGTCTCGGTGACCATTGGCTATCATTTGCTGCATAACCTTTTAAGGTTACCCTTGGCTTCTGGCCAACCATAGACCTACACATCACTGTGCACTCACTGACCATGCACCAGTGTCTTACACCCTTGTCGTATTCCTATAGGATAATATGGCTTAAACCTATGCCATTCCCTTATAAGGCAATATATACGTGCAGTTCATGTTGCTGAGTCAGCCCTCCTCAGGCAACTTCCTTATCCTGCATGGGGGTCTGTATGTGGTGCTGCAGAAGCCATTATGTGATTCCAGCTCCACACTTTCCATAAAGCAAAGCTATCCCATGTATGATCAGATGCACTCCACTCATAGACTCATAGACTCATAGACTCATAGGTCAGAAGGGACCAATATGATCATCTAGTCTGACCTCCTGCACAAGGCAGGCCACAAAACCCTACCCATACACATTTATAACAACCCCGAACCCATGACTGAGTTATTGAAATCCTCAAAAGTGAGATTTGAAGACCTCAAGCTGCAGGGAATCCAGCAGCAAGCGACCCATGCCCCACGCTGCGGAGGAAGGCGAAAAACCTCCGGGGCCTCTGCCAATCCGCCCCGGAGGAAAATTCCTTCCCGACCCCAAATATGGCGATCAGCTAAACCCCGAGCATGTGGGCAAGACTCACCAGCCAGCACCCAAAAAAGAATTCTCTTCAGTAACTCAGTTCCCATCCCATACAACATTCCCACAGACCATTGAGCAGACTTATCTGCCGATAATCCA
>ML675618.1:12244065-12293691 GCA_007922155.1 Mesoclemmys tuberculata
TGTCCCAATTACCATTGACCTCAATGTCCTTAACTACTTTCTCCCTCCTTCTCTCCTTCTCTCTCTTTCATTTCTGTACTGGACTTGATCATCAAATTCCCATGTCCCTTAGCTCTGCATCTAAAGGCAATTCTCAGAGGATTACTTCAATTCTTAACTCCACTATTTACCTCTCTCCATTCTGAAAACTGAGCATTTATTCCTATCTTTTATTCCTATCTTATAATCAGTTTGTGATCCATGAGAGACCCTTCCCTTTTATCCCAGGACAGCTTACTTTGCTTAAGAACCTTTGGTGAGGGACCTTGTCAAAGGCTTTCTGAAAATCTAAGTATGCTATATCCACTGGATCAGCCTTGTCCACATGGTTGTTGACCCCCTCAAAAAATTCTACTAGATTGGTGAGACATGATTTCTCTTTACAAAAACCATGTTTACTTTGTCCCCAACAAATCATGTTCATCTACGTGCCTGATAATTCTGTTTTTTACTATCGTTTCAAGCAATTTGCCTGGTAATGAAGTTAGCATTACTGGCCTGTAATTGACAGGCTCATCTCTGGAGCTTTTTTAAAAATTGGCATCACATTAGTTATCCTCCAGTCACCTGGTACAGAATCTGATTTAAATAGTAAGTTTTATGCAACAGGAAGTTAGTTCTGCAATTTCACGTTTGAGTTCTTTCCGAACTCTTGGGTGAATGTAATTTGGTCCTGGTGACTTCCTATTGTTTAATTTATCAGTTTGTTCCAAAACATCTTCCAATAACAACTCAATCTGGGACAGTGCCTCAGATTTGTCACCTAAAAAGAATGGCTTATGTTTAGGAATCTCCCTCACATCCTCAACCATGAAGACCGATGCAAAGAATTCATTTAGTTTTTCCACTATGGTCTTATCTTCCTTGAATGCTCTTTTAACATCTTGATTATCCAGTGTCCCCACTGGTTATTTAATAGGGTTCCTGCTGCTGATGTATTTACAAAAAATTTTCCTGTTACCTTTTGAATCTTTGGCTAGCTGTTCTTCAAATTCTTTTTTGGCCTTCCTTATTATATTTTTATGCTACATTTGCCAGAGTTTATGCTCCTTTCTATTTTCCTCAATAGGATTTAACTTCCATTTTTTAAAGGGATGCCTTTTTCTGCTCCTGTTGTTTAGCCATGGTGGCACTTTTTTGAACCTCTTAACTATGTTTTTAAATTTTGGGTATACATTTATTTTTATCAACGATAAATTTTATACATGATGTGTAACAATCTGAAGTGTTCTGTATAATATTAAAGCAAGTAAAGCATCTTAATATTAAAGTGGATCATCCCTGCTGTTTAAAGAAAATGGGATCAAAAGTTCCTACTGAATCAGATGATTCCTGCTTTGTTTACCAATATTGGAATTAGCTTGATTTTGCTTTGATGTTTTGTTTGTCTAATTTTACCTAAAAACTCAAATGCGGACAATGCAGATTTTGAGATTAGGAATGGAGGGGCTAAACATTACATTTACTGAAATGTACAAACACCTGCTGTATTTAGAGAACGGATTTTTTTTCTGAATTTCAATTGGAAAACCAGGTTAAGAACTGGAAGATTTCCATGCCTCAGGAGTGTAGTTCAGACAATCAGTGGATTGAATTTAAATACTTAGTCATGTAACTATGTAATTCAGCCTTGTTGCCGTCATTCAGACATTTTGGGTACTGTCTGGATGCACTGTGCTTCTTTACTCTTGGTGCTTCATGGAGGAATCTAAGCACTTGTGTACACAACACGTGCAGTCCTGACTATAGGGTATGAGTTACACAATGTAGCAGCATGTTGTGCTCTAACTTCCCTATGTAGTGTGCATTGATGAAATCTGGTTTGAAACAGATCTGCACCAAAGAACACTCAGTGCACCCCAGTAGGGTCCACATGAAGGAGTTAGAGTGCAAGTAGCTGTTGCACTTCACAGTTCCTACCCAATTGGCTGTCCTGTGGGGTCCTGCAAACAGGTCCTAAGGATAAACAGAAACTCCCCATTACAAGGAGTTGTATTTTAAAGTGCTGTTTAAGAAGAATAAAGCTTGTGTTTTAGAACAGGATGCGGAGAAGAACAGAGAAAGAAAGAGAAGGCCTGATTATTTAGGGCCTCATTCAGCTCCCACTGATGTCAATGACAAAAAACTTAGGGCTGGTGGGGAATTTTTCAAGGAAAAGTTTTTTCATCAGAGTATGCTGTTTCATTGAAACCAAAACATTGTGTGGGACAGGGTCCATTTCAATGCATTTCCCTTTAAAAAAAGTTTCAAAATTGGCAAAAAGTTCCACATTTTGGTTAAAAATGATTGTTTTGAAACTTACATTAATTTATATTTGAAATGTTTTTAAATAAAAAAAAATCAAAATCCAAATAAAATGTTTTGATTGACCTGATCTAAAAAAAAATTGGAATTTTTGTTCAAATCATTTCAAGATTTTGACTCTTCATTCCAATTTGGGACAAGCTTTTTTTTTTAAATCTTCAAATTGTCATGGGATAAGAAAACCATTTTCTGCCCAGCTCTAAAAAATCCCCATTGATTTAAATGCGGTTGCACGATCAGGTTCTAAATATTAACTGAAAATCACTAATTTCCTGCTCAAGACTTAAGGCCCTAAATTGCTCCCATCGAGGTCAGTGACAATAGATCAATCCCTACATGTCAGAGATTATACAGCGCATCATTGTAATGCAATTTTTCAATCTTTCCATTAAATACACTAAATAATTTTATGTTGTCACTATGGCTGTGTGGCTCATGTACAATAACTGTGTGAAACAAAGCCTGGAGCAGATTAGAGCAAAGAAGAAACTACAGGGAGGAACCAGCCTGAGACTGATTCTGGCAGAGGAGATACACTAACAGCTTAAGCAGGGACCGGCAGACACTAGTGATGTCACCAGAATATTTTCTATTGCTTTGACTAGGCATTCTCTCCCTTGTGCTGATTGGCTGTTTACACCAGCCCCTTCTTCCCGTTTGTCTCACGGTCTCTTCATCTCATTTCACACTCCCTCTTCTTTCTTTCCTCCATCCTCCCTTCCCTCTTTTTTCCCCTTTCTTGTCCCATCTCCTTTCAAGGTCCCCTCTCCCTTCTCTTGTCTGTCTTTGATAATCTCCAACTAACTAAAACCCACACACATCATTTTTCTTAATGTGGAACTAACATGATGTTTGCCACCATCACATTGTTTCCTCTATTTATGTGTTATACCCCTTTCCCCACCTTAAGTCTTTTTTGTCTGCTTAAAGTGTAAGCTTTTCAAGTCAGGGACCATCTGCTACGGCATTTGTGCAGTACCTTGAAAAATGGAGCCTGGGGTGGTTTTTGGACCTAATAATAACAATAACAATGACAACGCTTTTGACCATTAATAATGATTAGAAGTGACAGTGACTAATACACATTAACATATTGTTTTATCAAACCTCCTTAGCTGCATGTATGGACTCGTCATGAACAACAGAGGAGCACCATGTGCTTGTGCCACTTTTGTAAGTTCAGTACTACTTCTAAAAGGCTTATGAGGACATTTCCTAACACTGATCTCTTCTGGGAAAAATGGCATTCAGGATGCTTACAAATTTATAGGGACATCAGATAATCGGAAAAGCCTGTTCCATTTGTCAGTGTCTGAGGTATATAAATTGAAAAAGAGAAAGAAGTGGCAAACTATATCAAGTATTCTGGGCCGTGAGTGAACCTGAGGCTTGTGGATACAATGGCAGTTAATCCACAAGTATTAACAAAATGTCTTATAGATAGCTTCTTAGTAACATATTGAGTATTAGGTGGGATAAATATATTGTCGAGTGTAATGACATCCTCCTCCAAACTCACATATAAAAATAACTCACTCAGAACACAGAATTGCACTCAAAAGATGTCTCTTTAATGATAGTCATTACCTAAGTATTTCACACAAGAGATTTGTTCTATTAAGAAGCTTTGAAAATACTTATAAAATTAATTATGTTTTACTTAAGGTCTTTGAACCCGATTCATAAAAAATTATGCCGGGTTTGCAAGAATATTGTGCCCTTTAATGAAACAAATTCCATGTGTTTAATTCTTTATGAATTCTGTATACGTGGGTTCTTCTCCACTACATAGCTTATGATCATACAAGTGGGGGGAAAGTCAGAGTAAATACAGTCGATCCTAATGATAACCTTGCATCATATAGTGACTTTCATGCTGAAAGATCCAAAAGTGCTTCACGCAATATAAAGCACGTCAGGATCTTTCTGGATGAAAGTCAGCGTGCAATGTAAGGCTCTGACCCTGCTACTGTTTATGCTTACCTTGACTTCAGTGGATCTCTCACATACTAAAAGCTAAGCACATGCATAGGCGTTGGCAGGATAAAGGATGAGAGGACTCCATGTCACTTTTCAAAAGAGTAGGTGTTTTAACCCCCTTGTTTTACTCAATGTCTTGGGCCTGCTCTACACGAGAAAAATTGGTTAAGATATGTTATGCCAACTTTCAGCCACCGCTATAATTACTTCCACTGACCTGAGGGGCAGTGTGCGGAGGGATCTGAGAGACCCATCTCTCAGTTCCCTGCCGGGAGCCCACAGGCTCCAGGGGTCCCTGTGGGCTGCTCCCCACTGCCACTTCTGGTCCCAGCTGAGAGCTCAGGCAGCCGCACGTGGGGACTTCTTCCCTCCCCAGTCCCAGCTGGGAGCCAGGGTTCAGCCCCCCACATCTTACCCTGTCCGGACTCAGAGGCTGGAGAAGGCATATCAATGATTCAGATAAACTTGTGTTGAGTAAATAAAAATACTTCAATAAACTGAGATAGGAGATTTAGTGGTTCACTTTCCACTCTATGAATTATAATTCACCTATCATCACATCTAAACCACAACACGTCCAGGGTGGAATATGACGTGCTGGACCTGGTTCTCCATTGCTATGCATCTTGTGTAGGCCTTTGCATTTTGATCTGGTAGCATTTTATATCCACTTGGCACTTGTTTTTCTCAGAAGCAAATGACTTCACAAGGTGCAAGCCAGTGAAGAATCAGGCCGCTGATATCTAAATTAGGTCATAAACCCTTTCAGCCTTGGACCATATGTATTATTTTTCCTGCACAGCTATGGTACTGTATAAATAATTCTGTGTAATACTAATAAAGTCAGAGATAGATTGGGGGGCTGGGGGAACAAGAACCCTGAAACTCATTCCCATTGCATTATTCACAATATTGCCTCCCTCGGGTTATCTCTGAGGGTGGGGCTGGGAGTGAAAGAGACAGCTGGAGTGTATTTTATTTGTTTGGAGTTTTATGTTCTATGGCTGCACTATTCCCACTATTACTCCTTCAGCTAATACAGAGAAAAGTGACCGATGTTGCTTGTGTTAACGGTTATGTATATAAGCGAATCCTTGCTGTCATCATGGGAACACTGCTATAAAAGCAAAGATGTCTGGATTTTGATGGCTCGTTGACTAATGCCTGCATTTGAGTTCCCTATTTTTTTATATTAAACTCCTACATGTCTGTGTAACTTCTCATGGTTCCTTTCTCAAAATAGCTGTACAGTGAGCAGACCAGCTGGCACAGAAATGGTCTCTGCCAACACTGTGCAAACCACTGACATATTTTTGAAAAATTGACCCTGTCTGCAGTACTGGAACATTGTTGATACTATTTATAAAAAGCACAAATAATCAGATAAGATTGTTTTTCCAAAATTGAAGCTCACTCTCCCGCAGAGTTCCTATGACTTGGAGGCAGGGATATCTGTGTTGCTGTGGTTTTAAAGAAAACTACCAGGAAAAGACCACTCAAGAAAGAGATCTTGGAGTCATTGTGGATAGTTCTCTGAAAACATCCACTCCATGTGCAGCAGCAGACAAAAAAGCTAACAGTGTTGGGAATCATTAGGAAAGGAATGGATAATAAGACAGAAATTATCATATGGCCTCTATATAAAACCATGGCATGCTCACATCTTGAATACTGCATGCAGATCTGGTTGCCCCATCTCAAAAAAGATATGTTGGAACTGGAAAAGTGACAGAAAAGGGCAACAAAAATGATCAGGGGTTTGGAACAGTTTCCATATGAGGAGAGATTAATAAAATTTCAGCTTGGAAAAGAGACAACTAAAGGATAGAGGTTTCTAAAATCATGACTGGTGTGGAGAAAGTAAATAAGGAAGTGTTATTCATTTATTTTCATAACACAAGAACTAGGGGTCGCCCAATGAAAGTAATAGGCAGCAGGTTTAAACAAACAACAGGAAGTGTTTCTTCACACAATGCACAGTCAACCTGTGGAACTCCTTGCCCAAGGAGGTTTTGAAGGTCCAGACTAAAAGAGGATTAAAAAAAGAATTAGTTAAGTTCCTGGAGGATAGGTCCATCAATGGCTATTAGCCAGGGTAGGCAGGGATGCAAAGCCATGCTCTGAAGTGTCCCTAGCTTTTGTTTGTCAGAAGCTGGGAATGGGTGACAGGGGATGGATCACTTGATGATTACTGGTTCTATTAATTCCCTCTAAAACACCTAGAAATGGCCACTGTTGGAAGACAGGAAACCGGGCTAGATGGACCAATGATCTGACCCAGTATGGTCCTTCGTATGTTCTAATATTTGAATTTCTTAATTGTTTCAACACTAGACTGAGACAGACAAATCCCGCTGGAATCACTGACCTAGTGAGGACTTTTACTACTGGAACCTCACTTCCAATATGTAGAGACAAAATCTTGTCTCTGATTATGGCTCAAGTTTGTATGTGAAATCTGCCACATTAGAATATCCTTTTTATTTACTCTTCAAAGAGCCAAGGAAGTGCAGCTGATGGCACACTAGTTGCTGTCTCAGTGCAGTAGCACTGTGTTCAAACTAATATCTCTACCCAGAGCTCATTAAATCAGCACTTACATGCATTTTACACAAAGGTAAGAGTTTCAGGATGAATACTGGGATGTCTGATCTCTCCTTATGCATAGATTATTTTTGCCACTGCTGTAGGCATTGCATGAGTGAACTTATTCCTGACGTACTGTACAAAGAAATGGCTTCTTCCTCTCTCTTAATAAACTGGGAGAGAATGTCTGAGAACCGGATAATCCACAGCAGAGTATTATGCAAGTTAGAAGACCATTTAGAAACTCTCAGAATGGCAACAATTTAAATGTTCATCATTTACCCATCTACAAATTACAATTCTTTATATGGATTATTGTATTCAGCTTTATATGATTATCTCCCCCCCATGCTGAAGGTGCCTCCTTCATTTCAGTGTAGTACTTATGCATTTAACTAGTTTTTAATGTATTTGACTATTCAAGTCTAATGAAGACTGTAGATTTTACTACATATAAGACTGTGGCATCAAGAGTATCTGGATGGATATGGGGAGACCACATATATGGGAATCCCATAACTACAGTATGGAACACTGAAAGCCACTGTAAAGCCTCTCACTTGTGTCCCTGTATGTAAGAGACAGCAGCAGTTCCTGCGTTCCCCACGCAGGGTCAGCTCTCTTGCCTCCTGAGGCACACGATTCCACAAAGGGAGCAGGAAGATGGCAGAGTCAAATCTTCACCCTCAGAAATCAGCCAGGTTACTACACAACAGGCCTGACTCTCTGCAGTGTTTGGGACCTTTTATGTTGCACTGGCAGAAAGAGATTGTAAAAACAATGGATTTAGCCACTGAGGCATACCCGAGATGAAAAGGGATATCCCAGTTGGCACAGAGTTGTTATAATAGCTCGTAGACCCAAGATAGGATGACATCAAGGGACATCAAGGGAGCTGGAAAAGGGAGAGGCTTGGCTGGAACACTGTTTTACTCTGGTTGTCGGACCAACTCCTTGGGGCCATGGACAGCAAGTATAAGTCAATGCAGTCTTGAGGCTCTAAGTTACAGAGAGGACTGTATAGGATCACAGCTAATCCCAGTACACTGGGTGATACACAGATGGTTTGCTCTTCCTCTTCTCCCTTCCTTCTGAACCAAGCAGTGCACAGAGGGAATAGAGAACCAGGTCCAGTAAATCTGTGGCAGAGTCAAGAATCTCCAAATTCTTAGTCCAGTGCTATTTCTTGACCCCTCACAATTGTGAGTCACATAGAGTGAAATCAACAGATTTCACTGATTAACAGATTTAACTGATTTCGCATGCCCAAAGAAAAAGCCTCACACAAATGGACAGGAGAAAATGTGAAGACATTCACAATTAATCATCTCTGATAGAGAATATTATTTGTGCTACGGTAGTTCCAAGGAGCCTTTACCAAGAGCTGGGCCCCATTGTGCTTGGTGCTGTACATACACAGCTCCTGCCCTGAACAACTTACTTTCCAAAAGGATGAGCAGCAGTAGGCAGAAGGTTGGGAGCTGAGGCAGAGATATGTAAGTGATTTTCCCAGTATCTAAAGGAAAATCTGTGGCAAAGATAGGAATTACAGATCTCCTGTTTTAAAATCCAGTGTCTTAACTAAAAAACATTTTCCCTCACTCTCTATGTATTAAAGATATAGCTCCAGATCTTCAAAGGTATTTAGGTGCCTAACTCACACTGGGAGCTACAATCTAATCTTGCAAGATGTAGACTACATTTCTCTTTCCTTGTTTTAGAGCTTGATCTTGCTGCCATTAAGATCAACAGCAAAGCACCCACCGACTTCAATGGTGCTAGATGGAAGCTAAGCCAAGGGCACTTAGCTTATTGTGCGGAGCTCCAAACAAAGCGAGCCCCTTAAAGCATAAAAAGGAAGCTCTTATCAGACAGTCTTTTGCTTTGAATGGATTGTGAAAAATCTAATTCACTTGGTCTGACTGCTTTTTACCTCACTAAGCAACTAACAGAAGACAAAGGCAGGATCAACTGTACTTGAGGGTTGTTCAGAGTTCATTTCTGGATCATGAGGTTCAGAAAATGAGCTCAGTCTCACTCACTGAGGGTGAGGCTGATCTGCAGTTGCACTGAGTTCATTGTGTCTGGATGGTTTCGAAACTCAGAGCCTGACTAAGGTGGAAATGTTGCAAGAGCAAGTTCTGGTATGGTTAACACATACCATTTTAGGCACTGCGGACTGTGGTCCTCTTGAGAGTGCTTGAATTCCCTTCACCTGTCAAATCATCATCTCAGCCTTGCCTTAATTAAAAAATAATGTTTCTGGTCATTGGATGACTCAGCATCGTAACTCGCAGCTTAGACTGAGAATTTGCTGGGGGGGAAAAGGGCTGGTGAAGTTTATTAGTGTTTTTAAAAAGTGCCCTCCCCCTGAATATCTGGCATCACAGATGAATAATTATGAGTCTGGTATCTTGGCTTGCCACATACTCACAGGCTCTGCAGGGAGTGTCAGGCCATCAGCACTGCTGTTTAGTGCAAAGCTGTGAAAACAAACGGTCCTAGATTAGTTGGGCTGCTGACCAGGTTATTTAGTGCAAACCACTTTGTGTGCCCTTACATCTCAACCAAACAATTACCCTTTTCCATTCTTTTGTTTGTGCATGCCCTTATCAATGAAAACAGTACTTGTAGGGAGCATTTTATTAAATACGGTGATTCATTTAAGGAGTATTTCTCCGACTGTGGAATGCCAATGTATTCCCCTTCCTTTAATTAAGAAAGCAAATAACACACAAGACAAATATCAAAATGTTAGTTATGTAAAATGACTTAATTATTTGAAAAATAAATTAAAGACAATTCTAGAAATACAGGAGACTTGTTTTACCACCCTTAAAGTGGTACCTTACTACTCCTCTACCATTGATTTCAGTGGTACTACTCATGGAGTAAGATACTAATTGCCAGTAAGAGCTGGAGAATAGGGCCCATGTTAGTGTTTAAAAAGATAGTGTAAATATTTCAAAGCGGCAGCCTTTCTCCCTCCAGAGATGTTTTAAAATGAATTGTCAGCCTGGTTTGTCACTGTTTTGTCTTGATGTACTTGTGATGAGAGATAACAGCAGAGGAATGAAGTAGAACAGTTGTTTCTGGGGTGAAATCCGAGGGAATTAAAGAGGAATTGTTACCCAGCTTTTATCAAAGGCACTAGGGATCATGTTCCCTTTAGAAGAAACACCAAATTATGTGCTTTGAAAATCACTTTCATATTTTCTTTGACATTTTAGAGCTACAGCATTTTACAAGGGGTTGACATTTGTTCCTAAGTGCTGAGACTTAGCATCAACTTTTTATTTAGTACAGCAGAAAATATTTACCTTGCCCTTGCTTTGTTGTGAGTGAGCAGAAGCTGTCAAGTGACTTATGTTCCTAGAATTTCACTGAGGTATTTATTCTTTTTGTGTTGTTCTAAGGCTTATGCTCTATTTTTTTTCCGGGGGTGTGTGGTGTATTGCAAAAAGGCAATATTTATTCAGAATTACCTATGAAGAAGTGGCCTCCTAATATCGTCATTTGTTTAGGAAAACACTCTCTGTAGGAATGTGATTTGTGATGAACACCACGCTGTACAGCGGTAGCATTTCTGATGAACTTGACCCAAGATTAACACTTTACATCTCGTCCACGTGATTGATTTTAAACTGAATTCCTCTGGCCTCAGAGCCATGCTCTCCCCACTGCAGGCCTGGGGTCAGAAGAGCTCTGTGCCCCTCCAAAAGTGGTCCAGTTTAAATTCCTGTGCACACCCCTGCGTGAATATGTAGTTGAGTGCCCCAAGGCCTTTTTCTCTGGAGCCTCCTGTGGGGTTAGTACATGGCCCCAGATCCCACCCAGGCTGTGTATTAAAGACATGATATAGTCATGTTTTTAAATGGTAAACTTTCTGTAAATTAGATAATACTCTAAATCTTAACTTGCCCTGAGGATAAGCATGTGCATTCCAAAGTGTTTCTTTGGTTGCAGAATTAAAAATTTAGATAGCAGAGTTTTTTAAATTTAAATAAAATTCATTTTAAAATTCATTTAAAAATAAAATTTAAATGAATATTTTATTTTAGCACCACTGGTGAATTTACATGAAATGCAGACATGATCACTCTATTGCAGAGTAACGTAACTGTATGTGAGATTACTTGTACATTGCTTCCTGGGCACAAATTGGCTGCCCATTGAAGCAATGGCTACACCATGTACTGCTCTGGGGCCTGACTAGGGCTGGGTGAAATTTCTTTGCCCAAACCATTTTTTGGTGACAAATGCAGTTTCACCTACATCGAAAAAAATTTGCACATTAGTGTGAATTTTGCTAATAATGTTCATCTTGAAACAAACAAACAAAACCAAATCTGAAAATACTGAAACATTTTGTTTTGACATTCTTTAAATGAAACATCTTGAATTTTTTTAATTTGAAATGACATTTTGGTTCAAAATTCTCTTTAATTTCATTACAAACATTCAGAATTGTTTGAAAATGGTCAAGATTGAAACCAAACATTTAGATTTTGTCAAAACAAAAAATGTTGCTCTGACCCACAATGACTTTAAAAACTTTTTGACATGCCAATGAGCCTAAAAACACGGTATTCACCCAGCTCTGGTCCTGAGGGCTTGTCCATCAATGAGCTATGCATGCTCTACTTATGGAGCAGGAAAAGGAGGGGCATACTGAGGGCAAAGAAATCATCTTATGGACTCTACTGGCTTTCTTTGCATGTAATGCTGTAGAACTGTGTGGAAACCATTTTGTTTGTCTGGAGGTACTCTGGCTCAAGACAAAGAGTAGCTCTCCCTATTCACCTTCTTCTGCCCCACAGACAGGGACATATCAGTAGCAAATTGCTACTCCCCTTGTCACCACAATGGCTCAAATGTGCTAGCTAGCAGATTGGGAGGATGGGGATTGGAGATGAAGCTCCTCCCACACTGCACACTCCTGCTCAGGGGAATTAAGGAGTGAAGAGCGTGTGCCTATTTCTTTACATCCAGACCCAAGGTCTGGGGAAGCCACACAGAAGCCCATGGTGGGTCTATCTTCCCCTTACACCATTTGCAGCCCAACTCACAATCTACCTCCTGATTATTTGTGTTTGTTTTCAGTTCATCTGACACTGCTGCAAACACATATCAGCTGATGAGAGTTTATGAAGATGCCAATAACTGGCTAATCTTATGTCGGTACTGCTTGCGATTTCTCAAAGCCTCTGGAATCGCAGAGAAGACGTATCCACTTCAAGGAAAAGCATGTGAAAGCAATTTCCCTATCCCTCCTCCTCTTTCCTGCCTTCCAAATTTCCTGGGACCTAAACTGCAATGTATTCCAAAATGCATTTTGCATGACAGTGAGCAAAATTATGCTCCTCAGAGGCAAAGCTGTATCAGCAAAGGGGAAGAAAGAGGTGTTTGGCCAAGCAAGGTGGCTAGAGGCATTATGGCTGTGTGAGGCATATCTCCAAAATGCCTTCTCTGCTTTGCCTCAAACACTGCTAAACATTTTCTTCTGCCAGAGGAACAGGCATAAAACATTTTCAGGAAGATTGACTCAGGTTTAGTGACGTGTGTGTGTGTAAATCATGCTTAAAACAGAGAGCAAGCTTCCACCTTAACAAAAGGGAGTCTGCTGTCTTGCCATAATGAAGTAGTTCTGGACAATAAGGAATCTCATAGAGACAGGGTACTCTGATACAAGCTTGTTTAGAATTACCATTAAATTGTGCTCCACTTCACAAAGACATAGCTGTGAACATTTCAGAATGCAGTCATCAAGCAACTTGTTACGTTCGCCAAGAAAAATAGGCAATTATGAACATTATGTCCAGTTATGCATCATATATGCTCCAATCAAAACCATTTAAATGCAGTCAAGCATTGCTTTCACACATAAAACCCTAACCTATGCTTGATTATAACTCAGCATACCAGGTATGTAGCCTAGGATGTTGGCCAATAACAATATTCCATTGTCTAAGAATTTTAATCCATGCACCCATACTTATAAATGTCACATTTTTGATTGAAAAAGATTACAATTATCAAAATCCTTGCTGCTTTCACCAGTCTGCCCAAATCTATAAAAGCTTTTGAAATGAAAAACAAACAAACAAACAAAAACAGATTAAAAGGGTTACGATTTAAAGTTGTAGGTCCAGAAGTGGGCCTACAGTAGAGTACTTTAAAATTATTATATGGGGAAAGTTACTTGGCTTGTATATTTCTAGACTTAGAAATAATTGCTTCATCACAAAGACATTCATAAAAATGTGTAGCCACTTTTTGTGGGTTCTACAAAAACCTTGTGTTATATTCCTACTACTGGCTCTACAGTGATACTGGTAACTTGCTAGCAAACATACAGACCCTTGCCCTAGTAACAACAGTTCAGCTCAATTGGTGTCAGTAGCCCTGGAAGCCCCAGTGCAGAAGTGCTGTCTATTTTTACACCATGTTTATTAGAATTGCTCACAGCATGGCTACGTGACATGGTGTTTACAACACTGGTGGTCCATCTGTATTAGGATGCTCAATGTGACTACAACTGGTGGAGATGAACGAATGTTAGCCATAGCAGGTTTTTTTTGGGGGGGGGATGTCATGAGGACTGGATTGAGGAGGGGGGGCATTTGTGTTATTTGACATCAGTATGTCAAAATCATAGTGATTCATGTGAGACATACCATGTCAGGTACTGTTAGAAAAGTTATGATATGCTGAATAAGATGATAATATTGGTGTTCATGTGTGATATGTGTGAGGAAAGTTATGGAGATCTTTGATATGCCTACATATCAAACTGTGCAGTAGAAGACACACTCCAGACAGAGAGGCCGCAGGACAATATCCTGCTTAATGCCCATTAAGACCTTTACAGCATACCTGAAGAGTTACCAGGATTGGCCCATGTGACTCTGGACTCCATTTTGGTTCCTGTAAAGTTCCACAAGCCACATGGCCAGTAACAGAGGGTATATAAGATCAAACCACAGAAACCATTTTGTCTTTATTCCTGTCCAGCTGCGGACACACCTCTGGATCAACACACTTTGCAACTGAACTAAAGGACTTAGACCCATCCAGGTACTGGATGTACACCAGAGGGACTATACACGCCTGCAACTCCACAATTCTTCTAGAAACCTGATATATATGGACTTTTAAATCATTTGTATATATCTGATTGCTTTAAGCCTTTAACATTTCTCTTACTGTTTATTTTTCTTTTATTAATAAACCTTTAGTTTTAGTTACTAAAGGATTGGCTGGCAGCGTGGTATTTTGGGTCAGACCCAAACTTATAGTGAACTGGTACTGTGGCTGGTCCTTTGGGATCAGAGGGAATCTTTTGAGTAAAGAGCATAGAGTTTAAATGACTGGTCTCTTTACTGGACCTAGTGGCAGTTTGGGAGCCAGAGACTGAAATGCAGTAAAGGGGGCTGTGTGTATTTGCACAGTGGCTTCTTGATAACCAGTGTGGGGGAACCAAAAGTACTGTTTGTGGCTGGTTGTGAAGTCTGACTTGAGTGTCACCCACCAGTGCTGGGAGAATTTGCTCTCCTTTTACAGCCTGCCCTGACCTTGGCATTATCAGTGGGCTACCCTGGGCACGGACGGGTCACAGGGGGTAGAAACATTTGCTTAATGCAGACAAGGCTAGAGAATAGTCACCCATTTAACCTTCTAGTAGTATAGAATTCAAAGGGTACATTAAATCTTCCAACTTAAAACAAACAAATACAAAATTGGCTTATTATATGCACAACATGATTGGAAATTTATATCCAAAATACTTTGCTATCCTGTGTTTTCACTGGACTACAAAAGGGAAATCCTACCAGTTCCTATATAGGTAGCAAGGAGAGGGGAGGAGAGGAGAGCGAAGCTGAGAAAGCCACATAGGTCAGGATGGATGCTGTGTAATATAGCTTAATGCTACTCCAAAAAGACATAGAATGAGCCATCCAGCAACCACACGGGGAATGGAAACCCCCCTGCTGAACCCTCCCTCCCCGAAACCAAAAGGTTACAAAACCGTGCCCTCTTGGAGTACTTGGGTGGGGTGTGTTAGCCTGATCCCTTTGTCACACAAAAGATTGAATCCTGTCAGGGGCTGAGCATTCGGCTCTGATCTTCAAAGTACTCATGCATGCGCTTAATGAGCTACGAGCAAGTGAGTTCCGCTAGTGATTCGGTGGGAGCACTCCCACGATTAAAGTTGAGTGCATGCATGCTTGAGGGCTTTGCAGCATTGGAACCAGAATGCTCAGCACCTGGAAGGATCAAGCCCCAGAAGTGTACCTCCCCGAATAGTCTGAGGCAAAGTGGGTCCTTTTCACCCTACCCCTAATCTACTACATATGTCTAATGCTGTGCAGGATTTTTCCTGAACTTTTAATTTTTTAATATAACAGCAGCACGTCTGTGTCAAAATTAGAGCGGGGTGACATTTTGGGGAAAATAGTTTATTCACAGAAAAATGTAGCTTTGGTTTATCCAAATCAAATGTTTTGTTGACTTCAATTTGCCCAAATTTTTCAGAATTTTTGGATTCCACTTAATCCGAACCATTTTCTTTTGGCAACTTTTCGAAACGGCCAACGAACCGAAAAATCAGTCATTTGTTCAGCTGTAGTCAAATGACTCTTTTCCAGGTGCAATATTAATACCAGATGTGTCAGGATGACGATATAGATGTACACATAGATTTTTTAACACCAAGCCACAGCTTGACTGGAAAATAAGATGTTATCAATCGTATTTTTTTAAAAAATTGCACATTTGATCTAAAATAACAAAAAGGTGGGATTGCCTAGTCAGGACTGTTACCTAATGACCAGACATTCCAGGAATCTTTGAGAGACCCTTACTCGGTCAGGGAAAGATGTGTACAGTGGCTGATAGAAAAGGCATTTTAGCAGATATTATCTCAGGCGAGGTTGCACAGAGATAGCTCGTTTTGTTTTATTACACTCACACTTGGAATGTAGCTGCCAGAAATAGGAATGCTTCCTTTCATTTAGCCTGATTTATCATGACAAGAACTAACACGGCTCCCACTTAAAATACTAGGGTGCAGCTCTGGCATGAATGCAACGTTAGCCATACAGTTTGGCTAATATCAACATCATGCTTCTTACTAGGGAATACTAACATAATTCTTTACATTCTTCAGAGCATTGTACAATCATTCATGAATTAATTCTCACAACATAAACTAGCAAAGGAGTATTATTCCTATTTTTACAGATGGGAACGAGAGACTAAGGGTCAAATTTGTTAAACTAGTTAGGTGCCTAAAGATGCACATAGGCACCTTTGAGTATCTGGGCCATAGTCGCTTTTAAAAATCCCATTAGACACCTCTCTGCATGTTTTGCTGCCTAAATATCTTTAAAAATCTGACCTTAAGAGATTTTCCCAATGTGAATTAGTGGCAGTTCTGGAATTAGGAAGCAGAAATTGGTTGTGATATGCTCCTTGATTACCCATACACACAAGCAATATGGATTATCGTGGGTGCTACTGCAATACATTAATAAAACATTAATAATACAAACTAATACATTAGTGTTATTATTGCATGGCCTTTCTTAATTAATTGTATTTCTTTTCTGGACTCTTCCCCAGAAAATAACCTTAATCTTTCTCTTAACTCTTGCACATACCTGATGATTGAGGATCTTACTGTGCAATAAAATTCTGAAATTCAGGTAAAATTTTCACACTAGTATTTATTTTGGAATCATGTTTGAAAGTATTTTGAGCTCTCCAAGAGTTGTTTTTAAAAGTATAGGCATTGGACTGAGTCCCCTGCTCATTGTTCTCTGTTCACAAATTTACATATGAACTGCAAACTGAACTGGGAACCTCACAGTAACTTAGGGAGCACAAACTAGAAACAACATGAAATATAAACCTCAACACTTTTACCTGCACCTTGTGTGTAATTGTATTTGAATTCTGAATTTTTCAAAGGTTGGATATTGTTGATTTTGATTCTTAACCACATTGTGTCCCTTGCCTTATTTCTTGTCTTCAACAAATGTCAAGTGGGAGTTGCGTAGAGCTGAGAGAGAACATTCTCCTGAGAGCATCCATCTTCAATAAGTGGAACGCCAGATCACATAAAGCCAGAGGCATAAAAGCAGTTGAAAAAGCAAGTTCAATCTGAAAATTTAATCATTTTCTTTAGAAAAATGAACATGAAAGTTAAAGTGAGGACTTAAGTGAAGTTATAAAGCATACTTTATTTTTAATGGTCCTGCATTGACAATCGAATTAAATCTGTGTCACTGGTTTCACTTTTTAAAACTTGCTGTTCTTTCCCCCAGATTTGGCATATTTATACACATAGACTGGGTCAAATTTACACTGGGTTTGAAAATTATAGCCTGTTGAGTAAACTCAAATTTCCCAGTGAATTCAAGCAAGACTTTTCTTGTTAATGTTATTTAAGCTCTGGTAGCCTATTGGATTTTTCTCACACTAGTGTATCTCCACTGATTCCAAGGGAGCTACTCCTGATTATTACTGGTGTAAGAGAGCTGGGAATCAGACCCTGTCTTGTAACATTGACGTATAGAGTGCAATGTGCATGTGACAACTGCAACTGTGAAAATTAAAAGCACCCAGGCAATCTCAAAGCCCAGCCAGGTTTACTGAAAGGTTAACTAAAGTTTTTGAATTTTCAAGCAAATCTATGGCTAATGTTGAGTGAACCTGGGCTGATTTATGGTTGCATGTGTCTGACATGTAACCAGGTGAAATTCTGCTGTTTTTTAACTGTAATTTGCTTTGTGTTTATTTGATTGGTTGTACCTGAAATTCAAAGTGACTGTTGTTGGGTGGAACCCCACAGAAACTGAAACCAAAGTTATCCTTATGAAACCCTGAGGATGGAAATTGCTGAGTTTTGAACAGTCTTAGATACGACTCAATCACCTTCTTTACCCTAGTCCCCGAAATCTGACAGTCCTCATTCAGAGTAAAACTTCTATTGATTTCACTGTAAGTTTTAAATGAGTAAAGTCTGCAGGATTTAACCCTTATATTTTTGTAGGGGTGGGACTGAAGGGGGATATTTTTCCTATCCCTTTGCGGCACAAAAGGTTCCTTCTGGAGAATATTCCCAGGGTAGGAGGTCTCCCCAACAGGGTCAGAGTCAGCATAGCTGGGTCTGAGGGCCCGCCTCCTCACCCCCTCACCAGCTCCTCCATATGAAGACCCAGAACAAGAAGAGACAGGGACAGGAAGGAGAAAGAAGCATAGCCAAAGTACTTCTATGCTCTGTCTAGTTTGGAGAGTCAACGTCCATAGCATAGGAGTGTGACATTAAACTCCATGACAGCCTGAAGCTATGGGAAATGCCTTTTCACCTTCTCCTTAGTCCATGTACATTGTTCAACACTAGCACAGAAATGAACTGGGGCCTTAGAGTTTCATAGTGGTTTAAATAGTATAAACTAACTTTGTTTTGGAAAAAAATATCAAAACTCCTTCATCAAACTTGGCATCTTGTGTGACTACTTTTATATCAACCTTCAGCTTGATGTCCTTAATTTAAGTGGCTCTATAAAAGACACAAGTGAATGCTCTCAATATGGAGTCTCTTGTTTCCTGTCATCTGGAGTATGAGCTTTATTGTTCTAGGTGATTGCTTTTGCTGTCTAGCTTGAAATGGAATTTTTGTAATTGTACTGATTACTTCTCTGGAGGAGCTAGTTTGTTTTCCTGTTCTCTTGTGAAACATAATGAATTTCTTCATAAAAGGTGAGGTGTTGCATAGAAACAACCTCCTTATGGGCTGAATTCTCCTTGAACGCGTGCAGGAGCTCCCGTCAGCCCCAACCCACTGGAGCATCCAAGCATTGGGCCCAGGAGGCAGTCAAGGTATGGGGAAAAGCACTGCACATCATTTAATAACTATTAAATAATTTATTTTTTACTGAAAATAAACCGAGCCTCTATTTTTGGGTCAGAAATAGTGAAAAGATATAAAACGTATCTGAGCTGAAACTAGTTCATTTAGAAAAAGAGCTAGTTAGCAATTTCTGAGTGGGGACATAGTTTTTCAGAGGATGAACAGAGATGGAACAAAATAGGGATGAACCACTGATTACCTCACCTTTTTTTTGTGTGTGCGTTGCTAAGTAATTCCTTTCTGAGGAAATGAACAGGAGTATTTAATACTCAAAAAACAACACACACAAAAAACCATGCAGAGTTTTCTTACCTTAAGCCATATGTGTCTGATTTTTTAAAAAAAGATTTATTTTCACTTACAATATTACAAACTATAAAAAGCATGTAACATGACATCCGTTGCATTACAAATATATCAAAGTCTTTCTATTATTCCAGAAATCTCATAAAGAATATTGTTCATATATTGGTCCTTCTAAGTTCAGAGTCTAAAGCAGAAATTCTCTATCTCGGGTATCCCTTTTTAGTCCACATTCCACTAGTGGGTGGGCTAAGGAGTTGGAGAATGGTGCATCATTTAGGCTGGTAATTACTATATTCTGAGCTGGTTTTAAATTCTTTGGACAGAAATACCTTCATTAATTCTGAAATGTGCTTTTTTTCATTAAAGTTAATTGGACTTGTGTTCCTAAATCCCTTAGGCACTTTTGAAACTCTTCCCTAAGGACAACTGACAGACACTGTTCTGTTTTATTTATTTTGATTTGGAGTAAATAACAAGTGTCTTCCTCCAAGCGTTGAGCACCTTACCAGTTATTTATAGTCATAAAACCAACATACAGCACAGTCAGGCCCTCCCTCTTACCAATCCTCCACCAATCCACAGCATGAAATACTGCCATCCCAGACCTCAGTCCACTCACCCTCTTCAAATGACAGGCAACAAAAATGGTCCTTGTAGCAAATCTCTGAAAGCCAGAAAATCTGGGCTATTTCAGACCAGGTATGGGATAACATTCCTGCTGCCAGCAGCACTCTCTCTCTCTTTCTTATATCAGGGAGAATGTAGCATGAGTACCACCACTAATTGCAATGGCAGCAGTGTATCGCCTGGAAAGAGTCAATGCAAAAGTAACAACAATTCATCTGGCAAGTATTTTTGGAGGTGTTTCTCATGATTACAGTGCAAAGATCTCTAGGGTTAAGTAGATTTCTGTGTGCCCAGCCTTGCAGTCCTTATGCTGATGAAAACTCTCATTGTCTGCAGTGGGATCGTTGCTGGCACAAGAACTGTATGGCTAAGCCCATACTGGGCTCTGGGGGCACAGGCAACCTTAATTCTGGCATTTCCTACCTTCTGACTTTGAAATCCAATTGTCTTTGTGTAATTATGTAGGTTTTTAAAAAAGCAAACTGAAAAAAAACCCCTCCAGAAATTCTGTCATGTGGCCTCCTGTTGACACAATTGTTTCAGTATAGGTTGGAATGTTTAGATCCAGTACACAGACCTCTGCCTCTGAAGGTGATGGAGTAACTGATAGAAACAGTAGGTTGTCATCCTCCATGTGGACCAACACTAAAGGGAAATGTAACACTTTGCCATGGATAGCAAGGGGCACATCCCTGACTCAAAGGCCACCTGTCCCCCACCATATTTCAATTTACTGCTCCAAAGCATGGGGGAACTAGAGCTTTTCAAAGGAACGGTTGTCAACATTTTTAACATGGGTAAAGCAACATGTTTTTCTCTAGCCCGATTTTTGAAAAAGTTTGAACTATTTTGCCTGGATTTTTCTAACCAAGCCCCACAAAACAGCCTGAGGCAGATGCACAGCATGGACAATTTTAGCCTTAACAATTGACAAAGTTATAAGTAGTTGAAAACGGGGTCATAAAATGGGAAGCATTGGACAACTTTAGTACGTAATGCACTAGCCCCGTGTGTGTGTGCGTGAGCACGTGTACCTGTGTTTGGTGGGAAGGGGGAAGAGAAGATCTGGGAGGAGAGAGGTTGCTTTATTTGTGGATTTGAAAAAGCTACAAAATAAATGTAAAACCCAAATTCCCAGTCCTCAAACCTGAAAGCAAGCAACATTTAGTATTCTGTATCTCTGGGTCAAGAGCTTTAATTGCACCATGCTATCTTTCATTATACAATCTGGACAGCAGTTGCCTTTAGGTTGGGATCCAAACTGATAACGGCCTTTTTATCACTACATACTACATCAAGCATAGTTTGTAAGGACTAGATAGTCATCTGTTGTACCAACCTGCCTCTTCTAGTTGAAGTTCCCTCCAGGGAACAGATACCAGAAACTTTATATTTAGAAAACTTAAAAGAAAGATTGCTGGCAAATGTAATGGTATAATTGGTATTTAAAGAAGAGTTGTGTAATATAGTACCTAAATCAGCTTATAGCCTCACTACTATTTAGTATGCTAGTGAGATATGTGAACCACTTGCACTTGATTTGTACCTTGTCTGTAATGATGTTATGCATAATGCAGCAAATAGAATTCTTCATTCCTAAGCAGGAGAACAGAAGTGCTTTTTACAACTCATCTCTTATAGATCAAAGCAAACCTAAAACTTGCCTTATCATGTAAGTCAGGTTACTGTCCTTGAGATTTCTACTTCATTTACAAATGATTATCTCACATTCTTTGTTACATTTTGTTAACTTAAATTGAATGTTTATATATTGTGCAGGCTCCATTTCTACTATTATAGTTAGATGTTTAACGTTTCTGTCACAAAGATATATTTTCAGGAAATAATGAAATATGCAGAAATGATTGAAAATCTGTAAATAGTTGCTTTTGGCTAAAATTTGGTACAAATGTTCTCAGCTCAGGAATAACGAAAAGAATCCCTTTATAAATTTAGTCATCGTTGTTTAATTTTTCTTTTCCTTGCCAAAGTTGGTACTTTAAAATGCCTTTTTGTATTCATACAGTGTAACTCAAAAATAGTGTTGATTTAGAGGCTGAAATCTGGCAAATGATGAATCCATGCCATCATCATATAGTTAAAATAGATGAGTTATTATTGTTTATTCTACACACATTTGTTACTGATTTATTTTATACCTTCTTTCAAAATAAGTAAGGTGCAAGACATGTGGCCAAGAGGCTAACTGCCTTTTATTGCTAATCAATCACAGACAAAATTATGATATTTTCAAAAACAAACAGAAGGTGCAGTGCTCTGAGAGGGGAGCGTCGTTTTGTGGCGATCCGGTACGTTATGTGTCTAGACTGCATTGCTTGACTCATTTACATTTTGGGATTTTTGAGGAAAGTACGTGCCCACTTTGGGTTTTGTATCTGGCTAAGCACTTTGATGGTAACTATCAAGTAGTAATAATTATAATAGTAATAATATAATTGTATTTAGTGTCTTTAAAGTCATGGAGAACCAAAACCATGGTTTGAAGTGAGCTGCCCTGTGGAATGGTCAGGTGTATGATCTCCTAACTGCATAGATATGTAGTAAACAAGAGGTATCCCAGTGCTAGCCCTGCAGAACTGGAAATATAAACAAGTAGCGTTACCCCTTCCTTGCGATATTTAGGGCCTATCTCTATTATGGGAGGAGAGCTAAACTGGTTTCCTTGATGTAGACTATGGAGCTTGCAAGTGGTTTCCTAGTTCAATGCTCTTCCAAAAACCATAGAGCCCTAATTTTTCAGAGATGCCACAGAGGGGCTACTGGAATCACACTGTGATGGGAGGATGGGAGATAAACATGTTGTGTTGTCTGTCTCCCTACATCAATTTTCAGGTCACTTTTGTGGGATTAGATCATTTGCTTCTCTATGTAGCATGGAACAAAGAGGAGTTTTTGGCCAAAGTATTAAGGTTAAATATAAAATATTGCTTTATTAACTGTTTACCAAGAGACTTTTTCTCTGTCTGTGTTATACCATGGCAGCTGAGATCCTCTGAGATATCTATTTAGATTTTTATGCCTGGGGTCTGATGGCAGGATGCTTTCAGTAGAAGGTGCTTGAATCTTGAACTGGCCCTTAATCAGCCAACAGCCTGTATCTGCTGAACTTCAGGGAACAATCTCCAAAGCTCAGTTACTCATTCAAGGTGAAATTTGCCAATGAGCATAAGGCCGAGGCATCAGTTTAATCCCACTTATGTCCTATTTTGGATTTGAATTTCACATTTAGGCATTCAATTTTGGGTTGAAGGGAATCCAAATTTTTGGCTGCTTTTGTGTTATCTATTTAGATCTCTCTCTGCCTATCGTGTTTGTTTTTTATTATGAATTGTACATGCACCCAAAAATGTTTTTTAGTACATTTTGAGTACAAAATTGAAAGAATACATAAATAAAATATTTTCTTCATATATTGAGGGGCAAGGACTGTGTGTGGACAGTGCCAAGTGCATTATAGGTCACTTCTGGAATAAAATATCATGTAGATCACATCATTCAATCTGTATTGGCCTATTTTTTTGGTCTCCAAATTTGCTCTTTAGGTATTTCTCCAAAAGTTTGTAATAGATTTGTACCAGTGGAAAAATCATACATTCTTCAAAAGTATCTTATATTCTAATGCATATTTTAAAGCTGTACTTTTTATAACTGTGTTTAACATGAACAGTGGAATGGCTAGCCCTTTTTGAACACTGAGAAACTTGCTAAATATGGATTTCACCTACATCTTTAAAAGGTTGAACTGTTCTCTTTCTGACTAGGTTTTTAAAATATGTAAAATGTTTTGAATTATTCCTGTATGTACCATAAAAACTGGATGGGTTCAGAAGGAACTGTTCTGGTCTGTCAGGTATTATACATAGTCCATGTTTTAGATCCTTCACTGAGAGATTATTTTTTTTCTCTTTCCATACAGATGATCTAAAAAGTCTTTGTAATTAATAATATATATATTTTTAAAAATAGCCTATGTTCAGTGTTAGCTGTTGAGTGTCCAAATAAATAAATTTCAAATGTTTCTGGTGGAAAAAAGTCACTTATTTCTGCTTTTATAGATCCTTGTTGAATTTTGACTTGGACATTAAGCTACATCATGCACTATGCTAGGTAATATAACAATTCTCTTGGGTCAGCTGTCAGCATGGAATCTACACAGAGGAGCAAGGTACAGTCTTGAACCCATCAGGCTTTAGCTGTTAGAGAATTGCTGAATACTGGGAAGAAAAATGAAACCTATCAGTCTAACGGTTTTGTTCCTCTGCCCATCACTCCTTTAGCATCTTCCACATTTAATTAGAATGTCACTAGTGAAGTCTCCAGTGGACTTCATGCAGTCTTTGTTTCTTTTCCTTTTTTAGGTTTTAGAAAGCTTTGCTGAAATGATAAGGTATTGTCCTCACAAGTAAACATAAATGTGATATCAGACTTAGGCCTTCATGTATTGTACATGTGTACAGGCGTTATAGGATCAAATCTTGCTCTCCTTATTTACATGGATAGTGCCATTGATTTCAGTAGGACTACTTGTGTCAGTGTGAAAAGCAGGAGTTGAGTATATATACATATAGATAGATAGACACATATGCATATATCGTACATTATTCTAACTTTTCTAAGATATCTTGCCATACTTTTTATTTTTGCTTTTTTGTTTGAAAATCATTTATGACAGGAATCAGATTTGCCATTTGTACAGCAGCTGTTGTTATGATTGTGTCATCTTTCTTACTTTTAAAATTGTATTCACCATAATGTAGCTGATTAGTTACATATGCTTCTGGTGTTGATTAAGACATTTCTGTGGTGAAAGTTACATTGTTCCTGACCCTGTTCCCATTAAGGTCAATAGGAGTGTTGCCATTGATTTCAATGGAAACAGGATTGGACTCATCATTTCATCTGAAAAACTGATTACAGAATCATTGTAGATGACTAAAGTGGTCAGTGAATAGGTGTCAATTTCTCTGGAGTAATAGATTGGGGAAAACTTATTTCTGATGAAATATAGAGAGAAATGCTAGAATGCAGTATCAGCCTCCATGTTTTCTTTTCATAGCATATTTTTACACCTTGTGAATGATTCACCTTTCACTTTACAGCTATATTTATCAGAAGCAATTCCACTAAAGACAATGCAATAAGACCAGTGTGAGAAATTGGTATCAGACCGTTGGCAGGGGCCTGATCCAAAGCTTATTCAAATTATTGGGAATCTTGCCATTGACATGAATGTGACATCTGGCACTGTACCAGCAACAGAGCTGGGGAAAAGATTTTTAAATAGTAGTTTATTCATCAAAAAATGAAATTATTCATGGATTTGACAAAATTTGCTGAATAGTTTGTCTTTATTTGTAGACTTTGATATTTACAAAATGGCCAGACAAAGTTGAGGAGATGATTGCCTTAACTTTTTATCCAGTGTTTAGGACATTGACCCAGGATGTGGGAGATTCAGATTCAATTCCCCTCTCTGCCTCATGTAGAGAAGGAATTTGAATTTGCCTTCTCTAACATAAACATGTGGCCACAAGAATATTCATATTAAACAAACCACTGTAACCCAAGGACCTCTTGAAGCCAAGTGTCATAGGTCACAGGAGTACATAAGGGTTCAGGGAACTCATGGGTTCCCCAGAAGGGGTTATGTAAGGTCTTTACTGAAAACCTGTGTCACACTGATCATAATCATTGTGCAATGTATGTAAGGAAACTATGTGAGAGGTTACGTACATATATTAAAAAGTATGTTCTCTACGTCTGTAGTTAAAATCAGGTAACTTAAAGATAATGTGTCTTGAGACAAACATCTCTCAACAGAGAGTAGAAGACATTTATTTTCATAGGGACTGCTGTATTTAATATGTTATACAATATGAGTCTATTAGCGTTCTACGTCAAAAGCTAATGAGCTGGTGGAGACTTCATAAGGAAATTTACAGGAAGAGGTAAACAGCAGGGCGAAGGGACACTGTATTTTGAAGTTCTATTTTGATAAATTTGGAGGTGCTGAGAAACTCCCTAGAATTCTTTATGTAGGAAGTAAATTGACAGAGAATTTGCTTCTTGAAAAAGGGATTCAGCAAGGCTTGGTTGAAAATGATGGAAAGAAATTGGGTAAGATAAACTTCTTTAACTAGAAAAATTACTTAAATTTAGTCTTAAGAACTCATGTTATTATTTTAATTTGTAACTATTTGTTTGCATCTCACTATTTTTATCTGAAATATCTATTCTCTCTTAAATAAATTCTCTTTTGTTTTATAATTGAACTCAAGTACTATGCATGACACAGAAGTGTAGGTCTAAGGCAGTGGTCCCCAAACTTTTAATGGTTGTGACCCTCCCCAGCCTCTGTGTGTGTCCCCACTGGGAGCCAGGTCTGGAAGCAGGTCACAGTCAGCACTGGGGGCCAAGGCCTAGAGTGGGGCCAGAAATGGAACTGTGGCCTGCTGCGGAGCCACGGTCAGGGGCCTGGCAGCTGTGACTGGGGAAGGTCTGGGGCCAGAAGTGCAAAAGGGGCTGAGGCTGGGGGTGGGGCCAGGAGCTGTGACTGGAGCCTCGGCTAGGAGTGGAGCTGGGGTTGAGGCCGGATCTGGGAGTGGAGTTGCAGCTGGGGGCAAGTCTGGAGCCGGAGCAGAGCAGGGGGCTGGCTCTGGCCTGTTGTGCCCTCCCAAATGTTCTTCTATGTCCCCTGAAAGATGTGCACCCCATAGTTTGGGGATCTCTGGTCTAAGGCAAAACTGGGGTACACTGTTCCTTTGGGAATAGAGGATCTGGGATTTCTGTGAGAATTTAGATTGGTTGTGTTAGGGAGCTAACATCTGGCCACTTCAGGCAAGATTCTCTCCCATTGAGGGCAGGTTGTGACTAGGTGACTCACAACCCTAGGTACCCTGAGAAGCATCAGAGCCACAAACTACCAAAACACGACACTTCACTGAACATGCTTCTCCCTCTGGGCAGAGGGTCAGAGAACAAAAAGACAGATCTGTGGTGTGCTTAGTACACTTAGCTCTCAGCTACTGTAGTGTTGAACACTGTATGTAGAGCAGAACTTGGTTCTCCCACACGGCACGAGCATGGCCTAGCCACAGGACTATGAGATACTCAAGTGTGGGTGTTTCTCAGTGTATCCTTTTGAAACTATTCCCCCATTCATAAATAATTAAATAGTTATTGGAACAGGGACATGAGTCTTGCACGTCCTCGGTGAATGCTCTAAGTACTTAGCAATGCACTCATTCTCTCTTATTTTCTGTTCCAATGCCTATTCATTGTCTTTCATAAGACAAGCTTCAGGGGAGGGTGGGGGGAATTGCACCTTGGTCTCCCCCATCCCAGGTGAGCACCCTAGCCCCAGGGCTAAAAGTTGGAAAGAAATAAAGCCTGCCTCCAGCGGAACCAGAATCACCACCTCCTC
Organism: Mesoclemmys tuberculata; assembly: GCA_007922155.1. Taxonomy (NCBI): domain Eukaryota; kingdom Metazoa; phylum Chordata; order Testudines; family Chelidae; genus Mesoclemmys; species Mesoclemmys tuberculata. The sequence goes on from ML675618.1 coordinate 12,271,269, forward strand.
CAGCCACGGTGTGAATCTAGCCCTTTATAAATATCTGAAAAAATCCATTTTGAAGTGTTTGTAACATGTTTCGTTTGATCCAAAACAGATTTTTTCAGTTCACTGACTTTTATTCCCCCCCCCCCCCCACAATTTTATGGTTCAGTTTAGGTTAAGCTGAAACTTTTTTCAGTTTTTCAGGCCTGCCAACTAAATGACAAATCAGTTATTTGCTCAGCTCTAATCAGGATCCTCCTGTTCTCAAAAATTGAAATTCACTTCAGGCAGAGGGGCAACAGAAGCCTATGAACCATACAGGTCACATTTAAACCCTCAAATTAGGGTTAAGGGAAAAATTAAATGGTGCATAGGTCTTTTGTTGGCCTTCTGTACAGAGGTAAATTTCACCCATGATGAATATTCTATGATTCATTATTCTCTTCCAGGATTCTTGTTCAGTCATCTTGGAAATAAGTAGAGTTTCCTTGGTATTTATTAATTTATTTTTCTTTAATTGCCAGATGCTTTAAAAACAAATAGTAAACAAAATATTTTCCTCATATAATGGAACCTTTGTGCTATAATTCTGGTAATAGAGCTTAATGTGATAGCTAGTAAATAGCATACTGCAAATCCTCATACCAAACATAGCTCAAATTCCCTTTTGTAGGTTCTGGTTTTAAATAACACCATATAATTATTTCCGGTGTGGTATTGATAAAAAGTAATGTCTCCTCTTCCAGAAGGGCAAAATACTATTCTCAAACTCTTAATATCAAAAGCAACTATCTCATTAAATTAGATCTCAGCTCAGTCAGCATGGGTTTCATGCTGTCCCATGACTCAAGTAATTATTATTTCCTCAAATATGTATACTTGATATTCAGACTTATGGGGAGTTATCTTCTTGGAGTGGTGCCTTCTTGTATCTTGTAATGTAAAATAGATCTTTTTAGAAAAGTTTAAGAAACCTCAAACCATTTGAACTGTGCCACAAGTTGTAAAGTCTAATTCCCGCTTCCTTCCCCCACCCCTTAAAACCAAACAAACCACATTAACAACTCAACTTTTGCACTATTCAAGCGGCTTTTCATTTCTGAATGGCTTGGAATAGTCAATTAACATAAGAATGCTCCCTCTTTGGAATCCTTGCATAATGTTAAAATCCCAGTATTTCCTTAACGGAAGCCCAGACATTGTATGGTTTGTAAAAATACCACAATTTGTTCAACTAGCACTTCACTTTTATTTGAATTGGTCTCTTAGAACACTTCAGGTCAGGAGGGGGGAGAAAAAGGGGTATTTTTTTTGTTGTTGTTGACACAAAAGCAAAGGCAATAGGTCCGCTATACTGGAACATTATTAATGCATCTCCAGCATCTTCAGTGTATGTAATGAATGCCCTGTACACATTCATTTTCTAATGCTTTTAAATTCAGAGATATTGTAAATCCTACTACATGCCATCTTTTTTTCTGGGTGGAAAATAAATGGCCAGTTTTAGCTTCTGTATTAGGTGGCTGAAAAGCTAGGAACAGGAGAGACAGGACCTGTGTCATAGAGTGCACTTACATATGGAATGGAAAGATGACTTGACTTTAGCAGTCTTACTTGCCAGAAAATATTTTCATTTGGTGCAATGTAAATTAAACATTCTAATAGAGTTTGACCTAGATATGCTCTTAGAGATCAGGTTAGAGTCTTCCAACATAAATTGGAAAAAAACTGGAGAAATGATCATCTCAAAGACTATTGCCCCCAAGAAGAAAAATGGATGCAATAGCAGTGTCAATTTGTCCATCAGCACCCTACCTCGGGAGGTTTGAGCCATTGGATCTAATCTTCCCTCTACTGTCCTCTCTTTACCCTGTGCTAAAGAACCCCAAAGCTGAATTAAGTGACTTAGAGAGATTTGTGTGGGCTGTCTCAACTTGGAGATCAAATTCCTCTGTAAAGGGCCAGCACAGAGCCTATACAACATGTAAGCCCTATTGTGACTTATGGTGCATAGGGCCTCTTATGGCTCTCTGCACAGGGGTGAATTGCACTCTAAGGGTGAGATTTTCACTCCTGCTCTGTCTCTTTTATGTTAGACAAAAGGGCTGGAGCAATGTAAAAATGCCATAAAATCCTTGTATCTGGTGGGGGGCGGGGGAGGATGATAGTAGACAGCTGTAAAATGGCCTTCCAAAGACCCCTTGGGATGAGACATGGGGCAGGATGAATTTATGAGGTGTGGGGCTATGGCACATAGCTCTGTGGAGATTGTGGACAGTGCTGTAACCCATAGGGCAGCCCAGAGAAGCCACCATAATTTAGACAGTTCCCTCCTCCCACCCCACCAGGCTGTCTCTGATGTCCGTAGGCCCTCAGAGCAGCCCAGGATTGGGAGGGTGCAAAGCAACCTTTTCCTTCCCTCTGCCTAGGCTATGAATCTCACCTGGGGCTCCTGCTTTTTCTGGGACAATGCTGTGAATGTAGGCACTTTTTTAAGCAAGAGGTGGATTGTAATTTGCAACAACCCAGGAGACACTGTGACTCAGAGACTTCCCTCTGAGTTATAGTTCTTTCCTGGCTCACAAGAGCAAGTAATTTGCTGCTAGCCTATGCCAGCAGTAAATTACAACACGCGTCACAGTAACTCAGTTGTGATGGTCAATGAGTGGAGAGGTGGAGGGAGAGTCACGGCTCTGTCCCTTCCCTGTCAAGCAGCTCTGGGTGATGCTGGGAGAATAAGTGAGCAAGCTCCACCGGCTTACACATTCAAGCTTAAGCACAAGGTCTGGCTAGCTTGGGTAGGAGAGCGAAGTAAGTTCTCACTCTCTTACAGGAGCCTGTAGTCTAAATCATACTCTAGACCTTGGTTAGTATCCAAGGCTTTTATTTTCCTTTTTCAAATCACTGTTTTGCATTATGTTCACCAGTCTCAGTCCCCTTCTTTCTTTCCTTTTCTACTTATTCCCAGTTTTCTTTTCTCTCCAACCAACCTGTTGAGTATTCTTCAGCCCAATAAAAGGCTTCATGGTTAAAATATCATCTTTAAACTTGGCTTCTATGTTCAACATGTATTCCATTTTAACAGGTTTTTTTGTATTTTCCTTAGGTTTGCTGTAAAATAAACTACAGTAGGCTGAGAGGACTTATGAGTAGTTTCAGGCTGAAGGAGATTCTTTTAAAAAATGAAATAAATGCACCCAATAACTTAAGGGGAGTGGGATGAGAAAATAGTTGTCTGGGAGGCCTTGAGAGGGACTCTACTGTTCCCTAAATCAAGCAGTGACTTTGTCTGGGAAGACGATTATAGCTACTCCATTTTCAGTGTCCTCCTTGAAGGAAACACTCAAAAGAATGTGAACTCTGAATACAGACTGTGAAGTTGTATAAACACATAATCAAATCCACATAAAAAATATGACATGATCAATATAGAATACATTTGAACCCTAGCACATTGGTGCCTTTTATTATAGTTATTAAGATGCATCCATGAGATCTGAAAAATAGCATGATCCTAAAGGGAAACAAAAAGGATCATTTTTATTTGAAAGTGTTACTTACTGTACAACTTCGTGTTTTAACTGCATTGTCTAACATGCATCATTTTGGCACATTACTTTTTCACATGGGACGTTGGTTATGTAATTCACTATTTTCAATGCTTATTGAAGTTACATGCCTTATAGAAGAAAACACAATATGGACTTTTATGCTTCATGAAATTGGTAATAAACATATGGAGTAAGTTACCAGGGAAAAGCAATTGGAAACAAAGAGTACAAATAACTCGAGAGACATGCAGCTTGGTTTATGGAGAATGAGGGATGTAGTGAAACAGCAGGAAGGCTGGGTCTGTGACCAGCCAGAAAATGGACAAGTGTGTTGGACCAGATGGCCTTTCCTGATCTGAAAATGTGATAAGATTTGAAGCTCGTTTATGTATTTTTCATATTAAGCACCAAATTCATTATCATAATTACTTTGTTCTATTTCACTGTCATTTTTGCATAGTTTGACCTCATTGTTCTAAGTACGACTAATTACAGTGAATTGCCTGACAATAATTCTTTTTAACAATAGCTATGATGAAGTGAATCTATATTTCAGTTCACAGGAACAATTTTCAGACTCCCTACCCACTCATCCCTTCATCCAACACTGCATCGTATTTCTGCACTCTAGCCCTGATTCAGCACTGAAGTAAAAACGATGCTGTGACAGGGCGCACAGACCTTGTTTCTAGATTGGCACTGAAAGGATTAACCCTTCTCCCCAGAAAGGGCCACAGCTGCCTGCAAGCAATACAGAGGCACCTGGGAGTCATGTACTGGTAATCTGAGCAAGACATAAAATAAAAATCAGAGTCTGTTGCTTAGTTAGGGGAAGCAGGACTCTGGTTTTGGCTTCCTGCTTTGAGGGAGCTGAGCAAGAACCTTGGAACAAGATTAGCAGGAGGCCCTTGTGACCTGTCCATGCCCAGGGTAGCCCACTGATAATGCCAAGGGCAGGCAGGCTGTAAAAGGAGAGCAGATTCTCCCAGCACTGGTGGGTGACACAGAAGTCAGACTTCCCCCACACTGGTTATCAAGCCCACTGTGCAAATACACATAGCCCCCTTTACTGCATTTCAGTCTCTGGCTCCCAAACTGTCTCCCAGTAAAGAGACCAGTTATTTAAACTCTATGCTCTTTACTCAAAAGATTCCCTCTGATCCCAAAGGACCAGCCACAGTACCAGTTCACTATAAGTTTGGATCTTACCCAAAATACCACGCTGCCAGCCAATCCTTTAGTAACTAGAACTAAAGGTTTATTATAAAAAGAAAGACAAACAATAAGAGAAATGTTAGAGGCTTAAAGCAATCAGATACATACAAATGATTTAAAAGTCCATATACATCAGGTTTCTAGAAGAATTGTGGAGTTGCAGGCTTATATAGTCCCTCTGGTATACATCCAGTAACTGTATGGGTCTAAGTCCTTCAGTTCAGTTGCAAAGTGTATTAATCCAGAGGTGGGTAGGTGTTGTCTGCAGCTGGACAGGAACAAAGACAAAATGGTTTCTGTGGTTTGATCTTATATACCCTCTGCCTCTGGTCATGCTGCTTGTGGAATTTTACAGGAACCAAAATGGAGTCCAGAGTCACATGGGCCAATCCTGGTAACTCTTCATGTATGCCCTTAGTTCCTTCCTGGTCCTTTTGCTTCTGTAAAGGTCTTGATGGGCCATTAAGTGGGCTATTGTCCTGCAGCCTCTCTGTCTGGGGTGTGTCTTATACACCATAGTTTGAAATACAGGTATATCACCAATCTCCATAACTTCCCTCACACATATCACTAATGAACACAAATATAATTATCTTATTCAGCATATTATAACCTTTCTAACAGTACCTGACATGGCATGTCTTACATGAATCGTTATGATTTTGACATATTAATGTCAAATAACACAAATGCCCCTCCTCCCCCAATCCAGTCCGCATGACAACCCTCATCCAAGGTTGACTGAGAGCTCTGGAAGAGGGCCAAAAGGACTTGAGGAGCCCTGAGCTGTGGGTGTAGTGTTGAACAGAATAGTTGTTAATAAACCTGAGAAGAAATTAGTGTAAAATGCCAATTATGTGGTAAAATTACCTCCAGGGCACAGAAAGTAGGGAAACTGAGGCATGGAGCCCCTGATGGAGTAAACTGATCTTCCCACAGATGGGCTTTAGCAAAGGGCTATCACAAATAATGCTGAAGTGAGATGTTAGTGTTGTGTAGCCCTTGGGCTGCATCTTTGCATAGGGTTGAATGTCACCTAGTGTGCATAACTGTTGGCTGGATTTAGCTTACAGGTTTCAGAAATATGGTGCTGATTGTGACTAAAACACAGCAGTATTTGGTTAGGCACTTGTTTTGCTAGGACAGGCAAAAAAACCATGTCTCTGCGAAGATGCCCTCTTCCTGATGCAATGTGCTGGGAAAGGAAAAGGAAGAGATTGTGCAAAATAGTTTCCTGAAGCTTGGCACCAAAATAACTAGCTAAACATGTTGGAATACAAAGGATTTGAATTTGAAGCTTGTTATAGGGCTTTCTGTCAATAATTAAAGTAATTTCTTCATAGGTCTCAAATTTTTATCTTTTCATTTTTAATTAAACATGAAGAAAGATTGATATTTAATACAAACCCTGACAGAAGAATGCATAATGCTTTTGATTAAAAGGCTTGTGGTGGTACTTAACATATTGTATCATGTAATCTAATTTAATAAGAGTTGTTTTTGATAGTGGTTGAATTAAAAAAAGTACAACAATGAAATAAAGTCCAAATGTGGCATATTAGTTAGCATCCCACTAGTGGTTATTGGCATTCTCTAATATTATTTAAAATCCACAAAAGTGTAACACTTGAAATCCTCATGGGAAGTCACATTTTTAAATACGGGAAGAAGTAGTTTTTGTAACATTTTTGTAACATTTCAACCACTTTTTTTTTCAAAACTGCCCAGAGGGCTTTGGAGAGACCAGATGAGTGAGGTAATATATTTTATTGGACCAACTTCTGTCAGTAAAAGAGACAAGCTACAACAATGCTGTGTACAGAAGGCTTTGTATCTGCAGGGAATTTAGCATTCAAATCCCATAGTTGGAGTTGAAAATCTCAATCTGAAGATTCAGATGAAAGACAAAAAGACCAAATTCACTCCTAGGGTAAACTGGCATAACTCCACTGAGATTAATGAAATGCTACTCTTTTTCCTAAGCAGAGAGTTTAGCTCACTATATGCCAGTTATCCAAATGATAGGGGTCTAGTATAGATCACCAAGTCAGGAGGAGGTAGTGGGCGGGGGCATTTCTAGAACAAATAACAGAAATATCTAAAACACAAGACCGTGTAGTAATGGAAGACTTTAATTACCCAGACATCTGTTGGAAAAATAATACAGCATAATACAAAGTATCCAGAAGGTGGAGGAATTAACCAAGGGGCAGCCATTTTAGACTTGATTCTGACTAAAAAGGAGGAGTTAGTTGTAAATCTGATGATGGAAGGCCTTTTGGGTGACAATGATTATGAAATTACAGGTTTCATAACTCTAAGAAAAGGACAGAGTAAGAGCATCAAAATAAGGAAAGTGGACTTCCAAAAATCAGACTATAACAAAATAGAACAATTAAGAGAGCTGGCAGTCTCTCAAAGAAATATTAAAGGTACAGCAGCAAACTATCTCAGTATGAAAGAAAGAAAAGAAGAATAGTAGGAGGTCAATATGGCTCCACCAGGAGCTCTCTGATGACCTGAAAGACTAAGGCACAAAATGAGTCACACCTAGCAAGGGTCATAAAAAGCAAATTGGAGAATAATTGCTGAACAAGATTTGGGAGTTATAGCGGATCACAAATTGAATATTAGCCAACAGTATGATGCAGTTGCAAAAAAAGTTAATATTCCGGGCTGTCATATGTAAGACACAAGAGGTAATTGTTTTGCTCTACTTGGTGCTGGTGAGGCCTCATCTGGAGTACTGTGTACAGTTTTGCGTGTCACATTTTAAGGCTGACAGCCTCTGTCTGTGCTGTTGAGGAGGATGAAAGTTGCGAAGAAGGAGAACATCAGTCTGGAAAAGAGGGAAGTGTCACCCCTTCTCAAAAAAGATACATTAGAATTGGAAAAAGTACAGATAATGGCAACAAAAATGATTAGAGGTATGGAACAACTTCCATACAAGGAGAGATTAAAAAGGCAGGGCTGTTCATCTTAGAAAAGAGATGACTATACAGAGGTCTATAAAATCATGATTAGCCTGGATAAAGTGAATAAGGGTATGTTATTTACTCCTTCATGTAACACAAGAACTAGAGGGTCACCCAATTAAATTAATAGGCCGTAAGTTTAAAGCAACGATGAGGATGTACTTTTTCATACAATGCACAATCAACCTGTAAAACTCATTGCCAGGAATATTGTGAAGGCTAAAACTGGCCATAAAAAGAATGCAATATGTTCATGGAGGATAGGTCCATCAATGGCTATTAGCCAAATGGTCAGGGATGCAACTCCATGTTCTGTGTGTATCTAAATCTTTGACTGCCAGAAACTGGGACTGGATAGAGGATGGATCACTTGATAAATTGCCCTGTTTTTTTCGTTCCCTCTGAAGCATCAGGAACCGGACACTGTTGGAAGATAGGATATTGGGTTAGATGGAGCTTTGGTTGGACTCAGTATGGCCATTCTTATGTTCTTATATAAACAGACAAATTAGAGGTATCCCAGAGGAGAGCAACAAAAATAATAAAAGATTAGAAAACCTGTCCTATGAGGAAAAGGTAAAAAATGAGGCATGTTTAGTTTTGAGAAAAGACGACTCGGGAGGGTGGGGGGGGGGACTTGATAAAATCTTCAAATATGTTAAAGGCCATTACAAAGACAGTGATCAATTGTTCACCAGATCCACTAAAAGTAAGACAAAAAGTCATAGGTTTAATATGCAGCAAGGGAAATTTTGGTTACAGTTTAGGAAAAATTTTCTAATTCTAAGGATAGTTAAGCACTGGAACAAATTACCAAGTGAGGTTGTGGATTCTTTGTCACTGGAAATTTTTAAGAACAAGTTAGACAAACACCTGTCAGGGATGGTCTAGGTATACTTGACCTTGCCTCAGCACAGTTGGCTGGACTAAATGATCTCTCGGGGTCCCTTTTAGCCCTACATTTCTATGATTCTATATTTTGCAATATAATATAAAAGTCTAAATGAAATGAAGTGAAAAAGTTGGCACAAAATACTTAATTTTGACTTTGAATTGTTTCAATGTTTTCCTTCATATTTCATCAACATTGACGTTTCCATGAAACACTGATTTCAACAAAATGACATTTTTCCCACATAAAACTATTCTGTTGAATTTTTTTTGATCAACGCTATTATTTAGCATTTGCTATGCATTAACACCTAGTGGCCCACATCAGAAAGAAAGCATCTGGTTGCTAAGCTCTGTACAAACACATAAGAAGACACAGACCTTTCCTTAAAATGTTCACCATTTAAAAAGACCAAAAAAAAAAAAGGGATTTGGGTGTCTACCTGTCACTTTTGGCACCCAAGTCCAAAATTTAGATCCTCAAAACTCCTGTGAAGCTGCTGCCTGACTCTGTAGGTACCTACATTTCCACTGGTAAAAGCCCTTATGTGCCTAAATTTCTGTCCTTGTGCCTGTGTACAGCCACCTTAGCCCTGACCCCCAGGTGCCTAGCTCATGTCTAAGTCTCAGTGAGTGCTTCAGGCTAGGTATTCCCTTCCTATGTCATCTGTGGGGCCTGATCTGGTTAGTGTGTCACAAATCCAGAGAACGTGGTGCTTACCCCTCTCCCCCCACATGCGTGCCCTAATTGCAGGACTATTCTGGGTTAGGTTTTGATCAGTCTCTCCTGTTGAAAATGTTCCACTTTATATCATATACTTAAGCCACTGGGCTACAAAAAGAGTGAAAATGGCTCTGGAGACCAGTGGTCAGGGCATTCACATGAGAGGTAGGCAACCAAAGTTCAAATCCTTGCTGTACCTCTTGCAGACAGAAGGCTTAAACCTAGGTCTCTCACATCTTGGGTGAGTGTTCCAGTTACTGATCTAAAGATTATTAGGGGACTGCTATGCCTCCAGGAAGAGGTTCATGGCTGTGAATCCTGAGCAGAAGAAAATACTTCTGTATGGCCTGGATTTAGGCACTTAACTCACACTGAGGCATAGGCCTTAGGCCACACCTCTGTCTTGACATTTCCCACTGGATAGCTTAGTGGCTTCCCACTCAGTTAGCTGGCTTTTGTGAATCCCATTTTTAGGTGCCTAAACTCACTCCCTGCATTTTGTTGGGAACCTAGACACCTAGCTTGGGGCTGTGGATTGCACTAGTTAGCAGGGTACCTAAATATTAGATATTGAAATGTAGCTTCTGAGCTCAAAGTGTGTGTGTAGGTGTCAAGATACAGCATACAAGTAAAATGGCATATCTTTTTAGTTCCATTTGTTTTATTCATTGTATATGTGTATGTGTGTGAATACATATGTTTTCTCCTGTGCCTCCCCTTCTCTAAGACAGACAACACATGAAAGTTGGGCAAAATAGAAGTAATCTATCTACTTAATCTATCTACATTTTATATAATTTTTTAAGAAGCATACCAAATATACCCAATAGTGCCTCAACATGATTATTATAACGTTTGAGATCTCTCCAAGCCATTCAAAGAAAGGGGCCCTGAGGAAGGATCGGAAGGCGTGGGTAGTAGCCTTGTGGATCTGTTCAGGGAGGACATTCCATGCCTAATGGACATCATGGAGAAAACACAGATGTTTGTGGAAGAGGTGGACAAGTAGGTGATTAAGACTGGCATCACTGTAGACAGGGTGACAGAGAGAAGAGTGGATAAGTAGGGAGGGGCAGAACAGTGTTGATAAGAAACTTGAATTCTGTGTTATGAAGGAATAGAAAAGGGGAAAGGCAATGAGGAGATCTGAAGGGGGAAATTTGTTATATCAACACAATGATATGAGCCGTTCAGCTCCTCTTCACAACTCAACACACCCCTCTGCTCAGTAGCACAGCACACCTACTCCTTCAGTTCACACACTGTGTCTCAAGAGTAGAGGGTTTTTATCAGGCACCTGGCTGGGCCTTAACTGGCCTCAGCTGCCCCTAATTGCCCTCTAATGACTCTGGCTACTCTACAGGTAATAAAGCCTGGATCATTCTAGAACTTACATACCGCCCTTCCAGAACTTTCCTACTGTTGCTGCTGAAATTGCTCCTGCTGGCTGGGGTGCTGCTGCTGTTTCCTGGGGGCCCTGGGGACCTGCATGCCTCCCTCCTTGATTGGGAGGGTGAGGGTGTGTGTGTGGCCTCTCCATTGTCATCACTCTTGCTGCTCCAGGATCAGAACCACCACCAGCTGCAGAGAAGCCCCTGTCCTTGCTAGCCTGCTTACCCCCCTCCTGCTGCCGTGAGTGCCCCTTCCCTGCTGCTGCCCCCCCATGGCCCCTGCCTTGGGGGCCCCCCTGCCTTTTCCCTTCTCTGCCCCCTCCTCCCTATAGCTCCCTCTGCTCACCCACCCCTTCGCTGCCTCCCTTTGTTTGTTTGTTAATTGGTTTGTTTGTCCCTGTGTTGGTTTGTTTGTCCTGCCCTTCTTGATTTAGCCTTCCTTCCCAGTCAGTTTTTGTTCGCCCCAGCCCCTGTGTTTGCTGGCTTGTTCCCTGCACTGCCCGGCCCTAGCAGTTTGCTGCTGGGCCTTCCCAGCCCTGCTTTAGCCCCAACTGCCCCCCCTTCCCTGCCCGCTGCTGCTTCCCCTTGTGTTCTGGCCCCAGGAGCACTCATAGCTCCCTTTAATTGACCCCCCCCATTTTTTGTTAACCCCCCTGCACACTCCATTCCATTGGTTTAGCCCCTGACCACTCCCCCCCCCCCCGGTGCAGCCAGAGAAGCCGGTATTCCACCTAGGCTGGTGAGTGCATCGCCCCTGCATCCCCAGCTGGTTCAGCTCCCCTTTCCTTTGTGCTGGAGCCTTCCTCCCCTGCTTTCAGCCTAGTGGGGAGGAGTGGCTGCCCTCCCTTCCTCCCTCCCCCTCCCTGCTCCATCCCTCCTCCCCTCCCACTCCCTCTCCACCCCTCTCTTCCTCTGCTGTCTCCTACCCCCTTGCTGAACCCACCCCTACCCCCTCCCAAGATGGCGGATGTGCCTGGGGCTGGGACCCACTCCCTAGATGCTCCCGCCTCTCCCTCTCGCCCCACGACTCTACCCCTGCCTGTGACCACTGGCCCAGATGCCCCGATGGGCTCCCAGGCATTGATCTTGGGACACTGGTGGTGGGCACCTCAAGTGGGTACCCCAGGGACTCTACCACTGCCATGGCTACTGCCCCCCCTGCTCTGGGGGGTGTGCCCTTGGCTGGGAAGAAGGGCTAAGGGGGGAAAAAGAAGGGCAAGGGCCCCGCCCCGAAAGCAATGCCTCCTGCGGCTGGGCTGCCTCCCCCTCCCCGTTTACTCTCCCCCGCTGTCCCCTCCACCAGCTCTGAAGGCAGTGCCACTCCCAGGGCATACGCCCAGGTGGCTGAAGGCCCCCCACCCGCAGCCCCATCACCTGCTCCAACCACCACCTCCAGCACCATCCCCAAGGGCCAGAGCCCCTTCCTCACCCTTACCAGGAAGCACAGGATCTGTTGACTCCTGGTGCCCACCTCGCCCCATGTGGAAACCTCTGTGCAGGCAATGGAATGGATGGTGTGGCCCATGGTTGTGGTGGTGGCCTCTAAGATGTACGGGAAGGTGGTCTTCTTCCTGGCATCCGAGGCTGCTGCCCAGGAGGTGGTAGAGAAGGACTTGGTGGCAGGAGGCGTCTACGTCCCCGTGGAGCCCCTGGCAGATCTGGGTGTACAGGTGGTACTCACCTCTGTCCCACCCTTCCTCCCCAATGCCACCTTTCTGCCTTTCCTCTCCACCCTGGGGAAGCCCCTCTCCACCATCAGTCTGCTTCCCCTTGGCTGCAAGGACCCAGCCCTCCGCCACGTCCTCTCATTCTGCTGGCAGGTGCAGCTCCAGCTGCCACCAGCAGCACGTGGTGGGGAGGCACTCAAGGAGTCATTTCTGGTGCCCTATCAAGGGGCCCAGTACCGGGTCCATTACTTGACGGGGGAAACCCAGTGCTTCCTGTGCCAGGTGCCGGGGCATGTCCAGAGGGACTGTCCGCTGGTCCAGCAAGGCGGGGGACCCATGACCCCTGTGACCCAGGGGGATGCCGGCCAGGCAAGCAGCGGCACCCCTCTCAGTCCCTGTGGCCACCCTTCTCCCACATCAGAGGCTGTCACCTGCACCCAGAGCCCGGGGGCACCCCCCTGGAGTGCCTGTGCGAGAGGGCAGGCCCTGATGATACCTGGAGCCTGCTAGAGACAGGCCTTCTGCTGTGCCCCCTACCAAAGCCCAGAAGGTGGTGCCTCACTGGGGACATCAGTTGGTGGCTCCCTCATGGAGCCGTTAGCACGGGTGTCTACCTGGCGTGGCTCACCCCTCGCCCCGACACTTGCCCCTTTTGCGGCGTGAGGGAAACCCTAGTGCATGCCTACTTGGAGTGCGCCAGGCTGCAGCCCCTGTTCTGGCTCCTCCAGAACCTCCTGTTGAAGTTCTGGCTGCACTTTTCCCCTCACCTGTTTATTTATGCACACCCCCATCCAGAGCCCCACGAAGTCGCAGGACCTCCTCATCAGCCTCCTCCTGGCCCTGGCCAAAGTGGCCATCTACAAGACCAGGGTGGAGTTCCTCTGGTCAGCGTCCTCTGGCTCCCTTGACACCTTCCAGGACCAGTGGGAGCTGTCCGGGGTTCTCTGCTCGGAGTCCTGATCTGGCTCCCTCTGTTTGACCCTGTGACCTCCACGACCCTCCCTGTTTTTTCTTTAGTTATCCCAAGGAATCAGTTGTATCCCAGGCTCACTGATTCCTCCCCTTAGGCTGGGGGAGGGACCTTGAGCGGTGGGTGGGCTTATGCCTGCTGACCTCCTGATTTACAAATAGGAGAACTTTCCTACTGCTCTTTGCCCTTGCTATAGCACAGCAGCTACATTTTGAATAAACTAGAGGGGAGCGATAGTGGGTGTCAGGGAAGCCAGGGAGGAAGCTCTTCTACTGTAAAAATATAGTGGAGACAAGACACTTTTTATTTTTACAGTGAGGTTAAACTAGGTGAGGTTAACCACTGGTTGCAGAAGGGTGCTGACTTTGCTTAGCTGCCTCATGGTAAATGCTACAAGTGCCTTGTCTCCATTTATCTCATAGTAAAACAAACCACATTTGTGTCAATGAAGACAAAGCCTAAAGTGTGGAAGTATAGATCTGCAAGTCATAAGCATACAGATGCTAGATGAAGTCATGTGAGAAAATGAGAACACCTACACAAAAGTTGTAAATAGAAAAGAGTGGGCCCTATGGGTTCTCCATGGAAAGTGGAAGAGAAGAAAAGGACCCACTGACCAGACAGGTGGGAGGATAGAGGTGTTAAAGATGGCATTATCATTATCAACACTATAAACTGCAGCTGAGGTGAGACTGCAGTAGAAACCCATGACATTTTGAAAGGAGAGGTCATTGAAGACCTTATTGAGAGCAGATGGGTAGAATGCAGTGGAGTGGATAGAAACCAGACTGTAGGGACTCCTGGATGGATTTGGAGAAGAGGAACAGTGTCTTTGAGTTTGATGGTGAGGTGAAAACCATATGGGCAATACAAAGAAGATGCAATTTAGGGCTGGCTTTTGAGGACAGGAAAGACTAATGGGGCTAATCTTTATAATGTTCAAATTTTACAATAAAATGATGATTAAAGAAAAAAACTGAAAAAAGATACAAACATTATGAACTGCAAAAAGATTTGGGTTTTGTTTTGAGCATAGGCTGGTGCTGGTTCTTATTTTAACTAAACTTCAGCATCCCTAATACGAACTAGTTATATTCAAGATTAAAATTAAAAATTCAGCAAGTACAGGAAATAAGTCAAACCTGTAAAATGAGAATTTGCTTTGTCTCTAGGGAAAGAGGATAGTCATCCTATGCAGAAAATTCATAGCTATTGGCCATCCTAGCTCAGTAAAAAGCAGTGCTGTATTCATGTAAGAATTATTAAATAAAACTTACTCGGTGAATATCTTCATATATCACAGGACTGACAAGTCCCATATGTCTACTGGAATACTAAAAAACCATTTTACATCAATGAGTTTCAAGTTGGCAGCAGCCAAAGTTAACCAGAGTCTGTCAACCATTTTTCATGAGAATAGGGCAACTACTGAAATAATTCCCCAGCGTCCCTAACATCAGACTCCCTTGTAGAAAACAGATGTTATACAAATTTGATTTATCATCATAGTACAGTTTTCAAGGAATAGCACAAGATTAAGAAAAGCTACTAGATTCATCAGTCCAGAATGTAACAAGTGTATATGGTCCCAGGACATTTGCCCCCCGCCTCAGCCTTCAACTGGCCATTATTACCCTTCCTTCCAGGAAATCAGCTATGTCACTATGGGAACCAGGGTTGCCAGTTTTGGTTGGATGTATTCCTGGGAGTTTCATCACATGACATAATATTTAATTAAAGATGAACCTTTAATTCCTACAAACTCCAGAACAATCCTAGAAGGTTGGCAACCCTAAGGAGAACTGCTGACCAGGTCAAAAGACTCAGATTGAGAACAAGTTTGATTAGCCTAGCAGACAGGGAATTGGACTAAATTTTAATCCCAGTTCTGCCAGTGACTGACTGGGTGTGACATGGCAAGCCATTTTCCCTCTCCATGCTTCTGTTTTCCCTCCCACCCTTTGTCAGGCTTATTAATTTAGGGTAAATTTTAAGGGTACCTAAGGCCCAGATTTTAAAGGTATTTTGGCATCGCTCTGCTCTGTGTTGTAAGGCCTCAGCGATTTAGATGGCTAAATGCCATTTTCAAAAGTCATGTAGGCATTTTGGCAAATGGGATTTAGCTGTTTCAAACACTTGGGCCTTGCAAAGCTGAGCAGAGCATTGCCTAAATCCTTTAAAAATTATGGGCCTAAGTAGTTTGGGACCAAGCCCTTATTGATTTTAATGGCATTTAGGCTCCTAAATCACTTAAATGCTTATGAAAATTGTATGTTTAGAATGTAAGCATTTAGAACAGGGACTGTCTCTTATTCTGTGTCTGAACAGCACAATGAAGCCCTGATTTCAGCTGGAGTCTCCAGGTGCTATTGAATACAAATATTAAAATTAATAAGGGAGGTAGTTTAGCATTGAACACTGATCCTTTTGTCTTATCATGCACATGCCTACTGTGAGAAAGTCCACACACTGTGACATATGCACAGAGCCTCATTGTGCTACAGTAGTTTTTACTTCACTATCAAATAGCTTTTCCCTGAAATCCAGTCATAAAAGGCAAATAGGTAAAAAGTAGTGAGTTTTCATTTTTGACATAAGGGAAAATTTTGTCATTTTCATTTTACATCCCAAAATGTTAAAATGGCTCCAGTGGATCATCACAACACTTGGCAAATAACGTGCCATTAGTTCCATATTAGAAAAAGCAGCATCCTTAAGAAAAATACATACTATACAGATCTTTAAATGGAGGGGAAACTTTTTCTTGTAATCGTCACTAATTTAAAACTGGACTTTTCTGGTTCTTTTTACACATTTTAGTGTGTGATTATGATATCATAGTTTGTCAGCTCCTCATATGTAATCAGTGTTTCAAGCCAAAATATCTCATGATTATAAAAAATTGCTTATACAAAATATGATTGGCTTCTTAGAGGTGTTCTGTACTTCTGTAAACCACAAGTTTAGCTTCATGCCAAAAAGAGATTGCTGCCATGCTTCTTTGCCAAAGTACACTTTGGCTATGGTCATAAATTTGGGTAGCTTATATCATAGCTTTTAAAAGGAGAAATTCATAAAATGTAGAGTTTTAAGAAACTTAAGTGACTTTAAAAACCCCTATATCATACAAAATCAGGAAAAACAACTGAAAGACCACCTTGGCACCTTAATTCAGTGCCAAGCAATTTGACCTGGGACAAGTATGCTCAAGTACTCCAATATCGATGTATAAAGCCTTGCAGTACAGTAGGTTTTTAATCATATCTCTTAAATCTTTCTGATTGGAGTGTCTCTGAGACATTTCTAATACATCCATCTACAAAGTTCTAGACACTAAGGGAACTGGAAGGATGTTGCCTCAAAAAATAAGTGATTTGATATTGAACCTCAATAGTGACTGACATTTTAAAGCAGGACATTGCAATGATGGTACTATATGTTTTATTCATTTGGTTTTTTATCCCCTCCTCCACTCTCACACACAAGAAGATGAGTGAAAATCTGAGTCCCTCCCTGCCCCTGATACTAGTCCTTTGAGGCTTAGTTTTGTGTGTGTTGGTGGTCCCTGACTTCTACATCAAAAAGCTGAGAAGCACACAACAGTGTACATTTTGAAAGGTTATCACAAAGGTTACTCTTTCAGCTACAACAGTATTTCTGATTTTTATTTCTAATGGAGAAAAAGCATGACTGAATTGCATGATTAAAAACTTTAAAATTCTGACTCATTCTCTTTTTCCATAGACTGCCTGTGTACATGTGTGGCTTTTAAGTGACTTTAGCGCTCAATACATGTGCTCTGGAGAATGAAGTCCTTCACTAGAATAGTCCTGGCAGCAGCAATACAAATGTCCTTACCTTGCTCACCAAAGTGCCTTCTATGTTCTCACTTCTAATGGTGAGACTTTCCAGGCCTATGCAGTCCTAGCACTCTTTGTGGAGGCTGCCAATAAAAGAGCCAAATACAGTGGTGTTCATTTGCTATAGAGATGATCACCTGTCCAGCACAATTTAGGCTTAGACTATCAACTGTTTTAATGTAGTAGGGCACCAAATAACTAATCTTTTGGCTGTCATCTATTGGGTGATATTTTCCAAAGCACTTCACGTTGTTTTAACTCTCTTCTTACTGGTATTGTTAAGACTTCAATGGGAGCAGAGTTAGGTAAAAACTGAGCTTTTTTTGAAAATCCCGTCCTCTATAGCAAGAAAGCATTTAAGAAGAGTACAGCATTACCAATACTGATGGACTTATATGTACTAATTAATACTATTTGTTCAGTGACTATTTTGCCATGTAAAAGCCAGGTGCATATCAGCCTAATCCAAACCCATTGAAATCAATGGGAATGTGTCCATTAACTTCATTGGACTTTGTATCAAGCCCTATATATATCATTTAAAGGGAGAAATATCTCTTCCTTATTAGGTGGAAAACCATACAATTAATTCTTGCCCTTCTCTGAAAACTGCAATTGCCTTTTTCCCCACATTTCCTTTTGACATCTCATCCTCCATCTGGAAGGATGGCTTCCTTTAAACCAATGTCAATGTTGTACCATAGATCAGCTGGCAGTGGCAGATTAAAGAGAGATATGTTATGTCCAGTAGCCCTTCAGTTCAAGATGTGAGCCTCTGGTATAGAGATATCAAACTTTTATTTTTTCATTGCATTATCGGAATATATATCTCTTAAAATTGCTTTCTTAAGTAGAGACTGCTTCATTTCTTATGTGGCAGGTTTTTACATCTATGTGAATGAGAAAGATGCCACGTTCTTGTGACTGAGTTTCAGGATAGGAATAAACTATTCAAAACACTAAATACCTAACTCATGATTCATCAGGTATTTGTTAAAATCTTTCCTTATCAAAAGCCCCAAAGAATTTATTAGGAAAATTTTTCATGAAGAACAATGGATGAGGAACACCATGCCCTATTTGTATGGGCAACAGCTAATCTCTGTTTATGTTACTACAGCATTAAAAGCTAAATTGTGATGTGTCATTGCCCTTCTTTACTATGATCCTTTTTCATGAGACACCCTTGAATAGTGGCAGTTTTTGTGCGGTTGCCTATTCATAATTCTGAATATATATTAACCAAAACGCATATAAATACCTGTAGCATATGTAAACATGTGTGCTTTGTGGTAAAGATTCCAATGGTGACTATTCTGGTTGCAATATTTTTTTAAAAACAAGTGTAATCCCTGAAACATGACAAATAGCAATGGATGGCTTCCATAGAATTCTTCAGTTGCTACCAATCTTGAAATTAAGGCAGGTTGAAAAGAAGAATACAGGGTGTCATTGCTAAAGCCAACACCCCTTTCTGTTTCAGGGCTTAAAAAAGTAATGAAGGTTTGTTAAAAGTAAATAAAATAAATAGATGAATCACATTGAATATTTTATTCACATCTTTTTGTTATAAAAATGTTGATAAATCTTAAAACAATTCAAATCATTATTATGAAAAGTAGGGTAGTTTCCAGAAAAGAAAAAGGCTACCTAAATCTCACAGTTGGGGAAGATGCTAAGAGATGAAATCCCAAATTGTAGTGAAGGACTTCATCTGGAATAGGAGATTAGATAGTGTAGAAGAGTTTTCTTATGGGCCAGATTCTTAATAAATAACTTTAAATTATGCCAGCAGAGAATTTGGTTCATTTGTATGAAGTATTTGTAAGGCTGTACAAACTACTTAATTAGTCAATGCAAAGTTGAAATTCAAGTTTTTAAAATTTTGTTATGAACTCAAAATGTTTTATGAAAACTCTCTCTGAAAAACTGTACAAGGATCCTTTTTCCAATGAACATTGACTCATTTTTAGTAAAAATGGACCTGTTTCTGTGCCAAAATGGGCACTTTTTAAAAACCAAAATTCCTTTGTATCAAAACACGAACATTCATATTTTTGCAAGTCTTTTACGCAGCCATTACCATTTCCTCACAACGATGAATAAAACAACTTCTAGGGACTGCCAAATAATGAAGTAGCAAATGGTAAGCATTTTTGTGTGAAACTAAATGAAAATAAAATTGTGAATTTCACATGGGTCTAGTGGCAACTGTCACAAAAATTTTTTTCTTGATCATCTTAAATCAAATCAAAATCATCTTAAATCAAAAGACCTGTGCTGGGACATCCTTACTTAGAGCATTTATTTAAATAGTCTCTTGTAATGCGTATTTTGGACTTGCTCAGGAGAACCTTTAGAATAGGTTCTAAATAGATTCTAAATAGAATCTAACTGATATCAACTGAACTTTTGTGGGCATAAAGGTCTCCAGATTACCTAAGGAAGTAGAATGCTCATCTTGGAAGGTTTTTAACAAAGGGTTAGACAAATACCTGTCAGGGTGATCTAGGAATATTTAACCCTGCCTCAATCTGAGGGGATGTAAAGAGAGGGTGCAGGGATATAATGTACATGAGTGAGTAATGGTGTTATCTACTGGTGATCCACTGACAGGGTAAAGACTATAATCAACTAAAGATACACTTCAGTTCAAGTGGCAGAAGTCTGAGTTTTGGAGCTGGAAGACAAGAATTCTAGACTGTATGTGTATATAGATTGTAACCACTGTTTGCCCTAGATTCTTGCCGTATGGTTTTTCCAGTATATCACCATCTGAGGTAAAAAATGAACATTTTGGTTTCACTGATTTTTTTTCTGACAAATTACTGTGATCACTGTCCTTTCCCCCAAACTCAGAATACTCTTGCAGTTTCAAACTGAATGGCAGGAGAAGCCAAATTTGCATATGGAGAAAGAATGAGCTCTCTATATTTGTCATATCTGAATACATTAGATACAGCAGCTGTATACAGAGAAAGCATAATCAAGATAAAAATTCCATGTCAGTATATTTAGTTTGCTGCTAATTTATATATCAGACAAACTTAGGTGCCTAACTCCCATTGACTTCCACTTTCAATGGGAGATAGATACCTAAGTATGCACTCTGAAAATCAGTCCCCCTGTGAATACTCAGGAGTTCCACCTATGACTCTGTTAATTGCTATGAGAATAGTAACGAACATTCAGAAAGATGCCTTTCCTTGTTTCTGAGCTAAAGTTCTTCCCTCTTGTTAGTTTCCAGGTGTAGTCCTCTTGAATAGACTTGATCCTCCCTGTAGCTTCAAGTACCAAGTAGCAGAAATAAGAAATGAATCCTTTGATGGTGTGCTTCTTAAGTAGAGGCTGCTTTAGTTCTTACACGGCTGGAAGTTTAAAAGAGAAGTGTCAGAGGAGTCTTATTTGAAGAAAATCAAATAAATTGTGGCAGGAGAGATTATATCACTTCTGACAGGGAAAGATAATACTGCTCTTGAAGCTGTGGAAATGCTTTCAATGTATCATGAGTCGACAGTTTAGGTAAGCAGCCCAGACCTAATTCCTCCTTCCTGGATTTAAATATGTCACTGACTTAAAGGTATCTCTGAACTTCCAGCTCAAATGTCTAAATACCCAAATGGATCCTTATAATGAAATGAATTTATGACATTTGTTGTTGGTTTTTTTCCTTCAGAAAACTCTTTTCTGAAAGCCTTCATCTGGACAAGCCACAAACCAAGCAAAATTTTGTGATTCACAGGTATTAAAAGTATCTCTGTCTTGTTAAACTGATCCATTTGTGGCCAGTTGTTATGGATAATAGGTCAGATTTCTTACTGGGAAAACTCTTTTTTACATGCAACTCTTATGGGTGCAGGTTTATTCAGAAAAGTCCTAGATGGTGATAAGTGATTAGCAAGTGGAGTTTTCTGTCATTGCCTCATTCCATTTCCTTCATTTGTTAGAAATGTACAAAGAGATTTTTTATTCATTTATTCTATCTGAGTCACAAATGTTATGCCAATATTTTGGGGGGTGGGAAGTTACAATAATAAAAACATGCCAACAGTTCAGAATAGTTTGGATTACAACTGATTAAACTATTAATTATGGATAATATTTGTAATTAATCTAGCTGGCTTTTTTGGTTAGTGACTCTGGTATGAGCTATACTAATTTCAGCTAATGTTTCAGTTATTCTTTAGCATTTCTTGAACAGTTGCAGCTACTAATTTTCCGCTTATTCCTTATTCACCAGAAGATCACTTTAAATATTGATTATTCATTTTGTGCAACAAAGAATCCAAATCAGATGATTTTGATCTTACCCATTAATTGGATGATTGAATGTTTAAAAATTTGAGAGTAATGGATATCTGATGATGTTTTTAAATATATGTTTGGACAAATAATCAATCATGTTAAAATTTCTGAACATTTTGAGAATCATGAATGTTTTCTTCAGAACATTCTTATTTGTCTAAATACTAATAATGAATAATATGAACAAATGAATCACAGTGAAGTGAACTCTCCTTTTTTTTTAAACTGCTCATCTGGCTGTGGTTTGAAGACTGAAATGTGGCTTGAAGGTGGAATATAACTTTTCTTGAAGAAAAACCACAATTAGCACGTAGGTATTTCCTATAATATGATTGGCCCTGAGTTAGTGTTACGTGTTCCTGATCATAGTCCACATGTTAATGCTCACATTACAATATTGTGTGCCTTCCAATCAATAAACATTGTGGAGGGCAGCTGAGACAAGTTGGTGCCTATGAACTAGAGATTTTCTGGACCATACTTCTCTCTCTCTCTTTTACATACAGAACTTCTCACTTTCATCATGCTCTTCAAAAAATGCATTAACTGATGCTCACAACATCTCTGTGTTGTTTATGATTATTGCTTTATTATCTAGTTATATTAACGTGCCCCAAATTGTGATAGAGTCTTCCAAGTACAAAGAAGGAGATGTGATCACTGCTCCAAAGAGCTTCCAATCTAGATATAGACGTGATTCGAAGAGTGAAATTAAGAGAAAGTGGAAAGGAGAGAGCAGGAGGGAGGACAGGGGTCACCATACTAAGCTCACGTATATACTCATTTATGGTATGTGCACTTCTTGATGATTTAATTAATTATTTTAAAAACACATTATAAACTGTTATAAATTGTGGTACTTAGCTAACCACAAAGGAGTCATTCACGGAGGCCGAAT
>ML675618.1:12298574-12501941 GCA_007922155.1 Mesoclemmys tuberculata
GAGAGAGAGAGAGAGAGAGAGAGAGAGAGAGAGAGAGAGAGGAATTAAAAACAGGAAATATAGGACATATAGACAGAATTGTGTAAGTGTACACTTTTCAACATTTTCAGTAGATGTTAGCAGGCTTTTATAGGGGTCATTCACGATACTTTGATAATTGTTTAGAACTCCTTGAGAAAATAAATGTATTGAAAGCTGGCAGCGTGACTTAGTAGTTAGAGGCTCCTTTGACACCATCATGTTAAAAACTCTTTATGAAAAGGAATAAAGAGGGGATTTTTATTTGAGGGCAGGGAGGGAGAAGGAGAGAAAAACTGAAATAAAGAATATACTAGTACATTTAGCAAATATTTTAAGCCAAAAGGAGTGAGGCCAGCAAAATTAATCAACGACAAGAGCACAACATAAACTAGAAGCATAATTCGCTCTCTCTTAGAAAATCTATTATAATAGCAAGGAAAAAGAAAGCAAAATGTATGTTGTTGTATGTCCCATGGTTGCTGCTAGGAAGTCGTCATTTGCCACCAGGTAGCACACAGGTACACTGGTGGTAATTTAAAAACTTGTCAATTGCTTTAGATAACTAAGGCCCCAGTTCTCCAAGTAACACCACGATGGCAGACCTCAGTGCTCAAAACTTCAATGGGTCTCTGCACATATGGGGATTTATTTACACTGAGCTCAGTGTGGAATTGGGGCCTAATTTAGGTTTGCATTTAGTTAATATTGCTCTTGGGTTCAAGACACATCCTGTATTAAGTATAGGGGAGTACAAGGGAATACTGTAGGTACTGAGGTTACATGCCTATTTGGCATAGGTAAAACTAGCTGTCAGTTCCAAATCTGTATTTCCTATCCTAAATCCAGTAGAAAAATGGGGCATGTCAGTTATTACTATAGTAACTATTGACAAATACCGATTTAGCATATGTCCTCACTACGCTGTGGCGCTCACCTGTTCCACTGTAGTGTCAAGATTTCCTGTATCAACAGAAAAGACTTGATCCCTTCCACTGATGTAGGTAATCCACCTCTCTGATAGGTGCTAGCTAAGTCAATGGAAGAATTCTTCTGTGAACCTACTTGCATCTAAGGTGGGAGGTTAGGGTGACCTAAGCATGTTGCACAGGTCACAAAATTTTTCACAGCCCTGAGTGATGCAGCTACATTTACCTAAGTTTTAAATTTCAGAGGGGTAGCCATGTTAGTCTGTATACAGCAAAAACAACGAGAGTCCTGTAGCACTTTAAAGTCTAACAAATTTCCGCAGGCATAAGCTTTTGTGGGCTGCAGTGGGTTGCAGCCCATGAAAGCTTATGCCTGCAGAAATTTGTTAGTCTTTAAAGTGCTACAGGACTCTCATTGTTTTTTTAAGTTTTAAATGTAGACCAGGCCAAGGTTCTCTCTCTCTCTCTCACACACACACTCAACAGTGTTTTACATTTTAATACATGTACTTAGTGTGAAGCAACATGTTGTGTTCTTTGAAAAACCCATAAATATGCAAAGAAATATATTATTCCCGTTAGTGTTTTTCTGCCATTAATTTGTTCAGAGCACTTATTAGAGTGTACCTTTTTGTTTCAACTTGACCCAGTCAAAGCAGTTTGAAGACATTTACAATGATGAAGAGGGAGCTTCAATTAACCTTCTTGGCTGAGATATTTGATATGCATGAGTTACTATATAACAGCCTAATTATCTAATACTCTTTGTGAAAAAATTCTAATAAAGAATGGAATTGATTTATATATTATGAGATCATAATCATTTATTTAATTCCTCATCAGATTTCTGCAGCTGAAATACATGTAAATTAACTACCAGTCCATGAGACCAAAATGAGTACCCAGGAATTTGACCAGTTTCTATCTTTATATGCAATTTTGATAACTTTGTTTCAAAGGAGGTGCCTTAGCTTTTGGTAAACTAATTACCAAACGTTATATAATTGCACTATATATTCAAAACCAGTTGTAGATATACAGTTATATTTTAATCCCTAATAATGTATTTATTGTGTTTAATAATAACACACATTTAATTTCTGTAATTTTTTTCTTGAGTAAATGCTGTCTTTGTAAAAGGGAGCAAACTGATATTCTCTGTCTGGAGGGGGGACTCTGTCTATGCAGAGAAAAAGGTAGAATGGGTACTGATGGGGCAAGCTTCCACATTTCACCTTAATGTATCTGAGTGGTGTGGACCCACACATACCCGGGATCCATGATAGCTTTTATGAAGCAGACTGTTGATGTGACAACAACCCCTTAGAGCCTGTTAAAAACATTAATGACTCACATCTTGCTATTCCCTTCTGAGGCAGGAATAACAATTTCACAGAGGGGAAAAAGAGTCACTGAAGAGTTAAATGGTTTACTTAATGTCACAAGTCAAGTCAGTGGCAGAGCCAGGGAAGGGAGCCTGTGTTTTAATTCCCCAGTTCTATGCTTTATCTATGTAGATCAAGCTTCTTTACTTCAATGGATGCTGCTTTGTGTTTCAGGTAGGTCAGGAATCAGAACCATTCATTGCATGAAAGATTCATGTCTAAGACTTGTGTTAATGGAAAGGATCTGAAAGAAGAGTAGGATGTCACCTGGCAGATGGAGGGAGAAGGGAGAGAAGATCAACCAAGGTGAAATCCTGACCTGGTTGAAGTCAATAGGAGTTTTGCTGTTGTCTTCATTAGGCCACGGATTTCCATCATAGGGATTTAGTAGCAGCAGGGAAGAGGGCATAAAGACTAGAGTGGAGCAGTTAGGAAAGAGGTTTGGGAGCAGACAAGGGAACAAAAAGGAAGTGGAGAATAATGAGATCTGGGATGTGAGAAGTGGACTTGCATAGGTCCTGAAGGTGGGGAGAAATGAGACAGGACAGCTTCCTCAGACAAAGTGATGTATAATATTTTTGAATAACATTTTTTTTGAAGGAAATTTCCACCTGTGGCACTAAGGGCATATTCATGTATTTCATGGCGGGCAAATCAGAAGCAGAAAAACACGCTTTGCTAAGATTGGTCACAGGTGATTCCTCTTCTTCCATAAAGTTAGAGGTCTTTTCTTTCCATTATTCTGATCATATCTTTCATAACTGGGTTGGAAGGCTGATTCACTCTGTCTCAATCCTAATGAATGTATAAGATCTCCATCCTGTTTACGTGCTATAAGCAAAGGGCTATTTGCCCCCTGCTATTGCTATTTCTTAACCTGTTCACTCATTGCTTTAGGACAATATACAGACTAGTACTAGCTGGAACTACTCACTGAGACGTTAATAATAACAGCTAGCTCTTGTATAATGGTTTTCATCCATAGGTCTGAAACTGCTTTACATAGATAGTCAGTAAAATTACTCCCATGTTACAGATGTGGCCGAGAGAGGTGAAGTGACTCACCTGAGGTCAGCCAGCAGACCCATGGCAGAGCCAGGAAAAGACAGATCCTAGTTATCCTGTATCCCATCCTTGTGCTCCATCCACTAGCTCACACTGCCTCACGCTAGTCAGAGCTTCATAGAAATGGTAAATGTTTTTGAACACTGGGGAAGTAGTTTACATGTTTAGGCCAGATGCAATGCTGGAGCAGTGCTTCCCAGCTCAGGATTGGAATGTTAAGCATGAATTGGGATTTCAATGTTAAAAATTATTCATATTTGTTAATAAGTGTACTGAATAACGTCATCTTATAGCAATACTATAGTAATTGTAGTTACTGATTGCTCCACAAAGTGGACAGATATTAATAATGGTGTCTTGGGTTGCCAGTGTACAGGGTTGTCCTGGAGGCTCCAGGAATTAAAGCTTAATCTTTAATTAAAGATGATGTCATGTAATGAAACCTCCAGCCAAAACTGGCAATCCTGTTAATGTATACAATTTGTTGATGGTTTAGAAGAGTAGGTGGACAGTGAGTTGTTAAAATTGGTTAGTGGCCTAAATTAGCATACATGTGAAGGACAGTAAAAACTCTAGATGCATTTATTGAAATTGGGAACTGAGCTGCACAAATTCAGAATACATTTAACTTGGTGTAAAGTAAAGATATCGGTAAAAATATTCTATATAGTAAAAGATCAGAATTTATAGTATTTTTCTGGGAAAAGACTTGAAAGTCTTTGTGCATTGCTTAGTAAAGATCTCTCTCTTCTATAGCAGGAATTAAAAAAGTGTTACAGAGCATTAATATAACATTAATAAAACACTGAAGCACACTCACCATGAATGCTGTGCCCAGTTATACACATCTCATCTAAAAGAGAGATGAGTTTAGAAGTTCCAGAGAAGATGGTATAGAAATGTTCCCTATTTCAAACCCATGCACACACTGAAGGTTCACAAGTTTAAATAAAAATGTCTATGTGGATTTTCAATCTTTCAAAAAACAAACGACCGCTTTTGGTTTGACACTAAGCATGCAAAGTTACACATTTCTGAGGGAGTGAGGAAAGAATGAGAGAGAGATTTAAAGAAAAGTAGCCATAATATCCTAAATTATAAAGTCAGTGCTGTAAATTAATGATACTGTAATATGAAGGATATTTTTTTTTAATAAAATTAAATGACAGATTTCTGAAAATGTTTAAGGAAGCTATGTCAAGTAGGTTGGCATAATAGATGAAAATGTTTTGTCTTGACCTTTTTTTTAACTGATTTTACAATTAAATGAATTTTTTTTTTTTGAAGAAAGTGTCTACTTACCTCAAAATTTTTGTACTCGTTGTTGGAAATATTTTGGGGTTTTGATTTCTCTGTGGAAAAGGTCAAAGAAAATGAGAAAAAAATATTTTAATCAAGATTTTCTGCAGCATGCACGCTGTCCCCCCCCCAGCTTTACTGCCAAATAGGATAATTGTGTGCTTGAAAATATTTGTAGGCTAGAGTAGTATTTTCTTTGGGTTTTAAATATTTATCTAAGTCATCAGAGATGGAGCGGAGACTTTTCTAAAAAAGTTCAGGGTTATTTTTGTAAGACCTAGGAAACAACATTGTACTCATGCTCTTATGCTCCCTCTGCTGGCTCTGCATTCATGAAGCAATACCCAATTCTTTTAATTGTACTGTGGTACACAGACAAGTAAACCTAAAAGATCCATTTCAATTGTAATAAGCATATACAGCCTGAGGAAAAAGACACAAAATCAGTAGAGAAATCTAATTTCTAAACTTCTAGGAGGCTGGTATGAATAAAATAAAATAAAATAAAAGGGGGTAAAATTATAATACAAAAGAGAGCTGAAAGCATACTTTTAGCTCAAGTATAAAGGTTTGTAGTTAGGGAGTTGCAAGAACATGACTCAATAGCTACATTGTAACAATCAACATGAAAATAACAGAGGCAATGAGGAAAAAACCTCAGTTGTCTTCTTGTTGATAGCTTTTTTTTTGTCACCCATCATTATGTAGAGTGTGATACCGTGAGGCTTATACAATGATGATACAGTTCCTGTAGTTTTGTTTAATGTCAAATATGCATGGATCACTCAGCAACAGCTTAGGAAAATATCAAAAGGTCTTTGTTTAGTGACAGAGTTAACTTTCTCCTCTGACAACTTCAAGCAACAGGAATGTGGCAATGGAACATTTGCAGTCGAAACATGAAAGGAAAGTTAAGGCATATCCAGGTATGGGGGCAAGATCTGCACTGCAGTTAGTAAGCTAAATGGCAACATTACAGCAATTACACAAGCGACCAAAGTTAATGACATCTTGGAGGTTAGAAAAGTTTTGCTGTCGGCATGATAATTCTTTGCATCTGTTGTTTATTATTATTGGGGGCAAAAAAATCATTTTCAGTGACAGCTTCTGTCCCTCACAAAAGCAAATCATCCTTGAGGTTAGCAACTGGCTTTTCAGGGTGTCTTAAGAATTTGGTACATGGCTGTAACCACATTTTTCTTACTAAAATATTTATATGGTGCTAATGTTTAATTATGAGCAAAAAAACCCAAACCACACAGGGAACATCTTTTTCCAAGAAAATGTCTAAAGCTAATTCATTCCATAAAAAGTCTAATTTTTTTAAATGGGGTGGATAAATTACTATCAAAACAAACATTTGAAGACAAGCAATATCTCTTCAAACACTTTAAAATGAATATGAATAAGAGTCTCCACACAAATGATGTTGGACTCTAAATTATAGCGGCTCAAAAGCTAGATTACATCTGCCTTTTTTTACTATTGACAAACACTTCAAACACTTTTAAACGAATATGAATAAAAGTCTCCACGCAAATGATGTTGGACTCTAAATTATAGCGGCTCAAATGCTAAATTATATCTGCCCTTTTTTTACTATTGACCTATTGCATACACACACGGATATATATTTGCTATATGTCCTTTGGTGAGCTATCAATATACAGTTATGGCCCATGAAATTCTGCACACTGGAGTCCCATCTTTTGCAAAAAGGATAAGAGAATTTGGTGACAAATTAGTTTACAGTTCTGTGCCCACAGAATATGCTGCTCCTTGCAGAATTCCAGGAGCCCTGATATTTTGCAGTTCCATAGTCAATTTTTTAACTTCTTGAGTATATTTGCATGTACAGCACATTCCTGCAAAAGGAGAGATGTATACAAACAAGTTGGTTAATTGGTTAGATAATAAAAATAAAAATGAAGTATAGCTCTTAATGCCAAAAGCAGTGTTGGCTGTTTTTCTCCTTTCCCACCCTTGTTCACCCCACACAATGAAGGGTTAGACTTATACCAGTAACTTTGCAACAAAGGGGTGTGGTGTTTTACACCTTGTTGCTAGATTCTCATCTCAACATCTGTTTAGTTTATCACATGATGTCCACAGGTGACCAGGTAACCCAATCACTCATGGCCACCTCACTCTTTCAGCCTAGAGATGTAAAATGAAGACAGTTTCAAACCAACAGTATAAAAAGTGTTGCAGGCTGGTAATGATGGGAAAGCTAGTTTTTTCAACCATTTATTTTTAGATAATCTCATTAAGAAACATAAGGACATTATTTAAATACCTTTTAATCAGTAGTTCCTACCATTTAGTAAAATCCAAGGCCAGTAATCTGGTTTTTGTTTTATTTTACATTGCCACCCTGAATGGAGATAGTGCTGGCATGCTCCTGCAGCCGCAACACTGAAGGTTGTCAGATGCCAACTTAAATGGATGTTGCATAGAAAAGCCAACATCCTGCAGTTAAAATGCCAGCTCTGATTGATACACCACTAATAGATATGTTTTGTTATTGCTTCTGGTGGTTTCTTTCTTTCTTTCTTTCTTTCTTTCTTTCTTTCCCATCATGAATCTTGACAAATTCTTCAGTGGTATAACTTCTCCAAATGCTGAACTCTTAAATATGCAGAATAGAAGCCTAGTGCTTATATAAAAACAAATATTAATATTATGATCCAACAGAAATATCTTTCATTCTAATTATATTAAGCCTTAGGAGATGTCATTATTTATATTATTTTAGCAACTACAGGCCCTAACCTGGGCAACAGCTCCTTTTTGTTAGGCACTGTACAGACAAATATTAAGTGACAGTTATTTCTCTGAAGCATTTATGGTCTAAAGAAACAAAATAGGCAAGGAGTGGGAGAAAGGAAATTATCCCCATTTATAGATGGGGAACAGAGAAAATAACTTTCTGCAGGCCAAACAGGATATCTGTGACAGAGCTAAGAAGTGAATGCTGCTCTACTGCTTCCTAGTCCAGTGACTTAATCATAGATTATCTTACTTTCTGACTAGCAATATGTCTATAAATTACTGTAAGCAGTATGACAAGGGTTACTTTCTGAGACCTGCTTAATACACTTAACAGTCTTTTGCAAGTTTTCCTCCACATTTTCTAATTTATACCTTGTCTCCATAATACATCCAGTCTAACACATGAATTTGTATAATAATTGAGAATAATCATTTCTTTCCAGTTAAGATGGGGAGACTTGGAGACAGGGATTTGCTAGCTGACATGATTCAGAGAGGTTTTGGCTTATAGCTTCTTCTTTCTTAAGTATCTAGTTAGCTAAAAAACCTCAAATTTATTCATCCTCTTTTCTGAGCAGCCACAAGTCACAAACACGCTGACTGTATCGGCCATTACCATTTTCTTGGAATGAGAAGTGGTAGTGGGGGTGGTACTATGGAATGTGGATTGAAGAGAGTCAGGTAAACATTTCTCCTAATCCCTTCAAAATTAAATAAATTAAACGTTCATAAAACTGTTTCACTTGGGATACCCCCGGGGGATACCTGTAACATGACAGGCAGCACTTGGGGTTATTTTCTTTAAGTTTTGGAAAGCTAAATTTTTTGGGTGGAAATTATGTAGCACTTTTTTTTGAAAACTTGATATATTTATGGAAGTGTACAGGTCCCCATCTATATATTTTTGTAATTCAACATATACTTATGCATTTTACATTGAATATATTTTGGAAAACTGTTTAAAGTGAATAATAGTCAACAGTAATTTCTCTCAACTATTTTGGTCTTTAGAGATTCAAGTTATAATCCAACATAAACTAACCTTGGGGGTCATGTATACTGTGGATTTTTATGATGCCACATGAAGTGGATACTGAGCTGATTAAGATTTCATTGGGGCAATAGTCCATTATTAAGTTACTGTTTCCCAATGGTCATTTCATATTCTGATTGCGTAGAATAAAGTTTTCTATTGTGTGACCACAGTCAAGGCTACAATGGTTGGCAAAAGGTAAACTGGTCGACTGAAAAATGACATTGGAAAAAATGTGGTATGTGTGTGAATAGGCAGATATGTGCATTTTTTGTATATATAATACATATAGGCCTCAATGCTGCTACAATTTAGGCACTTACTTAACTTTACCCACTGTGAATAGTTCCACTGATTTTAAGTTAAGCACGTGTATAAATCTTTGAAGGATCAAGGATATAGATAATAAACAGGAATGGTAGGAACGGTGTCTGTTATGTGTGCACGATGATTAAAATAACTAGTCCCTGGTCCGTTGCTGGGATCTTAAGGTGCTATTGCAATGCAAATATTTAATAATATTTAATATAGTTAATATATATAACTTATTCCCCCTCTTGGTACAACATAGTTGACTTTCAGAGCTGGCAGCAAAAGTCATGTATGAGGTTGAAAGAGAAAGAGGGTGTTCCACTGATTTGATTTATTGACTATTAAACTAATTTCCTTGTGTTATGTTATTCCTACGTGGACTGAGAGTTTAATTAGTTGTCAGAGTGCCTAGAGCATGTGTATGGACACCTTTTTGCACCTGAAATCTAAATAAATAATATACACAGTCCACATTTGTTACTGAATAATTTGTTAGAACAGTTTAAAAGTCTGTGTTTTTCACAGTCATAGAAAAAGTCTTACCTTTTTGGTATGCTCTTAAATATTTACTTCAGTCCATTAATATGCAATTATTTAGCAAGATAGAACTTTTCAATGAGAAGTGTTGAAATTATTCTTCGTAACCTTCTTAGCTCATTGAGACCCTGATTTAACAGTCCATCCGTATTTACAAAGCCGTTGAGAACAATAATGCTGTGTTGAAATGGAACAATAATGAATCTCACAGATTCTTATTTCCAGAAAGTTCTGTGCTTGCTTTAGAGCCATAGTAGTGCTGACTGAAACATCAGATCTTTTTTACTTGCCAATATTTTGATCATACTGAAGAAAAGAACATGATATAGCAGATGAACACAGCAAATGTGGACTGTATTTACTTACACAATATTAGTCTGTTCTTGAAATCATAATGTGTGATTTTCTGAGGAAGTTGTGGGCAAGTGGGTGGGATAATTATATCCACCTTCTTGTGTTCCACCCTGGCTTAGTTTGTGTGTTAATGACAGCAAGTGTTGCAAACTGGTCTGACTGTGAGTAGTAACAGCTGCTCCTGTGGTAAACACTAAAATATAACAGGCCAGATTCTGATTCCTTTCAGACTGACTTTGAAGTGGTATAAATTCCAATGAAGTCAATGGAGTCATTTTGATGTAAATGACAACACAGTCAGAGACATTATAACAGTCACGGTTCTATGCATTTAAGAGACCAATCCAGTTAACAGCAGCTGAAACTTCAGTTTTGTGTACCAAATTTTCATGAAATCAATAAATGAGTTTTGTGTACCAAATTTTCATGAAATCAATAAACGAGTTATAGATTCTAATATAACAAACAGTTGGGGGAGACGGGATGGTCTGGCTATATCTGCTCAAATAATCAAATCATTTATTTTCCAAATTTCACAATGTTGTCAGTATGCTGTTTGCTTTTTTTAATTATTATTTATCTAATTTATTGATCAAGGTGAATAAATATGTACACATCGAGCCAAATTTACATGACAAATATTTTGAATTTTTTTTTTTTGGCCAATCTGTCGACATAGCACATAAGAAGCCAGTCTGCTTTTAGTGGTCTAGATTCATACTGAGAAACCCAGAGCAAACAAATTTTGGAATTTTTTTAGAAGCCTACCTTTAAGTTCTAGCTTTTTTAAATCTTAGAATTTGTCCTTAGAAATTATTCTGATCATGCTAACTAAAAAGCAATCAGACAAGTTTATTATAGGCTCTTTGGTAACATTAACATCACAAGTTTATGTGGACATACTACTATTTGAAATATATTTGCTACAATTGCTGTTATGAGATGGGTGAAGCAAGGTAAAAAAATTAGAGTAGATTCAATTTAATAATAAAATTTCCCTATACTGGGATTCAAAGCAAAGACATTTGCCTTACTGCAGACTATAATATACTCTCAAACATAACAAGATTGTCAGGATGCATGCCAAAATGACACATTTCCTACCTGGAATCCTGTAATGAGTAGCCTATAATGTGCGTCTTTAGCATGTTGTTGTTCTCCTTAATTAATGGTTATTTTAACTACAGAATACACATAAAAGACTTGAATGGTTAAAAGAAACAACCCCCCCACCTACATAGGTCAAATTACATTATTCTTCTTGAGCAGCAATTCCCATTCTCCATATCTCTTATGTAGGTTGGATTCATGCAGAGTGGTTGGACTCTAACTTTAATGTATAAAGCAAAAGGTATTGATAGTCTTTTTACGTCGTCCATTTATATGAAGTCTGTTCTATTAAAGATACAGATTCAGGCCATATTTCTTATATAATAGTTCAGAAAAAATACAGGTAAATTCCGAGGTGCCTTTTTGAAAATTTACTCCATGTTGATAAACTTTCACAATTTGGCTTCCAAAATTATCTATTTTCCTTGTATAGAGAGCTTGAACAACTCAGAAATAAACAGACTGCCACCCCATTGCCTAATGATGCCTTTTTAAAATGTGTCCTATTATAGGCAGAGTTTGACTGCTTAATTGGGGGGCCAAAGGTAGGGAGGTTAGATATAAATGTGTAACTAGTCAGCTTATTCTGCTGCCAACACTCCGCTTAAGCTACCTTGCAACTGGAGCGTCGGGCAGCTTAATTTCTTGGCTGGTCACTTTCCTGAACTTGTGCTTGTTTTTCCAGCAGGCCCACCCGAGTCAGCCACAGGCCCTGCCAGAAGATAAGTCCTAAAAAAAATCATTAGTTTGGTGGGGCAGTGCACCCCATGCCTCCCCAAACTCTGCCCATGCCTCCGATGCGTGGCACCTTGCAACAAAACATTTTCATAGTGCAGTGTGATATGGCAATGGGATGATGTTAGGCTAGCCGTGAAAGATTTTTGCACCCCTTTAATGCTCTCTGAGCTTTCATCTCACTGAAATCAGGTTAATCCCTGAAAAATAGGAATGGTCAACAACACCAGGGCAGCAATATGAATGTCAGGAGCTCTCAACTGAGCTTGCAAAGACATCCATGGGGAGGACTCATAGAATACCTTCAAATGACTGATCTTTAACAGGAAATGCATAGATTGTTCTTACTGTCGTTCAGAGAATTTTCAGGCTCTAAGTCATGATGGTTACTCATTGTTTTGTCCTTCTGTTTTTAACCATTTCCTGAGTGTGGCTAAAAGCAACTTCTGTCTCCTAAGTCATGCACAATCATGCAGAATGAATGTGTATAAAGTGCCTTCTTGCCCTTTACTGTCATCAAGAGGCATTGAATAAGCAGATGTACCAGCTGGTGTTGTGCACCTCCTTTTTTGGTTTTCCTTTTCTGCAAGTGGATTCGTGTATTTTATTCTGTCATCTTGACTTCATAAAGGTTTATTTGATCTTCACATAGCATTATCTATTGGAGTGCTTCCCTCTTGTAATACCTAAGTGGCAGAGTCAAATATTATGTCATCCTAAGTGTTCTTGAAAAATTTCCTTACAAAATGCCTGGTGTAAATATTGATTTGTTGGACACTACTACCTATGATTCTTTGATCTTCATCTTCTTGACTATCTAGAAATTCTAGGATGATCCTATTCTTTTAATGTTCCATTGAAAGACACATTATACAGGATGAGACTTGGCTGGGGCAGAAAATTAAATTTTGTCTGAGTAAGTTAGAAAAGATGAAGGATTCTGCTTCATGGCTTTCTTTTAGGTAAGGGAACCATGAATACATAACATCCCTCCTGATTAGTGCCACAATTAGTTTGTGTAAAATAAAATGTCATACATTATGGCTTGATATTTTTCAGGATTATCCTAATTTCATTAGGACAGTCCTGATCCTACAAATGTAGGCCTTCATCCTGCAAAGACTTGTATGCAATTGAAGACCCTGGTTTGGCGGAGAGATAAAGTAGATAGCTAAGGAAAAAACTGAATAGGGATAGAGGCTGATCTATCACTTCACCTTTAGAAGTGGGCCATGTTTTAACTATTTTCTCAGGGTAACGTGAGGAGGCTGGCAGTGCTTTTTGTGCTCTACTTATTCTACAGATGAACCAATATTTTCAATCTCTCTCCAAGGCTGTCTGTCTGGCCCCTCTGAGGAGAACTATACTTTAAACCTCCCGGTACATTCAAGTACATCGTAGTCTACTAAAATGACAAACTTGCAAATATTCTGCACTTTTTTCCCCTTCCAATGGCACATTTTCTCAGCATCTTGTTTTTGCTTAAGAATGTGTAAAGTGTCTAGTATGAATAAGTATATAGGATTCACTGTGATTTTTTTTTAATCCTTTGTAAAATGATTTTTACTCTTCAGACTCTGACCAAATGCCCTACCAGCATGCTAAACAGTTCAGGTTTTCGTAATGCAATACAGTAAAACTTTTTAATTTGTAATTAATTTCTAGACAACAAGAATATCATCCAAGGGTTCGGGTGTGATTTAATTATTTTATTTACTATTTATATTTAGGATTAAGAGAGATTATGATAAAAAATTTGGCTGTAATCTGTTCATCCTGGCAAATCCATACCACTGGATGTGCACAGAGAATGAGAAGCAAGTATAAGAAGGCTTTTGGGCATATGTGCATTATTTACTAAAGAAATATGCTATATAATAGAATACAGTACATTCATGAACTAACATACTGTACATAATGGACTACAGTACGCTGATGCATAAAGGAGGTAGATCGTGTAAGGTGCTGAATGTGTCTTGGGATGTGCTCAGTGCTATCTACTCACACTGAAACTGATAAAGTGCTTAGCACATCTCAGGATTGCCCCCTAACTCTGTATGCACATTGCTTTACTAAATATCCAGTATATTATAACTCAAAAAGGTTAATTAAAAATTACTTATTTTCTGAATTTGGGTGAGCCAATGCTGCTGACATAAATGTTATGTGATTGTACTTTTAAGTCTGTTGAAGTAATCAGGAGCCCGGGATGAATGGCTTTTTAAAAGAATTGGTTTTAAATTGAAATAAATACATTACAGAGTGTTGATTCACTAGGTGATGCTGTTCCTGGCTGAGTCAGGGCTATCATAGTCACTCATATAGTGCCATGTAATTTGCACAGCACTTTACAGTTGATGGCCTTGACTCTAGAGCTGGGTGAAGTTTGCCAAATGACATTTCATCAAATTTTTTTTCATTGAAATTTTACATTTTAATCCAGGAAATCCATTCAATTTTCCAGCCAGCTGTAGACATTTATCAACATTTTGGAAGGTTTTTTTTTTCCACCAAGCAAACCAAACCAAACCATGACAAATGTTCCTGGTTTTGACCATCTCTAATGGATTCGTTCTGTGGCAGTAGAAAGTGTCTACTGCCTCCACTGGAAGGCCCTGAACAAGCCAATGAAGCCCCAAAATGCGACTGCTGCTGGAATACTTTGTCCAGTTCTAGTGCCCACAATTCAAGAAGGATGATGATAAATTGGAGAGTCTTGAGGACATCAGAATGATTAAACAATTGGAAAACATGCTTGGCAATGAGTATAGCCAGGGGTACACTGATTCCGAGCATCCCCCAAACAGTGTTCTCTGGAGTCCTGAATGCAAGTTACAGATGAATGCATGGGGTTCCCTGCATACTACCTTCTCTTTATTTGCTACTTTTGAGAGCCCAGAGCTGAGTTAGGTGACTCCTCCCCACCAAGAATATACAAACCACATTGTCATACAAAGGAAAGGCATATGCAGACAAGAATGATGGAGGGGAGAGGAAAGATGAAAGTGACAATACTAAGATCAGGTGATTGCTCCTTAAAATCACCTCTTTCCGTTTTTTATTTGTATACCTTTTATTTATGATGATCCTTCCTTCAGCCATGCTTTTGTTAGGTTTCATGGAAGAAATGAGTTTTGGGGATGGATTTAAGAGACGTCAGAGAGGTATCTTGATAACCGGGTTTGTGGTGGGAGAGATCCAAGCATTGCGGACAACATGGGAGAAAGCATGGAGCTATTCATGAGGAAGGAGATGAACAGAGTGACATGACTAATGAAGGCAGGTGACACAAAATTGAGACTGCGTCTGAGATGCAGTCAGGAGGAGTGAATAATGTAAGGTCTGGGAAGAAAAGACAAGAAGTTAAAACATAAGTCAGACCAAGTCAACCAAGACATTTTCAATCAATATAAAAACCAGTTAGTCTTGCAGCAGTTATGTATGTTTGACTCCCACTGAAATCAATGGGAGTTTGGGCAGGTCAGTATATAGACTTCAAGATCATGTCTGAAGTTGGCTAGATAATGTTTCAGTGTTCAGTGACAATGTACAACAAGATTGTGTTGTGTTGTTAAAAGAAGAGGGCAGATATCAGTGGCAGAGCTGTAGAGCTTTTGGAGCATATTATTCTAGTCACGTAATCTCAGTTTGTTGGGGAAAATATTTGTAAAAGATCTGAATAAGTTACTGTAATACAGTGAGATAAGCATTAAAAAAATCAGCATTTTGCTAAAATTAACTGCCACACATATCAGTCACTCCTGCATTTATAATATGAAGTAATTGTAATAGATGCAGGGAAAGGCAACTGATGACTTTTTAATGGCAACTACTACAAATTAAACTAAATATTTGTATAGATAACAGATTTTGATATGTGCACTTTTCATTGGCACTTGTTATTTTCCTGCAGAGGTGATAGCACATGCAAATATGGTTGTAATATGGCATGTGAGCAAGTGGCTTTTCCAGCCTGCTCCAATACAGCCCACCCTGTCCATGATCAAAATTTAGTCTCTTCCAGCAACTTGTTTTATTTATAAAGAAATTTTCAATCAACATAATAAATTCCAGATCAAGCTTTCTCTTTAGGCTACCTAGCCCTAAAGTTCCTCTCTGAGAACTATTCAGCCCAGACCCTCTCTCCCAGGGAGCTACTCCCACCTCCCTTATACCCGGGGTGGAAGTAATGAGCCCCACATGTTTCAGTGAGTCATCATATAGCATCTCCCAGCAGGATCAACACCTGCTAACAGGGTGGGTTCACAGGAGAACACTGCCAGCCTGTTACATGCAATAATAACCTTGTGCATTGTATGGTAGGTCATAAAAATAATATTGCAATAAAATGCAATATCTGCATAAATCTGTCAACTCAAGGATACAGCTGGAAATGCCTGTGCCTGACTCCCTCTGTGTAAAATTACTTACTCCACATTATCAGTGGACTTGGAGCCAACACTTGCAAAACCAACAAGTATCAGCAGAGTCAGCTAGTGACATTGTACGTGGGTGGGATTTTTTTAATGGGATTTCAGACATCACACCCTGTTTCAAAACAAATATTGGCCACTTCTTGCTTTTTCTTTATGCTTTCCCTACTGTTTGTTCATCTAGAGAAGTGCAGCACTGAGACTTTAATTAAGCTACAATAAATGACGTGCAGGGTATTTCCTGAAGACAATATGATTGGCCGGGAGGAGTAGATGGCTCTTTGTTGCACCCCAGGTGCTAGGCCCAGGCTGTTATTAATTTCCAGGAAATGTTTTGTGCTAAAGTGATTGTTCTTATAGTCTTAATATATAAAAAGCAATGTTAAAGCAAGGTACCCTTTTCTAGATACAATTTCTGGTTTAGTGTGAGGTCTTTAGTGGTTCACTTTTTAATTTTTGTGTGTGGTGCCATTAATTTTTTTACTGTGATGTGACACCTATTATCTCTCCCTTCTTCACCCAAGAGCACATCATGGGAATGGAATAAGACAGAGGTCTGACAGAAAAGCAGGGAAGAGTGAGGAAAATAACTTCTGGGTTTGTGCACCAACAAAGACAGCTCATTCTGCTTCCCCAAGTTGAATGGAATCAAGTGAATCAATTTTCTCTTCTGTTTGATGCTGTTAACTATCATATACAGGGAATTTTTAGAGAATTGGGGTCATATTCAATACCTTAAATAGGTGCAACTTCAAAAGAGTTTGAAGCTCAACTTCAAGTCCTCTGACGTTGCACCCCTTAGACCAAAATTGAATTTGGCCCATAACACCCCAGGTATTTGAGGGACATGGCTAACTATAGAACTACAAATGAGGCCATGTTTTCTCAGACACATCCATTCTCCAATCACACCTTAATCCTTTTTTATCTTGCATTGTTATAAAAGAGAAGGATCACAGTTGGACTGAGCTTTACTGCTATACACCCAGTGCTTAACTTCACTTGTTGCTCATGTGAAGCCTAATTCACACTTGTCTTGGAGTGCAACAAGCCTGCTTTACATGATGTGCATTGTGCAGGGACTTGCAATGTAGAATCCTCCCTGTATTAGCTGCAACACTCACTGAAATAATCAAAGCAATTCTGAAGCTTAGTGTGGAAAGCTAAATACAAAAATGGAATGGTATGAGCCCTTGAGAGCTTTGGGACCACTAGCATATGCTGGAAAAAAGGCCCATGGATGGCCCTAGAGCATGTACTGCTTATCATACAGATCAGTTGAATCAAATGGGAATAGCTTCACAAACACCAGCAGCTGTCTAGCAGGAATGGAATTTGATGGTTTAAACTTGTACGAACAAACTTCAGGGCTGTCTGGAGCCTGAAACACCTATCATGCTATCAAGTGGATCTTTTTTTTGGTTAACTCCTTTGATGCCACTGGCTGTCTTAAAACATGTAGCCTGATTTTATCTGCTTGACAGTGCCTTGTTTATTTTCAAGCTTCCATAGCTTCAGTCTGACACTTACATCAAACTTCATAACAATTTATTATTGATGGATCTGCACTCCAAAGTTTCTGTTAATGACATAATTTAGTTTCGAAAAAGAATCACAAAATCTTGGTTCACAAACAGGTCTTATGGGTATTGAAACCCTTTTAGCAGTGAGTTAAAATCTCTGGGCCCCATTCTGTCCTCAATGACACACAAAGCCCTTACTGAGTTGAATAGGATTGCATACACTGAAATGGTAGCTGAATTTAACCTGTATGCTTTTTTAAACTCAGTGAAAGCAAGTCCTACTTGATGTGGGCCTCTGCCTCCCAAAAATCTTTATGGAAGCTACATGCCCACTTCAACTGGTGAATAGATTCCCCCCAAAATTAGAAAGATGTGGTGGGAAGTGTAAGGGGAAGAAAGAAAAGACCACTTAATTTCATAGGCAGCACATTATCAACAAAACTTAAAAAAAACCCAATGTGTAAGGGAAAATGTTTTCCAGGTAAGCTCTGCCCTCTACAATCAATTCCTATCAGTTCACAGACTGATTTTTAAGGGCATGATCTTCATTTTTTTTCCTGAACACTGCCTCTTTTTGCACTTACAATTTTGTACACATTTATTTGCTATCAACATTCTAGGTACATAATTTGAAGCATTCTTTGTAACAACCTTTCCTCCATGGTTGTCAGTGGGAATAAAACTTGAGACCGCTTCACTAAAAGCGAAGGCCTCTATCACTTTAGAGAAAGAAGTAATGGTCCCACCAGGGCTGGCCTTAGACCAAATGGGGCCTCAGGTGAAGAGTGTTTTGGCTGGGCTCTCACTTCACTTCACTTTATTCTTATATCTCTCTGACTGACTGGTGACACCCCACCCTTATATACCCACGAGGACGTGCCTGACAACATTCTAGGAAGTTTGAAGAAAACGTAGTTCTCAGAAAGTCTGGAAGGTTCTACAGGATTCTACAGAGGTTCAGAATATTATAGGAGGTTAGTGAAAAATGACTCTACATACAGAATTCCTGAAATGTTTTATGTCAAACATTTTATTTTCTCTTTTGTCACTAACAACAAAAATGGCACCCTGAGCCCTGCGTCCCCCAAACCTGGAACCCCAGACAGTCATCTGGATCACCTGCCCCTAAATTCAGCTTTGGGTCCCATGCTCAGTGTACCTCAGACATTTAGAATGAACTTCTCCTGATGGAATGTGAAAGTGTATAACATGCTTGATTTGAAAAAGGGAAATATAGTGCCCATCTTCAAGAAAAGGA
This sequence comes from Mesoclemmys tuberculata, assembly GCA_007922155.1. Lineage (NCBI taxonomy): Eukaryota > Metazoa > Chordata > Testudines > Chelidae > Mesoclemmys > Mesoclemmys tuberculata. Next base: position 12,317,338 of record ML675618.1, read on the forward strand.
AGAAAGAGGATCCAGGACTACAGACCAGTCAGCCTCACCTCTATCCCTGGAAAAATCATGGAACAGGTCCTGAAGGAATCCATATTAAGGCACTTGAAAGAGAGGAAGTTGATCAGGAACAGTCAACATGGATTCACCAAGGCAAGTCATGCCTGATCAACCTGATTGTCTTCTATGAAGAGGTGACTGGCTCTGTGGATGTGGGGAAAGTGGTGGACATGATATACCTTGACTTTAGCAAAGCTTTTGATACGGTCTCCCACAGTGTTCTTATCAGCAAGTTAAAGAAGTATGGGTTGGGATGAATGGACTATAAAATGGATAGATAGCTGGCTAGATCATCGGGCTCAACAGGTAGTGATCAATGGCTCCATGTTTAGCTGGCAGCTGGTAACAAGCAGAGTGCCCCAGGGGTTGGTCCTGGGGCCAGTTTTATTCATCATCTTCATTAATGTCTAGAGGATGGGATAGATTGCACCCTCAGCAAGTTTTCAGATGACTCTAAGCTACAGGAAATGGTAGATACCCTGGAAGGGAGGGATAGGATACAGAAGGACCTAAACAAATTGGAAGATTGGGCCAAAAGAAATCTGATGAGGTTCAACAAGGACAAGTGCAGTCCTGTACTTAGGATGGAAAAATCCCATGCACAGTTATAGACTGGGGACCGAAGGGCTAGGCAGCAGTTCTGAAGAAAAGGATCTGGGGGTTACAGTGGATAAGAAGCTGGATATGAGTCAGCAGTGTGCCCTGGTTGCCAAGAAGGCTAATAGCACACTGGGCTACTTTAGTAAAAGCATTGCCAGCAGATCATGGGAAGTGATTATTCCCCTGTATTTGGCATTGGTGAGGCCTCATTTGGAGTCCAGTTTTTGGCCCCCCACTACAAAAAGGATGTGGACAAGTTGGAGAGAGTCCAGTGGAGGGCAACAAAATGATAAGGGAGCTGGAGCACAAGACTTATGAGGAAAGGCTTAGGGAACTAGGCTTGTTTAGTCTGCAAAAGAGAAGAATGAGGGGGGATTTGATAGCAGCCTTTAACTACCTGAAAGGGGGTTTCAGGGAGGATGGAGCTAGGCTGTTCTCAATGGTAGTAGATGACAGAACAAGGAGCAATCATCTCAAGTTGCAGTGGGGGAGGTCTAGGTTGGATATTAGGAAAAAGTTTTTCACTAGGAAGGTGATGAAGCACTGGAATGGGTTACCTAGGGAGATGGTGGCATCTCCATCTTTAGAGGTTTTTAAGGTGTGGCTTGACAAAGCCCTGGCTGGGATGATTTAGCTGAAGTTGGTCCCGCTTTGAGCAAGGGATTGGACTAGATGACCGCCTGAGGTTCCTTCCAACTCTAATACTCTATGATTCTATGTTGTTTAAGGTATGAGATCATGCCCTTTGCTAATGTGTGGCCCACTAATAATACGGTTGCCTCTTTTTACCCAAATGGCTAGTCAAAGTTTCCCTGAGAGTAGATATGGATAGAGTATGGTATTTTCTTTGATGCAATCTTGTTTATTCACAAAGACTGTCCAAAGTCCTGTGTCTATGACAGCTGAAGGAAGCAAGTACAAAAGGAACATTTTATTATCTTACAGCCCCAAGCCCCATCTGATTCAAAAGCACTCTCTCTAGTTTTTTCCAGGGTCACACTGTGCTCAGAGGTTACTTCTAGGCTTCTTTGCTTTTTACCTCTGCCTCTGTTTCAGTATGTTCTCTCTTCCTCACCACTTCCCTCCTCGAACTGAAAACAATCCTCAGCCAAAAATTCCTGGGCAACCTTTTGTCTTAGACAAGTGTTTAGGCTTACAATTATGTTAACTGAAGGGTGAGACACTTATCAATCTTAGTGGGGTTGTAACTCAATCCATAACAAGTTTTCAATACCAGCTCATAATGGTACTAACCAACTGAGTTGTTCCTTTAATTGGTAGAGGTTTGTGCATTTGATAAAAATACCAAGTTCCTTCCTTGCTGTCAAACTGTGATGGAAATCATTACACATGAACTTGTAGTAAGGTGACCAGATAACAAGTGTGAAAAATCGGGACAGTGGTGATAGTGGTGGTGGTGGTGGGGTAATAGGCACCTATATAAGACAAAGCCTCAAATATCAGGACTGTCCCTATAAAATCAGGACATTTGGTCACTCTAACTTGTAGAGAATCCATAGTGGAGCCCACTCTTTCAGTCTATGAGACTTTTATCACAGTCCTAGGCCAGAGTGATTTATAGAGGATGGATATGTACCCAAATTATCTATAAGAAGAGCTCAGCAAGTTTTAACAAGTATTTCATCTGCAATGTTCATTATGAAGTAATTTAGTCTTTGCTAAAAATACTACAATATAATAAGAGTTTTAAAAGTTGACTTTGTGGTTGCTGTTAGATTAAATATTTCCCTGAATAAAAATAAATTCTAAGATCCCTGTTCAATTTTTAGTTGATATTTATTGAGGCAAACTCCCTTTAATTTGTTTGAGTAAGGACTGAGCAAAAAGAGGATGGAAAATAGATAAATAAGAGAAAAGTGGATAATTTAAAAGATATCCTCTACTTCACACACAACTGGTCTAGAAGCAGGAATCACTTGCTGAAATTCAATGGTTTGTATTATGCGTGAGGTCACACTACATGACCATACATAGTCTTTCCTGGCTTTATAATCTAAAAAATAAGTATCCTACTGGACTTCTAGTAATGATTTACTATGACATTTGAAACAAAAAACCTGAAGGAGATCCAAACTAGACAAAAACATTTTAATGGGGATGGAGTTTAAGATATGAATAGTTTTTTTAAATGATGTTTACAGGCTTTTAATGAGACAAACACAGGTATGAAATGATGCTCTTTAGTTTTCTGTTTTTTGTTATCTTTGTATATAAGGAATGTTCTTGCACTTTCCATTCATAATTTACTTCATGCCTATTTATATACAATGCTTAGAGCACTCACAACCTCTTCACTTTGTATAGCTATTTTTATGCAAACGATTACCAAATAATGACTTTCTACTTAAGAAATAATCTCCATTGTTGCATGATCTGCCATAAGATAATTGACTGTGACTGGAGCAGTGCATCCAGAGCAGAAGGCATAGATGTATAAGAGGGATCAAAGTCAATTACTGGGCTAAGGAGCTCACAACAAAAGAGACCTATTGCTATTAGCATATTTTAAAAATAATGAAAATAACTTAAAATTAAAACAAGAAAATTTCTATACAGCATTCATTTTACCAACAGGCGTATAATTAGAGCAAAAGTTAGCTATAGCTACTGTGTTACATAATCAGCTTGATTCAATTACTGCTTCCCCATATCTCCCTGCCTACTTACTAAACACGTCTGCACACAGATAGGACCATGAGATAGGGAGGTGAGATAAAAACGTTTAGGGCTGCAGTAAATGATGTAATGCAATTGTGAATTCTGAAAACAATTCACACTCTCCTCTGAGAACACTTGACTCAGAAAGGTGAATGACTCCATAGGCTTCTTCCATGCTGGAAATAGACTTGATTGGCTATCATCAAGATTGCTGGATTATTTGATCTGGTTTTCTCCCAACCACACAGAGAGAAATCACCTCCCAGGTGTAATTCATTGTAGTCCAACCGACAACTATTTTTATACTGATTTTCTGTTTTTAGTATCACTTTCTGTTACAAGGCACACACTTTATAATCAATCAACTCCTCTGTAATTACATTGCAAAGACTATGTAAATACCTAATTATTTTCATACAGATTACTTGATAATTATACTTCCAGTTACCAAGTAATTCAAAGAATAATTATCATGTAACTTACACTTTTTAAATGTTAGGATAAGGCTTTGTTTTAAAAGATATAGAGAAGAAAATAATTACTTTGGGGTTACATAGTATTTACATTGTGAAGAGTCATGTATTTACAGCATTATTTCTGCTTATTTGTGCTTGGTAAAAAAAGGATGGTGGTTCCATAATTCTCAAAGGTCTTTTGCTCTTTGAAATAGGCATTAAATATTACTGATGGTAGTGCTTTCAAACACATACTTTTTAATTTTGGATTAATGTGTGCCAAGTGCTTTATGGGAGTGAGGAAAACACATGGTTCCTGGAAAAGTTTTTAAATTGGTGATTTTGATGCCATTTTTTTGTTAACAATTTGAATTTGGACAAAAAAAAGTGGATGACATTTTCGTGAACATTTGGCAAGTTTTCTGGCACACTCTAATGGTTCCTGTCCCAAAGAGCTTGACATTTATTATCCTAATTCTGAAATCAAATCCACTAATGTGGAATCTTGCAAATGTTCGATCCCCATTGAAATCATTGGGGCTACAGGCTGGTGTAGGGTACCTGACTAATATTTCTGATTGTGAGATAATATACCAACTCTCACATGTGACATTATCTGTGTGGAAATGACAGAAGCGACAATATGGGTCACAGCAATATGACTGGATAGTTACTCACTAAAGGATTGGGCACATTCAGTGATTTTGATTTTATTATTATTACTGTTATTATAGTATATACAATTAAGGAATATAAATATTGTCAGTATTATTGAGTCACTTGGCTTGTCTACATTTGAAATGCTACAGTGGCACAGCTGCATCACTGTAGAGCTTCAGTGTAGACATCACCTCTGCCAATGGGAGGGATCTGCATAGGTAATCCGTCTCCCTGAGAGGTGGTAGCTAGGTTGACAGAAGAATTTTTCCATCTACCTAGCACTCTCTACACTGGGGGTTAGGTCATTTTAACTATGCCACTCTGGGGGGTGGATTTTTTGCACCCTTCAGCAACGTAGTTAATATAACTTAATTTTCTAGTGTAGCCCAGGCCTTACTGTGGGCATTTCAGAAAAACAGTGTATCTCCCACCCAGTGGACGAAAATCAAGGAAACTCCAGGAGCGTAAATGTGCACAATCACTTACCCCTCTCCTCTGAAGGATTAGCTGATGATGTGCCAACATATAGTGTTCCTCTACAACCTTTCTGCTACTACCCTGCTCCTATTTGGATACATTTTAAAATATCAGAAGACCTTCAAAGTTTTAACAATTGTTAGTTTAAAAAAAGCCAAGAACAACAAAAAAGAGCAACTTTTGTTGCCCTGGAAGCAGCCTTGCATTTACCAAGGGGCATGTGAACTTCTCTGCATTCCAGCAAAGAGAACAGAGGGCCACTTTTGTCTCTTTTTTGCACACATGCAACCCCAATGATTTCAGTGGCATTGCACTGGTGTCCATAACAGGGGATTTTGGTCCATGATGTTTTTGAGATAGTCTTTGCCTTATATCCCATGCAATCCCATTGAATTTCACAGGTTAGAAATCAAGGAAAATTTTGGCACCTGGAATTTGTGGGTGTGAATTCTAAGGCCAGAGATATGTACATACTTTTATAGGCACCTACTTGCATAATTGCTACAATTTCATGCACAAAGTGCCAATGGATAAAATAACTCACTTATAACTGGGAACCTGCTGCCAAACACCATGGTACTGTATATGTCATTCATGACACTCAGACATCTATACAAGATGGCCTCGGGGCATCTGGATAAGTTTCACTGATACTTTTCAAATGCATTCTGCTTGTTGGCACCCTAGACCTGTAAAGATGCTGTATCAGCTAAAACAGGGGCCAAGGCAACCTTAGGCTGCCAGGGAGCCTCCTGGCTAGTCTAGAGGAATGAATTGCCAAGTGTTTTATAACATCAAACTGGAGGCAGGTCAGATCCAAGATGAACTTTTACATGCTCTAGATGCTTCAGCCCTGCTGCCTCTTGCCACGGAATTGGTCAATCCTTCCAAGGTGAAATATATGATTTCATTAGTCAATAGTGCCTGAGATGTAGTGATTGTTTAGCAATACAGTAAATAGATCTGGCTCTTCAGTTGTCTTAAAATCTTGCTTGTTCTATGAATTCAAACCTTCCATAGTCTGGCTGTTCCAATCTGTCGTTTTTGGGAGTGCCCTCAGTCAGCTACTACAGCAAACTGTGGAGGGTAGGGACCGTTTTTTTTCTACTCTTTGGTGATTGCTTCTCCAAGCAAAACCAAAGACTTGGGATGTCCAATGCCCTGAGCCACTCCAGCCCCTTACTCCACGCTGGCACTGCAACATGCACAGTAACAAAATATAAAGCTGCACTGTGAAATAGCAGAAGTGTACCTTCCAAGCAGCTGCTGCTGCTTAGACAAGCACTGAGGAAGTGGTGATTGATAGGGCTGGGCAGGTCACAATACTATGTCTTTCATGGAGAGTTTCTGACTTACTAGCCATGATTTCGTCAGGGGATGTTTAGTGAAAGGGACGAGAACAAGGGCAAGGAATTAGTGTGGGTGTTACAGTGGGGCTGGATTGCATGTGTAGACCATTTAGATATCTTGGGTAAGCAGGTGGTGCTGTTTAAGGTTTCCATGGAGTGTGCTACGCCAGATTAAAATGGTCTTTCTGCATCTGTGGGCAATCCAGGCTGTTTTCCCTTTAAACACAGCTCTCCCTATGCACTCTCATTCTCCTGCTGGCTCAATTTGCTATGTGGGGGGATATGAGCATGTGCATACATATCAGCATGTCCATTAAAAATCTAATTAAAAAAACCTCAAGTACTATACCAGCAAGACTGCTGGGCCTCAGTTCAGCATAGCTACATCTTTTGGTGTCATTTTGGTATGCTTTCATGATGTCACCAACTCATGATTTCTCATGATATGTTGTATTTTCTTTTCAAGCCTCAACTGCTAGAATCAAGAGATTGCATGAAGGTATCAGCTTTCTTTCTTTCTTTCTTTCTTTCTTTCTTTCTTTTAGAAAAAAAAAGTATTTTACATGCCCTCATGGTTGCAGAGTAAAGCTTCCAAACATGCAGCGAATGCTACCTAAAGGCTCAGAAACTAGGAAGCAAGTGAAAAACAACAAACTTTTTTTTTTTTTAAATCCTCATGATTTTAAACTAATCAGTCTTGTGATTTTGGGGGCCTGACTCATGATTTTTGAGTGTTTGGCATTGGCAATACTATGCTTATCAGTCATCAATGTATGTCATCAGTCATCAGTGTATGAAAATTGCCCTGTAAAGGCTGCAGTAATGTGGTGAGACTGTCTGTCTATTCTGTGTTTGTCTAGCAGCTAGCACAATTAGGTTCCGGTTCATGTCTGGGGCTCCTAGGCATTCAGATAATATAAATAATAATGATAACTAATAAACTAGCTGCGGCTAGTATGGGAGTATTTTTTAAAGAAATAGCAACTTCAATGATACAATGAGATTACAGTGATGAGCCATCAGGTTACTGTCAATAAACACGTGCTTATGCACCTAGGTGCTTTATCTGCTGCTGCTTTTGTACTCTAGGGGATGGCTCAGCAACTACTAGTAGGTAATTGGAAATATCTTCCTGTCCTAACATTTCTGGCTTGCCCCACTTGGCTCATGGCAAGTGCCTGCATCAATGTGGGCTAACAATTCAGATAATAGGTCTGGGCACCTATCCTTGTACCCAGGCCCAAACCCCCATCTATTTCTGCATGACTAGACAGCGTCTTAAGAAAAGCCCATGCATGTTTTTCTCCTCTTTGCAATCCCCAAAATAAAGGTAATTGTGTGCATTCAAGCTTTTGAAATGGATTCCTTATTTTTTTTATTACAGCAGTGGTGGGGTTTGCTAGGTAAACATTAGAAAACATAGCCCTACTAGCTACAGCTGTTTTGATTCAAAGTGAATATGAAGACTTTCTGAAATAAAGAATATTTACTGGATTTTTCCCATCCCTTTTAGTGACAACTATTTATTTCATCTCAGCATTTCTTCAAAGAAGCTACCCTGTGAGAGTCACTGAAGTAATTTACAACATTTTTGTATTAACATGCACCTTTGCATATTGTATGAAAATTCATGTAGTGTTAGAATTAGGCTGTGTTCCTTTACACTTCCGACAGAGCTGTATTTGGCATTTTATAAATGGATTTAGGATTCCAGAATGATTCAAGTGAAAAACCTATTAAGCTCGTCTTTTCTTAAAAAATATGATATTGCTGATAAAGGCTTTTCTCTTTTCAGAATACATGAACACATGAAAAAATTCCCTGCTATGTTAAAATAATGCAAGGGTCTGAATATAGCTGATACAATCCTTTATATTTAATATTGCTGGAAAATGTCTATTATATAAATATGACCCAGTCTACCCTACATTTATTTTTAAATTGTATTAGCCATAACTTGGTGTAAACCTGAATTTACCCAGAAACATACCTTCCCTGGTCAATTAAGGAGTTGGTTAAACCACATTTTATAAACTGGTTTTAAATAAATATGCTATGGGGTCATCAAACTGTATGCACATTTTACTGGGAGAACCAATAATCTGGCTCAAATTCACTGAACTATTTCTGTCATTTCCCCCTCCCCAAGAAAATAATTGTTTCATTTGAATGTTTTAGATGAAAAACTAAACCCAAATCTGAACATTTTAAATTTTTTTGGAAAAAAATTGTGGATTTAATTTCTTGTTGGAAAAAAAAACAATGTTACAGAAAATTTTGGAAGCAAAAATTATATATATATAATTAATTTTCCAGCCAATTGTAGTCCTGGCTATCACAGTTTGAACTGTGGTGCAGACAGGGCAAAACCCATAAATTATTTGGCTAACAGCTAGTAAATTTTCCGACCAAGTAAATTCATACTTTGGTTATGTCTGCATTGAGCTGGGCAGCGTTCTTCAAGATTCCAGGTGCTCCTAGATGGTGTGCATGTGCAAGCTCCCCACACACTGCTGCACCTGACATACTCTGCAGGCCATTGTAGAGGGAAGCTGGGATTGTTTCATCTGTCTCTCATTTCATGCCAGGGAGAGTGTGGAGAGAGATGAATCCAAACTCAAGGCCAACGGCTGTGCCTGGCCTGTACGTAGGCTGTGTAAAGGGTGGGTGGGATGTCTGGAGGCTTCAAGAAGCAGACTACATGCACAATTCAGTGCACCTGCATCAAAGCCAGTCACAGAAGGACCCACTGTGCCATCCTTAAATCCTGTGCCTATTGCTTCACATATGGCATTTTGAGGCGTGAATGTGGTTCCCAACCTTATATTTTTGTTTTTACTGACATGAAGATCTGCAGTTGATTTTTGTTTATTGACACAGTAAACTTTTTACTGATATCGCTACAAATACCATAAACAATACAGTAATGTCACAAAAGTGTGTACTCAATTGTGATAATCCGTACACAGAGATTCAGAATTACGCAATTGTTTTAGCTGCAGTTAATTGAACAATTGGGTTCTTTGGGCATGTGCAATAATAGAAAACAGGAAATTGATAAAGTCATGGTCAGTGTAGTTGTATGATACAAGAAGTGATGCTGAATAATGACAATCAATGTCAAAATACAATGCGTTCTATTTCTGCCCAATTTCACAGACATTTTCATTTATTTACGGGTTTACAGCAGTGTTAAAATTGTACATTTTTTTACTGACTGTCCCTAAATTTGCGGACGGTTGGCAACCCTGGACAGCTGTGCTGACTGTGACTCTGCTAAACCAGGTGCCAACTCTGACCAAATCTATAGGCGTCAGTCAGCTGTGCGCTGACAAACCCATAGCTGGAAACCAAACCAGCTCACTTCTACGTTAGTTGTACAAAATAGGTATTAGTAGGTATTAGTCTTATAAGAGTGTATTTAGTGTTTAGATTCTATGAAATTCATGCAATAATCTCACTTGTAATGTCTGTATTCCACGCTATAAAGAAATATGTAAGTTTTGCTTTATAGCTTTGAAAATGTTTGCTCTGACTTTGTGAGCCCTGGTGAGGATATCGTCTCATCCGCCCATTCAGGAGGCTGATCAACATTAAAGGAACATGATGATACAAAGGATTGGCGAATGGCCCTATCACACCTTGGAAATGCCACCTGCAAGGGACCTTGTCTCCAAACAGAAGGCTAAATGTAAAAGATAAAACAGGGTGACAAGAAAATGTTCATCTGTTTGAACCCTTACAGGGCCAGAGACACTAAACTAAGGGAGAGATCCCCAGGGGTTATCTCTGGGTCCATCCTGACAGAAATTTTCAATTGACAGATTACTACATCTTTGTCATCTTTAGAACAATAGATGGTAACTCATTAGTGTGTATATGCTTGTTTGCTTTAACCTTTAAATATCTCTCTCATTTCTTTTTATTAGTTAATAATCCTTTAGCTTGTTTATTACAAGATTGGTTACAGGCATCTCTAATCTGAGATCTAAGATACAAATTGATCTGTGGTAAGTGACTGGTCTCTTTGGACTGGGAGCAACATGCACATTTTGTGATTTTTTGATGTAAGTGATCATTTATTACTACATCCAGGTTGCCTGGGTGGCAAGATAGATTGGAGACCTTGAGGGGATTGTCCGTGATTTCATTGTACGACTTTTATGGTGATCCAGGAGTTCACATTTGTTGCTAGGTTGGTGAAGTCTAATTATAGAACATACACCAGTTTGGGGTGTCTGCCGTGTTTCTGACAGTATGCCCTGAGGCAGGCATTCACAGACTTGAGACACTCCAAACAAGAGCTAAACCACATTGCACAGAGTCTAACAGAGTATGAAATTTCACTGGGAAAAATAGAGTCCTTTTAGTGTTGTATGGAAAATGAGATAATACAAATCACATCATGTAATTTTTATTGTGATACCATAACTTAAAAGTAATAAAAGATTTTTGGGTTTATTTATTTTCTAAAGAAATTTTCACCCTAGGCTGAAACATGGAATATAAAGTTTTAGCCAAGAGTGCATTATTATGATAGATTTACTCTTCCTATTGCTTCTTCTTCCTGAAAACAGGGATTATATGGAAAATGCTGATGGTACCTAAATAAGGTCACTGCTAACTGATACCATTCTGAAAAAAAAAGAGAGAAAAGAACAGAACAAATGGATTTAAAAAAATAAATTAATTAATTGTGTAATATACTAATTTTAATGTTATGCCTGGCCATGTGTGGATGGACTAGAGGTAAGGAGAGAGCAGAGAGACCTTCCATCTCTAATGCAACCTGGCACGAGGTAGCTATGATTTGGCTAAAGAAGCTGGGGAGCACATGAGGTGACAACTAGCAAAGAACGCAGTAGTTGTGATCTGAAGAGGCATTGTCCCATCCTCTGTGCACTTAGAAGAATCTGCTGCATGAGTGGCATATCTTATGAATAAAAACCAAAATGATTTGAAATCTGCTAATTGTGACCAAATAATCTACATACATGGTTCCTATCACATGGATCCTATCACACCCTCAGCCTCCCTCCCCCATTCCTTCCCATTGTTTGTTACACTCACACCTGTTGCATGTTTGTCTTAAATTACATTATTAGCTCTTAAGACACAGATAGTCTTACTTTACCTAGCACAATGGGGCCCTGATTCTGATTATGACACAAATGCAATACCAATAAAGGTACACACAGCACATCATACCAGAGAAACACATCAAACATATCCATGGCAGTCAATAGCTTTTGTTTTGTACTTTGATTTGCAATAGATCTTGCTGTTGCTGTAACCTGACATTTCCAGTGCATCAAAATTTCTCTGGAAAAGCCTGAACTTCAACACTTGTCACTTTGCAGTGGGTCATGTGATTGAGAACCTCAGAGCTCCCTGATAGATAGATCCTGATGCATCACTGATGCATATTACATTATAACAGATAGCCTCCATCAGAAATGATATACTGCCAAGTGGCAGCATTTCTCATTCAGGATAAATGTGTTACATCTTCAAAATACTGCACTGGATGTTTGGGTAATATATGTAATATACACACCTGAGTATGGAATTTGGAAAGATAATTTCAAAATATATATCCAAAATAATAATATGGTCAAAAGTGTGATCGACTGACTTATTTTATAACATTTTCATGCCTTTCATGTAGAGATACATTAATACAAATCACTATTCCAGAAATGCTTTTAAAACAGTTGCATGTCACGCTAATTGTTTCAGCTTGCTTATAAGTGCATTGCTGATCAGGAATAATCACTTTATAAGGCTTGCAAAGAGATGACCTCAGCAAAATGTTAAGAGGTAAATCAAAGCACAGATTTTATCCCAAAATAAGTGTAGACTAATATTAGAATAAGTGACATGGGAATAGTTATGACATTCCTTGTAAATGGCAAAAAGTATATTAAAGTGTTTAATCTTCTAGGGCATGATCCAAAGGTCTTGAATTCAATGGGAGAAGTCTCATTGACTTCAGTGGATTTTGGATCAGGCTCTTACTCAATATGGACAGTGCTGTTGGCTGAGTTAAATCTTGTTGTTATGGGTTGGGTTTTACAACCTTCTTTCATTGAGGATGAATGCAAAGAAGTGACTTAAAAAATAGTGCACCCCCCTTCCTCCAAACCCAGAACATGGATGCATATCTTCACCCAAAATAAAGGCAATGGACAAGCTGCCCAGAAATTTGCATGACCTGTGCATTTGTTGGTCTGGTCTGACAAGAGGGTGTGGTTGCAGCATGTGTATACAACAGAAGCAGGAGACAACACAGAGAGAGGACCCACTCTGGACAAGCATAACATGTTACCTTGAGAGTAGCCCAGAAAAGAAGTGTGCAATCATGCTAATTAGCATACTGCTAATGTGTCCATGTGGCCGTGTGCAGACCTTTTAACTCAGGTCTGTGGCTCGAGCTGTAACCATGCTTGAAAATGACAGGGCTTGACCCCAGCCACAGTGGGGCTCTTGTGTGCATTCAGTGCAAGCAGGTCGTGACCCCCAGAGACTGAATAAGGGTTCTTGAGACCAGAATGGCTGAATTGAAGGAGCTAAGGGAAACAGAGAGGTACATAGACAAGCGAAAGCATAAAGGGCTGACTTACATGGAGGTGACAGTCCAGATGGGGCAGCACCTCCTTGAATGAGGCAAAAGTTTGGATAGTTTATATTTTCTCCTGGTGTTAGAACAGTTTTATGTGTGTCTGCATGACCTTAAAATGTGGCAAATAGATAGGAAACCAAAGGATCTCTGGACTGCAGGTTGGTGGATGAATGAGATTATGGATATCAGATCTTCCCCTCTCTCTGTTTATTTCCATTTGTTGCTTCTTCTCATAGATTTGGATAGTAAGAGGGAGACTATACACCTAAGTAAGATAGGCACTTAACTCCCATTGAAAGTCAATTGAAGGTAAACACCTAAATCACATAGGTGCTTTTAAAAATCCCACCCTCAACTCTTTTGGGTCAGGGACTCCATATGTGTCCAATGCCTAGCAAAACAAACAATAACTTTTAGGAGGAGGTGTATAAAAGTGAGAAAGCAGAATTATCACTTGGAATTCACCATGAGGATTATGTGAGATTAGAAAAGCAAACCATAGTGATATTCTTTTGTGACGGAATCAAGTGTGTAGATATTTTTTCATCTACATACTTGCAAAGAAGCAAAGGCTACATTGCACTGCTCTTCTTATATCATAAACACTTTCCAAAGTGACCTGCAAATCTATTATATTAAATTCAACATAAACTCCTTTATACTTATCTACATTCCTTTCAATCTACTTTCTTCCACTCTGCTACTGTCTATGGAGTCCAAGCTGGTGTAACTTGCATAATGTGGACTCTTAAATGTCCATAAAGTGTTTAGGGGAGGAGGGGTTATAACTTACATCACTCTAGGTATCGCTCTCTCTTGGACCAGCAGTTAGCAAACACCCCTCCCTGGACTTTCTGACTCCTGGAATTCCTAGCAATTGTAGTTTGTTGTCCTAGATTGCTTGCTGATTTTGTAATATGGACAACAATATTGTTTGATGCTGAGGTAACAACCCCAAATTAATTTTCTCTGATCCCTGAGGCTGAATATTAACCTTCAATATTAACCACCTTGGAAGTATACCTTTCTGTTTAAAATGCACTTATTACTGACATTCAACTGAGCAGTTTCTTTAACAATGGTGTGCCTCAAACCTAAAGAACTATTTTTCAGAAACTACTATTGACTTACGGGATTTTATTTCATTGACTTTATTACTTCGTTTTGGGTATTTCTAAAGCATGCATATAAAAATATATATTTCTATTATTTCCTATGTCAGACACATGTAGATACAATATGTTGTTAAATATCCCAGAACCACACAATTTAAAGAAGAAAAAAATAAACCAACTCCACTATATTATATTGTTAAATAATTAAACAAAGCCACAATTCCAAAATATTGGAAAGGCTGGTCATTTGAAGTAGAAGTCAAAGCTGGCTGCTACTATTTGTCTATGGTTCTAAAACACAATAGACTGTATAAAACTGGCTAGATCATCAGGCTCAACAGGTAGTGATCAACAGCTTGATGTCTAGTGGGCAGCCTATAATAAGAGGAATGTCCCAGGGGTTGGTGCTGGGGTTGGTTTTGCTCAACATTTTCATTTATGATGCAGAGGATGACTGTACCCTCAGCAATTATGCAGATGACACTAAGCTGGGGGGAGTGGTAGATACATTGGAGAGCAAGGATAGGATACAGAGTGGTCTAGACAAATTGGCAGATTGGGCCAAAAGAAATCTGATGAGGTTCAACAAGGACAAATGCAGAGTCCTGCACTTCAGACTGAAGAATCCTATGTACTGTTACAGACTGGAAACTGACTGGCTAGGCAGCAGTTCTGCAGAAAAGGACCTGGGGGTTACAGTGGACAAGAAACTGGATACGAGTCAACAGTGTGTCCTGGTTGCATATTGGGCTGCACTAGTAGGAGCATTGCTAGCAGCTTGAGGGAAGTTATTATTCCCCTCTATTTGGCACTGGTGAGCCTCATTACAAGTACTGTGTCCAATTTTGGGCCCTGCCTTACGAAAGGATGTGGACAAATTGGAAGGAGTGTAGTAGAGGGAAATAAAAATGATTAGGGGGATGGAGCACATGACTTATGAGGAGAGGCTGAGGGAACTAGGCTTTTTTAGAGAAGAATGAGGGAAGATTGGATAGAAGCCTTTAACTACCTGAAGGGGTGTTCCAGGGAGGATGGAGCTAAGCTGTTCTCAGTGGTAATAGATGACAGAACAAGGAGCAATCATCTCAAGTTGCAGTGGGGGAGGTCTATATTGAATATGATGAGATTGGATATTTTTTTACTAAGAGGTTGGTGAAGCACAACAATGGGTTACCTATGGAATCTCCCTCCTCAGAGGTTTTTAAGGCCTGGCTTGACAAAGCCCTGGCTGTGATAATTTAGTTGGGGTTGGTCCTGCTTTGAGCAGGAAGTTGGACTAGATGACCTCCTGAAGTCCCTTCCAACCCTAATCTTCTATGACTTTGTGATTCTAAAATTACAGTATGGTGAATAGTCCAATTTTAACATCACTAACAATTTTGTTGAATACTGCTGCATGGTCCTCTTTGCTTATCACTCACACAGGGACTTTCTGTTACAGTACACTCATTTGTGTCTTAGACAGTATAATGGGTATATACATTAGATAGTGTATTTACTCTTATATTGGACCACAAATAAGCAATAGAAAACTGTTTTATCTCTCCCTCTAAAGATTCTTTCTCCTGTCTATATTAATTGAATTTTCAGATCTTGCACTGTCAATGTTTTTATTTTCCTTAAGAAAAAGAAGGAAAAAAGATGTATTACAGCTATTGTTATTATTAATATAAAGTCTAAATTTGCTTACAGAGATTAATTTGAAATGACACTGTGGAGCTTGACAGTTCTTGCTGGTCATTTGCATTTATTTGACAATTTTGCATGCTATTTGCATGAAGAGATGGTCTTAGGGAATAGCTTTGTTCTAGTGATTGTTATTCTAAATGAAATAAATATTGAAGTAAATGGACAGTGGACCCTAACTAAAGAGTAAATTACTATGCCAGATAAATCTCAGTAAACAATTACTGAAGAGGATTCAAGCACTGCACAATAATAAATGATGCAATATTCAACTGATAAATACATTTTATCACCTGCTAACTGAGGGCTTGAAGTGTACACAAACCATTAACTTCAGTTAGAAATTTGGGGTGCTCAAGGAATTGAAGAACCAGGCTTTAAAGCATTGCTTTTTCTCTCCATCATTTAATGATTTTGTGTCATTTGCATATTACCTCAGAGATAAGAGATAGCAAGGGTTGGCGATGGAGGCTGTTTGTTTGCAGATGGTTCTTTTACCACTGAATGAATTAGCATTATATGTATTAATATGTATAATTAAACTTTGTATGTGATTCCCAAGTTTTATGGGACAGGGCATTTTATAAAACTGAATAACAAACATTTGCTGTTTTGTCTGACTTATATTGTAAACCAATTTTTGCCCACCAACAAGGACTCAGAGAGCATTACTAAAAAGTTGTCAAATCAACCATATTTAGCAGGCTACAGTTTTTTGAACGAAACCTGAATGCTCAGTTTGCTATCCAAGTTCAGACACTCAGAAGCTGGTGCAATGTTGTAGCAGCTGCTATGCATTGTTATTAGTTGCTAAATGTTTAGGCTGTGATATGGTATTAAAAACGACTGCTCTTTCCTCAAAATAAATGTTAAAGCTAAAATATATCTGTCTAATCAATCCCTGTAAACAGATATGCTATTATTGTGAATCTCATGCTTGTGACACGGGCTGGATGTATATGCCTGGAGACCTCTATCAACAACTAAAATGGCATCTGTTCAAGGCTTCCTGATTTGTCTCCCTTTAAGTCAATGGTGAAACTCTCAGTGTGGCAGTTTTTATTGGTGGCTGGCTGATAGTGGAAGCCATCCTTTCTTCATACTCAGATCCTTCATCCCATGAACAGCTCCCTGCAAGAGAGGGAGGGTCCTCAGTGCATGATGTGTCCCTGTGTCTGTTAAAATCTATCCTAATTTACAATATCAGACTTCATACTTTTTTAAATTGATACCCAGTTTTTTCTTTAAAACAATATGTAGTCAACTTCTCTTAAGAATGTATCACTTAGGTGCAAAAATCCTATTCTGTGCATAGTAATCATCCAGTTCCTGTCACTCACCACTGAACCTCATGCAATCCCACCCCATGAAATTGCATATCTTTTACATTTGCAATTTGACTAAGCCTGGGCTTAATAGTGGCCCATGGTAAATGTATACACAAGACAGAGAATGTGAGTGGAATGTTGAGTGGAGTGGCCATATGAAAAATGTCACATATGAATTGTAAAACACTTAGTTTAGTGGATAGAACTGAAGTGTTAAAGAAAATGGATAACAATGAACTCAGTTGGGAATTTGCTGGGACTATTGACATAAGCAAAGTTTTACCTTAAATTAACATGTACTCATCTTAAGTGTATAGAGCCATAAAGTCCAGGGCTGAGGGGATAAGCAGAGAGTGAACTGTGGGTGAAATTTCATTCTGATTTCAAGTTATACAGGATGCAATTCACCCCTATACAGAGCTCTTGCATGGAACATAAGTAGAACTTCACTGTTGCATAGACATTGTGCTGGCTATCCACACAGGGATGAATAATATCTCTTTGTAGTTTGGAACCAGACTTTAACAATCCAAAATTAAGTACTTTTACCTTATTCGATCGCTTTTATTTAGATCCGTTCCACAAACCTCTTTGCATTTGTGGTTGTTCAGGACCAGAGGCATGTTCATTTATTAAAAAGGGATTTCTTTCTTTCTTAAATGAAATGTAAACAAACTTTCTAAAAACAAATCCCTCACAGCATGATGGCAATAAGCAAACATGTTGCCCAAGAGTAAATTTGATTTCATTTCACAAAGTGATTGTCCCAAGGGTCATAAATATTTTATTGCAGCACTATGAAATGCCATTTTCCTCAATTTATTTGCTTTTCTGTAAATTTTTAATTGCTCTACTAACAAACGTTGTTGTGAGAATTATATGAAGCCTTTTTCTTGAGGCTCATTAGAACAATTCATTGAATATTAACTATATTAGATAGTTCAGTGGATTGGCATTTATTTTATTTTACAATTGGCTGAGACCCAAACAGCACAGAGACCCACCATGCAGGTCTCAGTTTATAACTAATTGTTCTTAATGAAAGCTCCCATGCACCTGGTTTTGTGCTTCATATGTAATGGCTTTTCTCTGGGGTACAATTACAACAAGCCTCTTTTTCAACCAGTAAGAAGAAAGGATACAGGCAAAACTCAAGTTACACCAAATATTTGGTCTAGAGTGTGCCTTTGCGATCTACTGGATAGTAGGCATAAGAGTTTAAAATCCCATGAGAACAATAGGTTACTATTAAATTTTGTGGATGTTTTAAAAGGATTTAATTCAAACTAAGCTTCCCTTAATTTTTCAGTTCTTATCAGCATCTTAAGCAAGGAAAGCTATTTGTGTTCTGAACATTTTTTCCCACCCCACCAAGTGGAAAAAAAAGTGGTATTTTCTTTAGAAAAGTTTAATAATGCTAATGGTTCTTATTCTACAAGAGGGATTTAAAAAGGTAATGTGGATTTACTGGACAGTACTATTATTATTCTTCCAATTTGATTTAAAACTGCTCCTGTTCACAGCCTCTACCATGGCGCCAGTTGAGTCCAGCACAAACTGATGTTCCAGAAATACAAAATTGTTTTAATAAGATGCAATACATTAGAAAACAATTGCCAGTTATATTACACACAGTTTTAACATATTACATTAAATATATTTTTATATATCCCTGGTGAAAATAACCACCATCACCACAACAAAATTTAGTAAACCTGCCATTAAGGGTCAAGGAGTCTCTTACATCAGTAACATTTGAGAACATTCTCCAAAAACTCAGTCATTAGTTAGGGAAGTACAGGAAATGGCACCATGCCGGCACACCAAGCAAAGTCCTGCAGGTACAACAGAGCTGCATTGAAGTTGAGGTTCTGCTCTACAAAAGACTCCCTAAATATTCCAGTTTTCTAATATACAGTGAAGTTCTCTGAAGGACCTTGACTCTGCCCCCATAGCTACAGAAGGGCTTGAAAGTCTGAGACAACCTTCTAGAAATTAAATGAGCACTATGTATTGCATAGGTTTTGAGAGGCTGTGGGAGAATTAGGTTTTCTTTATTAAAAGATTAGTTTATTAAACTGAATCCTGACCTGTAGAGTTTAAAATTACAGACCTTAAAATATTCCCATGCTTTTCGCAAACGTACGTGTGTTTTCATTTTCATGAAAACACCATTAAATGTCCTCATAATTTGTAATTGTTGAAATGGCTTTAGATTGCCAAACCTTAGAGTGTTTAGATTGCATTTAGTTGTGAATTTGGATGTTTTAATATTTATTTTAGTGTTATTTGTATTTGGATAGTAGGGACAGGCTGGGAAACTTGATTGCAGAGCTCACAGGAGACTCAGAGTTATGTGAGAGATTCTTGTTGTCTGTGCTACAGAATATGGCAGGACACTGCTTTTACAGGCCAGAATTCAGTTTAATAAACTAATCTCTGAAGAAAGAAAGCCTAATTCTCCCGCAATCTCTCAAAACCTATGAATACACTGCTTCTCATTAGAGGCTCTTGGAGAAATGAAATTTGCTATTTCTACTTATATCTGTTCTGGAAATAATGATGAGTATAAATGCAGTAGGAAAATCTTTGAAAGATGAATGACAGGGATATTTTTTAAACCTACACCTCAGAAGTTCCTTTTAAAATTTCCCCTAATTTTTTTGTATGAAATACTTTGCACTATTCCTAATAATATTACCCTGGGATGAGATGTGATATCAGAGATTTTACATGATTTGGTGAGGATGAAGTTTGGGGCAGGGGAGAGTTGAAAATCAGGTTTCTGATGGGAGAATAGCTTCATTCTTAACTACCTGATAGTGATTCAACTAATATCAAATGCTGCACATGGCTGATTCTTTTCCAAACAGGAAATTCAACCACAAAAAGCCCTGCTCAGATATCATTAGTGTCTTACATGCATAAAACGAGAATAACAATGGGCAAAATCCTGCAGTCTTTATTCAGATTTTACTGTCGTTTTTATTCAGCCTTTGCTCAGGGAAACTACTATTGGTAACAAAACTGATTCAGCTTGATCATTCTGATCTTGATGTGCAAGGATTCCCACAGGGGGCAGGAAATGCCACAAGGGAAATCTCGTACCACGTCCTCAGCAATATATCCACCATGAAGGGCTGCTAGGCTATGCCCCTCCCCAGACTATTGAAGAAAGCAAAGATTTGTTTACAAACCCTGCAGATCCTCCAGATCCATAGAGTGCAGAGCCATCTGAATGTTTGTCGTGTCTCACTGCACTTGCTTCCTGCCAGTAGCTGCCCCAGAACATTCTTAAGGTGGGTTCCTTGGCAGGGATGTGGGCTCATTGGCCAATTATTAAAGCCTCAGGCTGTATTCTCCTTCTTTTAGGAGAATACATGGGGCATGAGGAAAGGCATGGGGAAAGGCAATGCATGTTTCCTCCTCCTCAGCATGTCATAATCCTTGGCATTGTTCCCAGACCTCTTGTTCCTCTCTCAGTGTACTGATGTTTCACCCTTTTTTTGTGTGTCGAACTCAGACATATGGAAAGCCCCCTGTAGATCCAGGGAAAGGGAATGGGAGACATTATCTCAGAGGAGGATGGTACTCTGTATGAGGAGAAGGAAAGATACCCACAAGGAAGGTTTTAAAGAATCCAAAGGGTGAGGTCTGACCTGAGTAATCACCTCAGGATTTGACCCATTATAATTCACACTTATTCATGTCCATCCGCAGTTCTTGAAGCAAAGCTTAATTAAGCCTTATTACCCTTCTGTGTTTTGGTAAGTTTTTCATTACCCTCATTTTATAGATGGGGAAGCTGAGCCACAGTGAGGCTGAGTGACTTGTCTTACAGGTTACTGGTGAGAACTGGGAATAAAATCCAGGTGTACTGTTTCCAACTCCTTTGCTTTAACCACAAGAACGTATGAGATGACTAGCAATTGCGTTTATAGAGCAAGAGCATAACATCTCTCATAAGATATATAATTGCACATACTGATCTAATTTCCTGGCAATAGTTGTGTGCAAAAGAGTGAGTTATGACTTGAGTATTTAAATCTGTTTTTTTTTTAAATTTATTTTATCTTCATAGAATATAAACATTGGAAAGTGCAAACAAGAGTTTATTTTAACTCTGGATTTTCTTGCTCTTGTGGGTTATTTTGGTATTGTTAAAGGTTTCTCTTTCTCTTTGAAATTTTTAAAGTCTAGGAATCTGATTTAAGTTTGAAACATCATTAAAACTAAGGCTTTTAAAAAATGTAGTTCCCAATAGATAAGTAGTCTTCTAGTTCCCTTTCAGTACCAGTACTTGGGCTATATCAAATGTAGGTTGGAGAGTGAGGTCAGGATGCTATGATTCAAATTTTGTCAAATGTGAAGCCATAAGGGATTTTTAGAAGATGAAAAGACTAGACTGTGATGTGACCTGATGCAGATGAGTAACTCCCAAAGTCACAAGTCAGCTTCTGACTATAAAAGAGACATCTGATCAGATTGTCATGCTTTATGTTTAATGGAGTGTTACAAGGACTTTGACACAAACCATTACCCACTATTTACTTATTCAAGGCAGAAACCTACTGGAAAATTGAGTGAAATTATCCATACTTTAACAGCTTTGAGCAGATTGCAGTATGATCAAAATTTCTAAAACATGCCTTTTGAGCACACTGGTATTAAATACTGCTGAGTTCTGGTATTGTACTTTAATCATTGTGTTTTACTAGATCATTTTTAACTTCAGGATGCTAAATGGAAATTCTGCCAATACCGCATTTTACGGTTACTGTCACATGAACTTGTTACAGAAAGAACCAGTTCTATTTTTTTTTTGTAAGAAGCTGGATGGATTCAGGTAGTAATCAGTGGTGGGTCCAAAACTAGAGCAGTTTAGTTTTCAAATCCTATTGTTCTTTGTAGACCACCACCTTAATTCCAATTCTCAGTATTTATGGTTAATATGGAAATCCAACCCACAGTCACTATCACTAACAATAATTCTGTCTTGTTGCTTTCTAGGAATTGCTAACTTTGGGTGATAGGAAAATACTCTGCAGAATCTTGGTCACATCAAACTATATGGGCTATCCATGCTATTGGATCTAAGCAGAGAACATGGTCCAGCTGTGGCTGCTGATCAGTAATATAAGATGGTAGCTTTAGAAGCATGTTAGTACAGGTGAGGTCATTGGGGTCACCAATATCCATCAGTTAATCAAGACAGTCAGTTAGGATTAACAGTATCAGGAGGATAAATGAATCAAATACTTTTCCATTTCATGGGCTTCCAAGGGAGAGTTCAGAAAATAAGAGAACTTTCCTAAGCCCTGACTTTGAAATTCTATACAGCTTATAAATAATGAAGTGGCCCCAATCCTCCTCTTACTCACACCTATCATATATATATAACTGTGGTATAACTCCATCAACTGCCACCAAGTTACTTATTTATACCAGTGTAAGAGGGAAGGAAATCAGGACTAATGACTGGAGAACACAGATCTGACTAAATGCTTCATAATATTTTTCAAAGACAATTATAGTAAAGTTTTAAGTATTGTCTATTTTAGGCATAAAAGTTTCTGAACAATCAGGTTTTCAAAATGAATCAGTTTACTAATGTAGAACTGCACAAAGTATAAAATTAAATTCTCATTCCTGAATGATTGTCTGGGCCTTGTTCATGACTGGGCCTGTAATTGTAAAATTCCTTATCAGATTAAACTTCAACGCAAAGTCAAAGAGCAAACTTATTTTTCATTGTACAATCTAGCTGCATCAAGACAAGACCTTGAGGTTAATCATATCAGCAAAACATCCAAACAGAGGGGAAAAAAGTCAACTGGAAAGCCCTTCAAACATCTGCAGTAACATTTGACGTAATTGTCAAGCTCAAATGCCAATTTTAAGTGGAAAGATACACTTATCTCTCTCTATAATGAAACGCTTCTATGATCCTCATTGCTGCGGTATCTGAGCGACTTGCAAGCATGAACAAGTTTATTCCCGCAACACCTTTATGAGGTAGGGCGGAAAACATCATTGTTATTATCCCCATTTTATAGTTGAGGAGCTGAGTTACTGAGAGGCAGAGGGCCAGGTTTCAAGAGAGCTCAGCACCTACAACAGGGGAGCACATTTTCAAAAGAGCTCATCTCTCATTTAGGCTGATTTATTGCTGAGCTCTTTGGAAAAATCAGCGATTTATTTTGGTCCTCAAAGAGGAGCTAAGCTGTGGCACAACAATGCTGGAAATCTGTGGCAGGGATGGGAGCTGTGCCCAGGTCTCCCAAGTCCTAGACCAATGTCTAAACCACAATACTATCCATCCTCCCCACCAGGAACATCCAAAAAACAAACAAAAAAAAAAAAGCTATTGTGTGTTTTAAAAGCATCACTTTACTGTTAAGATTGATTTACAATGTGCTGTTATAATGTTTGATTGCTTAGTTTGCATAGATCCACTCCATTTTATCACCTATCTGAGATTATAGATGCCCTACTCCATTTTAAAACAGCATTTTAGAAGCAGTAAGTCCTACATATCCATTAGCACATGCTACCGCAATATATCTTGGTTTGAAAATTATAGGCATAAAACAATTCTTTGCAGGAACTCTCCGTAATGAATCTTCCAGTGGTCTTTATATCAGTACTGTAATCCGATGTACTTATATTCACTTTATCAATTCAGTATTTTTTTAAATGACCTTTTTCCTGTACAGTCTTCTCCGAATGAACTTGAAATAATAATAAGCAGGAACCAAACATGTTGTGAGCTAGGCAGCAATGTGACTACAGGTTACTGTGACCTGACCAGTTGTGTCGATACAGGATACTTTGAGTTAGGCAGATTTGGGTTCAGCTTGTAGGACAAAAACAACTTTTCCATATAAAATCACCTTGCTTACTAAGCAATAAAGGGCATAAAATTAGTATTTTTATGCAGATGGGGAGTTTGTACAGTCAGATGCTCAATAAAAAACATGATGCAAGTTCATAGGAAATTTCTTCAGTGTTTCTGAATCAGGTTTTAAATTATTTTTTCGCAAGAAAATCTTTCCTAATAAGACTGAATCATGCAAATAAATTTAAATTGGATAAGATTAAACAGGTATAAAAAATGTAGCTCAAAATGGGAATAGTGTTAATATGAGTGCATAATTTATGATTTCAGCAAATGGTACAGCTGTTTATAGCACACTGGTATTCGTTAAATGTATAAAATTAATAGATTCCAAGGTCAAAAAGGACCATTGTGATCATCTAACCTGACTTCCTGTATGACCCAGGCAATAGAGCACCACCAATCTAATTCCTAAATCATAGCTTTTAGAAAAGCATCCAGTCTTGATTTAAAAGTTGTCAGGGATGGTGAATCTACCATTACCCTTGGTAAGTTGTTCCAATGGTTAAATATTCATTGTTAAACATTTATGTCTGAATTTCAGTCTCAATTGGCTTTGCTTCAACTTCAAGCCATAGGATCATGTTATAACTTTCTCTGCTAAGACTGCAGAGCTAATTATTAAATATTTGTTCTCCACATAGGCACTTATAGTTGATAATCAAGTCATCTCTTAATCATCTTTGTATTAAACAAATATATTAAATTTCTTAAGGCATGTTTTCTAATTCTTTGATCATTCTTATGGCTCCTCTCTGAACCTTCTCCAATTTATTAATATCCTTCTTGAACTGTGGACACCAGAACTGGCAGAGTATTCCAGCAGCAGTTACACCAGTGCCAAATACAGAGGAAAAATTACTACTCTCCTCCTAGAGATTCCCCTCTTTATGCATTCAAGGATCAGATTAGCCCTTTTGGCCACAGCGTGGACTGGGAGCTCATGTTCAGCTGTTTATCCACCATGACCCCCAAATCTTTTTCAGTGTCGCTGCTTCTCAGGATACAGTCTTCCACTCTGTAAGTGTGGCCTACATTTTTTGTTCCTAGATGCATACATTTACATTTAGCCATATTAAAACGCATATGGTTTGCTCATGCCCAGCTTACCAAGCGATCTAGATCACTGTTTATCAGTCACTTGTCCTCTTCACTATTTACCACTTCCCCAATTTTTGGGTTATCTGCAAACTTTTTCAGGGATGATTTTATGTTTTCTTCCAGGTCATTAGTAAAAATGTAAAACAGGGCCAAGAACAAGCCCCATGTGATCCCACTGGAAAAAGACTGCTTCAGTGATGATTCCCTTTTAACAATTACATTTTGAGATGTATCAGTTAGCCAGCTTTTAATCCATTGAATGTATGCCATGTTAATTTTATATCTTTCTAATTTTTTAAGCAGAAACTGTTACTAAAGAGAAAGCTGAGAAAATATGGACAAAAACTGGTTGCCTTGCTCTCAGCAAATGGTTTGAAACATGTTGAGTAAATGTATAGCTGTCACCATGAATATATCTTGCATTCCTATCATAATCTGAGACAGGGAAAACTCCCTCCCAAATTAAAGCTTATTGGCAAAACCCATCCTTTTCGGTGCTTAGCACTGAAATTACTGTCCTAAGAGAAAGCACTGAAAAGATAATTGTTCACTAAGCCAGTCAGCCTGCAACATGTGAGGAATGTACTTTTAAAATTAATTTTTCCTTTTCTTATTAAGTAGTTATCCTTTCATGACAGAGCTGTTTGAGTTTCACTTGATTTACTCTTCACTTATGTGATAAAAATAGGAGAACACCGGAATTTGTAAATCTAATGAAAGGACAACTTCCAGCAAATGCATACTATAACTGTAGTAAAAACAAATGTACTAGAAAAATAAAGTAATACAGAACATGCCAATCTGTAGGACAGAGAGGGTCCAAAAATGGGAAATTTATAGGAATACCATGTACAGTACTGGCAAAACAGCATCTAGTTCTGGTGTCCATATTTTAAAAAAGATTTTGGAAATTGGATTGGGTGCAGAGATGAGCCACAAAAACTATTTGAGGGCTGGGAAAAATGCCTCACAGTAAGAAATAGAAGGAGCTCAATCTGTTTAGTTTATCAAGAGATACTTAAGATGTAACTTGATTACACTGTATATATATCTTCACAGAGAGCAAATACTGGGTACTAAAGGACTCTTCAATGTAGCAGAGAAAGACATAACAGGAACCAAGGCCTGTAATAGGCAAATTGAAGTCTAATCAACCAAATTAGAAATAAAGCATTTTTTTAACAGCGAAGGCAATTAATCATTGGACCAACCTACAAAAGGAAGGAGAGGATGTTTCATTTTAAAAATCTTTAAATCAGTACTGGATGCCTTTCTGTAGTGAAACACAAGTTAATTGGGTTCTATATAGGAGTAAATGGGTGAAATGTAAGGATTTGTGAATATACTGGAGGTCAGACTGGATAATCACATGAATAATACAAAAGACAAAAGTGATCTGGTGGGTATTGATTTTCAAAATACTTTTAGAAAAAAAATTGCACAAAAATCCTCCATTAATTAACCATTAATAAATGCATTAATTAAAATAGATAATTATGGGGTAAGAAGAGATGTTATGACATTAATTAAAAACTGGTTAAGAATCATAGTAACAGCTGCTTCACATCTCACAGTCAATGGACCAGATTCTCTGATCCTTTGAAGTTGCTTTGTGCTACTCCGGGGATACACAGCAACCCTAAACCAGATTAACTGGCTAGTGGTAGATTTCCCCAATTTATGTTGCTTCTTCCCAGTAACTACCAAAGGGGATGTGTCAGGAGGGCAGAGTGTATCAGGGAAGTTTTTATAATCCAGCAATTCTTCATTGTCCAAATAACATCTTTATGCCATAAACAGCTGGGCATATAAACCTCCTAGGTTGCTCTGCTTTATGCTGAGGTTTGGCCAGGTGGGAAAATGGCCCTTGGATAAGGAGGACAAAAAGTTGGTTCAAAACTACTTTTCCCCACTTCACACCTCTAGTCCTGCACTAAGCACAGGTTAACCATATGAAAGAATCTGCCCTAGCATCTTCAACACTCTGCTTCTGACACCTGGCTGATTGAATCGTGATTCAGACAGAAGAATGCTACCTACACCACTCCCTCTAATATTCTGGATTTTCCCTGGAATTCTTTCAGCTAAGTGCTGCCCAATTCTGAAGCTGCTTGGCATGTGTGATCTAAGGAGATCATAGCCTGGGGTGGTATGACTAAATTAGTCTACAGTACAAAGAAGTCTTCATGGAGCAAGAGTCTTCCTGGCATAGGAGAAAGCTTTTGCAAACACACTTGACACCTGACACACTTGTCTATATTTGGAATGCCGACTCCTTTACTGATGAAAAGAGAAGGGGAAAAAAAACTTGTACCAAATAAACAAACAAACAAACAAAAAAAGCCCAACAACAAAACACCCTAATTTTTTTTTTTGGTAAAGCAATAAACCTATAAATGGGAACAGAATTTCACTATCACATAACAAAATGCAGTGATGATCAGATATGCAAACCATTATATGACTTTTCCACCATACTATACATAATGTGGAACCTCATATAGGAATGGTTGGTAAAGGAAGAAACCTATTACAAGGAAGGTTTACTATAGTGAATTAAGTTACCTTTATAAGTTACCTCTTTTGTTTGGGTATGAAAATATGTAAAATGGTGAAAGCCACTAAAATTATTACCACTTTGAAAGCTACTATTAGAAATAAACTATTTGCTAAAGACTCACCCTTCTGAAGCAGTTTTAAGTCAAAGCTCAAATCCCTTAATGAACAAAGCTGGTAAACTTTTCTCTAGAGCTTATTGGAAATTTTCTGACAACATTTTTAGCTGTCAAATGCTGACTCATTGAAATATAGTCATGCTATGGGAATTTGTCAGTTTTAACAAAATTTTAGATAAGACCAGGATGGTTGCGATCAGAAACCTGCCTGGTTTTCTGCCGACTTGCCCACTTGTCTGCCTTGCTGTCTCATTAGCAGGCATTCTGGCAAGCTACTAGGGAGCCAGCTACTAGTGTCAGTGAATGGGATATGGGTAGCCACGCCCAGTGCTGGAGTCAGGAATCAGAGCCAAGTTTCCTGGGCTCTCACAGTTTGTCTACACTGCAAAAGGAACCCTGTGGTATTGAGTCTCAGAGCATGGGTCAATTGATTTGGGCTTGTAGGACTTGGGCTGCAGGAATAAAAATAGCAGTGTGGACATTCCCACTCGGGCTGGAGCCTGGAATCTGAAACCTGGTGATTGGGGCGGGGGAATATTGGAGCCTTCTTCTATAATTGAAGAAGGCACACATTGGAGCAGTTTTGTATCTGTGGTATTTCAGCATCTACAAAGGCCTCTTTTGTGGGGCAGGATGTTTGTGTGACATCTAAGAATGTTCGACACAGCAGTAATGGTAACTCTGTTATGTGGATCAGAAACATGGCTGTTAGGAATCCACTGAGGAGAGAAAGTGAAACAATTTTCCATGTAAAAAAAAAGCTATTCAACCTCTAATTCTGCAATTTTCTTTTTGAGATGCAGTAACTGTACTGCCCAAAGTATTCCAAATGAGGGTATATCTTTAGTTTATACAATGACATTATAATAGTCTCCGTATTATAATTCATCATTACATTCCTTATGCACTCTATCATCTTCTTTGCATTTTTGACAACAAGTGTACGTGGAGTAGAGGTCTTCCTTGAGCTGTCTACAGTGATGTACAGCTTCCTTTTCTGGACTGATCCAATTAATGTAGAGCCCTTTAGGTGTATGACCAATTCAGGTTTTTTCCTCCTGACACTCATCTGCCATAGTGTCGCCTATTCACCTCGCTTGATTAAGTCCTTCAGAGTTCCTTTGTCTTCTCTGTACTTGATTATCCTTAAATAACTCTTTGCTGTTTGCAAACTTTGCTACATCACAACTCCTATCAGCTTAACAGTATAACTTTTGGAGAGCATTTCTTTAGTGATCTAACCTGCAAGAGAACAGATCTCAGAAAATGACTCTGAGGGAATGTTTATCGCCTGGTAGTGGTCTTTTACTGATCCTGACCATAGCCTTTAAATGACCATCCCAGACCTAGCAGCCCAGATCCAGATCAAATTTAAAATTTTTAGTAAAAGATAATGTTTAAAATGAACGTGTACAGAGTTTGAAATGAAAGAGCAACAGACATCCAGGTGGAGGGTACGGGCTATTGGTGGGTACAGAGTTGGTGGGGTAGGGGAGTGCGACAAGAACATAACCCGTGTTGTCCTGGATGGGGGAACATCACACGTTACAAAGGTTACAGGGGGTACGGTGAAGGGGAAGCGTATAGGTCCGTAACGGTGCGGTGTCCCTCATTGAGTCCTTGGGGTGGTGGGAGTGGTTCATGAGTCCATATGCTCCGCGCTTCGGCATTGCGTTTCATTCCCCGCCGTACTGCCTGTGTCCAGTGATGTGCTCCACATAAATGTCCCGGGACCACCAGATGCAGTCTGACGCCATGAGACGCCACGTCAGGCAGGTGTAGTGCCAGCCGACGCCGCAGGCCCGCAGCATGCCCTCGTTGCAGGGTTCCCAGGCACCCAGGGCCCCCACAATCAGGGTGTGGACCTGGACCTCATAGGCCCTCGCTCTCAGGGCATGGGCCAGGGTGGCGTACTTCTCCTCCTTCTGTACACAGGCTGCGTGGAAGGCCGGGGTCTGGTTCTCGAACGGGACCATGACATCCACCATGACGACCTTCTTCGTGACGATGATGTCAGGCCTCAGCAGGCTGTCGCTGTTGGGGACAGCAGAGTTGACGGCAACTATGCCCAGCCGGGACGGATGGCTTTCACCAGCTAGTCCTGGACCATGTTGTGCCAGAGCTGCCAGACTCTGGAGTGGGGCTTTCAGCCGCAGACGATGTAGGGCAGGGTCTCGTTGACGTACCCGCACTTCCTGCAGTGCTTGTCCCTGTTCCCTTAGTGGATGGCCTCGTTGAGAGGGAGGCAGTTGAGCTGGGCCAGGTGAATGAACCGCCAGTCTGCAAAGCGGGTGTAGCTGCCCTCAGCCAGGAAGCGGTTGCTGGTGTCCCACTTGCTGGTCACCTCAAAGGCCTTGCCCTGGTCGTGCTTCTTGTTCAGGGCCTCCATGTACAGCGCGTGGACAGCGGCCTTCAGGGACCTCTCGAGCATGCCCTGGGCGTGGGGAGGGGGGGACGATGGTGTGGTCAGGGGCTGATTTGTGACACCAGCACTGACAGCTTCTGGTGCTCCTTGCATCACGTCCAGCGGCAGCCGACGCACTTGCCCAGGTACTGGGTGGCATTGCGGGTGCGGGTCCAGAGCGAGAAGATGTCATCCCCGTCCCGGCTGAACTCACCGTCCAAGGAGCCGCTGAGGTATGTGACAATGTCCTGGGTGGAGGGGATCCTTCTGAGCCACCTTTGGACGCCCTTGGCCAATGCGTTCACCGTGACGTTCTTCACGGTGGCATCCGGGCAGGAAGCCACCTGCCTGGGTGATGACCGCGATGTCTCAGAGGTTGCCCATGCAGGGAACTTTGGCGCCTCCCTGCCGGTGGCCGATGTAGGTCAGCTTGTTGCTGGCCCTCTGGGGGAGGAACAGCCACCACTTCACAAGTTGCCAGATGGTGCCATCGGCCTTGTTGAGGGGCACCTTTGCCACGGCCAACCCCACAGGACGAATGTGATGTGGGGGATCAGGAATGTGTTGAGGGCAGTGATCTTCTGCCAGGGCACCAGGAGGGAGGTGTCGAGCTTGGAGGCGTCCTGCAGGATCTCATGGATGGTGTCATTGGGGTTCTGCTGGATGCGGAAGCCCATTGGTGTGCCCAGGTGCTGGTACGCCTGGCCTTCCTCAAGGGGCCTCATGGGCTCGCCCTGGATGATGAAGTGGGTCGCCTGGACTGAGCCCCTCTTGTGGCCGTCAACATGGAGGGACACACATTTGTTTGCGTTGAAGTGCAGCCCCATCCAGTCGGCCGCTCAATCTTAGACATAGGACCGAGAAGCGACAACAACCAGATCTAATACAAAACCTTCAGGCACTTTGTTGTTAACCTTTTGCTGTGGTGAAAGTTGGCCATTAATGCCATTGTTTCTATTTTTAACCAATTTTTATCCATTACAATACTTTGCCTCTCACCCCAATGCTACTTAGTTTCTTTAGTAGCAGCTTATGAGAAACCTTGCCAAAGATCTTTTGAAAGTCTAAGTAAATTATTAGAGAGACAAAGTGGGTGAAGTGAAATTTTTATTGGACCAACTTTTGTTGGTGACAGAGACAAGCTTTCAAACTTACACATAGCAGATCTGAGAAACCAACAGCTCAGTCTGAGCTCAAAATCTTGTCTCTCTCACTAACAGAAACTGGTCCAATAAAAATATTACCACACTCAACTAGTCTCTTTAATAACTTGGGCTCAAAACAGCTACACCAATTCTGCATACATAAGTAAATTATGTCAACCAGTTCTACCAGCTTATATGTGTTAATAATAGCTTGCCTTGTCTATTCTTGAAGTTTTAAATGCTGTTGGTTAATATTTTAGCTAACACTTTTTAAAAAAAAAATACTCCTTTTAGGCTACTCTGAACAAGCCCAATGGGTCTTGGGTACAAGTTCAAGGGTCCAAAGCTGATGGACAGCATTACAAAATCAAGTAATGCAGAGTTAACCATGGGAAAAGTTTTAAATTCATAATTTTCCAAAAAATGCTTGCAAGGCATGTGGACAGGAATTGTGTGCTAGAATGCCTTTTCCTGGTGTCATGCATTTTTTTCCATACTGTACAATATCACTTTATATAATTTATGCAAGGAAAGTGTTTATTTCAGAAGCAGAGATTTAGCATGCAAGCAAACAAACCCCACCCAAAACCAAAAAGCCCCTGAACATGTTAAATATGAAACTTGAATTTAGACTTTTTTATGATCAAAATAGATATAGCTCCTCTATTACTCTGCACCCACAACTGCAATGACTAAAAACAAGTGTAGTAAGCAATAAAATTAAGTTAGGAAAAGTAATAAAGTATTTAAATCTACCAAGCCTCTGTTATCCAGACTATTTGCTAGAACTCTTTTTTCTTAGTACAAATCTGTGCTGTGAAATGCAAGTGGGTACAAGTTTAGTGCGTGATTTGTCCCACTGAACATGAACTGAATTGGCACTTTTGAGTTCTCAGTATGGCTTCAAGCAAGAAGCTGTGGATTCAAGCCTTAGAAGCAGATATGGGCTTGCAAGCACTCCTGAATCACTCCTCAATTTATACAGCAGGAGATAACAGATTTACAATCTTTTCCCTGAAATATTAAACTGAGGTGCTTTGAGGTTGCTCAATGGAAGTTAAAAATTCTAGGGCACTTGGGGATGCATTTTTAAGAGCACAGGACTCAATAACTCCCATTCTAACACTTTATGGCCAGATTTTCAGAAAAGCTCAGTATCTAGTTTGCTGAAAATTTGATCTTTTATGAATAGGGTAAAGGCTAATCTTTGTAACCTAGACCTCTGGCCAACATTCTCTCTCTAAATAGGTTCTGAGAGAATAGATGTACTGCTTTTTAAAAGTGTGGCAGAAAGCCAATCTGGAGGAGTCTGGTGAAGGTTTGGGTAAAATTTTCAAAAGTGTCTAAGTGAATTAGGAGCCTAAGTCTCATTGAAAGTCAACACTTTGACAATCCCACTTGAAAGCCAATGAGATTCAAGATCACTTAGATGCTTTTGAAAATTTTACTTTTTATGCAGCTGATCCACACAGAAGAAGACAGAGACAGAATAGCTTTATGAATAATATTCCTTCGTTATTTCAGTGAAATTCCTTGTGCAATACTCAAAGAAATGACTCTTTCTGTACTTCTTTAGCATTGTCACATGGCTGTTCTACTGTTCACAGCTGTGAGACAGCAATGAATTTCACAGCACATTTACTACACGACCAGAATTTAGTTCATGGTCTTGGTAAACGTGCTTTGCGATTCTTTGAGCATGAAAAACATTATAAATTGTATTCTACTCTATGCTGTCCTCTGTAGACTGCACATTGCTAATCCAGGGGGTACAGAAAGCACCAGTGAGGCTTGTCTAATTTAATTTTAGCTTTAATATTTCATCATGGAGACCTACTAAATTGTAGATATGTCAGTAACCTCGTGGGGGAACTGAGTGATTGACCATCACCAGGAGCTCTGTCTCCTCAGAGATTTTCCTTGCGTAATAGGTGATTTCTCCGGTGAAAATTTTGCCTCCAGGATTTATGAATTTAGAATTCTATTCCCAAAAGCAATTCTTCATAGCTGTTTATATAGTCACTCATTATTTCACACAAAATAGAACACAGGTGCATATTTATTAACAGCTTATTAAAAACAGTAGTTTCTCCCTGAAATGTCATTCAATCAAAAACCTCAGTTTTGGAATGCTGTCCTGTCCTGACACATACTGGAGGCTTTCCACATCTTAAAGGAAGGCAAATCATGTAGCAAATTCACAGTGCTCAGTCATCTCTTCATCCATTGCTAACATTCAAGATGATGCCTTGAATTGAACTGCAGTTGGTGCCCAAGAAATTGTATCTTTATGCCAGCAAATGACGTGGTGAATTTCCAAAACCAGGCTGTTCAGTTTCACAATTGTCTAGTTTCTACATCTATCTTCCTTTTCTTAGTTCTCAGTTAAAAAAAAAAGAAAAACAAACAACCCCCCACAATGTAGATACATTGATTCACGGAGCTATTTGTTAAAACAATGCTCCCCTTCCTTCCTTCACTATGTAATAAATCATTTCACAATGGACAATGCCTATCCTGAATAACTCAAGTGGGAGATGTGATAGTTGCTATTTACTATTCTGTTCAATATATTGGTGTAATGGGCTGCTAGAAAAATAATAATGGAAAATAAAGGTATTAGGGTGTGTCTAAGAGTATGATTTGTTAGGAAAACTATTATATAGAATTGTCTGGAAAACACCCAGTTTTCACGCATGTTAGTTGAGCGGTGGAAAGGATTCCTTAGTCAGAATAGCTAGTATTAAAAAACTGCAACATTAAGATTAGTCCAGGAAATCATTATGCACCAATTAGTGCTCTATTATGTAGAAGTTTGTGTAGAGATCTAAGACAAGATTTTCATATTTGCAGTCATACCATCTGGGGCTATGATCATGAAGGCAGGATTGGGTTTGTTCAATATTTATATGGGAAATCTTAGGGAAAAACTGGTGCTTTGGAAAGTGGAATTGGTGATTTGGGAGGTGGCCCTCTTTCAGTTAGTATTGAGCCAATGCCCCAGTACTGAGTTGAGGGTCAAGATGAAAATTCATACATCCTAACCCCATGACTCACTGCTGTAGTTTATGGTGCCTGTCTAAAGCTGTGCTACAGGTTTTTTTGGGGTTTTTTAAAGCCATATTTAATATTATCATGTTGGGTTGGCAATTTAACTAGCAAGTTGAGAGCACTATCAAGTCTATTTTGCTATCTCTTTGCCATATTTGCCATCTCTTTTAAATTTGGCGTTTAAAATTCTTACCAAATCAGTCCTGGTTATGTCTTGGCTTTGAAGCATTCCTGTGTTTCTTGATTATTAACAGGACAGATAGTTCAAGTGGAATAAGAACTAGTGGTGTAAGAAAATGATTTTTTTTGATCGGTGAAATTGCTCAATAACATATTTACACTTATATTCTAGGCTAATTTACTACTTTAGAACTTTTGCTTTTCATAAGATTCTTCCAAAATGGATGGTTATAATCAGAGCATTGGAACTTTATGGTACAAAAATGGATCTTTAAATGAAATTTTGAAATTAGATTAATTAAAAACTGTTCGTTTTCACCCAAACATAGGTTCTATTCTTAAGTGATGACCTCACAATTTTGCATTCGCCCCAAAATTGATGTAATTTATACATTCAAAACAAAAGGCCAGATCATCCAATACTGTACAGCCCCTTTGCGCCACTCATGTGGCAAAATGGGCTGGATTCTGGCCATAAATGACCAGTGGAGAATTCCCTGTGTATTGGGAATTCTCTGGCTCTGCTGGTACAAATCCAAGTTAGGTGGCTTCTGCACCAGCTGACTCCCATTCAACCTAGCATTCAGGCTGTGGTGGAAGAGGGAGAGGATGTGGTGGGCATGGGAGTCTTGCAAATCAGAATTTTGCTTTGCTGATCCTTTACTGGAATAAAGAAAGCAGCACTTAAGCTGCTCTAATTGACATCAGGGTCACAGAGGCATAGTCTCATAGATCCACAACTGGTTCTCAGATGCCCCTCCTGTCTCCATTTTAAATAGAGGTTGCATGCAGGGGAGAATTGAGTCTGAAATATGAAAACCTCTTTAAAAAAATTACACATATTTCACACATTCCTAATAAGAACCAATCCAAACCTCAGCCCAATCCTAGAGCTAAAACATTCATAAAGATCTTATTGTTTTAGATAAAACTGCCCACATTTCCTTCTTTACTGATGGTGTTTAAGTTGCAGATCCCAGCAGCTGCGGCAAATTTTCTGCTGGGCCTCACCATCTATGAATGTTGTGTGCTCTGCCTGCAGGTATTTGGTAGTAATGTGATATTATTTCCAGGCTATTGGCTTATTTGTTAATTTAGGATGTTTCAAGATTAGTTTTTTGATTTGCTCTGCTATAGAACTGATGTCAATAAGGATAAGCCCTGATATCTAGAAAGCTGGCGGAGGGCCTGAGATGAAATTGTATATGTTATTTGTACCCTTGATGATGTTTTCATAGTTTCACAGATTTTTTTAAGGGCAGAAAGGACCTTATGATTATCTTGTCTGACCAGATTCATAACACAGGCCATAAAATTACACCAAGTGGTTCCTGCATCAAGTCCATAACTAATGTTTTCCCATAGCAGTGAGAATAAGGAACTGTTCTGAAGGAACAGTATCTCTTTTGATCCAATGTTTTGTTCTGTACCCCAGGTGCAGATGCCTGTGGACTGGGGGTATGAGGGGAAGCAGGGGGTCGAGGTTGACAAAAATAACACATTTGACCCTCATTAAGACTGAATATCGTTAATCCTTTTTTGGGAGCGGGACATCTAATATGTAAGCGTCTGATGCCAAAAGCTACATCTGACTTGAATATGCAAGCCTGTTGTATATGTGCTCGATTCAGTGCTACTGAAGTCAATAAAGAGACTCACATTCACTTCACTGAGAGTTGGTTCAAGACTTATTGAATATTAAAAACAAACAGAAAAAATCCACCAACAAAAACCTCCACAGATATAAATATTGACCAAGCCAATACATGTTTTACCAATGTTTATGTTTCTTCTTTGATATTTTAATGTGTTACAGGGCTTCCTCTGAAGCAATATATATTAGTTCAAAAAGCTGTGTACTGTTTTTAAGCCACAGACTGGATGTACAAAAAATATGATGGATTATTTTCCCTCTGAAACTTTTCACTGTTGAAGTACTATTTGGTCTTTACCAGTTTCAGTTTTCTAGGTTAAGATCATATCCACAAAATGGGAAAAGTTTCAAAGTATAATGTTAAAGAACTAATCCTCTTTCCAATGAAGTCAGTGGGAATTTTGGCATTGACTTTAATGCAAACAGAATTGGGCTGTAAATACATACGTTTTGTGTTCATTAGTAATACAATATTTGTGAATACAGTTACAACACACTAACTCCAAAATCCAGCTCCCATCCCTGTAATGCTTGCACTGGTTCTGTTGCACATGAGTGAGGGGGCCTGTGCAGTGTACAGGAGGGGTATAGGTGGGTGTAGAAGTGGAAATGTCGGGGTTGGGACAGCTGCAATTGTCTGGATAGTCCCCTGTTCGGATCAGGGGAGGACGATGGAGATGGAGTAAGACTCCTCAGGGCAACTTCACAACTACAGTGTGGGTTTGGAGGCTGATTCCATCGTCCATACCTTCCCACACATCTGTCAAGGCCTAGCTACACAGGCTGACCACTGGCCAGAAGATCTTAGCCTAATTGTAAGAGCCCTGATATGATTTGTTAAAGTACAAAGGCAGATTTTGCAGGAATTATAAGTTTAAATGGTTTTGCTGGAGGTCTGATGATAAAATCTGCCATGCCAAACAGCTAAAAGAAATACAAATGCGAAGCACTGCTAATGAAGAAACATAACTATCACAATAAGGCATGCACAAGGAGTTAAACACAAAGCTTTAACATTTGTTTGAAGGAAAACAAAATAATGTAATTGTCCATCTGTTGATAGCAAGACTTGGAAGGCCTTAGACTGCTGACAGAGCGGTTAATGGTTAGTCATTTGATTATTATTTCAGGTCTTTTATCTTTTCCTCTTCTGTAGGACGATCTCATGCAGAAAGTCTCTCTTTAAAAAAATTTGCTGTTGCTACCATTAGGATAACTTTTGTTATCCCAAATTTCTGGTTGCTGACGTCAGTGAATGGCTTATTTTAATGGAAATAAGTCCTCGCCCTAATGTATCAAAACAAGAAGACAGTATGGGGTGTGGTACAAGAACAAGGCTAGATAATATACCAACAGCATCAAATGGTAAGAAATTTATTGGCAAGAGCACTTCAGCTACCTGTGCTTTGGAAAACACTGATTTCAAATAATTTCATTCAACCAAATGGCATAACATATGCCATAAAACTTTACTACTTTGCCATGTAAA
Organism: Mesoclemmys tuberculata; assembly: GCA_007922155.1. Classification (NCBI taxonomy): domain Eukaryota; kingdom Metazoa; phylum Chordata; order Testudines; family Chelidae; genus Mesoclemmys; species Mesoclemmys tuberculata. The sequence continues at coordinate 12,354,954 of ML675618.1, forward strand.
AACAATGAAACTATGTATTAATTATTATTATTGTTGTTGTTTTGTTTCTATGCGCATTGTGGGAGCACGCAAAATATGCTAGGCATCTTCCAAACATTTAGACAGATGCATTTTTGGTCTAGAAGAGCTTATATTTGAATAATAGATATAACACCACAAGTGAGAACTACAACTGATAGAAGAAACAGGATGTGGGGAGAACATGAGTACAAAAGTAAAGTCATATGGTTACATAGTTGCTATGCTCATGTCTTCTTACAAACCATGTTCCCCAATACGTACAAAAAATTCCTATCCAATCCAACTTTAGAGCTGACTCGGAATTCGTTGATGAAACGTTTTTAACTAGAAAATACCAATTACTCTAAACTGATGTTTTTCACAAAAATGTTCCAGTTTTGCTGTAACTATCACTGGGAAGGTTTTCTTAGGTCCAGGATGGAATTTCTGGAAAAGCAGAGTACACAGGAAATCCCAAAATAGCCAGTGGCTAGGGCACTTATCTGGGGTGTGGGAGCAGCTGGTTCAAATCAGGCAGTGCAGCAACCTGAATATGGTTTTCCTATATCCCAGTTAAGCATCCTAATCACTAGGCAATTGGCTGTTTTGGGCTGGTGCCTCTTATTTTCTTGTGAAAATTTTTGAAAGGTCTTGTTTTTTGTCCTGATACAGACCAGAAACCCAAAATGCCTTCCAGAACAAAGTCCGTCCTCAATATCCAACCACCACCCTTTATTGTTCATGTGTAGTGCCCTTTGTTTTCAGTTTTTACTGAAAAATTCCTGGGTTTTTCAAAATGTATTATTTGTTATTTACAAAGTAAGGCTATATAGTGGAAGATACAGATGCATGAGCATGCATATGCATATATACTGTTAATGTACAGTTCATAAAATAATACAGAGCATTAAACTACTTTTATTTTCAATTCTCTTATTTTTATCTATTTCTTGCCTCTTTTCTGTCCTACCATCCTCCGGTATTAACCCCAATAGTTATCCAGAAAACAGTGAAGTAAATTTTTGCACTGATTTTTACCTATTTTTATTTTTTTTAACAAACACTGATACACTTTGGGGAAATTTTAAAGAGAATAACAACTAAATACAAAGGTCCTTGTCCATATGACAGATACTCCCTGTTATGTGTTATATTATGTTTGTTACCTTGTCTCCTTTTGGGGCTTGTCTACACTTGAAATGCTACAGATACTGTAGTGCTTCAGTGTAGACATTACCACGCAGAGGAATGGGGAGTCTTCTGTCAACATAGATAATCCACCTCCCTGACAGGCAGTAGGTAGGTCAACAAAATTCTTCCACTAACAAGACAACCTTGTGCTGTATAAATTAGGGGTTAGTTTGGCTTAACTACATTGCTCAGGGGTGTGGATTTTTCACACTCCTGGGTTGACCTAACTTTTTAATGTAGACCAGGCCTTAGTCTCTCTAAATTTTCTTGGTAGGAAATTATAAGGTTTATGCTATAAATGACATTGGAAGCTGGAATATGTGAGATGATGTAGGATCATGTCATTGTTGTCTTTCTTTACCTTCCTCAATTGTGGTGTTCTGGTATCCAGTCCTGCTATTTTATATTCATGTAGTCACCATTGAAGTCAAAAGAAGTTATGTGTGGCAGGCAGATTCAGGAAGCAGACCTTTTGGGATCTGGTAAATAGATGGAGGAGAACAAAAGGAAATATACCAGACTTTTCTCAAAGAACACAAGACACTTTAGGATCTGGACAATGTTCAGCCTAACATAGCTACCTTTTAAAATTGTATCTTAATCCCATTTTCCTGCTTTTTCATCCTAACCTTCGATTCCCTTCCTCTGCAGAAATAAATCTAGCTGTCTCTTAAATTTATGTATAGTTTTTGCTTCAGTTGCCGTTGACCAGTAACTTATTCCATATGCTTCTTTCCTTTAGTATTAAGCAGCTCTGCATGAGGTTCCTCTTTAGTTAATAGAGATTAGACCCCTGGTGTAGGAGCTGCTTTACAATTGTGAAAAATGTATCTCTACTGAGTACCAACACTCTCTACAAGTTTAAAATACACCTATTTATTGTATTACCTCAGTTTTCTCTTTTCCACTGTGAATAAGCTTAGCTCCTTTTATTATTCTTCACAATTTATGTTCTTCAGTCCTAATTTTTTGCTGGACAATACTGAGACCTCTCCAAGGCTTTCTGAGGTACAGTGACCAATGTTACTTACAGTATTTTGGTGGAATCAGACAAGTGCCAGACAAAAGAAGAGTATCCCATCTGTTTTGTAACTTATTATGCTGTAGATGTATGGATGGTTATGGCATTTGGCAATTTTGAAAAATTGCTTCCAGTTCATGAATTCGAAACCGGCAAATTTTGACAAATCACATGTTTTAGTAACAAACACTTCATTCAACCTCAATAATATTTATCACTTACATAGTCCTTTATGTCTTCATATCACTTGGCAAACACTAATTGGTCCTCATCACACCCTGTGATGTGATATGATTCCCTTTTACTAGGGGGGACCTGTAACAGATGTTCATTTACTTTCATAAGTGACACAGAATGTTAGTAGCAGAATCAAGAACGGAACTCAGGAGTTTCTTGCTCCTAATTCTCAACTAAAATAAATGGTCATGCTATCTGGAGTGGTTCACAACTATGAGTCCCAACCTCAGGGAAGTCTAGCAAGGAGCAGTGCACAGGTGCCAAACTGGTTGTAACTTCTTTAATTAGATTTTATCAACTCAGTAAAAAGCATGAACTTCTAAAGCACCATAAGACTCTTACCATGGAGTCACAGACAGTCCCCTTGGGTATTCTGGACTATCTTGCCATCCAGGGAAGTTGGACTTAGAAATAATTGGTTGCTATACCAAAGATCATAAAATATTCAGGTTGCTTCTAGTCCCAAGAGACCAGTCACTTACCCCAGGTCAATTTGTACCTTAGATCTCTCACCAAAGACAATGCTTGTAGCTTATCCTGTAATAAACTAACTAAAGATTTAATGTTTAGGAAAAATAAATGAGAGAATTATTATAAGGTTCAAGCAGACAAAATATATATACACGAATGAGTTACATTCTGTGTTTTTAGAAGGTGACAGTTGTAGAAATATGTCAGCTCTGAATGTCTTTAGGGCTAACACAGGTGGACTCTGGGAATATCTGCTTCTGTTTCATAGTTCCAGCCCTGTGACTGACCAAACAGGAAAACAGACAAAATGTTTTCCTGAGAGCTATTTTTATTTCCTGCTGCCAGAATTCAAGCTGATGGGAAGAACCCTGTTGCACGCAGCTTCTTCATGGTGTATGGGGGGCAGTTAACAAAGTATTGGATTGTGATGTTTCACAGTGGCTCATTTATTTTTGGTAGTCCTTCTTGATGGGCAGGAGACTATTCCTCCTGACTGGGTTCGCAGTTTTGACCGTTATAAAGTGAAAACTTAGTATTATCTTATAGCATGTGATAAAGATATTATAAATCAGATGAATGAATGCAGCAACTTACAAGCATGTTACAAAGGCTAAACACTAAACAAATTCTTATAAGTTCAATACCCATTTTAATCATATTAGCACGCAGGTAAAACTGGTTTCTAGTAATGAATTTGTCTGTGCTCAGCTGAGGCCTAAAGCTTTTGACAAGAGCTGGCAATGGGTCTGCCAGCATCACACAAATGCTATTGCATTTTTCTGATTTAGTTTCAGGATTTCTTCTCCTCTACCCTCTTCTCATCCAAAAGAGCAGCGCTTTCCAAAAGGAAATAGATATAAGTGATGAATAACAAAGATTCAAGGGCATGTCTTGTAGATTAATGACTGGCTCAGAGAGCCCCAGATGGTCATTATTTCCCAAGAAATACCCTGTGCTGAGGTTATTTTAAACAGAAAATGCAAAGGCATGGATACAAAATACACAGAGGGTTTTTTGTTTGTTTATTTTTGTTTTTTAATAGGTGATGCAGTTTCAATTCAATTTCTAAGATATTAGTACCCTCAATTTCAGAGACAAGGTGGTTGAGGTAATATCTTTTATTGCTTCATCTTCTATGGGTGAAAGAGACAAGCTTTTAAGCTACACAGCTCTGTTCTTCAGGTCAGCTCTGTGTAGCTCAAAAGCTTGTCTCTCACCAACAGAAGTTACCCACCTTCTCTCTCTAATATTCTGCGACGAACATGCTACAACAACACTACCCTCGATCTGGCATTCCATAAAAGCCTCTAGAATGATTTCTCCAGTTTTACTTAATTTTGCAGCACAGTCTGTCAAGGTGTGTATTCAGATCATGGCACCCTCCTTGGACTAGGATTGCTCCTGCAAATTACCGAGCATTCTGGATCGCGTCCGCCAAAGCAATTACACAAATGCCTGATTCGAAGACTGTAAGTAATAGCACGGGACAGCTCACTCGCTTAAAATTAAACACATGCTTAAGTGCTTTTCTGAATCAGGGCCAAACTACTCAGAGCCTGGCAGGACTGAGTACACTGTGGTGAGAAAGGTGTGGCTCCTCCCTTAATCATCACATTTTCTACAGTCTCTTTGTAGAACACTTTGGGAAGGCACCATGAAATAGCTATCTAGTCACCTAGGACCGGATTCAACTCCAGCTGAAATCATGCAGAGTCCCATTAACTCCCCTGACAGCTGGGTGAGGCCCTTATGCTAATTTCATTTGAGATTTCTTTGCAGGGTTTGCCAGCATAACCCAGGGAATTAGAGCAGAGAAGCACCAAAGCTTTGTAGGGCTGGGAGAACCCACTAGTGTTTGGTGTTCCATAAAACCTCTAGAATTTTAAAAAACGTTATCCTGAAATTTTAGATTTAACAAAACTTTTCCAAGTTTAACAGAATCTATATCCCCTTAATTTCAGCTTTTCCCCTTTCTTTCAAAGAGCATTTAATTAAAAATATATTTTAAGTAAATGAAAGCCTGTGGTATTTAAAAAGTAAATTTTTATCGTTTGAAAGGAATTCTTGCACTGATTTCAAGACTATCAGAGAGAGAAAGCAGAAAAAAAGGCCCAAATTCTGGTTTTCCCATAAATAAATTGAACTATTAGCTCAAAGATTTTGAATTAGCTTGTAAATCTAGAACCCATGATTTTCTTAAATGTATTCTGTATTCATAAAAAGGAGCTTTCCTATCCCTAGCACTTTGTCCAAGATTCAGTACCAGCCCAGAGCCATCCAAAGTCCTTAAAAATCTCCTTTGACAGCATAGCACACAGTTGCAGTGTCAGCAAAATGCTATGTATTCTCAATTACTTATCATTTAACCTTTCTGTTGACATTGAAAAGGTACAGAACAGAGGAATTACACCTTTCCTGGTATACCACAGGAGTGGAAACTATTGAACTTTTTTCAGAACTGTCAGCATACTGCTGCAAAATTCACTTATTAAATAATTATCATAGATATGTATACATGATAAGCTACTATTATTCTTATTTTAGTTTATAAATGTTGTACAAATCCTGTTTCAATTGAAAGTTTATATTTAAAAATCTCTCCTTATAGCAGTTATTGCTATTTTGTATATTATGCAAGGTGACTTTGAAGGATTTTTATTGGATGGAAACTTTGCATTTTAAAGGGCACAAGTCTTACAGTTAAGAGAGATATTTTACATTTTTATGTGGGAGCAAATATCCCTAATGTAGCAGCCAGTATCATGGTAAATTATTTCCTATTATGTGTATGCCAAGCTAGAGAATATAAAGGCAAAATATGTACACATTTTGTTAAACACATTTTCAGAACTGAATATAAATTGCGTTATTTTTAACCTAGTCTTATTCTTCAACTGTTAGTGAAAAAACAAAATGTTGTACGTGTATATTTATATTAAGGGGATGTATTTTGAAGTACATCATTCTAAATTGAGACTCACTATGTTGAAGGAAAGGGTTCCTGAAATGTTGGCAGCACTTCCAAACAAATATGACGTATGATTGGAGTTTGCAATGCGAAATTCGGTAGCAAAGGTAAAGCATGCTGCTCAGAGTAAATGATTTTGAACCACTGCTGTGCCACTTATCCTAAGACTATTTAATTGACATTAGGCCTGATTGCCCCTCCTGTGGGAAAACCTGAAGGAGTTGGCTAAAGGAGAGTAGACAGCCACAAATTTGCTTTCCCTTGCAGAGTTTTCTTCAAAGCTTGAACCATCTATACAGAACTGTATACCTGGCTGTACGACATTCCTCAGAACCTCCCTTAAAGTGGACCTCTAGCTGTATTTCATTTCTGAGGGAATCTGTTTTGGATATGGAGTATGGATTTGGGAGGGCATGGATGATGTGCATCACCTTCAGTCTCTCCCCTGACTTGCTTGTTCTTCTGCTTGCACAGTGCCTGTTCTCTTCCCTGATATAGACCCTGTCCTCATGGAGAACCTTCTCTGGGAAGGAGGCAGGAGGGGAAATGATGTTGGGTGGTAGATGACCTTTCCCCTCCTCTTTCCATCCAGGAGCAGGAGATCTGCATGAGGTGGGCACCCTGATAGGGCTCACTGCTAGTTAAATATAATTTAAATTGCATTCTTTTGAACCATCAAGCTAGTTCATTGCATCAAGTTATTATCTTGATCACGCTGCTAGTTCCTGTAGTCTCCTGGCAACAGCACAAAAATAGCTTTTCTTTGTGAATAAAGACCAATCAGCCCTAACAAAATAAATAGATTTGAGGGGCCAGATCTTCCTGTTGTGGCTTATATCAGCCTAAACAGCTGGTGGAGGATTCCACCAGTATGGGGGAAACTCAGGAGAAAGCTGCCATACAGATTCTATCCTAACTCCCATCAGACCTCAGTGTTGGAGGCATGTCTGAGAGAAAAAGGGCAGGGCCAGGATGCTTCTATGCTATGGTGATTTGCCCAAATGGTCACTTAAGGTGGAAGGCATCAGACAGGGAGAACACGCCTGAGGCACTATCACTCCCCAAATACCCCAGTGCACAGAGGGAATATGAAGGCTCTATTGTCTGTTAGGATATTGTTGTTTTCTCCCCCAGCAAAACTGGCCCACTCTGTGGGTCAACGTGGACAGCTTGGGAGGGCTACGGCTCAGCACACTCTGAGTTCATCTTTACTAGTGCTCTTATTTCCAGTTAGCTAACAGGTGCTAACTAATGTAACTCTTCTGTCAGGTGGGGTCGGCAGCAACAAAGGCCGAGTTCAATATCTAGTGGTTCCTTTTTAACAAAACAATACAAAAGTGGCTTCAGCCTGCACCCAGGAATCTGGAAAATTACACACTACCTACTGGGTACCTCTAAGAGGCAAGGCTTCCCCTCTCACAAGCACAGTGACTGTGTGCAGAAAATAAACTCTTAATAAAAAGTGAACATAATCAAGCATTAACTTGGGAAAATGCCACTAGCATGACTCATAAGCATAAGGCTACGAGCAAAACACCCACCCTAGAGTATGTTGGGCAGTGTTCTTTGCCTCAGGTTCTCGCCTTGCAGTGAGAAAGTCCAGCAAACAAAAGTTCCTTTAACGTGCCCCTCCATTCTCCCTCCACTGCATCCCATTCACAGTTGCTGTCCTTGGTCAGTGGGGATCCAGAGTTCAGAAGTGATTTTGAATGAATTCATCTCCCACCGTGAGGGTGGGGGAAGGCTTGTTCGCTCCTCTGGTAGCTCTGTCAGCTGCTCCTCCAGCCGCTCTGCTCACTCTGCTTGGGATACCACTTAACACAGCTTTCAGTGATTTCAGTTTTTAGTGAGGGAGCCTCACTATTAGTGCAGGCTGGGCAATCTCTCTCTGAGACACTATCCCACAGCAGATCTAATGCTTAGACCTGGTGTTCAGCTCTATTGATCTGCAGCAGAAGATGTCCAGTTGAATCTTAATCAGCTGTTATTACACAGTGGAGAGGGAGAAGTCCAAATGGTGTCTAGGACCCTTAGACAAGCCCACACCACCAGGTACAAACATCTAACCCCACCCTCTCTCCTAGGCTTTGGCACCTCAACCCTCTGCTTAGCAAGCACAGATCAGTGGCGGGTGAACCCCTCAATCAGGGCATGCCAGGCACAGTTCTGCTGCCCTTGAATCATAGAGCAAGTATAACAGCCCTTTACTGCCCTGCACCCAATAACAAAGTGTCTTGCACTCCAGGGTCCACCAAAAGTGATAATTTCAGCAAAGCAACTCCATACGCCGTTAACACATGCTAAAACTACAGCTGACTTGTCCTTATTAGGCTTTTTCCTCATGTTTGTTACCACGTTAGATAGCCCAAAGCAAAACACAGCTTATGTTGGTTAACATGGAGTGAGTGGGCCATAGTCCTACCTTCTTTTCATCCCCATCTGAGACAAGATGTGGCCCACCATAGGGAAATGCTTGAGTTGATCCTTAGTAATTAATATTCATTAAATCATTCCCTGGGACAAATGATCCTATATGATTTCTTGAGGTTTTGGTCCTTTTACCATAGCAATAACCATTCCAAAAAGCAAATGCCACAAACATTTCAAATATACAGGAACGCCTCATACGAAGCACATGACTCACAAATGAGAGACATCCAAATTGTGGTCAAGTCTTAATTTATGTGCACACCTATATAAACTGTACTAGCTTCCCCAATGGTCAATTACCTATCAATTCTGATGACAGTTTTTAAAAATTAAGAAAAAGGCAACAGGGAGCTTTGGGAGAAGCCATACCCATGAGTCAATTCATACTCCTATAGAAGTCAACAGCAAAATGTCCATTGACTTCAGTGAGCTAGGATTGGGTCCCTTGTCTCCAGAGAAGTTACTACATCACAGATTAATATGATACTACTATACTAGGTATGCACATTCATGGTTTTTTTGCTTGCTTTTCTCCTAGTTACAGCATTTAATTATATAAGCAAAATTTAATGATTCCCCACGTACACTGTAAGTATGCATCGACCACTACTTAACATTTGGATAGCATATGTTATAAATGGACACAATGTGTCATGGTAAAGTGGGAGTCACAACACTAGGCCCTAATCCTGAGACGATTTATTCAAGTGCTTAAATGTATGCTCTAGTCTCATTGATGTCACAGTGTGTTCAGTTAAGCACTTACATGTCTTTGCAGGATTAGGGCCTTAGCCATAGCTTTTCTTGCTTCTGGAGGTTTAAGCAGACTCTTAATGATAAATTTAATGTGAAAGGATTTAGTTAGACATCTCCCCTTAGCTTTAATATTAATCACATGGCTGTATATATACATATATATATAGCAGGGAATTCTAGGGAAGTTCTATGGCCTGTGTTATACGGGAAGTCAGACTAGATTATCACAGTGGTCCCTTCTGGCCTTGGAATCTATGAATCCTTGAGTATTACACTGAATATGTACCCCCTGTATTTGATGATTAAGATCACTATGGGGTACAATATCTTTTATAACTTGAAGTATTTTGTTATCCTTTTTTCCCCTTCCATTCCTTGATCTTTCAGGGCTAGTCTGCAGTCACATTGGGCCCGCCACATATCATGAATATTACAAAGAGCGTATAAGCTCTGCTCCCATTAATGGTCCCTGGAAACTGGGCCCACTGTGATTATAAGGGTCATGTATCCTTAGGACACTTTCTCCCATTATGAAAATGTTCAAGATATAGTATATATGTGCACACAATGACAGTAGGACTCATTTTCTTACAAGGTTAATTTGCAAAAACACCCCTTCTAAAGGATATCCTCTGTGACAGATGGGATAAGGAGAGGATCCTTAAATTTAAACCACTATTGCACTATTGCATCCTTACATAGTTACTCAGAAGTAGAGCAGGTCGGAAAAAAATTCACCAAAATAGTTTTTCTTCACAATTGAAACTTTCAGTGAAGGTGGTTTGATTTCAACAAAATTCCTTCAGAACCAGGCTCTGGTTTCCTGTCAGCTTTCCCACCTGACTGCTTGGCAGCTTCCAGGGTCCATGGATCCAGAACAGCCTCCCAGGCATACTGCCTCTGAATCAGGGACCCCAAGGTTTCCATGGTCAATTGGCTGTGAGACAGCCAGACAGGTGAACTGTCCTGGGACAGGGTCCCCTACTTTCGGGCAGCAGGCCTGCTGGGTTGAAATGGAGCCAAGAGTCTGGAAGTCCTAGGAGAACCATCACCCAAGTTGCCAGGTCAGCTGGGGCTCCCAGGGCTTTGAGGCCTGGGCCCAGAACCAGGCTCCCTACTCCCCTTCAGCCTCATAGGAAATTATCAAAATGAAATTATTTGATTTTTTTTCAAAATATTTTTTTTTCTAGATTTCTGTTGCGTGAAGAACGCACATACCTTTTCTTTTTATTCCAGACTGCACAAAAACAAATCTGGATATCCTCTGTGAAATGGAATTACCTTTCTCCACCCAGCGGGACTCAGAATTTTACTGCAAATTGGAAATAAGACATAATAAACAAGAAGCATCAGAGAACTTTAGCATTAAACTCTAAGTGTAGACCCGGACACCTTGCTAATATGTATGATATGTAAAGAATAACTTTCAATTGTAAAAAGGTTAGGATAGCCTATTCTAGCTTGGCCGGCAGGTAGACTTCCTTTTGGCTCATCTTAGAGAAGCTGCTGGTTTTGCACTATTGAAAACCAGTGTCAGTATCACTTTCTATACTGTTCAAGAGACACAACTAAAATCTGGTTACCAGCTGGCAGTTAGTTCTATTGTGTTTTCTTTAGGGACATCTCACATTAGCCAAGTATTTCAAAAGCCATATATTTCCAAAGGAAGGATTTTGAGTTTGTGAGAAATCAGTGTGCAAAGGGGATTTTGTTTACATGCAGGTTGCCAGGGAAGCAGTTTGAGTTTTTGAGAAATCAACATTCAAAAAGGATTTGTTTACATGCAAGTTGTTTGACCAGTGGATTTGAATGGCGAATATGTTAATCTAAATCCATGGATCATACATGGGCTGTGATTTGGCAGGCTGGAGCCATTGCTAAATAATACAAATGATCGTTTCAGGCTAGCTAGAATTGGATTGAAGCTAAAAAATTTGGATCTGTGTCATAACTTTGCTAAAGTTCAGGTATGAAAGGTGTGCCAGGCCAGGCCTCATCTCAGCGCAGTGAGCTAGTTAGAAGTAAGCCACAAGCGTGTGACGTCTGTGATAAAATCAGTGTCTTCTAATTCTACAAGGCTTTCCTGGTACCAGTCTACTCTCTGCATTAAACTTCATTTTGTATATCAGCTTAGTATTGACACCTGACACTAGCAATTTCTTTGTGAACCATCTGAATTTCTGTTGAGGGACTCTGCAGTGTGTTGTGATTGGGTCACACTTACTAAATGGTCAGAAACCTTCTTTCAGCAGCAGGATGCTTGACTTTGCTGTGATCTTGTGTTCTATTTTAGTGAAAGGGATAATGTTTCTTGAAGAGGAAGTGCCCCCTGGAAGTAGCATGATCCTTGAGGCGGGAAGATGTGCAAGGGCGGAAATGTGGAGTGCGCTCTGCTGTGCTGGAGTTACGTGAGCTCTCTGTCATAGGTTTAGGTATTGATCTTTAAGGATTTATTCATCATCAGGTTTTCACAGCGCTCGCTGCTTAATCTAAATTAACAAGTGAAATTTTTTGCTATTACTGCTATGATTTTTCTTGTGTAAATACACAATGCCATTTTATTACTTTTGCTCAGATCTTCCCTCCTGCTTTCTTCAGTTTATGAAGTTTTCTTATATTGGCCCATAAATTGTTCCTTTTTTCCTTCCCACCTTGAACATAAGTGCTTAAATCCACAGAAATAATGGATTTCTGAGTTCATGTTTCTATGGTGCTCTAAATGCGCTTTCTTGTATCTGGCACATGAACACTCACAGTACTATTCAGCTATATAAGTTATATACAGAGCAATGCTTTCGATTTGAGGCCAAATTCTGGCTGGTGGTACATACCAGGAAACCCACAGCCAGTAATGTGAGCAAAAGCAGAAGCTGGCCACACAGATTCTGGTTCTTTTGAAATGTCAGAGATACCATTTCACAGGTTTTTCATGACAGAAGCTACAAAGTAGTGTTGCATAGTGTTGTCTAGCAGTTAGAATGCATGGTCTGCGTGAATGTTTATGCATGTATGACCCCAGACCTGTCAATATTCTCTACACAGCCCCCTGAACAGATTATTTCCACTTTTAGCTAATTTTTTAAAAATTTTTTAATAGAATAATTACATCCTTAATACAAAACAAGACAAAGCCCAGAATATAGGTATATATTAACACTGCTTTTGTACTGGATTCTGGCCACATATCTCCAGCAGAGAATTCTCTAGCATATATGAATTCCCTGCCAGTGCATCTGAATTGGATGCAGGCCCTATATGGCTCTGCTCCCTTATGGTACAACAAAGCAATCCTCCACTGGGATAGACTGCAGAGGTAAAGATTAAAGAACCCTATCCCAGTAATGAATTTAAGAACTGCTCGGATGAAACTATAAGCATGAGTAGAATCAGAACTGGTCCTGAATATCCCCCTTCTCTCCTACACCAAGTGGATCTCTATCCGGTTCAGTTCTGAGGCTACCCTAATCATTGTAGTCATGTGTAGTCAAAGAAGATACGTGTGCCTACTTGAGGAGCACTGAAAAATTTGCAGGGGATCGTCACGCTTGGATCCATCATTTGTATCAGTGGAATTTAAACAACGTACACAGATTTAACGTCATCCTCACAGTTACCTTATAGAAATGAGATAATTAATTCCCCATTATTGGTTTTTTTGTTGTTGCTACTTTTCATTAAAAAAAAGAAAAAAAATAGCTAATGAAAAACAGACATAAAATAATTGGCAGTGCATTTTTTCTGCCAATTATTATAAATTAGAATTTGTTCTATGTATAGTGAGCAACCTAATTACTTAATTGCCCAAGAGATGTTCTAGCCTCTTGGGGAAATTATGTAGGGTTTTTCTCCTATTATTATTTATTTACCAGAGAGACCATAAAGGCTCTGAACCTTGCAGTCTCTTAGGTAATTTTTTACATAATTATGTACTTAGTCATAAAGCCACTCCAGGCTATCAGGTAAATAGTACTGTACTTATAGTCTTCCTGTAATAACATATTTACCTAAGAGATCAGAAGCATTCCAAAAGCATGTTAGGAGAGGAGCGCTTCTGATCTCTGTAGAGGCATATGTATGTATATATTCATAATTAATTTAGGGTCCAATCCTGCAAATCTTTATTACCTTGAGTAGTACTCATGTGAGTAAGGATTAGAGAACCGTTTGCCAAATAAAGGTATATTTTTCTACGTGCCTCAAATATGGCTAATGACAATATTATATCTGTAAGGCATGTGCTAGGTTCTCCTCCATACTCATATTATATCACTTGGTAAATTAAAGTAACTCTGTACTTGGCTTATGAAGTGGTAAATGGCTGAGGGAAGAAAGGAGGAAGAACACCTACATGGCATATCAGGGCAGATAATCAATGGTCATCAAACTGAAGACAGTGCAGAGGGAGTTAAAGCATTTAAATATAGATAGATCAGTTTAGATGTTAGTTTAGAGATGAAATTAAGAATAAGGTTCTCAACCCTGCAGTCCCGATTTATTGGTTTCAATAAGATGATTGACGTGAATAAAGGTCACCGATGGGAACAGTGGTGCTTTCAGGATCAGGCCATAAGCTATAAAGATGTCATCTGAAACTTAAAAAGAAAAGAAAATGACTAATTTAGTTTTAGAGAGATTTAGGTCCACCATAGTCTCAGGATTTCATTTGGGATTCAGTCATAGTTGCAGTATTTAGTTGGACAAAAGGTACCCCAAAACATCATATAATGGAATTTCTTATATACACTAAAAAAAAAAACGCTGAACAAACACATACTTCCAAATGAGATCTTGGCTGTGATGTTAGCATATACCTGGGATGTACTGCTTTGGTGCATTAAAGAGTTAGAAGAAAATGTGAACCATGTATGCAGTTTACCCAGTGTTCAAACACACTATAATGTGCAAATGAAATCCCTTCAAAAATTTGAAAGTAAATTGTCTTTTCTGATCTTGTGTGCCCCTTTTTATGTAAGTTTTTTTAATGGGGCTTATCAAGGAGGAATTTCTCACATGAGTAAAGACAGCGAGATCAGACTTCGAGTCGAGGACAAGTTTGATATTTTTAAATGAAGCTGGTTTTTTTTTTCATTCTCCAGATGAAAAGTATCAGAAACATTTTGTATCTAATAAAAAATACTTCTTCATGGCTGGGTATCTCAAAAATGGTCAAATGGATTTTTCTCCAGTTTTCTGAAAAAGTCACCCCGGGCTGAGAAATTTCAGACCAAATACTATTTTTCCACCCAGAAGGTTAACAGTGCCAGTAAATAAGAGCTTAACTGTAATGGATGTGTCTTTTCAATCTTAACTCTAGTGTCAATAGATCAATGCCATAATAGTGAATCATGAGATGACTGAATCTCAGGATGGGAGGGTTGTGTAACCTTCTAGGGTCAGATCTGCATTATGAAAAGAGGACAGTAAATGTGCAAACACCCCCCCCCCAAAAAAAGAATGTTAACTATCTTAATGTGACAGAAACTAATAATCATGCTATCATCCAAAAGATGGGCACAATGGGGCATACTGAGAAAATGATTAAGGAGACACCCTGTTGTGCCTAGATATTGGAAGTCATCCTAACTAGAAATTTCCCAGTTTTTATTAGCTTAGGTTACAATTGAAACATTCTTTGAATCCCCCTTTTCTCCATAGTGAATTTCCTTTGTATGTGTTACACATTTTCAAACAAGCCAAAAAGAAAGAAAGGGCAAGGAGATCACATGATCAGTAATGTGATCTTACATGTTCTTATGTTATATATGAGAACACTGTGAAATCAATATTTATTTTATATCTACCTTGACTGATATAATAGCATGTGTTTGTTTAACAATAATAATAGTAACTTATATTGACATAGCACTTTCCATCGCAGAGTCACGTTACATATCTATTCATTCAATTAGTTTCACAATCTCCTTGGGAGGCAGAGAATTATAACTAGTCCCATTTTATAGCTGGGAGAGGTGGGGGCACAGACAGGTTAATTAACTTGCCCAAAGCTATACAGGAAGTTTGTGGCAGAGCAAGGAATAGAACATGGATTTTTGGCTTCCTGTCCTTAATCTCAAAAACAATTCTTCCTTATTAAGAAAAGGGAACCTAATCTTGAGAAAAGATAAATTATTTAAATCTTTACCCGTAACTGCATCTCTCCTACCATCAAAATTTTATTGAGGATTAAAAAAGTTAAATTAGTTTAATCAAAAATGCTGCAGAGTTTGAATCACCCTTGTGTGGTATAGCATTAGAAGTGGAAGGAACAAAATGTAAAGCTAGTGACACTGTATTTCTACCCTGGCCAAAAGAAGAACATTAGAGCTGTGTCCAAGCTATCAAATGCAAACTATTGATTCCAAATTTCAGAGGTTTTAATTCTGATATTTAGTCCCATCTCTAATGTAAATATTGGAAATCTTGCACCAAAAAAAAAAAAAAAAAAAAGAGCCTGTTTCTGCATTATTTCCAAAGTTTGGATAGGTTCAGATAAACAATCACCGTTTTAGAATCAAAAGTGAATGCAATTGACACGTCTTTTGATCTTTATACAGCTCTAATTATGTTTTTGGGAATTTGAAGACTATTCCAGGTGAGATAAAGAAGCTAAGAGGAGGGCAGGAAAGGGGGAGAATAAGGGGGTTGGTGGGTGATGGGGAGCTATGGAGTTACCAAATGTCATAAAACTACCATATTTCCATTGCATGTGGGTTTGGAAAGAATAGGTGCTGGAAAAGGGGACTCTGCAACCATCTGAATAGGATAGAATTTAATTCCTTGCCATCATTTCCATTGGACTGTGAAGAGAGAGTAATTGCACTGGTAATCATTCGTTTGCATTTGCACTTACGTAATCCATGTGTTCAAATGCCATTTTGTATCCAGTAACATGGAATCACAATGCTGGCATATATCTTTTGCACTTGCAACTTTGGCAATAATGTCAGAAAGTCTAACTCAAATTGTCTACTATCTGGATTCAATTTAAATCTGTGCTAAAATCAAATCAAATCACCTTATTGTCACAGTCAGTATACCATGTTTTAGCTGGAAGTTCAATAGCATTGATAACATTAGAGAGACAAGGTGGGTGAGGTAATATTTTTATTTGACCAATCTTCTGTTGGTGAAAGAGACAGGCTTTCAAGCTACAGAGCTGTTCTTCAGGTCTGGGAAAGGTACTCAGGATACGTCTTCAGGGACACAGCTACAGGGGAACAGCTGTGCTACTGCTGCTGTGCTTCTGTAGTGCTTCAGTGCAGAAACTACACAGGCTGATGGGAGGGATTCTGTTGAATCGACAGCAGAATTCCACCTGTCAGTGTGGTAAACCACTTCCCCAAGAAGCGGTAGCTAGGTTGAGGGAAGAATTCTTCCCTTGACCTAGCGCAGTCTACACGGGGATTTAGGTTGGCTTAACAATGCCACTCAGGACTGTGGATTTTTCACACTTCTGGCCACCATGTGAAGCCATCCTAATTTTCTAGTGTAGACCAGGCCTCAGAGTGTCACAACTCAATACAAGGTGGAACGGATTGTTTAGCATAAGTAAGTAAGACATATTCTAAGGGACCATTCAAAATGAAGTGGCCAGTTAACACCCTCCAATCATAGGGCAAACAAGGGGGGTTAGTGGTTACAAATTGTTGGAATAAACCATCAACCCAGTGTTTTTATTAAGACCACGATTTTTAGTGTCTAGCAAAATTATGAACTTTTGAAGTTCTTGTGCAGGTTTCCTTTGAGGATGAGGACTGAGAAATCAGAGTCAAAGTGATCATTTTGTGAAAAGTGTTCACCCAGGGTGATATAGCGTTTTTGTCTTTTTATCAATTTTCTGTGTGAGTTCATTCAAGCTACTTCACCTTAAATGGTCCCTTAGAATATATGTTAGCTACGAATGCTAAACAATCTGTTCCACCATGTATTCAGCTATGAAACTCTGAGTCCCTTTTCCAGACCTGAAGAAGAGTTCTGTGTAGATTGAAAGCTGCCTTTTTCACCAACAGAAGTTGGTCCCATAAAAGATGTTACCTCGCCCACATTGTCTCTCTAAGTGTCCTGTGACCAATACGGCTACAACAGCACTGGAAACAATGATGACATTAAATAGAAATACTCGAGGAACCATTTAATCTTATTCAATGCATTTTTTAAAAAGAATGTTTCGCAGACAGTTGACATTGGGAGATTTTTGCAGTCATAGGTTGGCAGGGTTTTCTAAATAAATCTGATCTCTCAATTTTTGTCTCATATTTAATGGCAGTGTATACATATATATATATAGAGAGAGAGAGTGGTGTGTGTGTGTGTCTATATATACACACAAGGATACATAATGGCTGAGCAATGCATTTATTTATTTATTTTTGTAGGATGATGTGCAAGTGCCAGAACTGCTTTTAATTTTAATGTTCCTGCTTAACAGTGTTGTAGTTTTTATGAAGATGTGAAAAATTAAAAGCACTGTCTTAATCCGAGGAATGCAACTGCAAATTGCCATCATGCTAAATAGTTTCTCATCTGGAGTCTTTTCCTTGGTACGAGATCTGTGCAATTGGCCAAGTGAGGTGTCCTATGGCCAGTTGGCAGATAAGCTGTCAGGAGAAGATAGACAGAATTTTCATCAGCACCTTCTCTCAGAGGTTCCATATGGGAGAGGGCAAAGAAATGGCTGTAAACCTTATGTACCAGAAGTGACTGATGTAAAAATCAGCAGCTAGTGTTTTATAACATAAATAAAATTCCACAGGAAAACAAAAAGATATTACTAGTGCCAACACACAGCCTTCAGCCTCTTCTGCCCTGGCTTTCAATATCTTCCCTATGAATGACCTTCTTCAGGACAGCTGGTGATTACAGGATTTTCAAGTTGTGGTTCACCATTTTAGCAAGGTGGTTGTGAAGGCTTTTCCCAGCATGCTCTTTTCTTGGTGTTCCTATAATCTGGATGAGACAGAATTTTCAGTCCTAAAGTGGCCTTCTTGCATCTGACAGCTGCAAGTAGAACTCTCCTCCCTTTTGGCTGGGAAATGATATTGAAGGTTTTATTACATTTTCTTTTTTCGCGTAGCCTTCAGGAGGTGGCATGCACCTTTTTAAGAGGGAACCTTTTTTTCTCAGTTTTAGCATATCTCGCCCTCACCAGACAATATGGTTTGCAGCATTGCCAATGCCAAGCATTCAAATATAAGGAGTCAGCCCCACGTCCCCTCAATATAATGAGATTGACTTTAAAATAATAAAGTTTTTAAAAAATAATGCATTTTGGGCTTTTTTAATTTTTTTTCTGGTTTTTGAGGTTTATGGATTTCTAAACTTTTCTCCATAATCATGAGGTCTAGACACTTACTGATGGAGAGAAAGAAAGCTGAGATTCTCACATAACCACAAAATCACCTGACTCCAGGAGCTTGAGGTGTAAGTAAAACACCTACTATCCAGGGATTCACAGGAAATCATGAGAGTTAGTAACAATGAGTTTGACTTTTGGGGCAGGTGTACAACTTTCTTCCAATACAGCTAGAGGACTAAATATAATTTAATAATTTATACTCTCTTGAATTTCAAGTTAACTCATTTTATTAGCCATGCCTCCTCATAGTAGAAGCCAATAACAAAGCTTCCAATAATCCATTTAATTGTCCTATTTGTCTTGGAGTATTTTTGGTCTCTGTGGAACAGTTTTCAGTTTATATGAAGAATAGCGCTCTTTCAAATTCTTGGCTTGCTCCTTCCTCTAGCTCTGAAAACCTTTCTACTCAGATTTCTTGCTCCCACAGATTTGGGACATAATAACTCTTTGAGAGGGGGCCTTCTTAAAAATTGCCTTGTTTTCTCTGAACCATGTGGGTGCCCTTCCCAGCATGCATTTCGGGAAGCTCGTCCTTTATATTTGGGAAATGCAAGCAGATGCATGTGACTATTTTGTATCTGACAGCTTCAATCTGTATCTTTCTCCTTTTCGGCTGATAAGTATTTTTCATTTGTGTGGCACTATCTTCTCATTTTCCTGTTCCTGAAAGGGTAGCTTTAACATGTCATTGGGTTCCATGGGGAACCTGAACAGAAGATTAAGCATAAGTCTCCCCAGTGCAACCCATGTCTGATACTGGAGTCTTCCAAACTAAATGACTTTTTCTTGTGATGGGGTGGCAAGGTGTACATTATTGCATAACCTATGCTTACCCCATTTTCTAGAATGCATGGTATGTGTACAGCTGTAGAAAAAGCCAGTGCTTTATTTTAGCCCAGATTTGAGAAAGCAACATTCTTCTACTTCTAAACAAGAAAGGGGAGAAAATGTGTTCACTTGCTGTAAGAGATATAGTGCTGTTATTCACTAGAAAGACTGCAGTAAGACTTTACAAAACAGCAATTCAGCAAAGGATATAGAGACTTATAGAAGATACAGTGAGAGCAGACAGCTGCTCTCACTGCATTTACTTGAGTACTTGCATTTTCTATTTTGAGGCTGGTGAAATAACAATAAATATCAAGAAAAGAAAATGGTTATCCACAGCTATTTCATAAAGTATTTATTTTAAACCAGTGAAGATACTACTAAGAACATAAAAAAAAACATACTCATTTTCTTTTTAGACTGCAGCTATCTATTTGAGTCCCTTTAAGGTAGTTAGTTAATAGTCAGAAACTAAGTCCTGGACTTACCACATGGAAATTAAAAGGTTTAGTTTTTATTTATGTCTTATTATAATTTTCCAGACACAGGAAAAAAGTACATTGTAATTATATTTTTAAATGTTGCCATTGCTGACATAGATTCCATAACAATGCTTAGGTAAGCCAATTAATCAAAATAAGAGGCATAAAATAACTGAACTTTAAATTGTAAAAAAGACAAGAGAGTAAATTACAATAAATACACATTTTAAAACCATTAATTTTAATTTACTTTTGTGTTTTGCTTGAAACATGATAGATATGGGCTTTGATCCTGCAAACAGTTTTACACATGCTTAACTTTACACACATGACTAGTTCCACTGAAGTCAAGTACATAAAGTTAGTCATAGGGCTAACTACTTGCAGGATTGGAACATAGTAAACAAATGTATCATATACTACAATGGAGAAGCTCTTTGGGCCGTATCCTATAGTTCTTACTCTGGCAGAAGTCCAACTGGAGTAAATGGGATTCACGCCTAATTACGAACTGCACAATATGATGCTTACTTTCTTGGTAATTCTTCCAAAGAGAAGAAACAAACCACAGCTTCTGGTCAGTTACACTCTTTTTTTTATAACAAATACATATGCTTGGCTGGAAGGTATGAGTGAAGAGAAAAGGGCTGTAAAAGTTAGTAAGTTTCATTTAATGTTTTGTTACAAAGCACAGAGTGCTAAGGATCATTATCAATTACAATGATAAATGCAGCTTAATGAAATGGACTGTTTGAAAGATGCACTTCAAATGTTCTATGTCTTTGAAGCTTATTGCCTAATTACTGAAATTGTGTGTGTTGAACAGCCACCTCTGGGCTTTAACTTAGTATTATAACATCTCTGTCTTGCAATTTACTGAGAGAGGAAAGAAAAAAAATCAGTTTGATTATTCCTGACACATGAGGATGTAATTCAGCAATTTCTATCACTTCTGTAATGTTAATATCATTTGAAAAATAGCTGTGTGTTCATAAGATTTTTTTTTTTTTTTTTGCTAGCCACTTCATAATATGGGTGAAGGTCTGATAATACCTTTTTAAAAAAGAAAAATCAGTCATCACTTGAAAAATCACCTGCTTATGAAATATGTTTTATAAGAGCTGAATGTGTGTGTTAATGTCAACAAGAACTCTACAGCTAGATTGATAAAATGGTGCTATTAGAAGTCATTGTGTTAAAGATCCATTTTAATACAGCAAATCTTTTGACATAGCTCCACTTTAAACCTAAGGGAACATTTACCACTTTGACGTCTGCATGGCATCTGGGTCTAGTTTGACATTACTGATAACAACAGAAAGTTCTCTTTTCGGTTTAAGATTTTTAAGTCAAAACCTATTAACTAATTATTAAAGTATTAACAGAGGGGAATTCTCCTTACCTACATCAAAGGTCAGGCAGTGCAACTGGTTCTTGCTGTGATGGGACACAGCCGCACAGCCTGGAGGATTGTGAGTGCAGCTTGTTCCACATGTAGGGGTGACACTTAGAGGCACTGAGATATGTGCTGAGAACACTGCAGGTGGCATGGGATGTTAAAATGCCTTGTTTTAAACACAGAAGATGAACAGAGACAGCCCAGAGAATAGCTTCCTTCACTGGCAAACTGAAAAATTTAATTGCATGGCTTTTTATGGGAGAAAATTCAGAAAGGAAACATTAGATCTGTGAATGTATACCTATAATAGGAGAGAAAAACTGTGTATTCGTGCCAAACAGCTATGTGTTAGCCTTGAATGTAGAGATAAAGGATTCAACTCTGGTCTTTTGTGAATGCTCATTTGGAACAGTGTGCCAGTATAACTCACATTTGCACATATCTTTTGATTAAAATGTATCTATTTCTGGTTCTTTTATTCAGTTGACCTGAACTGAACATTCTCTCTCCTAATGTTTGGGGTGTTTCTCTAAAACCTTTTCAGGTGTGTACACATACCAAAAAGCAGGTGAGGCTGCAAAAAACAATGTATTATCCAGAAAGCCTATAGCAACCATAATTAGTGTTATTTGTTATTTAGGTGCTGACAGTATGCTGTAGTTAAGACTGAAATGACAAATGGGCAAATAATCCACAACAAACATTTTATTCAATTGATATCATCGTTTGTCTTCATGAATTATCGAGGAAATGTTTGAAAAATTCTCAAGTGGAGGGCCTGGCCCTGCAAACACATGTGAGTAATTTTACTCCTCTGAGTAGGCCCACTGAAGTAAACAGCAGCACAGATAGCCAACACAGTGTGAACTGCAAATTTTGCAATTAACTGCATGGCCCGATGGTCAATAAATTAAATTCTGACAGACCTCCCAGGATGAAACTTCTACCTGTCACTGAAAACACCCTGTGTGTAGTCCTCTCCTAGATAAAAAAGGAGATTGTTATCTACAGCCCCTTAGTGAATGCCAACAGGAACTATGATGGTACTATACAGAGAGAGAGACTGGTTCTGAGATATTGTAAGTGTTGCATTTTGAGTAGAAAAGTTAAGAGTAATGCACAGGTGCACTGATATCTGACAAGCAGAAGAGAGCTTTACTCTGATAAAACTAAAGCAATCACAATAACTTCTCCTGGGCAGGGATCTCTTTCCTTGATTTGCTCTGAGCCCTCTCTGGATTGGCCTTTTATGACTACCCACGACTTTATCCAATAAATGGGAAAAGTCACCTAGTCATGCTGAAGGGCTCAATTGCCTCTTCATTCTCTCATTAGCCCCCTACATCTCACTCCTTTTTTCTTCCCAGGTCAGTTTTTTTCTGTTCCCACCAGTTATTTCTCATGGCACAGCTGGTCTGCCAGATAGCACTGAATAGCTTCTCCCAGTGGTCCAATACATAACTATACCTCTCATTTTAACTTTCCCTTTGAACATGTGACAGGGTCAGACTATATGGCTACCAGAGAGTGCTACTATTGAGATCTGGGGAGTGGGTGGTCACAAGCCTGCCCACTGCTAAAGGCCCCTCCTGCAGCCTAAGGGGAGGAGCCACTGGACCTAGGACTCAATTGATTTTGGGGGACAATGAGACAACTGGAAAGGGCGTGAGGGTCAAATGGAGGGAATGGGAAGGGGACACTGAACAGAGACTCCCGGACAGTGTCCACTGCTCCCGGAAGGTGTCTAGGGAGCCAGCAGACTCTGCCCAGAGGAACTCTGCCCGGATGCATGAACAGGTGGCAGAATGTAAATAGGCCCCACAGTGGCAGAGCACTCCCGCCACCAACTTCCTTTCCCTGGTGTTATAGATGGACACCTTGGCCAGGGCTAGGAGGAGGGTGACGAGACAGTCCTGGGACTTTGTGGGGCCTAGGGTGGGGTGAGCAGAAAGAGCTGGTGTGGGGAAAAGTGCAGCCAGAACCTCAGCAGATGGTTCTGGAGGAGCCAGAACAGGGGCTCATTCAGCCTGGATCATTCGAGGTAGACATGCACCAGGGTCTCCCACATGCTGCAGGAAGGGCAGGTGTCAGGACGAGGGGTGAACCATGCCAAGTACATGCCCGTGCTTATGGCTTCATGAACTGATGACCCCAGCGGGCCGTGAGGTCAGGGTGGAATACAGACTGGCCCACCAGGGGTCCTTGCTCTCCATAGGTGGTATCAGGTCCCGCCATTTGGTGTCTGAGTGGGACACAAGGGCGAGGAAATGAAGGGTGTAGAGCATGAGCATGTACACATATCTCTGGGCTCAGCTCAGAAATGGACCAGCTGCAAGCCTAGCAGCTGCCTTGATGCGTGCAAAGAAGATGGCCATGGGGACACACAGGGCTGGAGCTCAATGAAAAGCTCTGGAGGGCTAGGACTGAAGCGCTCTCTTGCAGGACCTGCTCAAGGTAAACCTGAACAGTGGCCAGCAAGGCTGCCCTCACCTCCTGGGTATGCACTGGAGGAGTTCAAAGGGTGAGTAGTCCCATGTTCCAATCCTGGTGACACCTGCCAGGACCATCATCCATCACACCGTGGGGGCCTCCGCCACCTGCACATGGAGTCAGGGGTTGTGTAGCAGGGGCTCCACAAGGAGGTCCCCCCAGTGACCACAACAGAACTGGAGGCCAAGACCACCCTCCAGGTCCAGAGTATATCCTGGTAGAAGACCGGCAGCTTAGAGAGGTTTCACGGAAGACCTCTTGGATGGAGATAAATGTACTGCTGGTCATATCAGAGCCCTTGAAGGCAGAGGAGGAAGGTGTGAACCAAGTGGCTCCACTCCAGACAACCTGCACTAAAAGGAGCCTCTGCAGGGCCTGGAAGCGTAAGGTGTGGACCTGGCTATGGAGACAGTACAGGCCCTGCCCTCCTTCCTCTAGGGGGAGACTCAGGATCCCTACAGAGACCCAGTACAATCCTGGGCAAAAGAACTCCAGAATCGTCTTCTGGAGGTAACCTCAGGGTGGGACCAGTGTGTTGAACTGTTTCCAGAGAATGGACAGGACTAGCTGGTTGGGCACCAATGCTCTCCCCCAAAGGGAAAGGCACCAGAGCAGTGCTGTTCACCTCTGCAGCTTCTCAGACACCCTGCCCTCTAATTCGTGCTAGTTCTTTGCCGGGGAGGATGGGTGGCGGAAAGGTAAATGCCCAGACAGAGCAGCAGTCCTGTGCTCCACTGGTTGGCTTGAAGCACGGGTGGGAGGAAGCTCGTCCACCACCCGGCCCCTACCATTAAGCCAAAGATCTTGACCCAATTGACTTGGCAGAGCAGGCTGCCATGTAGCAGGCCAGGCAAGCCTCCAACTGTGCCAGATTTCCTGGGTCCTGGACCACGAGAAGTACGTTATCAACATATGCTGTCAGGACCAGCCTCAGCTTTGGCTCACAGAGCACCATCCCTGTCAACCTCCGGTGGAGGAGACGGAAGAAGGACTCGATGGCCAGGATATACAGCCCGCCTGACAGCGGGCAGCCTTGATGCACTCTTCTCCCAAAGCTGACTGGTTTGGTCAGGGTCCAGTTGAGCCTGACCAGGCACTCTGTGGAGGCATAAAGCACCTGGAGAAAGCCCATGAAATGGGGCCCAAAGCTAAATGCCTGCAGAGTGCCCAGGAGATACCCGTCGTCCATCCTGTCAAACATCTTCTACTGGTCCAGGGCCAGGAGGGCAAACGACAGACCATCCCTACACTCAATCTCCAAGAGGTCCGGGACCATATAGAGGTTATCAAAGATGGTATGGTCTGGAACAGTGTAGGTCTAGTTGGGTGGGACCATGTCTTTCAGCACGGACCCGACCCTTAGTGAGATGGCCTTGGCTATGATTTTATAATCTGTGCTGAGGAGCAAGATGGGACTTCAGTTCCAAAGGTTGTGGAGTTCCCCCTTCTTGGACAGCAAGGCAACCATGGCCCACCTGCATGAGAAGGGGAGCACTCCGCTGCCTTCAGACTTGGCCCAGACGATGCTGAGGTCTGGAGCCAAGGATGTCCCAGAACACGCAGTAGATCTCAATGGTCAGCCCATCCATTCCTGGAGATTTATTCATGAGCATGAGATGAAGGGCTTCCAGGAACTCGGCCAGAGTGAAAGGCAGCTCTAGCTAATCCTGGTCACGCATGCTGACTGTGAAGAGTTCATTCCAGAGCACCTTTCAGGCAGTGGCTTTGGTTGGATACAGGGAGAAGAGGCTAGCTTAGAAGGCCCTGGCCCTTCCATGAATCTCCACCAGATCTGTGAGGGGGACACTGTCCTCTGCTAGAAGGCAAACAACATGCTTTTTTTGCCCCCCTCCTTTTCTCCAGGGCGTAGAAGAAGCGGGAGCCATGAGCCATCTCCTGAAGGAGACGAATGGAGGATTGAATGAAGGCACCTTGAGGCCAAAGGTCTTCGAGGGCCTGGAGCTCTCTCACTTCTTCTGGCACACTCTGAAGAGTTATGGATCTTCAGGGCTGGCAGCCAGCTGCCTCTCCAGCTCTGAGACCTCACGATCCAGCTGCTCTATCCCTGTATCCCTCCGCTGGCTGGCTCCCTGACTGTAGTTGTGGCAGAAAAGCCAGGTACGCATCTCCCCAAGTTCCATCAGCGCCACAGGAAAGGTGCGCCTCTGCCCCCGCCAGGCCAGCCAGAACTCCCAGAAGGACACGATGAAGCCCACATCCTCCAGCAACCTGTTGTTAAAATGCCAGTGGGCTGGCCCTAGCCTCTTTGCTGTGAGAGAGGCTGTCATGGTCTCCATATGGTGATCCGAGAATGGGGCCAGCCGGACACTGGAGGAGTGAGCCTGTGAAAGATGGTGATCTGATAAATAGATGCAGTCCAACTAGGAGTGGCGCAACCCATTGTCCCCCACACAGACAAAGGTGACAGTAGTGATGTCATCTGGGTGGTGGTTGCACTAGTCGTCCACCAGGGAGTGATGGTCAATGATCTCCTGGAGAACATCTGTGGTGGCCTGGCACTAGTCGATCCCTGTGTGGTCCATGAAGGTGGGTGTTAAAGTCCCAACTTAGGACCAGGCACTCATGAAGATCCAAGATGCCGAGGAAGGCAGACACCTGCTGGAAGGAACGCACCCGCTTTGGGCCCAAGTGTGGGGCATAGACATTGACCAAATTCAATGCTAGTCCCTCCTTACAGACCCGGAGGTACAGCAGGCAACCCGCACAACCTTGGCAACCCCCGGCACCTGAGGCTGTAGGTCGGGGAAGAACAGGGTGGCCACTCCTGCCGCATGGATGGAGAGATGGCTAAAATACACCCTGTCCCCCAACTCCAGCCACCGGCTGGCCTTGGTGGCTGCATCCATATGGGTCTCCTGCAGGAATACCACAGAGTACCCTCCTTCCTGAAGGAAGGAGAGAACCTGGCACCTGTGGCCATCCTACAGCCCTGGGCGTTTAAAGTGACAAAGGTGGTTGGGGCCATGATAAGGTCTGGGGAAGATCCTCACTGTCAGGACTTTCAGTGGCCCCCATTGGACCCTGCAGCAATCTGTGACCGACCCCGAATGTCATCAAGGAGTCATGGAAGCCATGGGTCCACTGGTAGGCTGCCGCATCCTGCCTCCCAGTCCCTTTGCCCTCTCTCAGTATAGCCCTCACAGTCTGGAGAAGGAAGTGGAAGTCCCCCACAGAGCTTCAGGGTGAGTTTCTCCCTGTCCTTGGCCCCTAAGGAGTCATCCAGGAAAGCACACTTCTTATACCACAGTACAAGGAAGTCCGGGGTCAAAGAATCCTAGCCATCCTCCGGCCAGGTCCCCATGGAGGCCCCACGGCCATCCAAGATGGGCAAACACAGGGCTGATCCCCGACACGGTGCCAAATGTTGAGGATGCCATGCTGCCTGGCTTGGCCCCCAGCACAAAGGATGCCAGCAGAGGGAAAACAGCAGCCCCAGGTGGAAGGGGAAACACTGCCTCCTAGGAATTAGTGGATGGAAGGGGAAATGACATAACCCCACGGGTAGCAACAGTATGGGAGATGGACTGGGAGAGGATGTGGGTGGTACTAAAGGCAGAAGCAGGATTGGGGCAGGGGCAGTGGTGGGGACAGAAGCAGGGGCAGGCTGGGATCAGAGCCCTCAGTTGCTGAGCCACCAGGGTGCAGCTCCACTTCACCCAGCCATTCACTGCAGGGGCAAGAGCCCTAGTGAAGATGCAAGGACCTCTGAGAACCAGAGACAGGACAGCAGAGAGTGGCCATCTTAGAGAGGCTATATTAGCCTCCCCCACCACTAGAGGGGGAAGAACACTAAGGGGTGAAGCAATTCCCTGACCTACTTCTAGATGGAAGCTCTGGACCTACCGAGGTAGAAGAAGAGGTTTGCCACAAACAAAACACTGTGTTTAACATTGTTTTTAAGGATATTTCTAGAATCAGAAAATCACAATACACTACACAAATACTGCATCTGGGGAAAAAAAGCCTTATTCACTAGCTCCCTCATGTCAAGGCGTTGAAGTCCAAACCTGGCAGCACCACCCAGTGGTGTTGGTCTAGGTTGTAACACTCAGTGGCAAGAGTTAGCGATCCGGGGGTAGGGAAACCTAGGTCCTCCCTGCTCCACTAAGTTCCAACCCACAGCCTTGTGAACAACAGCTTAAATATATAGTTTAAGTGAGGGTGCTCTTTCACCTGTTCCCTGGGCCCCTTCCCACCCTGGCTTCTTTTCCTCCATCAGTGTTACTGGCCTGTTTCCAGATTCCCCCTGGAATTCTCTCCGATTGCACTCTGGAGGATCTTGCTCTGGCGGCTGTAGTCCATCATTCCTCGCCTCTGTGGAGTGATGGGTCCATGGCAGCTTGCCAGTGAGGCCTGGTCTCGGCTTCATGGAGCCCCAGCAGCTTCCTGCAAGCACTTACAGGGAAGAACTGATTGCCTGTTCTGTCCACCCAGATTGAGCTGAGTTGCTCCCTTTTGCATCCCACCTCCACGCTCAACAAGTGTGGCTGGGCAGGGCCTTTTCAGCCCAGAGCTGTTCTTTAACCCTCTGCTCACCAGTGTGGGGCCCATCCACCCCATCACACCTTACTATAGAAATATTTTCCTTTGTATTTAAGTCACATTAAATGAATAAACATTAAAATGGATGTGACACTGGCAGACCCAGAGCCAGCTCATTCCAAGGCCCCTGGCCTCACTGAACACTGACAAATGCACAGCTGGAACCCATCTGGCTCACCTATAGTTTAGTACTGTTAAAATAGATGCTAAGTTTATAAGAATGTGTTTAGACTTTATGAAATGCTTGTAGAATGCTGTATGTATTAATGTTACTTATAATATCTGTACCCCATGTTATATGGTTCTATTAAGTGTTTGCGTTATAATCCTGTGTAATTGTGTAAGTCATCAAACATGAAAGGAGCATTAATCAATGTAGAAATTCTGGCTTCCTTCAGAAGGAATAAGGTCCTGTTCACCAAGAAGGCTCACTGAAACCAAGTGAGCCATTCTGAAACATAAGAACGGCCATACTGGACCAGACCAATGGTCATCTAGCTCAGTATCCTGTCTTTCAACAGCGGCCAATACCAGGTGGAATGAATACAACAGGCAATCCTTGAGTAATCCATCCCCTGTCATCCCAGCTTCTGACAGTCAGAGAATAGAGATACCCAGAGCATGGGGTTGCTTCCCTGACCATCTTGGCTAATAGCCTTTGGTGGACAATCCTCCATGAACTTACCTAATTCTTTTTTGAACCCTATTTCACAACATCCCCAGCAATGAGTTGCACAGGTTGATTGTGTGTTGTGTGAAGTATATCCTTTTGTTTGTTTTAAACCTGCTGCCTATTAATTTCATGGAATAACCCTTTGTTCTTGTGTGAATGAAAGAGTAAATAACACTTCCTTATTCATTTTCTCCACACTATTCACAATTGTATAAACTTCTATCCATTCTCCTCTTAGTTGTCTCTTTTACAAACTGAAAAGTCCCAGTCTTCTTAATCTCGCCTCATACAAAAGCTATTCCATCTAATCATTTTTGTTGCCCTTCTCTGTACTTTTTCTAATTCTAATAATCTTTTCTGAGGTGGGGTGATCAGAACAGCATGCAGTACTCAAGGTTTAGGCTTATCATGGATTTCTATAGTGGCATTATGATATCTTCTGTCTTAATATCTATCCTTCTCCTAATGGTCTCTAACATTCTATTAGTTTATTTGACTGCCATTGCACACTGAGCAGATATTTGCAGAGAACTATCCACAGTTACTCTAAGACCTCTTTCTTGAGTGGTAACAGCTAATTTAGGACCCATCAAAAATTCAAGTGCCCAAAATCACTTAAAAAATGTTGGCCTTAATGTTCCTGAGTCTGGTTTCCCAACTGTGAATTGGGAATAATCAAACTACTGAGGTCTCTTGGATAGGGATGAATTTTACTACAGTTGAATCCACATTAAATATGAACTTTACAAAAATCATTGAGTGCATGAACTTCCCCTGTTGGCTGATGGAGGCCTTAGAGGAGTAGCTCAACAACTTTTCTTTTATCCTGGATTCATAGTCTCAGATAATGGGACAGATGCACCCTATTCCCTTGGAGATATGATTTCATTCTTTCCTTCTTCCACCACTGACTCTTGGAGCAAGATTGGGGCATGAGAGATGAGACAGAAGGCTGCACTCTATAAACTGGTATAGGGAGAGCCACTACTTTGGTGTGCTAGGTAAGACACATTCTGACTCCTTGTGTTTCCCCTGCAGTGATGCTTCTCTTTTAATTTGGACTGGGCCTAAGAGGAGTGATTTAATCCTTAACTTGTGTGTGCCTCAGTTTCCCATCTTGTACAATGAAGCTAATACATACCTTACAATATGGGTACTAAGTAGTAATTGCAAATGGACTTTCTTTAAAATTAATCGCTATTCTGGGATGTTCTTTGGACTGCAGAAACAGAAGAGCAATTACTGGAAGAAAAGGGTACTTGTACTCTGTTTTACCTACAGAAAAAGTAAAGTTAGTTTGACCGAGGCTTGGTCTACACTAGAAAATTATATCAGTTAAACTATGTTGGGGAGGGGTGTGAAAAATCTACACCCTGAGCGGCATTGTTAAGACAACTTAAGTCCTCGTGTAGATAGCGTTAGGCTGATGGAAGAATTCTTCCACCAACCTAGACTATGTCTATACTAGCACTTTTGTTGGTATAATTTATGTCATGCAGGGCTGTGAAAAAACACACCCTGGAGCGACATAAGTTACACCAACAGAAACGCTGGTGTGGACAGTGCTATGTCGGTGGGACAGTGTTTCCTGCTGACACAGCTACCGCCATGCATTGGGGACGGTTTAATTATGTAGATGGGAGAACTCTTTTCCATCTGCATTGAGTGGCTACATGGGAGATCTTACAGCAGCACAGCTGCATCAGTACAGCTGTGCTGCTGTAAGCTCTCTAGTGTAGACATAACTCTAGTTATTGCCTCTTGGGAAGGTGGATTACCTACGTTGATGAGAGAATTCTCCTGGTGGCTTATGTAGTGTCTACACTGAAGTGCTACACCAGCACAAAGGTGCTGCTGTAGCATTTTAAATATAGGTAAGCCCTTAGACTCACTTTATATTACATTAAAGTTCCAGCTCAGTTAGAACACCGGTTTGAGAAAAGGAAAGAAGTATGTTTGGACCATCAGTCAACTGTCTACTTGTTATTTTAATCATTATAAACTAGTATCAGGGGAGATTATATTTTCAAAAAGGGAAGATTGAAGCTTGTTATGTTATGTGTTTTATTTTCTCATTAGGTGTGTGCTAGCTTGTTTTACAACAAATGATATGTTGTACTGAAAGTTGAAAAAACAGAATGCATATGTAACAGTTGTCTTGGGAAGTAATCCTGCTCTCCCAAGTGAAATTGAGAAGTGCTGGGAGAGAGCCTACCAATTAATCCTAATCACAAAACCTTGCTTTCCATTATCACTATGCTCATAAGTATTTCACTTATGTGTATTATCCCTGGTTTATATCTTAGTAATAAAAATTTAGTGAAAGCTTAAATGATCATTTTTTTTTTAACAATTGAAAAAGAAATTAGGCTGGTCAATGGATCTATTGAACAATACTGGCAAATATGGACATTAACATATGTTTAGTTTGCACACAGAAATTCACGGGCCAAATTCTCCTCACATTATGCAAGCAATTCCCATTTTTTTAATGAGGCAGTTTATATACCTTCATTTAGTAAATGTGAAATATATGTAGTCCTTCAGCATGCGTAAATGGGCATTTGTCTAAAGCAATTCACAGACATGTTAAGAAAACACTGCACTAACCAACAAAAGGAAGGACAGTCCTGATTAAGGTTGACACTCTATCATGAACAAACCCATTAACACGGCCTACACCCATTTTTTGTGCTGTGTCTGCAGAGGTGATAACTATCCACTTCACCCAGAATGGTCTTTTAACTACTTAGCAGTTCCATCTTGCTATTTAGCTGTGGCATGCTGGATACCTTTCCCGACCCAGATCTGAAGAAGAGTTCTTTGAAAGCTTGTCTTTTTCACCAGTAGAAGTTGGCCGGATAAAAGATGTTACCGCATCTACCTTGTCTCACTGTACTGTGAACACAGGCCATCACCTTTTTCTTCATTAAACATCACAGATAAAGGACAAAATGTCAGCTTTAACTACTAGGAGATGCCTAGCTTTTTGTTTGTTTATGTTGCAGCTGCATTAAATGTAGTGTTTTCTTTCCTATGTGAAAGTTGCTTCATTACTATTTTGTTTAAAATTTACAAGACAAAAATAAAAAGACTAGCTGCTCTATATTAGTGCAAGTTAAATAAGGAGCACACATAAGTCTACATTGAATTAACTTTAAAAAAAACCCTGAACCCACACCCATTTTTAGGTTTTTGAGAGTTGAGTAGAGTTAGGATTTTTTTTTTAAATGAAGGTTAGCAGCAGGTCAGGACAGTAATTTGAGCTGTTTAGTCATCAGTTAGTTTGACCTGACTAACTAGAATTTTACTGTGGGAAAGCCTAATCAGAAATCCAGATGTACCAAAATGGTGAGAATGAAACCCCATCTCAGTGTATTGAGAAGCAAGCAATTCACTCTTTCTGACTTGAGCTCAGGTGAGACAATTGGGGCTGCTTGCTAGTGCTGGTGTGGAAAAGGAGAGCGAGTTGTCACAGGCCTACTGGCTCCTGGGGGATAAATTCTCCATCTCTGCTGGAATAAGGGTTAAATAAATAGTCACTACTTGAAGAACTTCTAACTAGTTGTAGTGCCCTAAAATTCACTGCTAATTGTGTAAGGACATTTTCATCTCTGACAATGTGACCCAAGGTAGATAGTGAGAGAAAACTCATTACCCTCTTCTGTTTAGCAGCCTATTTAAAACACAGTCTGTAAATTGGAGTGTCAATTTAGTTCTTAAGTGAGGAATATTAACATCTAAAGAAAACTACCTGTGCAATTAGCAACCTTGTCTCAGCAGGGCCATGGAGAATTCAGTGGGCAACAAGAGATGAACTGTGCTCTCACTTCTAAAAGAACCTCTCAGGGATGAGGTTTACTGGCAAGTTGCCTGGTGAAATGTGCCCTGCAGTTTCCTGTACTTTATCAGCTAGATTCTGACCGTAGGCACATGTCTGCTCAAAGAGCCTCAGAAGGCACTGAACTTCGAAGACCCACCTCTGAGTCACTACATCTGCCCTGCTTATCTCATCCCCTTGGGATAGTAATTAACTGCTGGTCTAGACCAATAACCCCAATGTAGCTACTCTGGCCAGTAGAGCTATTTAAGAAAAATATAGCATAACATATTTATAAAAATAGTTCCAAATTTGTAGGGAAAAAAAAACCTCATCAACTTTTTGGATTTTTGAAAATCTAACACTCAATATACATTAGTTGAATAGCACATTCTTTCACCCAAAATTTCTGAAAAATCTTTTCAAAACATTTTTGGAGAAATTTCAAAAGTTTGATCATTTATGACCAGCTAAAAAAGGAGTGGAACCAACGGTCCTTCTATTTCCTGCACACTTTCTGACCCACTTCCCAGCCCCTGTTCTCTGAAGAGTGAGTGGGGGCATAGTTCTGATTACACCTAGATGCCTGGACACAATATCCAAGTAGCTCATGCAGTGATTAAGGGCTGTGTGTCCGGGTGGGAGGCAGGCAGTTTTTAGTCCCTCTAACACTCCTGTGCAAGCAAACACTAACTGTCTTTGGGAGAGATGACATCTGGCATCTTTCACAAGCACTAAAATTTCGTTAAAAATAAATAAAATTAAAAATAGAAAATGTATTTTAGGTTAAGAGAATTTCCATGCTGTCACAGACTTTTACACTTGCTTTCATCTCTACTATCAGAAAAATAATTAAAACTTCTTATATAATGTATTTTTGCCACTGGCAAATGATTATGTATCGAATGTGCTCTCTCCTTTCTTCCTTAACAAACAAAGCGAGTTCTTTAAGAACTGTACTCCAGAAATTCTTTCTACATATCTTCAGATTTGTTTATCTTGCAAACTGAACACTAGCTTCTCATGTGTGTCAGTCCTGGTCAGTGCAATAACTCATTCTTCAGCTCTAGGCAGTGATTTGAAGGATAATGTTTCTGCTATCATTAATCCTATTTTAATTAGAATTGCATCTAAAAACCAGCCCCCTCTCCCCATCTAAATTACCCTGTCTTTGTGTGTGGGTGCATGTGAGCAGAGGGCATTCGATCCAAATCCAAAGTTTGGCTTGGGCTCATTTCTAATTTTTATCATATGAATATGTTATCTAGTAATGTCTTGCTATGCTGAGATGTTACCACCTAAGATGTTCAGCTCTGCAGGAGGAGTCTGAGGGTATGTATACTCGGCAATTAGACACCTGCGGCTGACCTGTACCAAAGGACACTGCGTGTGCTGAGTTCATTGCAGGATTGGCATCTGCATAAAGAGATGTTCCTTTCTTTTTTAATTTGAGATTTTACTGTATACAATTTTAAACTTTTTTTCCAGATTTCTGGGCATGAGTGAAAGCTAAGCTGTGGTACAGACAATGATGGAATGGTGTCTAGGGATAATAAATCTTCAAGAGCTCATCAGATATGAGAATAAGATTGGCATCAAATTTCAGATAATTAATGAAAGCTCAGTACTTCAGCAGAGAACCTAACATAAGAACAGCCATACTGGATCAGACCAGGGGTCCATCTAGCCCAGTATCCTGTGTTCCTGTATCCTGTATCCTGTATCCTGTATCCCAGTATCCTGTGGCCAATGTCAGGTGCTTCAGAGGGAATGAATAGAACAGGTAATCAAGTAATCCATTCAGTCTGCTATTCCCAGCCTCTGACAAACTGCAATCCCTGCATATTGCGGTTAGTAGCCATTGATGGACCTACTCTCCATGAACTTACTTAGTTCTTTTATGAACTCCATTATAGTCTTGGCCTTCGTAACATCCTCTGGAAAGAATTCCACAGGTTGAGTGTGTGCTGTGTGAAGAAATACTTCCTTTCTTTCATTTTAAACCTGCTGCCTATTAATTTTTGGTGACCCGTACCTCAAGTGTTCTAAGAAGGAGAAAATAACATTTCCTTATTTACTTTCTCCATATCAGTCATGATTTTATAGACCATTATCATGTCTCCCCTTAGTCGTCTCTTTTTCAAGCTGAAAAGTCCCAGTTTTATTAATCTCCCCTCATATGGAAGCTTTTACATGCCACTAATAATTTTTGTTGCCCTTTTCTAGATCTTTTCCAGTTCCAATATATCTTTTTTGAGATGGGGTGACCAGATCTGCATGCAATATTCAAGATGTGGGCATATCATGGATTTATAAAGAGGCAATATGGTATCTTTTGTCTTATTATCTATCCCTTTCCAAATGATTCCCAACATTCTGTTAGCTTTTTTGACTGCCACTGAACTAAGTGGATGTTTTCAGAGAACTGTCCACAATGACTCCAAGATCTCTTTCTTGAGTGGTAATAGCTAATTTAGACCACATTATTTTATATGTATAGTTGGGATTATGTTTTCCAATATGCATTACTTTGCATTTATCAACATTGAGGAGATTATTATATTCAATTTGAACGTACAGAATCTTTAACCACTTCTCTTTCAAACTTGTTAAAATCTTGAATGCACAGAGATAAAGTAGAAGACATTTTAAGCAGTGGAATTTGGGGTGAAATTGTGGCCCCACTGAAGTAAATATCAAATACCTTTTGATTTTAATGGGGCCAGTATTTCACCCATTGGTATTTTAGCACGTATTTCTATTTGATGTCTGTAATCCATGTACTTGTATTTCTATTTAGGTTTATTTATTTTCAGTTGAGTAATTATTTTTTCCTCTGATTCAAATGCCACTTCAGGCGGATAATATCTGTGGAAAAATTATTTAAATAGCATAATGAGAATATCTCGAATACTGGCACAATTATTTGCCCTGACAAGTGTTTAACACGTCCTTGATTGTCATTCAGACATCAAGTTCTTTCAAGAAACTCACCTTATAGTTAATATCAGACAACTTCTTGAAGTGTTTTTAGAACTAGGAATAGTATAAACGTTGCATTGAAAGACTTTAATATATTTCTACTTACCCTGACTACCGTGGTCAAAAACATCTCTATTTCCATAGCTTTGCTTTTAATGATATTTTGTGTCCAACTCAACTCCCTTTATATGTCAAAGAAATTGGGTACTTTTCTGCTCAAAATATGCCTGGATTGTGTGCCCTAATATGCTTATAAAAATGCAGGAATAGCAGAACCCCACTGCAGAAATAATTGCTTCATGCACAACATCCGCAACTTATTTCCACTGTTTAACCTCAGACACATTGTTCTTATTTCCACTGTTCACAAGACATTTGCT
This sequence comes from Mesoclemmys tuberculata, assembly GCA_007922155.1. NCBI lineage: Eukaryota > Metazoa > Chordata > Testudines > Chelidae > Mesoclemmys > Mesoclemmys tuberculata. Next base: position 12,391,000 of record ML675618.1, read on the forward strand.
CTTTTCACTGTTCCATACTTCAAGTTGATGAGATTCATCTGGTTTGTTGATGTTATAAAATATGGAATTCTCATATTAATGGTTATAAAATCATATGGGAATACTTTACACCATGTCTTTGTCATGATGCAGTATTACCTGGTATCATACAGTATGAGTTAACATGATATTAAATTACTCCTTTTTATGTCATTCACATTTTAACTTTCTAAAGGCTTTTGGTATTACACTATATTTATGAAGTGTGTAAATGTGATACTGAAAAAAGAACTCTTAACGCAGTTCTGACCTTTATGTAACAATATTTGGCACTTGGAAAACCAACCCTATATAACTTATATAGTTATAATGTTTTAAAATGTAACTAAACATTAACTGATATGTAGTTAATTGAATCACATAAATATCTGAATCAGTAAATCAGTTCAAGTTGTTAGAACACGTTTGGAGCAAATTAAAAAAAAAATTGTAGAAATTTAAGGTAGTGGAAACTGTCTTTTCTGTCCCTTTATGCCAGACATGGGTTGGGATGCCTGACCCTCTTCTGAAATCTATGTCAGAATAGCACTTGGACCTATATCTGCAGCTATATCAGAGAGCTCTTGGAAGCCTAATTAAATGCAGAAAGGCAAACTTTTTCTAAGCTGTAATTGCTACCCCAGAGATGTCCAATAAACAGCAGATTAGTTAGGAATCAGGAAGTAGGATGGAAGGCAGGGAGCACCTTGCTCCGTAAACAGGTTAAGGGCTGTTTGGTACAGAGTGTTTAGTGAGGCAGCTACTTGCAACTGTCACTGTGCCAGACTTGGTAAAAATTCAGTTAAAACAACATCTTTTTCATGAACCTAACAGAGCTTACCACATCCGGCTGCACTCTTCCCTGAGTTACTGTAGTCCCTTTTCTTTCATTTTCAAAGGGCAGAGTAACAGTGTGTGTCTGCGTGCTGAAGGGACGCTTGATGTAGAGACATCGGCACAGAAAAGATACAGTGGCAGAAAAGAGAGGGAGGCACAGGCAGGCCTAAACTGGCATGTAGCTTATGTGGAGAATACTCAATCCCTCAGTTGAGCAGCCAGTAGCTGATGAGTATCTGCAGGTGACAGTATTATTACTAATGATCTCTCATGGGTTGACTGGCCACAGTCACCGCCCAAAAGGATCACCGTGGGTATTACCACAGCTTCATCTGCTATGGTCACTTTCATCTGCTTCATCTGCCCCGGCTGCAGCCACCAGCAGCACTGCCATTGTCTTTAATGCCACTGTTGAGGAGTCCCGTGATCCTTCTTGTGTCAGCTGATTGATTAAGTGACTTAGCATGTTCCTAGAGCTCAAGTTGAGTGACTGTATTTTTTAGGATCAGAGAACTGGCAACATCAGCAGCTAATAGCTAGAGGGGGGTTATGCACCACTGGCCCCTTTGGCCTCAGAAATCTGACTCTACCCGAGACATGACCTATTTACATAATATCAGAACAGGTCTTGAGACTACTAGAGGATATGAGTAATTGAAGTCAATGAGAGTTATTTTGTCATGGCCATGGTTTCATTCTTTGCTCTGCCACACACTTGGCATGTGACTTTAGACTGATCACTTAGCCAATCTATGCCACATCTTCCTCATTCAGGGTGTTCAGAAGATTGATTAATGTTCCTCGGATGGAAGTCTTGATAAGTCAAGGTACTAATTGCTGAATAATGTCAACATTTATGTAAAAAATGTCAACAATCATGGATAATTTGATGTACAAAATCCACAGAAAATTATTTAACTAGCTATTGCTCATTTTTTAAGTTCTACAAGACCCCTAATTACCTTAGTAGGGGCTACTTTATCTATAAAATTAATCGGCCAATCTTGAGATCTTTAAACAGCATTTACATAATGTCCTTACTTGTGGAAACTTCCATTTACTTCATTGGTAATTAGAGTAAAAACTGAGTAAAGACACCAGGAAATGGGAAACAAAGGAATATATTAGATGACACATTCCTCTCAGAACTTCTGGTTTCTCCATCCTGTGCTCCTTTCTTGATGCTGATTTATATTTTTCCTCTTACATGGTATCTCCTCCATCCCTTGCCACCCTCTGCCCCCTCAAACACACACAAACATATGCACTGAGATTCAGATATATTCAGCCAATTAGACTTAATAGCATGCTGCTCTTTACAAAATCCCTGTAGTTCAATTAGGCTGACTGCTGGACTGCAAGTAGCTCTGGCTTTAGCTGTTTCCCCTCAGCCCCTCTTCTACCATTCTGGAAGATGCTGTAGGATCATCAGGCTATACAGGGCAGGATTTTAACTTGCAGAGGTTCATATAAGATTCATTCACCCAGCCACACTCTGATTTAAGCTTTATTCAATATGCAATAAATTAATAAACAGTACAAAGAATTGAAGAACTAGTCAGGATTAAGTGATCAGTAATAGATAAATTCTATTGTTTTAAAGGCTATGAAATGTCTGTTGGCCTCTCTTTCCATCTCTAGAGGTGGGGCAGTGACACTGTTGTAATTCTGAATGGCAAAACTGCCCTATAAAAAACCAGGACTATAGCATACTGCTTTAGAAGGAGAACATTAATTATTACTGAGTGCTGGCAATGTGCTTGGCACTGTCCAAAACACAGAAGAAGATGTAATGTTTTACAATGCCCCTGATAATTATACAACAGTTACCATGCCTGGCATCTAATCCAAAATATTTTATAAAGAATGCATATTTAAATATTTTCTGTTCATCTTTTATCTGTTTTGCATGCACATGCAGTTGTCAGGTATGATAGAAATGTATTATTCTAGGAGCATTTTGCGGCTAACTTGTGGTTTAGGGCCAGATGATGAAAATGCTAAAGACAATGATTTTGATGGATCCATTGTATGTGCACTATAAGGGGAGGAGAATTTAGGCAATTGCCATTGATGTTTGCAGATCAGTGTTTGCATACCTAGTTATAGACAAGATATATGTAGATGCACACTTCAGAAATATGTTGTTATTATTCAGTACTGAGCTAGTACTGAACTTAAATTAGACATTTTTTGTTGTTGCTTCGAGGTATTTTGTTCTTGCTTAAAAAAAAAATACTCCAGAAATTGCCTTACTGAGTACACAGATTTTCTTCCTTGCTAGAATTCATTTATATTTGATCATGAAGACTAGGATACCAATGGATAAACCTAAAGATCAGTCTGTGATGGGTTATCCTGGACAAGGCTTTCCTCAAAAGTCATACATCATAAATAAAGTCTAAAATAGGTGTTATAAAGATTGCCTATGACAATTTCTGTTTAGAACAAGATACTAAGAGCTGTAATAAGCATGAATATACTTTGAACAGGCAATCGACTGCTGTTTGCATTTTTGTTTTCAAAATCAGATCATTAAGATACTTCTCAACATTGATATAAATACAGACTAGCAACCCGATATACCTGAACTATTCTATATTCAATTTAACATTAGCTATTGAAGCAGTTCTTAACTGGAGTTTTGCACATAAATGAAGTCATGTTATCCAGGCTTTTCAACTGTTGAAGTGTTTCTAGAACTGCTGAACAGCACGGATAAACTATGGTGTGGCATGATCTAAAGTCCTGATCTTCCAGCTTGATCTGCCTGGGCACAAGACACCACTCATGCAGATTCTGTTGCTGGCTATGATTCTGATAGACTTACCAGAGACTGAAATCATGGGTGTGAGCTGGGTTCCCTTAAATGAAAGACATATGACATGCCTGCCCAGTGGTGGTGTTAGTCCGGTGGGCTCCCCACCCCCTGAAAAGCTCAATTCTGGGGCCCCTATCAAAGTTGTGGGTAGTTGGAAAGCTGTAGAGGCCAAGGGAAGCAATGGGTGACTCCCCCCAGAGTCAGTTGCTTTCCCGCCAACTCCTTCCTGGCTCCTGCTCCCAGCTAGGGCTCTGCTGTCTGGGCAGCCCCACTACTCAGCTCTGTCTCTGTCTCTGGGTCTGGCCTGGGATCCTGGCAACCGTGGCCCTGTGATTCCTTACCCAGTCCTGGGCTGCAGCATCTCTGTGCTGACTACCTCTGGGTTCCCTTATCCTCCTTACAGCCAGGCCCAAGCACCTGCCATCTTGGAGGATGTTCTGAAAGGGCGGGAAAGGCAGAGGAACAAAGAGGCAGACCTGCTGGTGAGGGCCTTCCGTTAGGTCCAGTGGGCATCAGCTGTTCCTTCCTGTATCCCACTGAGAGCTCTGATGTAATGGTGGCCCTGCTACCTGGCTCCAGCTGGCCCCAGTCTCCTGGAAGCTCCATCCCATGTGGTCCCTGTTAACAGCAACACTTCCATTAACTTCAGTGGGGTGACAATTCCACGCGTGGTGTTCAGGGATAATCTACCCTCTAGAAAATTAATAAAATAAGAAAAATCGGTTAGTATCACATGTCCACATGACTGAAACATCAGTATTTCAGAGTAAGTTGACAGTACTTGATCTGGTTTTTTATTTCTTTAAAAGAAAACTGCAATGTAATATAAACTATCTGCAATCACTATATATAATGACAAAGAATAACTAATTTTTAAAAAATGTTTCTTAAATATAAAAATCAAACGGAGCCATCTTCTTGGTACTCTTGAAAAGGGCCTGACCTGTGGAATTTATGGGAAACTAGAGATTCAGGAGTTGCACAGGGACTATCAAAACCACAAATTAAAACAAAATATGGAGTCAATCCATAGAGTTTCCCTCTTTTAATTAACTTTGTTTGTCTTGTTCCCGAAAAAGGAGCAAACCGGGAATATGTATTGTACATCTTGAAAAGAAAGCAGTATCTGTCACTGAGCCTGAAGTTGAGTCCTGAAGTTTGTGTTTGAATTTGAATTTCTCCAAAGTTGAGGGGAGTTTGCACTGAATATTCCAATTTGGGACCATCTCTAATTTTTACTACCAATAAGAGAGTGTCATGGTGTTTGAGATTTTGCAAGACTCTTGCACTACTTTTAGGCTTCCAAAACTAGTCTGAATTCACAAAACCTTTCTTCTTCTGTAACTTAAACCACTGTATTTTTTTTCCGCCAAGAAGGATTCAATTAAAAAAAAAAACCTTATTAAAGAGAAGCTTGTGCTAATTTCCCAAAAGCTAGGCTTGCATAAGTAAATTCCATAAACTATTATTAGTTTTTTGCTGTATATCTTCCAAAAGTGCTCACGGTGCTTTAAGGAACATATAGAAGGCACAGCTCCTGTCTGAGAACCTTACAGTGCAAATAAAGACAGGACATAACAAATGGATACAAGACAAAAAGGGTGGGGAGGGTGAACGTAGGATAAATCTTAAGTTTGGAAGGATGTGTGGTTACTTGGAGATAAATGCATTCAGCCCAAATGGTATTTTAAGGCTGAGTCTTTGTTTTTATCATTACTGTATGTTTTTAGCTTATTTATAGTCTAACACTATAATTTTATTTTTGGATAGGAACTTGTCACTGAAGCCAGGGAAAGGAACAGCAGGAAGAGAAAATCTACATCGGGGATTTTTCATTGGTGTAGCTGCACTGGCACAAGCCCTAGTGTAAAGGTGCATGGCAGTGTAAACGGTGACTTGCTGAAGTTGAGATAGGCTGCATTGGTGAAAACCAGTAATTGCCCATTGCAGCATACCTCCACTAATGATTTGCACAAGTGCAGTTACATTGATATAGCTTCATTCGTGCAAAAAAAGAATTAAAAAAGCAGTGTAGACACATCCTAATGGGAAGGAGAAGCAGAGGGTGAGAAGAATAATAGAGTGAGGATGAATAGCTATAATGAAGGTGAAGCTATAATGATTGGTAGGAAAGGGGTGTGAAAAGAAAACAGCAATAAGTGGCAATAGATTACAGCAATAAAAAAATATAGCATGTCCAAACCCAAAGTTTCAGGCCTGGCCAGGCTGTAAAGTCATTCCTTCTGATTCTGCTTGGGGTGTGACAATGGGATAGGGTGGATCTTCTTCTCTGTGCCTTTGACTGTAGCTGCTTCTGTCTCTGTGCTGAAGAAGTTCCTATGCTCTGGTGCTTTCCAAAATCTGCCCTTACTAAATCTCTCTGGATGCTGCTGCTCCCAATTTGTAGAGAAGAGAGATCAAGCTACTGGAGTAGTCTCACTGTGTGTGGGGGAGGAAAAATATTGGAGTCCTTCCCAACTCTGAGATATGGCACTTTCCAAAATCCAGCACCTCTCATTTATACGGTACATACGCTCTACTTCTTTTTCCACATATTTGTTTTTCATCCTGTGCAGTCTCAGCCGTGTCTTTTCATCTTATTTTTTCACTGGATTTTTTTCCTTTTTTTTCCTTCCCCTCCTTCCGTTACAGTCTAAGAGGAATGCAAACTCAAAAGCATTACATCTGAGTCCAGTTTTCTAATTCTCAGTCTTCAGCTAGGTTTGGAAATAGGTAAAGTGAGTTTGCCTATCCCTAGTTATTATATTAGAATTATTTTTATTGAGAGAAGGGACGCTGAGAGGCATGATGGATATCAGCGTTGTCTCTACCTCTTCTTAAGAACTGCCACGGGATTCTTAATTTCTGTGTATACAGTTGCTGGAGATTGTATAGAAGAACTTTAGTTTGAGATCTCATTTGAATATGCATCTCTAGCAACGTGGAACTTTCAACTTCAGTGTTGCACTGCAGTGTTAGCAACTAGTATGAGCTTCACTCTTTTGCAATATCAATATAATATGTATATGAATACAGTCATGCTGCTCTAGGAAATATATTTAGTACCGAAAATTAATAAATCTGTTGAATAATTTGTAATTGTGTGTATTTAAATTTCCTAGATATTGCAGTAATAAGCATGCAACTGGATAGATCGGGTGTTCCAGTTAATTACGATTGTTTAAAGTCAAACATTAGTCATACATTTCAAGATTTTTCTTTTAATGAAGCAATAACATTTTAGCCAGAATGGGTAATGAATTTTTAGTATGGAAATGCACAGCAGCATCATTGGAAAATTGAAATCACAATCTGTAATATACATGGAGCATCACTTGACTTACTCCACTAGAAAGCATTATTCTGATTATTTAGTCATCTGTTATTGTTATGGAGCGAAGGTGGCACCACAGCCTATCTGGGCCCCCGTCCCCAACTAGATCTTCACTTCTACCTATTTAGACTATATTCTAAGATCTCCCAAAGCCTGAAACAAGCCTGCTCATTTTTAAAGGCAAATTAAGTTTGTTTATTAACCCTCTGAAACTGAGCTAATTCTCTTCTGGGACACCTGGGAACTGAACAACTTTTAGGATTTGCTGGTGGTCATTTGGGTATTGGAGGACTCTGGGCCATGGAGGAGAGTGGTTCCAGATTGCTGGAAAGCAGAACAGGTTGGGACTCTTGGGACAGGTGAAGCCTACTTCATTCTTTCCCAATCTGAATTGTCAATATGACTGTCCATGATGCTGCTGGTTCCTATCCCCTCCCTTGAGCTAGACCCAGCATTGACAAAGCAAGGGTGGGGCATAGGGAAAAGCCAACATAGAATTTACACTGAGGCGGTGATGGGAAATGTAGAATCAGAGCTGTCAGCCAAGATGAGATAAGCAGGGAACTGTAGGCTTTTTGCCACATGGGTGTAACCATTGTACACATGAAATGAGGAATGTGTCCCCATTTGAACTTTCTTTTTGCCTGGATACATCCATCCATTTTGGTGATATGATAGAGAGGGAGAGGAAAATGAAAGGCTCCCTTCCTTTACACACTGTAGCTCCCTGGCAGCTACTCTTTTCCTCCCACCAGCACCATGTCCAGTGCCTCTGGTCAGGTCCTGCTAAGCACTGCTGCCTGAAAAGCAGCCCACAGAAAGAAGCACCAGCCATTGCAGAAAGAAGCACCAGCCATTGCACCTCCCGCAGGAATTGCTGGGGACAATCTAAGAGATGCTTCTCCTTCCCCTCTCTTCCCTTCCTGGACAATGGAGCAAACACTAAAAGCATCAGGAGAAAAAGAAGGAAGCAGCAGTTTGAAGTAATGACTAGCAAGTGTGAGATTGGTGGAATTACCATCAGTGTGAACGGAGAAGGCTGGAGTTTAAGTAGGCGGGAAATCTGGGGAGATGCATCAGGAGAGTCTGGGGTATGTGACCAAGAATTTGGGGAAACAGGGATAAGTGTGAGTATGTTTATTTTGGGAAATAGTAGGAAGGACATGGAATGGGGAAGATTAAAAAGGAGGAAGTATGAAGGAATTAACAATCATATATAGAGAAGATAAAGGGATCAAAGAAACAGAGATTTAAGGAAAACTGATGGAGGAAAACTTGGAAGATGTTAAGGTGAAGACTAGAAGGGCTAGTGAAAATAAAAGAGGAATAATTCTTTCATATGGAAAATATGTTCCAGGAGAAAGTCTGTTGGTTTTGAAGGTCAGTCTTATTGTATATTCTAAAATAAAAGCCTGTATTTTGTCACCTTAATGGTCTTTGTGTAACTTTCACCTAACACCACAACATTTATATGAATGTCTATATTAAAAACAGAAGTTCACCTTAACAGAGAACCCACTTAATGACTACTTGGTTTTAGAAATAGGAGCAGAATGTCCTTCACTTTGTTTGCACAAATGGAAGTCTCCCAGTGCTGAAAATTGAGGGCCCACTTCTTCTGCCAGGAAGACTTAAAGATGCCTTTATCTGAGAGGGCCAGTTACAATGTAATCAAAGGGTACCTTTCTGGAATGTAGAACTGTTTGTAGAAGCCGTTTCCAAATCCAAACTGCTTAATGGTTTGGTCAGTGTCCAATCAGTACAAAGGATTCTGGTTCAAGATGCCTTGTTTCAGTTGCCATACAAAGAACAGGTTCCTTGGAAATACTCTATTCTGAATATACTTAGTATGTTAACCTAACTGGGAACAGATCGACCTAAAGCATTTATATGTTAATGTTGGGAAATTAGCCTTATTCCAGTTAATTCAGGATACAGTGCTATCACATCATATCTCAGACAATATTGTCCAAAATGGCCACATCATAAATAAGACCAAAGATCATGTCACTCTTTTGTTTAGCAGTCCATTGAACCATGTTTGCTGACACCCAAAAGGTGGGCTCCAGAAGAAAGCTGGGGGGGATCCTAGCATTTTGTGACACATGTCAATGAAATAAAAATCATATCATACATGTGCTTTCTTCCATATATTGATAGCGAGAGGTGCATTTCCAGGTGCAATTGTACTCATGAAAAAATATTGGATTGACATCTATAGTGAGAGAAGGCCTATACCTACAGACAGTTCACATGAGCAATAGGGATTCCGTTGCCCTTACCCTTCCTGGAAGGACCACATATTTAATCAAATAAGTATAATTGTGTCTCTAAAATAAATTATGTCATTTAATATTGTCTTAATGCTTGGATTCAGATACAGCTGAAATCTCCCACGTTAATAAACAAGCCAGAAAAAAGGGTCAAAACCCATGAAGTTGGTTTGAGTTTTTTTTAAATTAGATGAGGTTTTAGCCCCGGGTGTTGTAGCTTTCCTGAGTAGGTTGCTTTCAGTGACTGGGAAATGAGTGTAAGCAATCACTGGTTTAATATTATGTTTAAGCTCCTAGTTTTCTCTCGTGGCTTTAACCGATAAGCCAAACCCCACTCCTGACTTGCTTTTGTTATCTACCAAAGCAGTAGGAAACATCTACTCTGTTTGGACTCTTGCTATTTGCAGAGCAGTAAAGTCTCTGCTTTTCACTATAAAGTCTCTAGCCAATTGTTGTCCAGAAAGTAGACATAAAATGGCAGCCCACAAAACGTGTCATAAGTCCCTTATGCATATTTTTTAAAAAGATCTGTAGTAATTTATGGAGGAAGATGCTCCTGCTTATTGTCTGTGACTTCTTTAGTGGCCATTCAGAGAATTGAGGGCTGACATGTGTTAGAGTTTCACTACTTACCCCAGGAGTTAGTTAGCAGAGTACATGAACTATTCTTATTATTAGAAATGTTCTTCATCTTAACTTTATTCAACTATACATCAACATCTAATCATTAGTCTTTTTTTCTAAATTAAATATATTTTTGCATGATTTTGCGCCTAATTCCCACTCTTAGACAAAAGCATTAGTACTAATTAGAACTGTTAATGAAAATTTTAGAACATTTTATGTATGTACATGTAAAATAATGCACACATGTGGGAGAACATAAGTAATGACCAAGTATTTCAGATATGTGTACCTAAAATTCAGCTCCTGTAGTCATATTTAGGCACCTTGGAGGCATTCACTCAGAGGAAGCTTCAGGTGCTCAGCACCTTGAAAAATTAGTCCATTTTTATTTAGGTGCCTAAACATGGATTTATACCCCTAACTTTTGGCATCATGTTTGAACATTTTTGCAATCTTAACTCATGCTGATGAACCCTTTTTGCCACTTCATCACATGATTCCCTGTGTGCGCATATATACAAGGTTGGTATACGTTCAAATACACATATAAAAGAGAGAGCTCAGTAGCTCAAATAACAAAAGAGAATACTGGATATATAATGCATTATAAAAATGTCTCTGTTCACATGATTCAATTTGGCATTGGTTGAGCTCAAACTGTGGCTCAAATATAAAACTGTGGGGATTTGTGAAAATGTTGCTAGTTTTAATTTACATCTTCTGGGAAGTGTTCTCATTTGCCATCAAAGTTAATACAGGGTACAGATAAAAAGAAATTTAGTTTAGGGAAAATTCCATCCAGAAAGAAAGCAAAAGGGAATGAAGTTGTGTTTCTTCAATTATTTATTGATTCCATTTCATACTTATATTTCCTTTTTACTATTTCAATTAGTGATGAGTAAATCTCAAAAGGTTCAGTTAAGCATCCAAAAACTCAGGCGCTTTAAAAAAAATGTATCCAAACCACTCTAGTCTAGATTTTGCACTCAAAATTTCACATAGAGAGACTTTGATATTTTCTGTAGCTTCCTAATTCCCACCAAGATAGACACCACACACTGTATGTGTACATAAAGTAAGTCACTATATATTTTTTATAAATGTCTTTACTAGGTATAGTGCCTTCATAGTGGTGAGAAGTAGGAGCTAAACAGACAAGAATAAAAGTAAAGATTTTATTTGAGGAACTGGAAAACAAACATTTGACAGCTGTTTCAATCATATCCGTGGCAAAAGTCACAGAAGGAGGAACAAAGGGTACAGGAAACTCTATTTCCTTTAAATATGCTCCTCAAGAGCATGCCCCTCAAGTGAAGAAATGAATGTGACAGATAAATCCTTAGGAATCCAGGGAAAGGAAACACCAATCCAGCGATTCTCAAACTGTGGCTGTGAAGAATTCACAGGTGGTCCATGGAGAGCTATTTTCTGTATTGTATGCCAGGAACTAGACCAGTAGCTGGATGATATAGTTGGGGTTAGTCCTGCTTTGAGAAGGGGGTTGGACTAGATGACCTCGTGAGGTCCATTCCAACTCTAATCTTCTATGATTCTATGATGTAAGGATGGGTAAGGGATGTTTAAAAGCTGTCTTACAGGCCACCAAAAGCCTCTTAGACGCAATGCAGGATGTGTCCTAGGTAGCTGAGAGGAAGGAGCACCAGCTAACCTTATTACAAACAGGTATTCCTGTCCACAGTGCAAACAAGAGTGGTGACTGAAAGATAAAGTACCATACAAGGCTACGAGCATATCTTAAATGCTGTTTGCTGACTATAGTCACTCATCAGATTTAACTGTGCTGTTATGTGGATCCAGACCATGATTAGAGACAACTGTTCCAGCAGCTGGTTACAGACTCTTTTTAAAGATGCAGTGTTTACAGTGCTTCAGTCTGTTTCTTTGTTAGCTGAGAGTCGAGGTTTGAAAACCTTGTGCTAGCAGCCATTAAAGAATGGTACACATTATGCCTCACAAGGGAAGGGACTCCTTTCTACATGGTAAAGAACAAGTTACTCAAGATAGGGAAAAATGGAGAGAGCTAGTGAAATGAGGAAGAAATATTCTGGGGATGGGGATAGAGGATAGTGGGAGGTGAATATTCTGTGTGAGAGGTCCCACTTGGAAACTCTTGTGGTCCCAACCAAAAACCACCATACCCTGTGTTGGGAAGATATTTATAGTTTATACTTGAAGCACAGTCATAGAATCCATTCAAGATTGATTTTAGTTGCTTTCTCATGAGTTGGCAATTCCTAGAGACTGTCATAATAATAATAAGCTACATTTCTTTTTAGTTTACTTTAGTCCTATTGTATGTAGTCATCTCCTTCCCAATTTGCATCCCTCTAAACAAGTTTAAATCTCTAAATGCTGTATCTGTGCTATCTTTACACTTAAATGCTTGTGCAAATGCACTTCATCATCCTATCTAATTCTATTACTTTGGCTTGTCTTTCACTGTCTCCCCCATTTACCGTGTTACTTTGGTTCGATTTGCCCTGTCCATTTCTTCACACAGTTGTTACTCTCGTTAGACCACCCAATCAGTTCGTAAGCTTGACACACCAAAACCTACCACTTAAAGGAGCTTGGATTCAGTGCTTAATTGGTTGATCAGTTGATAGACAGCTCTACTCAACAAATAATTTCAAACTACTTACATGATACAAAGGGGTAACTTTCCACTCCAAGGCCCTTCTCTAGGTGAATGACAGCAGCTGGTGCTAATCAGGGTCTTCTACCTAATGAAAGTTTTCTGTGTTTGGCAGAGGAGTTGTGTGGGTGGAAATTCTTTTCTACTCTTCCCACTCTATCTAGTTTGGGGCACTTCTACTTATGTTCTAAGTGACATCCATGTGGCAGTGTGAGGATGAAGGAATCAAGGATTGGTGATCTAGCAAATCCCCCAGAGTCCACAACAGCTTTAATATTTTGTATCACAGGAGATGATGTTTCTGCCATCCCTTTTTAGATACCTAAGTGGGGAGAAGGGACTAGAATGCAAAAGTGATACCCAAGCTCTTTTTGACATTAAATATTCTCCTCTTCAGTTCTGTCTGACAGGGTAGAGAGTATGAACATCCTTTGCTATGGCTGTTAGTGTAATCCATGCATTTCCACAGCACCCAGGTCAGATACAGAAACTACAAGCAATTGCTGCTCTCTTCAAAGATAGGCAGTATTGAGACAATGGCTTTTTTATAGGTCTGCAATGCTCAAATAATAGGCAATTTGCAGTAACTGAGGGATATCAGCAACTCACTGGAGATCTATGGCTCATTACAAGTTACTGGGGAAAACATTTAGAACACATTTTTAATGATGTAGACAAGAATCCCTGTGGATCACACATACTAGCTAGGCTGGTGAAAGTTGCTAGCTGCAGCAATTGGCCTCCTTCCATCTAAGATGTTAGTAACAGCATGTTACTCTGATTTTATTAACTTACATCACATTGGTTATAAGTAGGGATGAGATTAAAGGGTCCCACAGATACCTCTGAATATCAGGTTATCTTTTTTTCCTGTGGTATTTTATTATTCTCCATTAACAGATGTGGAAAACCAAATCCATTTACCTGACCCAGTAGCCATATGAAGATTTAAGCAATAAAGAGAGAGATTCTGAAATTGAGGGAAAAGGTCCTCAATCTGCATAGCTGTTTCTCACTTTTACTTGCATTATTTGGAAAATATGATTGGATTATATATTTAAATTTCAGATTGTAATACACGTACATAGAAGTGTTGTCAGGAAAGAATTATGGTTGCGTGTACAACACTGAATTTGTAATTTCCAGGAATTTATATTCTTAACTGCACAAACATTACATTTTAAACATAGTTTTATTATACACTTTTTTAATTAAAAAAATTACAAAATAATTAAAACATTCCTGGGAATAAAATAAAAATATTTAAATAATTATGTTCTGTATATAATTGTGATATAATTGCTGCTGTTTTGTAGTATAATTGCAATGCCTAGTATAAACTTACGTTAAAAAACCTAAGTTAAAAGACTGTTATTTTGGTTATAGAGCTAAGCACTCAAAAGTTAGGGAATGCCAAACTTCTCAGTTGCCCACACAAACTTATTTCTGTCCTCTGTACCTCCATCCTGTGCTCAGAATGAGGTAGGGGTCCAGTGGAAAAAAGTCTGTGATCATGTAATTGAAGACTGTAGCATAGTACATGCATGCACAAGGGCAGCAACCATATTTTTATGGGTGTTTTGGATGTAAAGAATAGGTTTTTGTAAAGATAAAAACAAATTATATTACGTGCAACTGTAACAATTCCTGCTCCCAGCCCCATCCTACATTCTAAGGTGGGTTTTAAGGCTGACACATCAGCACTGCAGCACAGGCCAAGCTACAGGACTCTCTACGTTAGCTGACAGTTATCCCAGATGGGAGATGGGACACTGGATGCAGGTGCTGGGTCCTGAGGATGCTCACGGAGGGAAGCCAAGCCCATAACATCTCTCTTTGATAGTTAGTGGAACTTCTGCCAAGCAGAGAGCTCCTGAAGTTCCCCAGAGGGTGGGACTGGACCACGAGAGCCTTGTGCTGGGGTGGGGAGCAGGCAGCCCAATTCAGTTTAGCACTCCCCACTTGCCTGCTATAGCTGCTTTGGCAGCTCCCTAGCATTCCCAATGCAATCGCTGCAGTAGCAACATTATCCCAGCTTTAGGATGTTTCCGTACCCGTTACTATTTTGGCATAGTGCCAACATTTTCCTGAGGCATATAAATGGGAGCAGGGAAATGGCTATTTTTAACAGTTTATATCTCAGTAAAAACCGAATGGGATTTCATGGGATCATGAAATAAGTAGTAGGAATAATTTACGGCTCTGCAAGCCTTAAGAGATGTACAACTTCTAGTATACCAGATTTGCAGGCATGGAGGCAGGGGCTTCTGCATCGTATGTATATTTGTAGGCTGTTTAGACTTGTCCTTTTAGAAATCAGAAATTAGCTCTTTGGGGGTTGTGATGTTCCTCCTCTGCAATCTGGACTGGTGTGTACTTGTTTCACCCCAGTTCCTCACTTCTGGGCCCTGACTTGCCCTGCTTTGCTGTGTGAACCACCCACTCCTGGGTCAGCCCACGCCCAGCCTCGTGCGAGTAATCGGTCCCTGACCTAGTGAAGGAGCGCATCTGGCCAGCCGCTTATGGAATAGATTCCCAGCAAACACCCTCACTCCCAGATGCAACCCCGAGAACTGCCGTCTTGCAGGATTCATTCCTGTACACTGTACCCTGCAAGCTCATTTACATTTGTCCATCAAGTTATCAAAGAAATTGATATGCACCCGCTCTGTCCCTCAATAAAACAAACAAATACGTTTATGGACTACAGCAAGATTCTAAATCAATTAATATTAATCAATATTGACCACAATTGACTAAAATAATAAATCACATGCTAAACTAGACTTGATATTTCAGTAGCTTCTCTGACGTCAGCTTACCCACAGCTGGCTGTGATGCACCTTGACCCCTTTCCCTCCGTGGGTAGGTGCCAGTCCTTGATGCTGCTTAGAAGATGGATTCCAGGGCAGACCCCGAGACAAAGATGCCTCTTTCTTTTTAACAAATTTCCTTGACCCGTCCCCCACTCCCCGGGGTCAGGTGATCATCCATGTCTGGCAATGGGCGTGATTTTTCCCTATTGAGTCAAATTGCTCAAAGGTGCTTAGACCGGTCCATTGTTCCTATATTCATGCCTCTGATGGGTGTGGAAACTCAGCTTTGTGTTTGTCTGCATCTATCCAAGCCATGTGAGACACATGTTTGGGGATATGACATAGCAGAGTCTCATATCTGCGCATATGTATGACATTGCAGGAAACATGCTACCGTAACAGTAATGTTCAGTATGTCATGAACATTCCAAAAACACCTTACGTGACATACTTTGCATTAGAGAATACACATACACAATACACAGTATAAGGGTGAGCATGAATGCTACACAAATCACACTGTAAGGGTGTACATGGGGTGCAGCGTGTCAGAGGGGTGGATTGTGAGAAGTCTGTTTCCGCACCTGTTCTTGCAACCAACTTTAAAAGGTTTGGACATATGTGTCGTGGTGCTGAGTTCTTTTCGGCTTATTTTTTTACAATGACTGTGCAGAATGTTACCTACCCAATTAAATGCTTAATGAGGCTCAAACATCCGCATATGTGTTGTCGTGTTTTATTGCTAGTTTGCTTGTAAGTATAATAGAAAATAAGTAGAAATTACTGGTGAAGTTTAAACATCCCAAGGAGCCCTCTACTTTACCTGTGGTTGTTCTTACGATGATTCTGCTTTTATTGTAAAAAGCACATTTTTACAAAAGAGCAAAATAGTTCTAAAGATGAGCTGTAACTGATGCTTCCCATGGACTACAGTATAGTACCCCAGGATCAGATGAAAATGTGATCGAGAGAGCTGTGACCACAGGTTTGTTTGCTTCACACATCAATTGCAATGTTCATTTATATCTGTTATATTGTGAGGTATTTTTTGTATCAATAGCATTAGAAATGTCAGCAGGTGAGAGTCCACTCTTATAAATAGGAGAAATGAATTTAAGAAAGGCAATAGACTGATGAGCACTATCAGAATGATATTAAATGAGTTGTGAGCATTTTGAAAGACTGTCTAGTTTCTCTTACGCACAGTAATACATTTTTTTCCTTACATAGATATTAATAGCTCCATTTATTATCATGAAAGTATTTTTAGGAGCTTGAGAACACAATGCCATGCAATAACTAACCGATACTTTTTCAGCTATTGGAACTAATGACTACCTGAGCACCCATGAATATCACTAGATTAGCCAAGAGTAATTGGAGAGAAGTAACCAAACCCATGAATCAGTTTTCATTTAATGACACTATGTTTGCATGACAGTTTCTTTCCAGATGGATTCCAAAGCATTTTATACTTCAATTTACATTTATAGGTCCAATCTTCAATTTCATCTGTGTGTGAGTGGAGCCCTGGGCCTGTGAAAATGTCATTGGCTTCAATGGAACTCACTACGGAGAAAGGGTCCACCTGCATAGGCCTGATTGCATATTTGGAGCCATAGTCTCCATGAGGAGTGACTGTAGTTGACAGTACAGGTTTCCATTTTCACATATGGGGTGAAATCCTGGACCAAATTAATTGAATGGGAGAGCAAGGATTTCACCTTCATATGTGTACACATTTCTGAAACATTCACCTTACTTTTTGTCTGACTGAAGGTGGACTTTTCTAGACAAGTCTGATCAAAATTCTTTCAGCTATTTTTAAGATGAGGGAATATAGAAAGAATAAATTGTCCCTATATTAACAATGATTTTGGAAGATGAATTTGCAAATTCTAAACTTACATTTGAAAATAAATTTTTGTCCTTGAACCGGCAATGGTCATAATTAAAATGGCCAAATATTATATTTTCAAGCAAACAAAATAATTTATAATTTTTTTGAATAAATAATTCATTTTTAAAAGGATTCAGGCAGTTCCAATCACAATGGCTCAGATCCAGAAAGGGATTTAGGCCTAGACCCCCAATTTAGGTCCAGATTTCGGCATCCACAAAATTCTCACTTGGCTGCCGACAACCCTGAACTCACTTGAAGCCCAAACATTTGCTGTAAAATTTCTGCCTCTGGGCATGAACTGTCTCAGGCAGGAAGGCAGGCATCCAGGCACCTCCCTCATGCTTAAGCCCCAACATGATCCTCAAACCAGTTGAAGATAGGTGTGGCAGCACTAAAGACCGGATCCAGTAGGCATGGCTCTGTGCACACCTAACTCCATGCAAAATAGGTGGGCAAGGA
Organism: Mesoclemmys tuberculata; assembly: GCA_007922155.1. Taxonomy (NCBI): domain Eukaryota; kingdom Metazoa; phylum Chordata; order Testudines; family Chelidae; genus Mesoclemmys; species Mesoclemmys tuberculata. The sequence continues at coordinate 12,408,744 of ML675618.1, forward strand.
GAGGGAGGAGGAGGTCTCTGTTATAACCTTACCCAAATAGTTAAAAATGCTCAATTGGATGTGGGAGGCCTCTCTGCTTTAGGAGGAGAAGGGATTTGAATGGGTGTTCTCCACCTCTCAGGTAAGTGCCCTAATGACTGGCCTACGGGATTGTTTGAGTCATTTGGTTTCTTTTGTTGAAGATGTTCCAGTGTGTATTAAATGATTAAGTATTAACTGCTTCAGAGAAAGAATGAGACATCCCTTTTTGGATCTGGGCCAGTGTAAGCAAATGAGCCTTGTTCAATCTGTCTCACTGAAAGCTGTCTCCAGTCAGATACCAGCAGTACAACCAGGCATTCATCACTCTCTGTCTGTTCAATTCAATAAGGAGTTATATTAAAAGCATAATGGGGACCAGTTAAGGCCCAGATCCTGCAAACATTTATACATATGCTTAACTTTTCTATTGCAAGCAGTAGGATTAAATCAATGCCACTGCTCATGAACTATATAAAAACTATAAACTACTATAAAATGAACTACAATTCTCTTTTAAATCTAGACCTTATGAGAAAATACTTTTTTTCCTGATTAATCATAAATTCTTTGAGAGTTTCACCTAATGTGTATTAGAAGTAAATTGCATTAGAAGTAACTACTACTTTTGTAAGTGGAAGGAGAAAGACAAAGAAAAGAAATTAAACAGCAGCAGAATTCAGAAACACCTTCAAAACATTATATAATTGAAGTATTCTTTTATCAAGAGGTAAGGCTCTTCACTATGCTGGAATTGTTAAACTGATCTTAATGCAAGTTAGATTTCATTTAAGATGTTTCTGTTGGAAGACTGGTCTTCAAACAAACATAGACATGAAATAATTGTTCCAAAGAGTGGAAAGGTTGAAGCTTTTCATCACTGGAATTAAAAAAAACAAACATTTCAAGGATCAGACGTCTTCTTCTTGATCCATCACTACTTTTGTTAATTTTGTCCGAGTACATTACTGTATCCTCTCTAAGGCACCATGTGAGGGCACTGGAATTAATCCAGTAACAAAATATAAGTACACTGGTAACCTATCAGTTGCCTCTTCTGATGTTTTCGTAACTGATAATTAGAGTTGTTTCCTAAGAGACATAGTTCTGCTAGGTGAGAAGTGTGCACTAAGTCTAATTAATATTTTAATATTTAGGGCTAGTCTTCCTATACTGCTTTGTCCAAAACTCCTTAATAAGCTAGATATTTTGTTATTAAGTACAGACTATTGAATGTTCCATGTACTGCCTTCCAGTCAAATTAGAGATGTTGAACCTGACCCCTTTTATTATTAGACCAGAATGAGACACAGTTATAATTTAAAATGGACATGTAGTTTAAATTAAAAGATTAATATGTGGTTTAGAGTAGGGTATGTGCACCTGAGCCTGTGCATAGATGGAGAAAGTTACCATTAATTTAAAGATAAGTTTTCTTGTCAGGTCAAACTTTAAAAACATATTACTAAAACATGTCAGTTTTACCTATAATATATTTGCAGCTTCTTTTCTTCCGTCCATCACTAATTATTGAAGATAAATGAATATGAACAGGAAATACCTCCCTGAAATTTCACCTCACACCCTAGTAAGCATAATTCTCTGTTTCTGATGAAACATCTGTTGCTGCAAGAGTTATTTGGATGTTAGATACTTAGTCTGCTATCAGCAAACTGAAGGAAGCCATCTATCATGGGGTCGAAAGAACAATCATTGATACATACTGCGGGTGTACATATATACCAACGCAGTCTGTTTATACAATAGACCAAAGTTAAATAATGCATGTATTAAAACTACTTTAGAGGAAGAGGTGCGACACTTTGAATGATGAATGCCGTGTCTACAATAGGAGCGCTCTATTGGTGTAGCTATATTGTCATACAATACTACCAAAGCAGTGTGGACACAGCTTATACTGGCAAAACCATACTTTTAGTGAGTTAACTTATTCTACCGATCCCAAATAAAACAAGCTATACTGGTAAAAGTACAGTTTTGCCAGATTAATTACATCTACAGGTTGTACACTACAGACTTCTGCTGGCATAGATATGTCTGTCAGGTAATCCTTATGTCAGCATAACTATTACAGTAGAAGCCTGTAGTGTAGACACAGCCGATGAGTTTTGAAGGAAAACATTAGCCTATTTTATGTGAACTAGATAAGGATACAGTATTAATGGCCTCAGTTCAGGGCAGCATGCTTAAGTTTAGAGATGCGTTTCAGTCCTATCAGCAGCTGGGGATGTGGAAAAGGTGTCTTATTAACACTTGCTAGCTAGTTAATAAGAGGATCATAGACTAGGAAAACTGTAGTTCAGAGATTAGCTAGCTGGTTGAGGTAAACCCTAGGGAGGAGACTACGGTTTAGCTCATTCTGCTAACATTAAAATTACAAATTGGATTTTAACACATGTTAGGTAACATATGATAGCTAACATAGAATCATAGAATATTAAGGTTGGAAGCAAGACTAATCCCAGCTAAATCATCCCCAACCCACTAAAACTCTAACTAAAACATCCAAAACATGTTAAAATAAACCTTCTTTTCAAAGTGTAGACATAATTAACTCTATTTGACTTAAAGTTAAGCTCATGCCTACGTACTGGCCTGACTCTGGGCCTTATAAGTATTTCGTTTTATGAAATAATTCTAATATGTATTTTTTGTAATTTTGATTTAAAAGGGTTTAATTTTCTTTTCACTCTAGTTAAACTGCTTACTTTAATGTTTTGGGCACATACTGTAGACCAGTTTGGTGCATGAGGGCCTTTCAGTGTAAATAAATGGGCCAGATCCACAAATGGAGTAAATGAGCATAGCGTCACTAAAGTAACATACTTATGTACACTAGTGTGGAACTTGGATCAGGATTTTTATGCAGCAGCTTCAGTTTTGCCTTGCTTTTTTACAGAATGGGGTGTGTGTGTAAGGAAATCAATGTAAAATTATTTTTCAATAGGGCCCTTATGTATTTATTGAATAGTAGAGTTCTAAAATTGTCAGACCACTTTTTGTGGTATGAATCAACTGTCTCTTTCTTCCAGTGGATAGCTGAATCAATGAACCAGACATGAATGGATTTTTGGACAAACAGGGGCAAGTGATTTACCTGGCTTATCTCTAGGGAAGGTAAAAGAAAATTTCCATCTTCAGTATGGAAGACCCCAACCTTTTAAAGCTATCCCCTGAGGAGTTTACTCATCAGCTGTTCCTAGAATCTGAATGTAAGGGGCCCACTGTCCCCTTTTTAAAAGTTGGTGGGTTTTTGGTTGCCCTTTCCCCATATCAGGAGAAAGAGGAAGGGCTGAAGAGGAATCAGGATCTTGGGACTTAGTTCTTGACAGGGGCAAAGCCAGACATGATCTTTTGGCCGAGCCAGTGGCTGAGACGGGTGGGCCAGCCGAAAAAGAAGCACTTCCTGAACTTCCTGCTTTTGGTCAGATGACAGGAAGCAGGACATTCAGGAAAGCCACTGGCTGAGAAAGTTAACTAAGCTGCCCAATGTTTCAGTTCCCCTGGGCTGAGAAAGCTCCAATTGCGAAGTGGAGTTTGGGTGGTCCTGCTTTCAATGTGGGTGGGCCAGGTCCACCTGTAGCTGTGCTCCTGGTTCTGGAAAGACTTCCATATGTGACAATCAAAGAGCTCCAGATTATGGCCAGTGGAAAGTAGCCAGGATCCCAAGTCAGTCGGATTGAACAGGGAGCTGCAGCTCAGGTCCCATCCTCTGTGTGCACTGGCACAGCAGACAGAGGGAGCAGTCCCAGGCAGGGTAAGGAGCTAGGGCTCGAAATCAGGAGGAGCAGAGCAGATAGCATGAGAGGCCCAAAGACAGAGTGACATGTGCAAGGGAGCCGGAGTGCGGGGCAAGGGTCAGCGAGTGGGAAACCACCAAGAACAGATGACAGACCCAGCAGGGCAGGGCCCCATGAAGGCCAGCAACACCAGAAATGAGGGGGGGTGGGGGTGGAGAGGAAAGGCTATGGGGAGCAGCCTGGGGGATCAGAGACAGGCTGTAGGAGAACAAGAAGCTGTCATAGAGACCCCAGCCAAGAGGAGTGAGGTGAGCAGCCAAGAGGGCGCGCAGCTGTAGGAGCCTAGTGATCCATCTTCACACACATACAGATGCAGGGAGCTGTGGCTAGCACTGGCCTGGGGAGGTCTCATTGCAGAAGACAATGAGTCCTGCAGGACAGCTGAGTCTATGGAGTCCAGTTCAGCACAGAAGCAAGGACCTCCGGGGCCTGTGCACAGCCTGGGCAATGGTGGTGCCTCCTCATAGCAGGAAGGGGAGTCTGCAGCCCAGAGCAGGGTGTTTTTTTCTTTCCTTTGTCTCTCTCTCTCCTTTTCAGTCAAACCTTGGCTACGGGTGGGCAGGGGGAAGAGCAGGGATGAGCGGACCTCTCTGCTTGGCAAGTGCTCAGCCGAAGCATTCACCCCCCTTGGGAGGAGGGTCTTTTTCACTCACTCAGCCCTACTGTGGAACAACATGTAGTGATCTTTCCAAGCAGGGTCTCTGTTGTAAAAGAAAACTTTGGGCTTGCACGAAAAAGAAAAAAGAGGGGTCTGGACAATGCTGTGATGTTTGTGGGAGGGGCATTATCCTCATCACATGCCCCTTTCTGGAGATACCAAACTGAAGAGCCAAGCTTCCCTACCACAGAAGAGAGTGTTACTGTTTAAAGAGGTTTTTTTTTTTTGGTATGTATGCAGATAGCGTACATAGTTTAATACATTTTTTCATCCAGGTGTAGGGACTAGCATAAGGATTGTTTTTAGTATATTTAAAAACCTTTCAGTTGCTTAGTATATTTGCCAATAAGTTTTTTCTGTTGTTAGGCTCTTCCTGAGATAAATCTGTTGTACTTGTTTTGGTGTTGTGTGTGCATGCCCTTTTTTAGCAGGTTAGTTCAAGATAAAGCTGCTACCCCATTAGGGGTATGTTACTTGTTGGGAATCTATCTAGTCAGCAGATAGGAGCTCTCCACCTCACAGATGGATCTGATGTAGGTAAGAGGAGCAACTGGGGAGGAGGTATTGTGATGAGAGGGTGAGGCGCTTTGAAAGCTCCCTTGCCATCATCTCCAGTGTTCAGAGTCAGTCCTGGAGGTTTCACAAGCAGCTGTGATGTCCCTCAAGAGGAAGGGTAATTAGGTTACAGACTTTAACCCAACCTCAGAGTGTTCTGGGGACCCAGTAGGCAACGCCTTGCTGGTGTAACCTCGCTAGGTAGATTAGGAGGAAAGGAAGTCCTGTGGAGTTACTAGTGTCTCACCTCTTTCCACAGGCAGGGAAGTCTCAACCTGTTCCTCTGGATAACGCCGGGTTGCTCAGAGATGGGTTACTTCTCTTCCCACCGAGGTAACTTAGGTTGAAGTAGGGTCCTATTTTAACATACCCATGCCCCTCAACCCATTACATGAAAATCAAAGGCCCAAGCTATGTAAAGGAAAGATAATCTATGAATGGGTGTGCTTGTTCTGAGCTATAGCTGTTATGAATTTTTAATCACAGGAAGATCCTTTTATGGGTTTTGAAGGACTGATTTCTACCTAAAACCTTGTTCAAGTGTGGGATGGGGGATCTCTGGTAAACTTATTATTATGTTTATAGTTTCTTTTATTTTTTTAATGTTTTCTCTGTAATGCTTTCATCTAAAACATAAATATGCTTGCTTATAAAGGGCTGTGTGGTAACCTATAACAATGGACAGTTATGCGGTTTACTCTCTCCAGGGGGGGAGTAAAGCACAGACACAGGCCTGTTTAGGCAGTCTGGCTTCCAGGGAATAACAAAGTGTAGGTGGGAACTATGCAGCATGGAAAAAACCCAGTCAGGAGAGAGAAAGAAAGAGATATTGGTCTCTGTCCAAGAGAGATAATGGCTGAGGCAGTGGGATCCTAAAGCATGTGCCTTTATGTAGACTCCTGAACTGTGACAAACACCATGAACCAAATGTCTACCAATCAAATTGAAGACTGTACCTAACATTTAGAAATATGCATTTGGGTGAGTGAATGGGAAATAACATTCCTTACATTCAAATGCATATATCACTTCTATCTAGGTTTACATAGTGATTATGTTATTAGATGATAAAGGACATTTAGAATTTAATGATCTAAATTTGTGAGATTGAGAACTTTCATTATCACTGTTAGGCAATTTATTGCGTTAACCTGGGGGCAAATGATTCACCTCTCCTGGGCAAGACTCCTTTGATTTATTCCTTCACTAGTTTTCATTTTATTAACACTGCATATACTTTTTTCTTCTTTTTCTTTTCATTTTGCATGTCCCCTGCCCCATTACTTCCTTGTTCAAATCAATTCGGTCACCTGCCTGGCTTGTTTGTCATGATCACACTGTAGGGATATAGAGGTATAGAGGAATAGGGGAGTCTGTGCCAGCATCACTCATTTACCAGGGGGCATGATGATTAATCCTGAATTTTTGGGGGGTGGAAAGGAGAACAGCGGGAGGAGAGAGTTGTCATTTATTACTGTTAATATTAGACACATTTATAAGGCACCCGTCATTTTAATAGAAGTTGGCTCATTGTGACAACAATTCTAAATGGGTAATTTTTCATAAAATTAAAATTCCTTGCAGCAAGTATAAATTTGCTTCAGTAAATTACAATCCACAGACTTCCATAATAAAGTGCTAATTGTAACTTGGCTTTAAATGTTACATTTTGTATGCAAATTGGTCTGTGAGGAGTTATTATTTAGTGTAACATTGTTAAGAACACCAACATTAGTTTGTAATTTGTTTGAAGTGGAAATCCATTGTTACTAATACATTACGTATGGTTTACAGAACCAGGGTTGCTTTCCCATGGAAGATAAAAATCTTTTATCAGTCAAATTTGTTGAATGTTGTTTTTGTGTTCTAAGGGAAAACAAAAGGCGACCTGGGTCAGAATTGCCAGCATTGTGTTTTAGGTTACTTGAACTGAAGGAATGTCTAAAGAGCATTACATAATTATTAGGGTGCAGAGAACAGAGCAATTCAATGGCCTGATCCTGAAAACACTTTGGCATGAGAGAAACTTTACTCATGGAGAAGTCCCATTGGACTCAGTGGGTTTCCTCATATACTTTTTTGTTTTTGTTTTTCAGGATCAAGCCTCAAAATAGCCTTTCCCCCCAAATACAGAACTTGATTAATGTCTCAATTTGTTGTGATTTCTATGGCTCTTTCTAATTGTCTGCATGTAATTGTAATACGGCCAAAATTCAGGACCTGATTCTTATTTCACATTGGTGTAACTTTCTGGACATCAAAGGAGTTAAATTATTGCAGTACTAATTTAAAGTAGTGCAAGTGAGTTTACAATCAGCTCCTAAGCATATTTTGATATGTTACTGTAATGTAGTCACCTTCAGCAGTGTTCTCATAAGTGATTACAATATGATCAGGGCTTAAATTCAGCCAGCGCTGTCCGAAGTGGTGCTCCGGTAAATATGTTAACCATGCAGAGCTAAAGCCCTGACACTCTCCTGACTAGAAGCTAAAGCCCTGAACCCTGGCGCCTCCCATAGGGCTGAAGCCCTAAACCTGGCACCTCCCACAGAGAATGGGGAGGGAGTGGTGTGGTGGGCTCCAGAAAATACTCTATGAGAATGTAAACCTTGCATATGATCAGCATTTAAAGGCCAAATGTTGTCTATCTTTCTTGGTATGCATGCACAAGGCCCAAAAAGCAACAAACAGGAAAGCCATGAAGGTAGACTCCAGTCCACACCTAGATCTTCCCCCTGCAAGCTGTGTGAGCAGAGACCCCACTGAAGACAGCAGGGCTGTGGGGCACAGGGATTTGCTTGAATGGCTCTTACTAGGAGTCAGGACTGAACCCTGAGTCTGTGCCATGAAGCACTGCTTTAATTTGGTGGCATTTACATAAACTGAATCCTTTCCTGAATGGTTGCAGAATGGAATCTGAATAATATTCATTGCGGACAAGACAGTTTAGAAGGTTTACATGAATTCCAGAGAAGTAACCATATGTCTTGTGCATGTATGATATAATCTTAACAAAGATATCTATCTATAGTAAAGTTCACTGCTTCACAGGGCTGAATTTCTAGGCATCAGCTAAAACTATCCATGCCTGCCACACTAGAGCCTGGGATTCTTTCTACCAAAAGACAGGAGGCAAGGGAGTTCAGAAGGGTAATTGATTTGAAGAATAAATCAGGAACTTCATATTGGGGTTGGGAGGAAACACCTCCTTCTGCATTTTGAAAGATAGGGAATCATTACTTTTAATAAAAATTACAAGCACACTCATAGCTTTTCAACAGCTGTTGATTAATTGCTGAAGAGAAATAATGGAAGCCTTAGAGAATCTTGTTGATAGGAAGTTCACTTAGGTCAGCAAATTTATTTGAACACAGCTGGCCCTGGTAACACCCTGTGTAACTGCAAGATCAGATCTACCCAATGAACTTGTACATTTGTGCTAAACCACTTGAATATTGTCTTTCACTTTTTCAGCTGAAGGGGATGTTTGTATGTCTGTTTGAACCTTCATGTTTTTGACCTAAGTTCATCCTGTATTTTCACAGCCTGAAAAGGAGAGGAAGTTTAGGAATGCAGATGAAAATACTGTGTACGTATACGCATTTGTCTGGGACAGCCACAGTACAAATCTGTATCTGATGATAGTTTTTGTGTTAGAAGTACCAAAAAGATGTTTTGGTTGCTGTTTTATATACGACATATGATGTGTGGTGTAATTTGGATTGTTAGCTGCACAACAGGGACACCAGGCAGAGAAGTCTGGTTTCTTCCATACCACTAAGGGCTTGCGTACACTTACAGCACTGCAGTGGCACAACTGCATCAGCTGTTGTAAGAGCTGTAGCGCGTAGTGAAGACACTACCTATGCAGACAGCAGAGCGTCTCCCCTCAGCATAGGTACTCTACCTCCCAGAGAGGCGGTAGCTAATTTGACAGGAGAAGCCCTACTGTCAACAAACATAAGTTTGTGTTGTAGGCCAGGGCTTGGTGAACTGTGTTTTCTCAACACTTAAGAGGAACTTGAAGAGACATTGTTAAATGTTAAATTGTTAAATGTAGGTCTTGTCTACACTTGCACTTATGCCAGCAAAAATTTTTGTCACTGAGGGGTGTGAACCCTCCGAGCGACATAAATTTTGATGGCCTAAGCACTTGTGTGGCCAGCACCACACAAGCCCACATAACAGAATTTCTTCCTCTCAAAGGCTAAAGATAATTTTCCAGGTTTAATATTCTACTTATTTACTAAGGGCTAGTCTACACTTAAAACTTACAGCAGTACAGCTATATCGGTACAGTTGTGCCACCGTAAGCGTGCTTGTGTAGCCACGTTATGTTGACAGAAGAGAGCTGTCCTGCAGACATAATAAAATCACCTAAATGAGCAGCGGTAGCTATGTTGATAGGAGAGTCTCCTGCTGACATAGCACTGTCCACACAAATGCTTATGCCTGCAAAATTTATGTCGCTCAGAGGAATGTTTTTTTTTCACATCTCTTAGTGTCAAAACTTCTGCCCCATAAGCGCTAGTGTAGACAAAGCCTAAAAAGAAGTGATTACATCTGTGATCAAAGTGTTGCTTACTTCTGATTGCTTTAAATTAGACAGAACTTGATTTAGTGGGAATGATTCTCTACAAGATCTGTAACCGATTGGATCAGTGTTTTTTTATCTATGGAGCTGTGTCAACTGGTTGTGAAGGAAAAGGAGAAGAAGGTTACACTAATCCAGGAACTGAGAAGCAAAGGAAAGCCCCTGGATGAGCCCTTTCAGTAAAGCTTAACTATCTCACTTCCCTGTTTTCACAGAAACAGCTAATGCATCCAGCCTTTGGAACAGCTCACACATTGTTCAGGGCTGCAGCCTCAAGCAGCGTCTGCTAGCTCAGGATTTTCTTTCCTGTTTCCAATGCATTTGGAAACATGAAAGCACAGGAGCTATCAGCTGACCACTAATCCCCTACTCTGAGCTAAATGAGAAGACAGGGAAAGAGTCAGCAGAGGAATGGGAGCATCATCTCAAGAGAGAGGAAAGGGTGTAAGAAGCAAATAGAGAGCAAAATTATAATGGAAAGCAAAGCACAGACAACCAACAAATAATAGAAAAGAAATAATGTGCAGGAAGAAAGGAAACATAGGTAGGAGGAAATAATGAACAGACATGGAAAAGAGTGATGGGGTATGAAGACATATGAGAAGAAAGTACCCCCTTCCTATGAAAATAGTTTCAGAATTACTCAAAAAAATGCTGAAAATTATCTGCATAGTATAGGCATGAGGGTGAATTTCAGTCTTGAATCATTAGAACTTTTCACACTATTTTTGTTCCTCAGGCTTATATTCAATTGTTTGATAGTATCTAGCAGGCATATCCTACAGAGTAGTTAATGGAAAGTGTGGGTATCTGTACATATGCCTGCATGCTATCCACTAGGGCCTAACACTACTCCCATTGAAGTTAAGGGCCAATCTCCTTTTGCTGTCAGTGGAAACAGGATTGGGTCTTTGGACAGGATTTGGAAATGAAGGATATAATTAAGAATGTAGATATTTTGAAATAGTGTTTCTTAAATTAAAAAGCAATTACATTTTATTTGATGTATACAGAACACCAGCACTGAAATTCTTGACCCATTGATGTCAATAGCAAAACTCCCATTGATTTAGACTCAGGTCAGGGCTCAGGTCAGGTCAGGCTCAGGTCAGGGCTCAGGTCAGGGCTCAGATTTCACTGTAGGTGTCTGACTAGAGGGGAAAGGGTGGTGGTATTCTACCCACAATCCCAAATTCCTCACATAATCCAGAGTAGTTGGGTTTTTCTGCCAAAATAGTCAACAGAGTAGTTAACAATGTTGTCAAGTAACTTAGAATCATAGAATATTAGAGTTGGAAGAGACCTCAGGAGGTCCTCTCAGGAGGAGGACCTCAGGAGGTCATCTAGTCCAACCCCTGCTTGTCATCATTAGGCTTCAGAGTCATCAATACTTGCAACAGATGGATACAGTTCAGCTCTTTGTTGGTTAAAGTTATTCTTTTAGCAAAGAGCAGTGCACTGGATCACAGGTTTTCTCCCCGTGATGTGGACTAGAAAGGTAATTTAAAAAAATTAAAATGAAAGATTAAAATCTACAGAGACTGATGGGTCCCACTGTAAAGTGCTGTAACTAAGGCATTCCGCTGAGCAGCAGTTCAAACTATCTTCTGCCGAACACAACAGAATAGGATGAAAATTGCCTCTTAGCTGTTGACCAGCTGGAAATTGCATCCTTAGCTCCTTTCTCATGGAAGCTTCATCAGCTTCCTGTTCTTCAGAAAATAATTGAAATTCTTTGAAGAAATAAACTCCTCTTGACTAGGCAGCAGAATATCTAATAAGGTACCACACACTGTCCCCTTTCAGAGTAGAATCATTGATGCTGCTTAGTCTGACTGATATATAGCAATCAGAGTCTGGAGAAGGAAGTTATTGGACACAACTGAGCATGCTGAGGGAGTCGGTAATTTGAGATAGATTGTTCCCTTGTTGACAAGCCTGTTGTTTGTGCTGGTGTTTAGCCTTGACTGCTGTGTAATTCTGATGGGGAGGCAGAGGCAAATAGCTAGAATGCATCTTTTAAAAATATGTGGAAAGAATCTGCTCAATCATTTTACGACTGAGTGCAAAAAATAGATATGTTTATAGCTTTAGACAAAAACTGTCATCTTCAGCAACAATTATATGATATTGATGGCTATAGACGGATCAGGTGAAATGCCAAAACTCCCACTGATTTCAGCGGTGCCAGGCTTTCAACCCTGGTAAATGCTCTTCTCACAGTTCGCATGAAGACTTTTTTGTCTCTTGGGCTATGTCTACACTATGAGCTGGAGGTGTGATTCTCCTGCTTCCCTACACAAGCTCATGGTAGCTCAATGAGTGCAAGCACATGGATAAATAATAATGTAATCATGGCTGCAGTGGCAGCCGAGGTATGGCTGAGCTGTGCTGAGTGCGTACCCACCGTTTTCAGGCTGGTTTGTGTGCTGCATGGCTTAGCTGTGCCTCTGCTGTCGCTGCCCGGCTACCCTGGCTACACTGCTATTTATACCTGAGCTAGCTCTCAATGAGCTAGTGTGAGCATGTATACACAAGAAGGTGAATCAAATCCCTACTTCATAGTGCAGACATAGTCTTGGGCAACTTGCAGAGGATGAACTACAGATTCTGAAGTTTCCGGTGGATAAACTGAGAGACTGGCTGACCCTATGGAGTTTCTGCTCTGAGTCTCCCCTATTTTAGTGTTGCTCCTTCTCAGGCATTTTACTTCCTCATCCAGTTGGGGGGGGGTGCGGGAGGGAGGAGAAAGTATAGCTTCTTGGCATCTGCTTTATTCAAAAACTCTCTGCTGACCTTTCCCAATTCCACTGGCTACTTTCTGAAGAGGTGGGCTCTTGTTGCTTTGGCAAATGGAACCAAAACCAGTTCTCCAATCAGAGAGTTTGGGACCAGGTTTTATCCTGTTGCAACTGGGATTTATTAAGATGAACCTTAGCTCTCCAAGAAAACACAGGCAGGGCACACACATGATAAACTCCCATGAGTTTTACACACCGATAGGAGTTTTCACAATAGTTTGACTGTAACTGCTTAGATACTTTACATTTCAACAGGCTCATTCAAAAAATAATGTATTAACAAAAACATTTTAAAAATGTGTCTTTATTTTTATTCGTATTTATTCTTGGAAAATAAAATTGCTCTGCCATGTTGTATTTGAATAACTGCAAGCTTACTGCTTTCTCTTCCTACCACTGAGGGCTGTGCCTTCTTACTTAGCTTGAGTGACTGCTGCTGAATCTTGCCGACAGTTGCTCTGAGTTCAATTCCTGCAGCGGGTCAGTCGCCTCACGTGTAAGAGGGTCAGAGTAAGAACTCTGAGGAGAACTGTCAGCAACTGGAAATGCTTTTATGGCAGGTTCACACTGAACCTGCCCCAGTGGGAAAGAAGCTTTATTTGATTATTTTTGGATTAGTCTGATGTATAAGTTTGATTCAATAAAAGGAACATATCTCTAATTCATTGGAGTCTGTTTTCCAGTGAGAACAAAGTAATTATATTTGATAGCTTTGATAGCTTTCCTTATATTCTATCTCCTCACGCCCCATTTTGTCCTAATTAAAACATGCCAGGCATTTGGAAATGTCATATTTATAATTTAAGACAAAGTTGCTCACAAAGTAATTTTCTTTTATTTAGTGTTTGATCCCTGATTTCATGTGCTTTCCTCCATCTGGCAGTTGTCACTAAGGCAGATGGCCACCAGCTGGGAGGGCAACATATGTGTCTCCCTCTAGATCTGCTGCCAGAGCTGCTCAGGAAATGCAATGTGAAGGAATAGTGTGTGAATCTATTACCTATGCAATGAGATCACGTGTCACCATTCAAAGGCTGACTATGAAATTCCAGTCTCAAACGTCAGTTTTAGTCAGAGTGCTGTCGTTTCTTTCATAAATCAGCCCTAAAAATCTCATGGCTATCTTTTGGATACTCCTGTCTTTTGGGTATGTTGTAAATAAATATCAGGACAGAAGCTTGCATTTCCAAACTTAGTTTCCTTAAGTTAGGTGTAGGTACCTAAATAAAATCAACTTGAGTTTTGGAGGTGCTTGGCAACCACCCCACTTATTGAAGGTAAGGCGAGCTGACTGCGTTCAGCCTCTTTGGAAAATCGAAGCCACTTTTATTTAAGGACCTTTGTCAGAATTGGGCAATGGACATATGAGAGAGGGTGTAATGCTTAATGAAAGTGAAGTTGAGAGAGTGGCCATTTTAGTGAATGTGGGACTTGATCCAGGTCAAACAGGGAGGTAAGAGGGAAGAGGCTGACAGGTCAGACACAAAGGCACATGATAAATAACCCATTTTTTCTTACAAACTGTTTTGTTTCATCTAAAATTTAACCCATTCATCAATACTTCACATTTATATTATTATTTAGAATTGTTACTTATTTGCACAAACTGAGCAATGCACATTTAAAATTGTACAATTTTAATAAGAAAAATATAGGCAATTGAATTATGAAACTATTATTAACCCCCATAGACATGTATGTCTACTTTCCTTTTATAAAAATATATTGAACAACAAATCTAAATCCATATTTAGGCACCGAGATGATTGATGTTTTGCTGGCATAGCTATGTCAGTTTGGCATGTAAAAAATGTCACATGACATAGCTATGCCAGCAGAAGCCCTAGTGTAGATATAGATATACCATCAAAAGAGTCAATTTGCCAGAACAGCTTATTTTGTTCAGGGAACTTGTATAAGCTATACCGGCAAAAGACTCTTTTGCCAGTATAAACTTCCTTTTCACTAGGAAGGTTTGCCTGTTTAGATATGTCAGCAAACCCTTTCAAGCACAGACAAGGCCTTAAATGCAAGTCAGTGAAAGTTAGGTGATGAATTCACTTAGGCATATATAAAAATCCCATTGTTGGTACCCAATTCCTATTCAGTTTCAGTGAGTTAGACTCCTTCGAAAATCTCAGCCTAAAATTATAGTAAAATAGGTTAATATGTGGATGAAAAGTTTTGCACTAGTCACATTTTATTCAATAGTCCCAAAATATGTTTTGAAACTCATTTGGTCAAGTTCTCCAGAATATAAAGGAGCAATTATGATTTCTGTTGGGGTTGCATATGTATTATTTTTGCACATATGCTTGGGCCTGAGTAGCCACAAAATATACCACATATGGTATTTCCCTATCTGCTAGAGTGTGTATGTACACCTATCTGTATGGTGTTTATTTTAGTGCACATAGAGCCAAAGTTTCCAGTGGCCACAACTGACTTTCTGGTATGTGTTGTGGCTCCCCATGTATTGGACAAAACATTCCATATTTTAAACACTCTAACATAATTTTAAATAAAGGTATGTTTTATTAACAATATAGGGCCAAATTCTGTCCTAAGTTATACCTGTGGAACTCTACTGAAATCAATAGCATTATATTGATATAACTCAATGCAGAATCTGGCCACTTGGTTTAAATGCTAAAGGAGTAAGCTCATGATCATTTTGTAAGTAGAGAAATTCAATTTCAGGTCAAATTATTCTGTGACACAAGCAAGTTTGACTTAAAAAAACAAAACTTGAATTACATCTATTTTACTGTTCACAGCTTTATTACTATAAATAAATTTCAATATTTCTCATATTTCCAGTACTCCAATGACCTCTTCTAGATTGTGGCCTTTATTGTTTGATTTCATTTTAATTGCTGCAAGGTTTGTTTATTCTACGTTTTGTATTTGAATCTCATGATACTGGTACCTTTGGAGCACTGATGCTGGAATTAAACTTTTTGCAAGTATTTCTGTTATTCTGTTACACAGACCTTTTTCTTAACTCTTGGTCAGTGTCTTGACTTTGCTTAACTTTTATTATGCCTTTTGTTCTTGCATTAAGAAAACTTTGACTTTGAATTGCTGAATTATACTACTAATCAGAGAAATTTACACTGGATAAAGTAGCAATATACTTTACAAGGGAAAGTGGATTAATTCAAGTTAATCGGTCTCCACTCTGTAAATGAGAATGTTTGAAGATGGTTAAACCATCAAAAGACATAGGGATAATGACATTCAGTGTTTCAGCCATGAGCTGGTTATGTTGAGATTTTACCACAAGTTGCCAGAATAAATATCAAGTTGTGTAGTTTGTGCGTTTGGGATTTCTAGAACAAATGAATTCCAAACATCATGGATAGATTGTTACAAGGGAGAGAAACAGCTGATTCTTTTAAATGGCTAATTTGTGAGTGATTTTTTAGAAATAATGGCATTTTTTAAATGATGTCTTTAAACCTTTAAAAATGCAACTGTGTGCGTGTTTGTGTGTGTGTGTTTGGCAGCAGGACTTTGACGTCTGGCAGGGGACTTATTCTAGCTAGCTTCTAAAAAAAAATTGGAATTAATTTGTTCTTAAAGTCCCAAGGCAAACACACTATGTATATAGAATAACAATAGCAAACTGCACATTCTTCACTGAGAACTATTCCCCAGCTAAATTTCAAAGTCCTGTTGGCAACTATGCCAGGACCTTCAAAAATGGTTGAAAATGTTTGTAAATGGAGAGTGTTAGCCCACCTTGACATAGTGGTCATTAGTGCACCCCCTTTAATACACTCTCTCTCTGTCAGACAAGTTAGTTCTTGAATTTTGGGAGGATGCGGTTTACCATCCTTCTGCTGTTTCATCAGAGTTGAACCTAGGCAAAATGAATCAACCTACACTTACTTATTATCTGTTAATATTTTATTAAATATAGAGGAAAGTATATTATTTAATATACTGCTTTACATCTTTAAAGCTCTGTACAAGCATTTATTATGCATTCCTTATATCACTCTCTTGAAGTAGGTGGGTATAATCCAATACCACACAGTTATAGGAAGAACTGGGAGTAGATCTCAGAATTTTTTTGGTCCCTATTCTGTGCTCATTTCACTTGTACAGGGTGCTTCTTGCTTTATATGGAATTCCAAAGCACTAGAATACTAATCAAATATGCGATTTGGGTTCCGGAATGTGGATGGGCTTGTGGGAGGAACTACTGGGCTCAGGACTCAACTAATGTTGGGGGACAACAAATGAGAAAACAGGAACAGATGTGAAGGTCAGAGGGCTAAACAGAGGGAACCTGAAGGGGACACCAAACAGAGATCCCTGGACAGCGCCTACTGGTCCTCAGAAATAGCTAAGGTTTCAGTGGATGTGCCCAGAGGAACTCTGCTCAGATACGTGATCGGACAGAAGAACGGAAATAGGCCTTACAATTTCAGAGCACCTCCTTGGCCAACATCCTTTCCTTGGTATTATAGATGGCCACCTTGGCCAAGGTGAGGAGGAGGTTGACGAGGCGGTCCCGCAAGATTGTGGGGCCACGGATGGGGGGTGCATAGATCAGAAGGTGTGGATAAAAGTGCAGCCAGAACCTCAGGAGGAGGTTCTGGAGGAACTGGAATAGGGGCTGCAACAGGCACATTCCAGATATACATGCATCAGGGTCTTCCCCACTCTGCAAAAGGGACAGGTATTGGGACGAGGGGTAAACTGTGCTAGGTGCACGTCTGTGCTAATCAAATATGCTGAGTATTGATTACACTATTGTACTGAAGAGACTGTTAGGTTTGCAAGCTTGTTTATAACACAGTACCATTCAGTAACAAATCAAAGAACAACAGTTTTCACATGTACTGAAAAAAGTTAGTTAAAATTGTAACCTTTTTCACATCCAGAGTTGTATGCTCACACAAGCTGATCTCATGTACAATAAATATGTGTTTGAATTTGCAGTATTTCATGAGGTCATGAGGGAAATCTGTTATCTAGTTTTCAATAGCAAATGCATCAATGTGCCTTTCTTCCCACTATGCTGTGGCTTAATTTGCATCACATCACAATCTTTCCATTTTTTATCTCCTTCATTAGTTGCAGGGAAATCTGAGAATCCAAATTCACAAGCCAAATTGCTATTTTTTCCAGCTATAGATGTCCATTGATAGGCATCCATTGGATTTTGGTGCAGTTAAGCTATTGACAAAGCTTCCTCCACATCTTCTGTTTTCTGGGAATGGTGGTTTTCTTGCAGATTCTCAACCACATGATAATCATTTGGTTTTTTTTCCCTTTAATTCTTGAGATCTTGTTCTGGATACCTTTTCCCCTTTTTTGAGTACACAATGTTTTCCCCCCGAAACTTTGGATTCTCAGTATGTTAAATGCAGTATTCCCTTTATTATCAACTTTTTCATACCAAGTTAGACAAGGATGCTAAACTCCAGCTCCCATCACTCTTGAAACCTGGAATCACGCCTCTTTTTATAAAACTGAAGGATGTGGGGATGACTGTAATATTTTATGACTATTATGTGTTCCATGTTTTTGTTCGATTGTTGTTATGGTATTTCTTACAGGATTTCAAGGAGCTGAAGCATGGAGGAGTTAGTAGCATGAAAGCAGACAATAGCTTCACATAGCCTGTTGTCATAACTGGGCCTACAAATTTACTCTAATTGTGACTCAACTATAGTGTGCAAAAGTTTGTAAGATGTCACAATAACTTATAATAACCTGAGATAACTATGAAAAGTAGGTCAAATTGTTTTCAATAATAAATGTTAGAAACAGGTGCAAACAAACCAGATGAGAAAGACTAAATTAGTGTAAACAAAAAGGCCAAGTTGATATGATTCAAGGAATATGTTGGAATCATGCTTGGGTAAAACAGAAGATGTGGAACCAGAAGTTAATGAACCAAAACGGGTGTGTTGGAAAATAGGTTTAGATGATGGACAAAATTATGAGGCTATTCCACTCACCATTCCCTGTATGGGTCCTCAAAGAACAAAACTTTGGAAAGAACAGATGGAAGAACAGACATCGCTCAACCTTTGTTTTGCTAGGTAAAACAATCCAATATCTTTTAATCTTCTCTTGTAAGATAGACTCTCCATTACCCTGATCATCTTTGTAGCTCTTCTTTGCACCTATTCTAGTTTGAATTCTTCTTTCTGGAACATGGGTGACCAGTATTGTACACAGTATTCAAGATGAGTATTCAAGATGACTGGTTCTGTGGATGAGGGGAAAGCGGTGGACGTGATATACCTTGACTTTAGCAAAGCTTTTGATACGGTCTCCCACAGTATTCTTATCAGCAAGTTAAAAAAGTATGGGTTGGATGAATGGACTACAAAATGGACAGACAATTGGCTAGAGCAAAAGGTTTAACGAGTAGTGATCAATGGCTCCATGTCTAGCTGGCAGCCGGTCACAAGTGGAGTGCCCCAGGGATCGGTCCTGGGGCCGGTTTTGTTCAACATCTTCATTAATGATCTGAAAGAGGGGATAGATTGCACCCTCAGCAAGTTTGCAGATGACACTAAGTTAGGGATAGTGATAGATACCCAGGAAGTGAGGGATAGGATACAGAAGGACCTAAACAAATTGGAGGATTGGGCCAAAAGAAATCTGATGAGGTTCAACAAGGACAAGTGCAGATTCCTGCACTTAGGACGGAAGAATCCTATGCACAACTATAGACTTGGGACCGACGAGCTAGGAAGCAGTTCTGCAGAAAAGGATCTGGGGGTTACAGTGGATAAGAAGCTGGATATGAGTCAGCACTGTTCCCTGATTGCCAAGAAGGCTAATGGCATATTGGGCTGCATTAATAAGAGCATTGCCAGCAGATCATGGGAAGTGATTATTCCCCTCTATTCGGCATTGGTGAGGCCACATTGGGGGTATTGTGTCCAGTTTTGGGCCCCCCACTACAAAAAGGATGTGGACAAGTTGGAGAAAGTCCAGAGGAGGGCAACAAAAATGATTAGGGGGCTGGAGCACAAGACTAATGAGGAGAGGCTGAAAGAACTAGGCCTGTTTAGTCTGCAGAAGAGAAGAATGAGGGGGAATTTGATAGCAACCTTTAACTACCTGAAAGGAGGTTCCAGGGAGGATGCAGCTAGGCTGTTTTCAGTGGTGGCAGATGACAGAACAAGGAGCAAAGGTCTCAAGTTGCAGTGGGGAGGTCTAGGTTGGACATTAGGAAAAAGTTTTTCACTAGGAGAGTGGTGAAGCACCGAAATGGGTTCCCTAGGGAGGTGGTGGCATCTCCATCTTTAGAAGTTTTAAGCCTAGGCTTCACAAAATCCTCACCGGGATGATTTAGCTGAGGATAGTCCTGCTTTAGGCAGTGGGTTGGACTAGATGGCCTCCTGAGGTCCCTTCCAACTCTAATATTCTATGATTCTATATGATTCTATGAGGTCCTGAACATAGTTGGACCTGTTGAGCAAGCATGGTTGGTACACAAGATGCTTAGCCTGGGGACTTAGATTGAGGATGGGAGAATTGCAGGAGTCCTCCCCCAGGTTAGGTAAAGGCAAGCAGCTTGAACATGTAAAGGAAAGAGGGAAGAGGAGGAGGGTTTGTCTACACTGAACTAAAAGACCTGTGGCTAGCCCTGGTCTGCTAACTTGGACTCATAGTGCTCAGGCAGGCTATTAAATTGCAGTTAGACATTTGGGCTTCGGGTGGAGCCTAGGCTATGAATTCCCGTGAGAAGAGAGGGTCTCAGAGCCTGGGCTCCAGCCTGAGCCCAAATATCTAAACTGAAATTTTATAGCCCCACAGCCTGATCCCTTTGAGCCCAAGTCATCTCACCTGGGCACTGAGATTTGGTGCTGTGGGATTTGTATCTTTGTAGACATACCCAGAGAGATCAGGAGAGAGGTCAAAGGTGCCGGGGGAAGCATTCACTTTTGTATCAATGGGTATGTAATGTTCATGTCTCCAAAAAATGGCCTTGCCGAAAGCACAATACTAATTTATTAAGATGAAATAAAACAATTAATTCTAGCCAAGCCTGAGTTGTTGCTTTGTTCCTTGGCTTATAGAAGTGTTTGAAGGCTCTGAGAGGAAAAATGAATTATAGAATCAAAATTGTCAGTTGTGGGTGGTAAATCATTTTTTTTTCACGTCTGCTTCCAAATGTTTGCCATCACTTTGTGCTAACTACTAGCACCAAGTGTGGCCTGGCTTTAGGCACAGAAATACCTTTCAATGGAGGGTAAAAGATTTCATTGTTTCATAGCATTTATTTAATGATTTAAGCATGACATGGTTCTCTGATACCGCAACACAATTTTGAGATCTTTACTGTAATTATTAGGATGCATATTGCAAGATTAGTGATGCTAAGAAGTGAAAAAAGTTGCGTGAAGATCTATCCTTTAATGGAAATAACAACTTATGAATGGACTTCCATATTTCTAAAATATAGATTGAGACTTGCAAGGCATGGCACTTAACTGGGAGGAAAGAAGGCTGGTCTTATAATTACGGCACTAAACAGAGAGAGGAGTTCAGTTCCTGGCTTTGTCAAAGACTTTATTTGTGCCCTCGGGCATTTTCATGTGTCTGAGCCTCAGTTTCCTATGTACAAAATGGGGATGTTACTATTTCCATTTTTTCTATTTGGAGTAGAGACAGTCATGGGGGTACAGACAGACTTACTGTGTGTTTTAGTGTTTGTACACAGTGGAGTCCTGTTACCTTCCCCCCCTGCAATCTGGATTGGTGTGTAGCTTTTTCATTCCAAATCCTCACTCCTGGGCACTGATTTACTCCGCTTTGCTGTGTGCACCACCCACTCCTGGATCAGCCCCAGTAGCATACTGTGGGTCTCTGGCTCCCGGGGGCCATACTTACATTGGTGCACCCACACAGTCAGTGGCAGTGCCCTGTGGGGGGGAGTCTGCAGGCCTGTGTCCCACTATCACCTACCTCCCCCCCGTTGGTGGCAGCAGCAGCATGGGCTGTGTTCCACAGGGGGGCTCTGTAGGTCCGTTTTCTGCTCTTATCCCACTGTGCAGATAGCAGGGGCTTCCCATCTGTGGGGAGGGCATGATGGGCTCTGGTTCCCATGGCTCCCTTCTTGCACCCAGCGCAGGGGGGGCGGGGCTGGGAGTACACCCTGGTTACCTGCTACAGGGGGTGGGTCCTCTGAGGAGGGCCTGGCCAGCACCCCTCCCCCAGTGCTGCCCTCTGTACACCTCTGTTTGGCCCACGCCCAGCCTCCTGCGAGTAATCAGTCCCTGACCTAGTGAAGAAGCATGTCTGGCCATCCACTCATGGGATAGACTCCCAGCAAACACCACCACTCCCCTTGCAATCTTATAGGGTTCAGTGCTGCTCACGGCACCCTGAAAGCTCATTTACATTTGTCTGTCAATTTATCAAAGAAATTGATATGCACCAGTTCTGTCACTCTAAGTGAGGTCTCTGCACACACTCAATCCGCATGTACTGTTTTAGATAAAACAAATAAGTTTATTGACTACAGCAAGATTTTAAGTGATTATAAATCATATTAATATTCAAGAGATTTGACCACAATTAACTAAAGTAATAAGTCACATGCTAAACTAGACTTGATATTTCAGTAGCTTCTGGGATGTCAGTTTACCCACAACTGGCTGCGATGTGTCTTGCAACTAGCCCCCTTCCACTCCCTGTGAGTAGATTTTCAGTCCTTAGTGTTGCTTAGAAGATGGATTTCAGAGGAGAGCCTGGGGACAAAGATGCCTCAGCTTTTAACAAGTTTCCTCAATACCCCCTGGGTCAGATGATCGGCTATGTCCGGCAATGGAAATGATTTCTTCCACTTGGGCCAAAGTGCTCACAGGTGCTTAGGCCAGTCCATTGTTCCTGTATGCATGCCTCTACTGGGCATAGAAACACAGCTTTGTGTTTGTCTTCAACTATCCAAGCCATGTGAGGCATGTTTGGGGATATAACATAGTAGAGTTTCATATCTGCACATATGTATGACATTGTAGGAAACATGCTACCACAACAATAATGTTCAGTACGCCATGAGCATTCCAAAAACACCTTAAATGACATACTTAGCCTCAGACAATACACAGTTCCACTCTATTCACATTATAAGGGTGTACATGGGATACAGAGTGTCAAAAGTGCCCAGTTGCAATTGGGATGCTATAACAATGCAAATAACAAATAATAGTAGTTGTCAATCTGTAATACTTCACATAAGCAATATTTAAATTCAATGTAAAGTATCATTTGCAAAGAATTTTGGTAAGAAAGTTAGAATTTTGAATGAGAAATGTTGGCCTTTGAATATTATGGAGCTATGCATGGTATGCTTTGAACAAATATTATTATGGGCATGAGAGTGCATGTGTACACATCATTTCAATATTGCTAAATACCAATATATAACTATATATTATATTGCTATATAATTACTTCCAAAGCAGCCTCCATTACTGTTCAGAAAATAATTAAGTTTCTGATTAATCATGTTACCTGTTCATCTGATTTGGCTACTCAGGTTTTTGATTCTGCAGATTCTAATTAATGACCCCTATTTATCAGGAATTCCTGCTTTGTGCCAGCAAAAGAGACTGGTTCAGTGTATGTGACTAAGCACCCAAACAATCTAATAATCTAGTTAGATTTCCAAGGCACTATTGACCTTGGACTCTTCTATCCTTCTCAACTCATCTACCCCTCTTGAAAGTGGAGGCGAATGGCAGGTTTTGCTTCCAAGTCCATGTAAAACTATTATGTTAAGTGGCCTCCCCTAAATCTAGTACTGGTGCAAGGCTCTATGGGGCTGGTGGGGATTCCTTCCATACATCCATAGACATCCCAATATTGTATATTGAGCAAGCTACGTTATCATAGTAGGTAACGTTTCCTTGCATTGACTATAAGTTGTAGCTAGATTTAACTGTAATAAAGTTACATTGTTAATTATATATTTTGATGTATAATGACATGAAAGTGCAAGTCACATACAGTAGAACCTCAGAGTTATGAACACCTTGAGAATATAAGTAGTTTGCAACTATGAAATGTTCATAATTTTGAACAAAATGTTATAGTTGTTCTTTCAAAAGTTTACAACTGAACATTAACTGAATGCAGCTTTGAAACACTACTATGCAGAAGAAAATTGCTGCTTTCCTTTTTTTTTTTTTTTAGTAGTTTATGTTTAACACAGTAGTGTGTTGTATTTGCTTTTTATTTCCTTCTCTCTGCGGCTGCCTGATTGTGTATTTCTGGTTCCAAATGAGGTGTGTGGTTGACTGGTCAGTTTGTAACTTTGGTGTTTGTAACTCTGAAGTTCTACTGAATAATAGTCAATTCCATATTCCTTGCACATCTGAAACTCCCACTGACGTTATGTAAGGAATACACTAGATCAGACGCAAAATCAGGAGACTAATTTTAAATGCTTACGCTATACAAATAACAATAGGGACTGTGTGGAAAATGTTGTGAACTCTCACCCTTAAGGAAGAGCTGTGAAATTCACCACTTCATCAACCAAGCCAAAGAAAATGCACTTTGTGTTGGATGGGTGAGACAAAATTCACTCCCTCCAAATTTCAGGGAGGCTTTGGAGCAATGGTGTACCCTGTCCAACCCATTATTCAGTCTGTGATCTGGAATAGTGATTGTGTGTGTGTAATGGGAAGGAGGGATTTCTCATAATTGGATCATCATAAGAATGGATCCTGTTGCCCTATGATTGGCTACTGGGAGTTTTGCATGCTCCTGCCCTAAGAATGAGCATTTAACGCTAAATGAATATATCCCTTAAAGAGATGTAAACATTGAAAATAGTATGTCTTCTGCCAAATTAATGGTGTCTGCTGACAAAAACCTATATTTATATTTACAAAGACAGTAGCAATCTCGGCTAGACTTGACAACCATATGCAAGTGGAGGGTAATGTCTCATTTCTGTTAAAGAAATGTATCTGAGCTGGAGTCAGTGAAGTTCCACAAGGGTTGAATTTTCTCAGCTGTCAAGTTCAAAACAAGAGCTGAATTTCCTTAAAATTCAGGGATTTTCACAGTCAGCATTTTGGTTTGATTCTACCGTGATTAATACACGTCAGAGCAGGATTTTTCTTGAAAAAGAAAATTTAAATCTTGTTCAGCTATATAGAGTGGGCTGAGTCAGAGTACATATCTATGTTGGTGTAAAGACTCACATTTACCTGAAATCTCCATCCTAGTCTGGCCCTTTAAAATGAGTGAAAAGAGAGACATTTTTGCATCTCATTTGTTTTTTTAGGTAAATAGTTCATTTTTTCACAAGTGAATTAAGGTAAAATTGATTAGATCATCTGATCTGGGACAAATGTTCTGAAAAATACTCCCCAGAATATATATTTTCACCAGCAGCTGCCCCACTCAGGGACCTTGGATTCCAGCAGCTCTTTGCCTGAGAATGTAAGTCCCTTGTGTTTATTTGATCAATATGGAAAATGTTTATCCATAATCCATCCTTAGGGGTATAAATAAATTGGGATCTGCGACCCCACCAGCATGATGAATAGCATCTTAATGCGATATAAATGGGAAGAGTTTTTCCTCCATACTGAACTGAAAGCCTTTTAATACATTTCTTCAAACTCTGTGTAAAAGGTATAAGTTTACATTAGAACTCTCTTTAGGGTAAGCAGTTTCTCAGGATCTCCAAACACCTAACATAAAAGAAAAGCTTTCAGATTACAGTGGAGAGATGTGTAGTCATCTACCAGGATCAAAGTTTTATCAGACTTCAAAGGGAAAAAAATCTGTTGATTCATTTTAAGTTTTAGAAATGAAAAAGGAAGCAAATCTGCAGTTTTTAGTTACTTCAATTTTGTAGTCCAAAACAGCCTTCTCTGGCAACAATTGCACAATATGAGTGGTTGTAACACAAGGAATGACTTTATAAATGCTGATCTTGATGGATATATTAACTACAAGTGAATGAGCAGAAAGAATTTCACCAATATATTCTCTACTCACTGGCTAATTGATGTTATTATCTGTCTCTTGATTTAATAAAAGTGTTTATCTGAACTCTAGGTGCAATATATTGTTACGCAAATACATTCAAAAGTGAAAATGTTACAAAAACAAACATTAAAATTAAATTAAGCGGGGAAATATCCATTTTTATTTAACTGTATAGGAAAGTTACAAGATACAGCAGTGCATTACACAGGAAATACCAGGATTACACATACAATGCAGGATATTAGCAATCTTGGGTAAAATAACCCTTAGTTATAGATAATGTTTTCAGTGTTTAGCCAAGCAGTTTGCTGCCTTTGTGTTGCTTAAACTCAGATGGCTGCCCTCTGTGAACATTTACTTAATTGTCTGTAACACATCAGAAGCTATTTTCTTAATTTATTGAAGACAAAATGCTCATTATGGCAGTAACAAATAAAACAGGACTGGACCCAGCAATGAATGTTAGCAGTATTTGCCAGCACTACTTTAGTTGAGGGTTTTCTCAGCATTTACTTTATACGTCGTACAAAGACTTGGTATATTATTTTGCACTGATGAAAGGGGTCAGCTAGAATAACTGGAACATACCTACCTACCTAAGACCCCCACTCTTATTCCTTGCTGCTTTTATTAGCAGCAGCAGCACCTGAGAAGGGGCTACTGGCAAAGTGTTCTCTATAGAAGCCGCTTGGTTTTGAAATTCACTCTCCTTCTGTGGTCCAGAACAGAATCTGATTACTAGACCTGGTCAATGAGCATCAGGCATTTTAAAACAGGAAGCACTGCATGGATGGTGAGTTACTGGAGGCCATTAGCTTTCTGTTTCCCTAGGTTACAGATTGTTGTTTATACAGAATGGCAGTTCTGCTCTTCACTTATGTTGGAAAGTATTTTATGGGGGTACTTTGGGCACCTAAAGCAGAAGAATAGGCAACGTTTAAAAAAGTGTGTCTGAATCCAATTGAATACATTAAAGGGTTTCTGTTGTGACTCCACTGAAGTTAATGAATAATTTTGCCCAGTATATTCCTAGATATTGCAAGATAAATCATATAAAAAACATATAGGGTGTGATCCTAACAAAGGTAAGAGAATTATGAATGCATTTGAAGCTATACTTAGGAATACTAATGCTAAAATAATTTTACATCAGAGCCTTGGTATTAACCATGTAGAATGTTCATAGTTTAATATTACTGTGAGTTCAAATTCACCCCTGACTGTATCTCCATTAGAGTTAATGGAGTTCCACCAGGGATAAATTTGGCCCAGAGCTGTCCTTCTTTCTCACACCTCAAATCCACCTCTAAAACCCACTCTTTTTAGGAATCCACCAGTCCTGATTTTAAGAAATAATCCATCTCTGCTGTCCTTCCTTGAACTGTTGTCCTGTGTTTAATCATGCAGATTCTTATGAATTCCCTTCTGACGAGTTATGGGTGAGTGCAGAGTGAGTGAAAATATATTGTATTGTAATGGTATGTCCCTTTAAAGCCACTTCCCAGCTGTAGCCTAAGAACCCCAGCACTGCTGGTGGCTTCAATCAGTGCTAGTACATGAACTGTTTCAGTGTGTGAAACAGGCTGCTGGAGCTCTGTCAGTCTCGGCCTTGTTCATATCTGTGTGCTTGGATTTACTTCCCACAAGACATGAATTTATGTATTTTTTTCCTTCATATCACCCAATTATCACTCCTACACACTTCTTGCAGCCATACTTTACAAATATTTTTGCATTGTTTCAGGAGAGCTACAGCCAAATAATTGTATAAGAGGCTACAGAGAAGTGTTACCTAAAATATGCAGTGCCAATTTGGAGTGATGCTTGTTTTGAATCACTTATTGCATACTTCACATCCGTAGGTGCAATGTATAAATCTGAATAAATACATTGTCAGCATTACTTATTGAATTTTTTTTAAATCTCTGGATAAGGGCTAGCTACATTTTCTCCAGGTAGTGGTTATGGTAACTTGGCTACAGATTTCAGCTATGTCCAAAGTGTGCAATGTACAGCAGGAAATGATTTTTCACCAGTTTGACAAAAAACTTTCCCATCACACCAAAAATATGTTGCTACACTTTTCATATAAAGGAAGAGATATTTGATGCTTTCTGAAAAAAATAAAATTTAACCAGGAAAGGGGGCATTGAAAATTAAATAGTTTTGAGGTTTATTCCTGCATCAGCATCCTGAGGCAGTGTTACTCAATGAAAAGGACACTGGCATAAATTAGAAGATATAGAGTTTATCTATATCTGGCAACTCTGGCATTTTCTTGTTGTGTGGCCTTGGGAAAGTCACTTAACTTCTCTGTGCCTCAGTTTCCATATCTGTAAAATGGAGATAATATCTACCCACTTTTGTAAAGGCCTTTGACACCAACCAATAACAATCAAACATGAGTGTCAACTCAGTTATTATTACTGCAGACTCACTGGAAGTCAGTGGGAGTTTTGAATGTGCAACCTTCAAAATACAACCTTTCAAGCCAGAGATTCCTTCATTTTGGATTAGTTTTAAGGCAATTTTTTAGAGTATCACTCTAAAAAGGATGGATTTTACAGTGTGTGTCAGTGAGATAATAAAAATCTCTCTCTCCATTTATCTTTCTAATATTAAACTTCACTCATTCAGATGGTCAGTTTCTGATATCACTCTAAATACCCAAAGATTTAGCTAAAAATGTAATTCACTAAGATTTGGGAAAGCTAGAGAAGGAGACAGGCTGAATGAACGTTGGCAGAAAAAACTCTTTAAGAGATCCACACACACATTTGCTGATTAGTGGTAAAAATCACCACATTTTTATGTAATTTCCATTCTTTATTCTGTTTGCCAAAACAAAACATTTTCTTTTTATTTGGCTGAAGAAGAATCCAGAGCTAATACTATAACCATGAAGAGGGTTTATAGTTCTATCGTTTGATGAGAGAAACAACCTCTCAAAAAATATGGGAAAAGGGCAGGCAGGTCGTCATGGGGATTCCAGTTAAAAGGAAAAACTGCCAAACTGCTTCCTTTACAGGGAAAGAGTAAAAAGGCAACATCAGTGGGGCCTCAAGCTAAAGCTAGTACCACAACAGCAGCAGTAATATCATGTTGAAGACTTTCCTGGTTGACTTTACTGAAGTGTTTGCAGTAGCACTGCCAAACCAGGTTAATGGGGCAGACTGGAATTCTAGGCTGTGCATACTAATATTGAGTTATTAACAATGTTACCATTTAATTTGCTTAAATCATTAAGGACCTGATCCAATTCCTATTGAAGTCCATGGTAAAACTCCCACTGATTTCAGTGGGAACTGGATCAAAGTTTCAGATGCTAAGGTCGCACAATAACAATCATAGAGTCAGATAATGGAAAAGTTAGGGTTTCAAAAAGTAATTTAATGTAAAATCAACTTTTATGCATTCTAGATAAGATTCTAACCTCTGCTTTGGCCCTTTAGTCTTCTGTAAAGGGACAGAGCAGTGTAAAGAGGCTTTAAAAGCCCCAGATTCAGCCTGGGCTGGAGGGCTGGAGGGCTTCCCCAGTGCAGGACCTGAGGAAGACATCAGCAGGCTGTCTTCTGAGACCAGGTCCACTGATGGGGAGGGAAAAGAGGGAGCAATTGCCCAGGGGCCAGCAATTTAAAAGGGCCTGGGTGGGGGGGGAGGATAGATACATATCCTCCTCTCCTCCACACTCCCCCTTCCCTCAAGGCCCCTAGTACTCACATTCTCCGCCCCTCCTCTGAGCCAAACTTATTTATGCGTCATGCATGTTCCCAGGCAGCTGAGGGGGTGGTATATGTTACTCAGCTTTCCAGGTTTATCAGTAATATCCCTGGGGAGTCCCAAAGAACCGGGAAAGCTGAATAGCAGATACTGCCTTCTCAGCTGCCTGGGAACCTGTGTGGCACATAATAAACAAGTAAAAATTTCTGCAGAAGCCCACTTGGATCTCAGCCATCCCTTTCTAGGGGGGCTATTGACTGCTTTGCCCAGGGTCCCAGAATTGCTGTTGGTGGGCCTATCTGATGCATATTCTGAAGCACTGACATAGGAGGCACTTCAGTGGTGGGAATTAGAGTGGGAGAGAGCAGGCCAGAAAAGAGTCTCTATAAACTGCACCAGCTATAGGGATTCTCACCAGCTTCAGGCTGCAGAGCAGCCCATTAGCAGGCTGTTGGTAGAAGATGGGACGATGTCCTCAACTAGAGCAGCCCTCAGAGCACAGCCACATTTATGCTGGAGGCCATTTTGGCTCCAGCAGCAGCCCAGAATCTAGGTGACAAAGTTTAAAGCTATTTTAGTCACCTATCCCCTGTATGTTTTTATACAGTGTTATTAACAACATAAGCCAGTACTATAATATGCTAGCCTTTTAAATAGACAAAGGAGAATAGACAATCCTACATGTGTGGTGTGGTGAGTTACAATTGCTGTGGGGTGAATAACTTTTGCATTTTCTGCTATTTTGTGATTCTTACACGTACATTATGCCTTATGGCGGTGTGATTACATACACTACACACCCTGTTTGTGTGGTTATAAAGAGAAGTGTAGATGGAGATGCACTACTTAGATGACTAAAGGCACACTTTTATCCTCTAAGTATGTACCTTGTATAGCGGATTATTTGCCCAAGCAGTGTGCCCATTTACATTGCTGTTTTTTACAGTCTAGTGTCCTGCTGACTCCTCACTGCTGGAGTCTTCCTCCCACCCCGTAACAATGAAAGACAGCAGAAAGGAAAGGGTCCAGCACCTCTCTGAGGATCCCAGTGCCAGAGGATTTCCCTGCTGCCTCCCCACTTTCACTGACACATGTAGTTACATGCTATAGTGTGGACGCACCAGCTTTTCATTGAGGATGTAGCTATACAGCTACATTCTATCTGTGTATCTTAGTTACTTATATTGCTCCCCAATCAATGTAGCACCTGAGTCCCTCCAACATCTCTTAGAGATTGGGCAATGCTATTATCCCATTTCACAGATAGGGAATGGAGAGGTTAAGTGACTTACCCAAGGTTACACAGGAAGTCTGTGGGGGATCAGGAACTGAAACTAGGCTTTCTGTGGTTCAGCCTAAGACCCCAATCAATGGACCATCCTTACTGTTGCATTAACTTAGGTTTTGTACTTAATTTTCAAGGGTTTTTTGTTTTGAGTTGTTTTCGTTTTAAGGATAAAAAATGTAAACAAACAAAAAAGCAAAAAACCATAAAGCAGGTGGGGAAATGGGAATCTGCCCCTTTTATTTTTATTAAAAGGACAAAAAAGAATAGAAAACTGACTCATGGGCAGAGCTGAAGGAACTGGTCAGCTGTTAGATTATTGGCACCTGCCTAGTCCTTTAGCAAAGCCTAGCAAAACACATCCTCCAACAAATCTTTAACTATCATTTCAGTATGCACTGCTGAAGATAGAGATACATGTGTCTCTAGTGCATATATAAACTCTACCATGCCTATAATCTCCATTGAGGAGTATTCACATAAAAGATACAAATTTCAGCCATCTTTTTAGTTTAAAAAAAAGGACTGGCAACTTTTTATATCAGGGATGGTGTAATTTCCACCTTTGCCCCACTCTCCCTGAGGTACTTAATTTAATTATGTCTAATGAAAGTTTCTTCACACATTTCAAAAAAGTCACCTTTGATCATAAACCAGGTGTAATGAATCATAGCCATGTACATCCAGGCCCCAGGATCATAACCATGTACTTTTAGCCCCTAAAACACAGGCCTTTATCATTGGAAATAAAAGAGATAAATACTTGGGACTGAAAAGAATTCTTTTGGATGACTGTATACTTGTACATGACCGTTCATTACAAAATGGTACTCAAGACGGGGACTTAAACTCCTGTGTATCTCAGAGACTCAAGATTAGACAAGTTAGATGTCTTCAAGTCACCAGGGGCTGATGAAATGCATCCTAGAATACTTAAGGAGCTGACTGAAAAGATATCTCAGCATTAGTGATTATCTTTAAAAAGTAATGGAAAATGGGAAAGATTCCAGAGGACTGGAAAAGGGCAAATATAATATCAGTCTTATAAAAAAGGGAATAAGGACAACCCAGGAATTACAGACCAGTCATTTCAACTTCAGTACCCGGAAAGATAATGGAGCAAATAATTAAGCAATCTATCTGCAAACAGCTAGAAGATAATAAGGTGATAAGTAACAGTCAGCATGGATTTGTTAAAAACAAATCACGTCAAATGAACCTACCTGCTTTCTTTGACAGTGTAACAAGCCTAGTGGATGGGGGAAGCAGAATATGTGGTCCATTTTGACGTTAGTAAGGCTTTTGATACTCTCTCTGATGATCTTCTCATAAACAAACTAGAAATACAACCTAGGTGGAGCTACAAGGTATAGTATAGGCATAACTGGTTGGAAACCATACCAGAGGATAGTTATCAGTGATTCACAGTCAAGCTGGAAAGGCATATTAAGGATCCCGCAAAGATCAGTTCTGGAACTGGTTTCGTTCAATATCTTCATCAAAGATTTAGATAATGGCAATGAAAGTACACTTATAAAGTTTATGGATGATATCAAGCTGGGAGGGATTGCAAACACTTTGCAGGATAGGGTTAAAATTCAAAATGATTTGGATAAACTGGAGAAATTTATTGGATGACCAGGATGAAATTTAGTTAGGACAAATGCAAAGTACTTCACCTAGGAAGGAACAATCAGTTGCACACATACAAAATGGGAAATGACTGCCTAAGAAGGAGTACTGTGGAAAGGGATCTGGGGAGCCGTAGTGGATCACAAGCTAAATATAAGTCAAAAGTGTAACACTGTTGCAAAAAAGCAAACATCCTTCTGGGATGTATTATGAAGAGTGTTGTAAGCCAGACACAAGTAGTAATTCTTCCCCTCTTCTCCATGTCAATTCGATCTCAACTGGAGTATTGTGTCCAGTTTTGGGTGCCACATTTCAGGAAAGATGTGGAGAAACTGGAGAAAGTCCAGAGAAGAGCAACACAAATTATTAAAAGTCTAGAAAACATGACCTCTAAGGGAAGATTTCAAAAACTGAGTTTGTTTAGTCTGGACAAGAGAAGACTGAGGAGGGACATTATGATAGCTCTCAAATATATAAAAAGTTGTTACAAGGAGGAAGGAGAAAATTTTTCTCCTTAGCCTCTGAGAATAGGACAAGAGGCAATGGGCTTAAATTGCAGTAAGGGTGTTTTAAGTTGGACATTTGGAAAAACTTCCTAACTGTCAGCTTAGTTAAGCCCTGGAATAATTGCCTAGGGAGGTTGTGAAATCTCAGTCATTGGAGATTTTTAAAACAGGTTGAACAGACCTGTCAGGGATGGTCTAGATAATGCTTGGTCCTGCCTTGAGTGAAGGGAAGTGGACTAGAAAATGTCTCAAGGTCCCTTCCAGTCCTATGAGTCAATGATTCTACTAGTTTGTGTAGCAGGGGGAATATAGTAATAAAGAATAAAAAGTATTGGCTTATTGTGTGCGATTATGTCACCCTCTAGTGGCTGGCCTTGGATGTCATGTCTCCCTCTAGTGGCTGGTTTCCACATTAACTACTGATAGAGTGTGGAGATGCTTCTATATTCCCAAATGGTACAGGTCCCAGGTTCAATTTCGATTAATCCACTGAGGTGCCTGCATACAATATAAATGGCCACAGTGCAAGGCTCAAGCATGGCATTTCTCAGCACAAAAGGAGAATTTTACAGCAAGTTAAAAGAAATTAAGCTCAGCTGAAATTGACAATATTCTAACCTTAGAGTATTTACTATCTAGTGAATGCTCTAGTGTTGGGAACTGCCCTACAGTTTTCCCAAAAGTTATGTTAAAAAAAAAGAACAAGAAGAGAGAGAGAGAGAGAGACTGGGGAGCCTAGGCAGTGCTACAGAAATAGCAGCAGCATGCAGCAACAGCAACATCATATGTTATAACTATTAAGGGACTGCGCCTAGGTCCAGCCCATGGAGTTGCCTCTGGGAGATGGAGTAGTGGCTCCAACATGACCTTCTAATTTATTAAATGAGTCACTGGAGTCTTTGGAGACAAACACCCATGAGGGCAAGGCCAATGGGTGAAAGTGATACTGTGTGAAAGAGACACTGATGACTTGGAGAGACTAACATTAAGATTAGTTTGCAATGAAAATAGCTCCCTGGCAGACTAAAAATGTAATGGTACAGGCCAGACAGAGGATGAATCATTCAGTATCCACTTTTAGCTCTGAACTGTGTTGCTTGTCCACCCTGAGGCACTGGGGCAAGGGAAAAGGAGCAGCATTGTTCATTGCTAAGACTTTAACATTAACATGAAGCTGTGCAGTTGTCTGAAATAGTTCTGGACAGTCATTGGAACAGCTAACCAGAGTCATAGTTTTTTCATGTGAAATTATAGACAAGCCTCACTAAATTCTTGACTACAGTGGCTACTATTATTATCAAACTTGATTCTGCACCTTGAACTGCATTGAACTTTGGCCATTAGGTTAATAGGAAGCTGAATCAGGCCCACCATCTTTGTTTCACACCTCTGCAATCCCCCTAAAATTTATTTTTAAGAAAATGAAGCATGCAGTGGCAACAATAGATGCAGTAGAAGACCCTAATTCAAAAAGCACAGTCTGTTCAAGAAAAAATGGGAGCATTTTCAAGGAGTTATTGAGCCTGTGGGAAACAGAGGTAAGGACATCATATAAGCCTCATTTTTATACACCTTCAACATGGATCATCTAGGTAGCCTCCCTGCTATTAAAAAAAATCTGAGGCTGTTGCATTAAAATGTCATTAGAATGTATTCATTCCCATTGTAAATTTACTCCTAGGGAGACAGAAAACAGATCAACAAAGATTATGCCCATTCTGATTTTGATAATAGATAAGCTATTGCAATGTCACCTAATGAATATGGTGACACTGAAGTTGATGTGTTGGCAGGCATGGAGAGTAACAGTGGGGGTAAGTAGGTGGCGTGAAAGGACATATTAGAATTTGAAACGATGAACATGAAAATATTACTAGTCAAGAGGTATCACCTTTGCTCTGTGATTTTCTATAGATTGAGGTGGAGGGGAACCTGCCTTTCCCTGGCCCTCAAGATTGTAGAAGTGAGGAGAAGGCTGGTGTTAAAGATAATTTCTATTGTTTAATGTATTTGTTTTCACAAGACTATGGGGAACATCTGTGCTGATCTCCCTTCAGTATGGTCAGCTAGAGAGCTCAGTAGAAAAACAGCAGTAATCAAATAAAAATAAGAGTGTATTGAATCAGAGTATGCTACAGTAGGGAAGCAGCATAAGAAAGTGGAATGTAGACAGAAACACTTAGAATTACCCAGGAGGAAATATTTAGGCTGCAAAACATTTTTGTATTTAAGTTGAGAATAATTGACTGAATGCTATTTTTTTTTTCTTTTTTGAATATTCATCTTTGAAACCATTGCAGCCTAATTTCAGATGCAGACTTTGTGTTCTAGAGACACGATCCTGCCAGGTGCCAAGCATTCTCCATTCCCCCTGGCTTCAGTGGGAGCTCGGGGGAGGAGGAGGGCAGCGGCTGAGCACCCCTCAAGACCAGGCCTTACATTTGTGCATTTTGCTGGCACTCAACAATGATGTAAAATTAGTTGCCAAAAATGACAGATTAATAATTAATTAGGCAGCCTGAATGTCTTTCGCTTGCCCGAGGATAATCAGCTAGTTAATTTAAGTAAGTATATATCTCAAATGCTAAAGGGTCTGTTCCTAGGAAAGCTATGCAGTCCTATTGAAATGTACTGTGAGGAAAATTAATATGACAAACAAATTTAGAATGAGGTTGGTAATCTCATTTATTTATGTATTGTAGGGTGGTAGCAGCATGAAAGGCAACTTAATCTGTATTTTGGACATGAGTAATGGCTCTGTATTCCTCTGCTCTGTGTATTACAGAAATGACCCTAAATAGTTTAAATAGCCCGTCAATTATGCTTCATTTAGCCTCAGGTGGAAGTGTGTGCAGATAGGAGAACAATTTAAATTATTTTCAAATGTTATTCTATGAGGAGCTGTTTCAGGGTTGTGCAACATACAGCCACTATGGTTGATTAAAAAATCTGTTAAAAGGCCAAAGTAGCTTGCTTCCCTATAAAATAAAAAGTTTTCTGCTCCCAATCAGTACAACATATATTTCTTCTTGAGCCAGTTTTACTCCTTAACAATGTAGTTCTCTGAAATATGAAGCTCAGTACAATGGAAACTTTCCTCAGGGGTTGGGAAGAAAGCTATTCCCTGTGAGAACCCATTAAGAAGCAGCCCACACTATTAAAAGTTTGAGGATCCCTGACATATAATATGAAAGAAAAGTTACCTCACACCTAGCTTCTTTTCCATGTGTGGTATGAAGTTGGGCTCTTTGGCACTGACCCCATTTTGTCTGGGTTGACATGCAAATTAGTTTCTCTGATCCCAAAATATCCCGGACTCAAAATGTTCTAGTTCATCCTGGCACAGTAAAATGGCAGAGCAGGAGAGAACTGAGCTTGTGAGGATACTAAAAACTAGAAGAAAAGCATGGCATTGCAGAAGAGGCAATATGGGGGTTACTGAAGAGATCCACAAACAGAAAAAAATGTATTGAACTGCAAAATGGGAGGTGGTTTTTTAAAAGAACTGTCACAATGGTGATCAGGTCAGATGCCTTTGTGTGGTACCAAATGAGACCATTTAAGTAATGATGGCAGCAGAAGTCCCTTTGCCTGGAAAGTGTTTGTTACCTGAAGAACCCTATGTAAGCTCAAAAGCTTGCCTTTCACCTGCAGAAGTTGGTCCAGTAAAAGATATTACCTCATCCACCTTGCCTTTCTGTTATCTCATAATGTAATCATATGCATCCCCTAAGGAAAGGATTCTTCTTTACCTGACTAGCATAACTCTAATGAAAATGAATGTAGATTTTTTTATGTCCTTAGGGACAAGTGAAAGTTAAAGGGGAAATCAACTGGATCATTTGAAGGCTTCTATCACTTAAGAATGTATTAGAAAGTGGTGCAACTGCCGTGAGAGTTAAAAAGAAGAGAGGTTCCATGCATGCTTTCACAGCAATAAGGTTGCTATAATTAGGTACTGATTAACATATTTGTGAGAGGCTATCAGGTGCTGGGACTCCTCACAGAGAAGCAGAGTTATTTCTGCTGACTCACCTGACAGGCAAATCAGGAGGCTCCTGTTAGTTCCGCTGAGGCTGAATTTTATCCTGGGCTGAAATCTTGAATTGCCGTTATCAGTTAATTTTGCATTTAACATTTTTTTAAAAATTGTTTTGATGTGCAGTAAGCAAAATCAAGACAGTGGTAACAAAATCCTAAACCCAAATTACTGTTAATGTTACGCCAGGACTAAACAAGGTAACTGAAAAATGAATACTAGCTGATCCTCACATCACTCCAGTCTAGTAGTACTCATATTGAAAAGTCTGTATTCGGAAAATTTGTGAATATTTTCATTGGAGTAATTATTCTGATGTCATTACAGTACTGCAAATTGCCCTGATGCTCTTAAAATATCTCTCTAAAGCAGAGTCAATTAGGGTGGGAGACAGAGGGATCTTGCAGGATAAACTATAGGAAAAAGCCATGTTCTGGAGGCAATGTTTATTTTCTTTTTAGGAATGAAGAAAAGCCCCAGGATAAGGGGAGCATTTTGAACACAACACATACACACTTGGGTATGCCAGAAGGAACCATTTTAATCACCTAGTCTGACCACCTTTATTACAAAGGCCATAGAAATTCTTCAAAAGAATTCCTAGAGCATATTTTTAGAAGAACATTAAATCTTGAGTTTAAAAATTGTCAGTCGTGGAGAATCCACTACAACCCTCTTTCTGTTTCCAATATCCCCTTCAATGGGGGATGGCAAGATTAATCAAGTTTTTCATTTTCTAACTGTGGGTGCATTTTATGTAGTACTCTGTCTCTAAAGCTGTACAGCATGCCTTGCAGTGCTCCAATGCTATTTCAAAATTTAGGTATAGATCATATAACTCTAGAATGTCAGTCAGGGAATACAGCGTGAGGACAAGTATAAATTTTAAGAAGTGAATGTAGAGGGCAGGAAACTGAACAATGAAAGTGACATACATGCAAATAACAAAGAAAAACAAACAAACTGGATATTAACATCTTTGTGATTCTAACTAGTGTAATTTGTGAGATGTAGCCTGAAAAAGTGTGATATTTCTAAAATGAATGGATATAATTATGAATATACTGATAAACTGTAGAGGCTATAGTCTGGTTGAAATAAGATAGGATGCTTTGTTTCTGGTTGGTTAGTCAACAAAGCTATATATTGCCACATAGCATTTCCAATTTTTTATTTTGGCTGGAAGACGATGATGTTGTTTGACCTACTGGCAACAGCACCTAGTTACACTGCCAATATCCTGGCCATTCTCTCTCAGCCATTCAGTTCCATCATGGCAGGTGGGCTGGTTTTATAACAGGAATTGATGTTCAGTCATTATCTTGCTTTTGTTACAAATTCTCAGGGTATTCAGGCAACACCCATTTTTCATATGCAGTGCTGATGTTACAAAGCTCTGTCTAGGATAGTCAAAGCAGCTAAGGAAGGAAGGGAAGCTGCAGACCACCATGGTATTGATTCAAATCAAGCAGCTGGGGTGATTAATGTTAACTAAATACGCAGGTAGGCCACACACACAAAAAAATTGTTTCCATTTTCTTAGTGTAATGAATTTATGTTTCAGTCTGCCCACGGAGGATTTTAGGGCCTTCAACTTGAATGTCATTAAATTGCTACTGGATGGGAAATGTAAAATAAATGGACAGAAAGAATGTGGTTTATTTTGGCTCTAAAATTCTCTGATGTTCTGGAGCCAATGACATTTAGAAGAACATCATTAAACTACACAAAGGCACAGACAAGTGACCTGCTCAGAAGTGCTTATGAAAGAACCCCGTAGGTATAACTTGATGGAATGTCATTGTTCCATATGGTGCTAATTTCTCCAGAAGTAGTTGACTGGGTTTCTGCTTAGAAACTGAGTTTTAATCAGCTCATATTGGCTTGGAGAGCTGCTTACTTTGTAGAATTTACACTTCAATAAATGCATTTGCTATTTCACTTTAGTTTGTAACTTTTGAAGGGTGTACTCTGTTTTATTTAGGGCAACTTTATGAATTTATGCATTTCACCTTTACAAATGTCTCAAGCACAAGAAATTAATTACGTTTAGTTGGTATTTTTGTAGCATAAATAGACTTTGTTGGTGAAAATAAATGTCAGCATCAGATGCATCAAAATACAAATGCCAAAAACAATTAAGGGCAGAATTCTGCTCCCTGTTCTATATATATATATATGCTATTTCTAGACATTGGAACAGGTTATGCATCTGAAGAAGTGACATCACACCTATACACTCAGAAAGGGATATACTGCTATTCAAACATTTTCCCAAAAATGTAAATCTCTAGATCAGCATACATTAAGGTGTTTGCAATGATGGAACACTCCATGGTAAATAGTACTCTAAAGTGAGTTTTGCTTTCATACTACCATCTGAAACAGAGAACCTGACTTCATTTTGCAAGCATGCTTTGCCACTGACCACAGCTGAAATAACACATGTAAGCAAGACCACTAAGATGTGCAGTCAATGGGGAGCTTTCTATGAGATTAGTGCCAGGTTACAGCTGAATCAAAAATCTAAAGATCAGATCTGATCACAATGATTTTTGTGACTCTTCCGGGTGGACTTTTGGTATATAAAATAAGGAATAGACTAGACTCAGCCACATACTGTATGTAGCTTTTTCATTTCTGAAGGATATTGTAAAACTGGAATTTTAACACTTCCTGCTCATCCCATGTTTTCCCTGGGCTCCTCAGGCTTTACAGCAAAAAATTAAGTTTCACATCAGCCAGCCTAAAATGTCAGTGCACAGTTTGGATCTCAGTTACAAGATTTGTTTTCAAGAACAGTTATATTTAAACAGGCTCCATTATAGCATATATGTTTGCATCAGGCCGGTAGTGCCCAAAAAAATATATATAGATTCTCACTATCAATTCCATGTTGACATTTAATAATCTTCTGAAGAATAATCCAAAAACAATTTAATACAATTTATGGACAAGACAAATTATTTGTTTTATCTAACTTTCCAAATACATATGTAGGAGCAGAATGTAACTGTCTATAGAAAAAGTATAAAACTATACAATAAACTATTACTAATTTATTATACAGTATCATATAGTTTACAATGTTGTAGTGCCTTCAATTAAGAATCTCACATTTTTGCAAACATTAATGAACTAAACCTCACATTACTGATGTGTTAGATATGGGAAACTGAGGC
Source organism: Mesoclemmys tuberculata (assembly GCA_007922155.1). Classification (NCBI taxonomy): domain Eukaryota; kingdom Metazoa; phylum Chordata; order Testudines; family Chelidae; genus Mesoclemmys; species Mesoclemmys tuberculata. Next base: position 12,448,548 of record ML675618.1, read on the forward strand.
AGATAAGTGCAGTCAAAATATTCAACCTGAATACCTAAAGGTAGACACCTACAAGCAACTTTTTCCTATTGCCTTCAGTGGGCACTGTGGATTCTGAACATGTCTGAAATTGAGGCCATTTATTTCAGTTTTTGACTTAGGGACCAAGTTTGAAAAGAGTGCCAGGAAAGCAGAATGCACACTTGAAAACAGACCTGCACAAATTCAGATCTGCATCCAGATTTCAAACACCCCAAAATTCTCGTTTGTTCAGTGGAGTTTTGCTTCAACCTGTTAAAGAAAGATAAGCAAGCCATGAAACTGGATCAATATACTGAATTCTGAACACTCTCTACAATATCGCCTTTTTTTTTTTTTAAGGATGCAGGAGTGATGTGTATACAGCAGGAGTGGGCAAAATATGGCCCGTGGGTCATATATGGTCTGTCTAACTTTTCTGTCCGTCCCGCCAGCCTGCCATTGACAAATGCTATGCTGGAATGTCAGGCGGCTGCTTCTGGTCATGTAACTGGAAGCCGGAAGTTCAGGTAGTGATTGGCCGTAGGCTGCCTGGCACTCCAGCCTCATGTGCCCCCGAGACTTACCAGAATTTATGGATGGCCCCTCTGCAAAAATTAATGCCCACCCCTGGTATGCAGTATATTAAACAATATCAAAACTATGCATATATTACTGTATATGCATATTGTGAGGACTTTAAGGAGTTTTTTAGCCATTTTAATAAATTCTAGTAGCCGTCCAAGTCATATGCCCCTCCATTGTTAAGTGTGTATATGTAGAAGTTCTTCTGGGCCAGGAGCAGTTGCCACATAGGAGGTGAAGAAAATAGAATAAGAAAAGTTTAAATCACTTCATTAAGGTCATTGAAGGCATAAAGCAGGACTTAATAGCATGTCAGATTTCCCACCACTGTTTAACAGGGAAAGTGTTTGGTGACAGTCAGCAACTGTAAAGCTTGTGCTGTTTGTTCATGAAGTTCACAGAGAGCTAAATCCTTCAGTCGTTACTCGGGCAAAATTTCCATGGAAGAGAGTTGGAGTTTCTCTGGAGGATTAAGGATTGCAGTATTTTGCCCAAAGCAAACAAAAGCTTTGGACCTAAGGGTGATTGTTATGACCAGAGTCCCCCTCCGGCAGGGATACTGCTACTTTAAATAAAGTGAGCACATTTTTGTATTTTTTCCAACAGCAGCAAATGCAGCAATTTTGAGGAACAGCTCAAGATTGCATGGGCATTTGTTTTGACTAACAATGAAGAGTCAGTTGGTTCATTTTCTTATGTGCTTTGATTTTAGATGTTTGCTGTTGGAAATATCAAACATCTGCCTGAGGTGAATAACTAAATAACTGATAACTTTTTAACCTGTTCCTATTTTTGGCCTTTGAAGCCAGAGGGGGCAGGAACACCCCTGGATTCTCATGGAGACTTGGAAACTGCAAAGTGCCAAACTGTAGAAGATCAATTGCTCCTGGCGCTTGAAGGGCTAGTAAAAACAGGTTATAATGTTTACATGACTTTTTATGGGTCATAGTTTATTACAGCTCTATTCTATGGCCTACAGCAGAGGAACATTTTACAAGGTTTTTGGTGTGTTTGACAGTTATGTTTCAGTGTATTTGTCAAGGAAGGTTTTTCAGCAGAGCTTTTAAGGTTCCCTAGTTTCAGAGATCCCCTTTTTATCTGAATTTTCTGGAGATTTGGATTTAGCGACTTTGGGTGGATTACAGATAATTCATAAAAATAAATAAAACCAATGCCTTCTAATCCTACTCAGTATATGTGTATGTTACACACAAAAACACTAGGTTAAAAATCATTATGGTTGCATAGTCAAGAAATTACAGATTAGGAAATGCCAGAATCGATGTTCCCCGTGCAACTTTAATTAGGCCCCCGAGTCTGAATGCATTATGAAACTGTGTTTAATTACAGGATTTCCTACTATTATTTCCAGAGGACCCCACCTCAATCAGTGCACAGAATGGACAGTGCTCACTTAATAAGCAGCTATTCAATATTTTATTTTCTGCTTATTGGTGTGTGGCTCCATGCCTTATTTGATGCACATGATTCAAATCCTGCTTTGAAGACAGGATTATTAATTTATTCCTGGTCTTTTCTGTGGTGCTCATCACTACAGTATCTCAATGCTTCACAAACATTAATTAATGTATCTTCACAACACCCCTGTGATGTGAAAGGTTATTATCCCCATTTTACACTGAGGAGGAACTGAGGTGCAAAGAGAACAAAAACAAGTATTCAGGAACTTTGGGTACCCAAATTAAGGCACATAGGAAATGATATTTGAGAGCATAGTACTTGACATTTTATGGTATTTTGCATGTTCAAATACAGCTACCACCGACATCAGTTCCAGATGTGAGTTCTCAGCATTTCTGCAAATCAGGTGTTAAGGCCTCCAGCTGGACACCGAAAGATGAGGCACTCACAATTAGGGTATGTCTACACCGCTGTCTATACATAGATTTGTCTGTACATTGTCGGCAGTGCAGGATTGATTCTGTGGGATCGATTGAGTGGCCATGGAGATCTGCTCAGTCGATCCTGGAAGTCGACACTGTTAATCCAGCCCCACAAGAAGAGTAATGCTGCGTTGACCGAGGGCATTTCCTGTTAGCGCAGTATATGGGGATGCTGCGGTAAGTAGAAATGAGCAAGTCAATGGGAGATACGCAAGCTACATGGACCAGGCAGTGTACACCAGGCCTTAGTGACCATCTCTGAAAAGTCTGGGTTAAGTGATTTGACTAGCATCATGTAAGAACTTTGTGGCAGAGGGAGGAAGAGAATCCAGTTGCTTCAGAGTGACATTCAACTGTCTTAATCATGATACCGTCCTTCCCCATCCTGCAGCCCCCTCCCTCATTCACTACACAGTATCCAACTTCTGCAATAAATGAGGCAGAGATCATACAGACAACAGCCTCTCTTCACTAAATATCCCTGCTCCATCAGCAGAGCAGGTCCATCCTATCAGGGCCCCCCACATGGGGGGGGAAGGGTATACTTTACTGGGGCCCGTGTTAAAAGTTTGTACTGGGCCCAAAAACATTATGCTTGGGCCCTGCATCCTATGAACCAAATGAGGCTGAAGTTCTGTGAGAAAAATAGTATATAATCATGTAATTAAAAATTGTATCATAATGTAAAATAAGGTTTCACAGTCTGGCATTTCTGAACTTTTGAGTGCTTGACTTTGCAACCTTAATCTTCTTTAGATGTGGTATTTTTGTGTGTGAAATTTCCTAGTTTTTAAAAAAAAGCAGTCTCAAAACAGAAATGCCCTTATGTGGCATCATATTGACCATCATCAGGCTTGGACTCTTTAGATCCACCACTCAGACCTTGGCCACTCGACTTGGACTCATAGACTTTGAGGTCAGAAAGGACCATCATGATCATTGATCTGACCTCCTGCAACTGTAAGCCACAGAACCTTACCCATCCACTCCAGTAATAGACCTCTAAGCTCTGGCTGAGTTACTGAAGTCCTCAAATCATGGTTTAAAGACTTCAATTTACAGATAATCCATCATTTACACTAGTTTAAATCTGGAAGTGACCCTTGCCCATGCTGCACTGGAAGGCGAGAAACCTCCGAATCTCTGCCAATCTACCCTGGGAGAAAATTCCTTCCCCACCCCAAATATAGCAATAAGTTAGATCCTGAACATGTGGCCAGACACCTGGGAAAGAATTCTCTGTGGTAAGTCAGAGCCCTCCACATCTAGTGTCCCATCACCAGCCATTGGGGATATTTGCTACTAGCAGTCACAGCTTGGCTACATGCCACTATAAACAAGATCATCCCCTCCATAAACTTATCAAGCTTGTTCTTGAAGCCAGTTAGGATTTTTGCCCCCACTGCTCCCCTTGGAAAGCTGTTCCAGAACTTCACTTCTCTGGTGGTTGGAAACCTTCACCCAATTTTAAGCCTGAGCTTGTTGATGGCTGGTTTATGTCCATTTGTTCTTGTGTCTACATTGGCACATAACTTAAATAACTCCTTTCCCTCCCTGGTATTTATATCTCTGATATATTTATAGAAAGCAGTCATATCTCCCCTCAGCCTTCTTTATGTTAGGCTAAACAAGCCAAGCTCTTTCAGACTCCTCTCATAAAGTAGGTTTTCAATTCCTTGGATCATCCTAGTAGTCCTTCTTCATAGCCCAGTTCGAATTCATCTTTCTTGAACCTGGGAGACCAGAATTCCACACAGTATTCCAAATGAGGTCTCACTAGTGCCATGTCTAATGGTACTAACACTTTCCTATCTTTACAGGAAATACCTTGCCTGATGCATCCTAGGACTGCATTAGTTCTTTCCACAACTGCATCACATTGGCAGTTCATAGTATGCCTGTGATCAACCAATACATCCAAGGTCTTTCTCCTCCTCTGACATTTCCAACTGATACGTCCCCAGCTTATAGCAAAAATTCTTGGTAGTCCCTAAATGCATGATTTGAGTTAACGAAGCAATTGATACCAGTAGTAGGTTGTCACTCTTTATGTGGACCAGTGCTAGAGTGAGATTGGTGTGCTTTGCCAGTTGGTGTCACAGATATTTGCTGACAGGAGAGAAATGGTGAGACTCAGGAATATTGGGGTCCATTCCATGCTCTAGAGGGGAGTGTGCACAAGTGAGTACAGACTCTTCTGCCTGGTTTTCCAACCTTGACCCCCCCCATCACCTTCTGCCCCATCCCCTTCAATCTGTCTCCTCTCCATGTCCAGTTCTGTCTCCTCTCCATGCCTAACTCATTGTCTCAGTCCCAGTCTCCTTATCTATCCAATTCCACTCTCCACTCCTCAGGGTTCTCATTCCAGTCCCAGTCTACTTGCCCAGGCATACCCATCATGACTCCTTGTCAAATCAGATACCCTCCTCATCCTCACTAGCTCCCAGTTCTATTCTCACTTCCTGGGTTCCTCATCTAATCTATCACTGGTCCAGGTCTTAAATATTATTATTTGTATTACCATAGCATGATTTTTTGCACTTCAAGTATAATTTGTTCTAAAGGGAAATAATTCTATATTAAGGAGGGGAAAAAAGGAAACATTTCTCTAGCCATTTTTAAAAAATGGTTGTTAGAAGTGGCTCATAAATCTGAATTTTAGAAGTGTTGCTGGGGAAGTAGATTAGTGGTCAGAATTCAGGTGAGATGGTCAAATAAAATCACCTTCTATTTGTAGTGGTGATATTCCAGCAATATACTGGCTGAGCTACAATGGTATGCTAAACTGCCCTTTGCTATTCTTTTTGCTTGTGTCCTATCTGTTCCCCTCCCCTAAGCTCTCATGGTTCTCCAAGTTACAGTCTGTTAAGCCTGTATAGCAATCTTCAAAGTGAAATTTACTAGCCTGGTAATTTTCACTTTACCGTTAAACTTCAGGCTAGTAATGTGTAATTTACCAGACTTGTGCAATTTACTTTGTTGTGCTGCCTGCAGACCATACATCTGACCTGGTCATCCTGGCTTGGAGAGGTGGATCTACAAAGCCAGTGAAGAGCAGAGGCTGAATTCCTAATACAAGATATTTCTGTTGTAGATGAGAATCTTGACTTGGTCTGGTTAACTTTTGAAAAAAATTGTAATTTATATCAGATCTTGATGTGTTTATATGTAATATATATATATATATATAAACATTTAACCTATAGCATCTCAACATGCATTTTCCAGATTTCAGATAAAAATGAGTGTGATCACCTAAAACATTACTTGACACAAATGTGCCTCAATAAAACTAAGTTCATAAAGAGTTTTAAATATTAATGTAACAAAAATTTGTGTTTAGTTTTTTTCACCAGCACTGAAGTGAACATTAACATTTTCTTCTTCTAGACATTTCTGTGGTTTTATGTAAGTTCTGATAAGGTAAATTATTTGCAGCTGGAAAACTGACTAATATAAAAAAAACTGCCACAACATACTGAACAGTAGCTTTTTATTGGGATTGAAGCGTCTGGCTTGTTAACTTCATTTAAGCAGCTGCTATCTCACTTTGGTCTGATCACAGGATCATTTGAAAAGAAGGATGATCCTGCTTCATTTGCAGACCTCTTTTAACTAGTGAGGATCAAGACGTTTGGTCTTTTCTGACAGCCATAACAGTTTTTTGTTACATTTTAATTTCACCTTTGTAGACGCTAATCTTCTGCTATCTTTTTTCCAGTCTCTAACAGCTAGACTACCACAGTGAATGTATCAATAAGGCTGTTCTTTCGTAATCCACCAGAGTACCATATGCACATTGGGAATCAGCCTGTTTTCATATCATAGTAGTCTACATTATGCTGTTTATCAGACTGTTTCCTTTAATGCTTTTACATCTAAGGAAAATTAAAAAAATATGTCTATGTTTAGACAACTGCACTTACAGTCAGCCTGACTGTACTGGTACCACCTCAAAGAGCTACTTTAACTGGCCAAGGAATCTTTGCTGCCTAGTGTGACACTTTCTCAGACATGATGTCATCTCCTAAATTTTCTTGGCTGAATAAAGTAAATAGGAGCCATAGTGACGTTATGCTGAAGATTAATTAGGTTCAAATTTTCAATTTAGAATGTTTTTTGTAGTTGTGAGTGACATCTCAAGTTAATGTTGAATTTATATTGGAATAATTACCCTTCAGAATGCATCAATAAATTAATAATATTAATAAATATACAATGCAGGCATAAGATGATAAATTTATTACACCTATGAGAAAGTTTGTAAGAAATATTTCTGACTGTTTCTGCCTTCAGAATAAATGGACTTAGACATGATTACATAAAACTTAAAAGCACCAGAGTTTAAACAAACAGTGGAATTTTTACTATGGAATCAGAAGTTACTGGAAGATGGTGAAAAACTGTAGATTCCCCTAATTTCAGGGATGAATTGAGTGCCTCCTAAATTAAAAATCAGTGATTATATGATTGCATAAAAATTTGAATGTTATGCCTTTTGTCTCTTTGCTTCTCACAGATATTCTACGCAATGTGTTTATTAGCACAAATATTTACAGAAACAGAAGACTGAGATCTTCCTCAGATAGCAAAATTTGAACTCATAACTCGCATTCAAAAATTCAGACCAGAAACATAAACTATATTTTTAATTTCATAGTTTCCCCCACTCTGCTCTTCTGTATATCACAGGCCACTAAATTTCATCCAGATACTTCTACATTGGGCCCAATAATTTGAGTTAGACTAAAGCATTTCAGTCCTCAGGTGACTAAATTGCTATATGGTGCCTGCTAATCTGAGTTAGAGAAAAGTCCTTCCCAATTTTAAATCTGGTGATCAATCTGACACTGAATATATAAGCAAGATACATAATCCAATCTTCTAGAATCTTCTGTATTACCTTAGAGCACTATTCTATATTATCCAGTATCCCATCTCCAGTTGTGGCCATCCCTGGGTGCTTCACAGGAAGGCAAGAAGAGAAATACATTGGCCACTTGTGCATTGGAGGAAAAAAATCCTTCCTGGTATCTGCAGGTGACTTTCTGAAGTCCAAAAGGGTGAGATTTAGTTATAGTCATGGTCATAATGCAGAGCTGAAATTATTATGAGCATGTTGAAAGCAATACAGAGCTTAGTGTTCTCTTCATGGTCCATGAAGGAAGATAATGAACAGGGGATTCAGAATGGACAACCCTGGCCATCTAGCCAGACCCCTGCATGCACAGGTGGTAGAATTTCTGCCAGAAGCTGGAATAAAGCATATCATTTTAGGAGAAACTATGTAACTGTTGGCCTGAGTTTGGGAAATAAGAGAAACAGAGAGGTACATAGGACATAGTAGAGCAGTCCTGCCCCCAGTCTGACAGACCCTGCACTGTTGAGGAGGATGAATGTGTCAGGGAAGTAGAACATCAAACTGGAGTGGAGGGAAATGATCCAAAATCTGGGACCCTCCTTCCAAATGATGCATGATATCTTCACTATACATGTAGGTAGCAGTGACATAGATAAAGATAAGACAGATGTCCTGGAGGTCAAATTTAGGCTGCTAATTAAGACATTAAAGTCAAAGAATTCCATGTCTGAAATGTTTCCAATTCCATGTGCAGAGCCAAATAAACAGGAAGGGTCTCAATAAGTGGATGAAATGATGGTATAGGGAGGAGGGTTTAAGATTTATTAGGATTTGGGGAACCTTTTGGGAAAGGAGGAGCCTATACTGGAAGCTAGTTAAATGGAAATTAAAAGGAATAGTCACAAGAGTGAAATCCCTGCAACCTGCATGGAAATGATTTAAAACACCATAACAGAGGCAAAAGGCATCATTTAAAAATTGGAAGTCAGATCTTACTGTGGAAAATAGAAAAGAGCATAAACTCTGGTAAGTGAAATGGAAAAGCACAGTTAAGCAGGCCAAAAAGAAGTTGAAGAGCAACTAGCAAAAGACACACAGCTAACAGCAAATATATCTTTACGTACATGTGGAGCAGGAAGTCTCCAAACAACCAGTGGGGCCACTGAACAACTAAGGTGTTAAAGGAGCACTCAAAGAAGACAAGGCCATTGCAAAGAAGCTAATGAATTCTCGGCATCGGTCTTCACTGCTGAGGATGTGAGGGAAATTCCCTAACTCGACCTATGCTTTTTAGTGACAAATCTGAGGAACTGTCCCAGATTCAGGTGTCAGTAGAAGAGGTTTTGGAAGAAATTGATAAATTAAACAGTAATAAGTGACCAGGACAAGATGGTATTCACCCAAGATTTCTGAAGGAATTAAAATATGAAATTGCAGACCTACTAACTGTGGTATGTATCCTATTGCTTTAATCAGCCTCTGTACCAGATGACTGAGGATAGATAATGTAACATCGATTTTTTCAAAAAGGTTCCAGAGGCAATCCTGGCAATTTAAAGGCCGGTAAGCCTAACTTCAGTACCAGGTGAATTGGTTGAAACTTTAGTAAAGAACAGAATTATCAGACACGTAGATGGACATGACTTGTTGTGGAAGAGTCAACATGACTTTTGTAAAGGGAAATCATGTCTCACCAGTCAATTAGAACTCTTTAAGTGGGTCAACAACCATGTGGACAAGGATGATCCAGTGGATATAGTGTACTTGGACAGTCAGAATGCTTTTGATAAGGTCCCTCACCAAAGGTTCTTAAGCAAAGTAAGTAGTCATGGGATAAGAGAGGTGGTCCTCTCATAGATCAGTAAGTCGTTAAAAGATAGGAAAAAATGGTCAGTTTTCAGAATGGAGAGAGGTAAATAGTGGTTTCTCCCAGTGCCTGTACTGGAAATAGTACTGTTAAATACATTTATAAATGATCTTGAAAAAAGGGTAAACAGTGAGTGGCAAAGTTTGCAGATGATACAAAATTACCGGTACTCAGGATAGTTAAGTCCAAAGCAGAGTGAAAAGAATTAAAAAAGGATCTCACAAAACTGGGTGGCTGAGCCACAAAATGGCAGATGAAACTCATTGTTGATAAATGTAAAGTAATGCATATTGGAAAACATAATCCCAAATAAACATACAAAATAATGTATCTCAATAATGAGATCTTGGAGTCATCGTGGTTAGTGAGACCATCCAGTTAATGTGTGGTGACAGTCAAATGTTAACAGAATGTTAGAACCATTAGCAAAGGAATAAATAATAAGACAGGGCATTTCATAATGCCATTATATAAAGGCATGGTACATCCATACTTTGAATACTGCACACAGTTCTTGTTGCGCCATCTTAAAAAAAGATATATTAGAATTGGAAAAGGTATAAAGAAGGGCAACAAAAATGATTAGGGGGATGGAACAGCTTCTAATGAGGAGAGATTAAGAAGACTGGAACTATTCAGCTTGAAACACAGATGATTAAGTGGGGATATGATAAAGGTCTATAAAATTATGAATGGTGTAGAGAAAGTGAGTAAGGAAATGTTATTTATTTCTTCACAAGAACTAGGGTCACCCAATGAAATTAATAGGCAGCAGGTTTAAAACAAACAAAAGGAAGTACTTCACAGAACACGCAGTCAACCTGTGAAACTAATTTCCAGGGGATATTATGAAGACCAAGAGTATAACAGGGTTCATAAAGGAATTATATAAATTCATGGACTCTAGTATATGGAGGGGATGTTATGATGGGATAGTTTAATTTGAGCAATTGATTTGGATTATCGGCAGATAAGTCTGCTCAATGGTCTGTGGGAATGTTGGATGGGATGGGAACTGAGTTACTGCAGAGAATTCCTTTTTGGGTGTTGGCTGGTGAGTCTTGCCCACATGCTCAGGGTTTAGCTGATCGCCATATTTGGGGTCGGGAAGGAATTTTCCTCCGGGGCGGATTGGCAGAGGCCCCGGAGGTTTTTCGCCTTCCTCTGCAGCATGGGGCATGGGTTGCTTGCTGCTGGATTCCCTGCAGCTTGAGGTCTTCAAATCTCACTTTTGAGGATTTCAATAACTCAGTCATGGGTTCGGGGTTGTTATAAATGTGTATGGGTAGGGTTTTGTGGCCTGCCTTGTGCAGGAGGTCAGACTAGATGATCATATTGGTCCCTTCTGACCTATGAGTCTATGAGTATCAATGGTTATTAATGGTCAGGGATGTAATCCCATGCTCTGAGTGTCCCCAAGCCTCTGATGGCCGGGTGCTGGGGCTGGACAACAGGAGTTGATCTCTCAATAATTGGTGTTTTGTTAATTCCCTCCGAAGCATCTGGCATTGGCATCTCTTGGAAGACAGGATACTGGGCTAGATGGACAATTGGTCTGATACAGCTGTCACGCGGGCTGCATTAGGAGGGGGGGGCATTTGTGTTATTTGACCTTAATATGTCAAAATCATAGTGATTCATGTAAGACATACCATGTCAGGTACTGTTAGAAAGGTTATGATATGCTGAATAAGATAATAATATTTGGGTTCATGTGTAATATGTGTAAGGAAAGTTATGGAGATCTTTGATATCCCTGTATTTCAAACTGTGCTGTGAAAGACACACCCCAGACAGAGAGGCGGCAGGACAATAGCTTGCTTAATAGCCCATTCAAGGCCTTATCAGAAGCCAGAGGCCCGGGAAGAAACTAAAGGCATACCTGAAGAGTTACCAGGATTGGCCCATGTGACTATGAACTTCATTTTGGTTCCAGTAAAGTTCCACAAGCCACATGGCCAGTAACAGAGGGTATATAAGATCAAACCACAGAAACCATTTTGTCTTCGTCTTGGTCTTTGCCTTGTGTCCTTGTTCCTGTCCAGCTGCGGACACACCTCTGGATTAACACACTATGCAACTGAACTGAAGGACTTAGACCCATCCAGGTACTGGATGTATACCAGAGGAACTATACAAGCCTGCAACTCCACAATTGTTCTAGAAACCTGATGTATATGGACTTTTAAATCATCTGTATGTATCTGATTGCTTTAAGCCTTTAACACTTCTCTTATTGTTTGTTTTCTTTTATTAATAAACCTTTAGTTTTAGTTACTAAAGGATTATCTGGCAGCGTGATATTGTGGGTAAAATCCAAACTTATAGTGAACTGGTACGGTGGCTGATCCTTTGGGATCAGAGGGAATCTTTTAGTAAAGAGCATAGAGTTAAAGCAACTGGTCTCTTTACTGAACCTAGTGTCGGTTTTGGGAGCCAGAAACTGAAATGCAGTAAAGGGGGCTGTGTGTATTTGCACAGTGGCTTCTTGATAACCAGTGTGGAGGAATCAGAAGCACTGTTTGTGGCTGGTTGGGAAGTCTGACTGCAGTGTCACCCACCAGTGTTGGGAGAATTTGCTCTCCTTTTACAGCCTGCCCTGACCCTGGCATTATCAGTGGGCTACCCTGGGCACGGACGGGTTACAACAGCATTCTTATGTTCATTATAAAGACTCAAGGCTATGGGGTGTCCACCACATCCTCTGGTCAACTATTCCAATATTTCATTATCCTCCTTCTAGGAAATTATGTTTTATTTCAAGGTTGAATTTGTCTAACTTCAACTTCCATTCACTGGATCTTGTTATGCCTTTGTTAGCAAGACTGAAAAGACATCCACTATTGTATCTTTTCTGTGTGTAAGTACCTATACACAATTATCAAGTCCTCTCTGAATTTTCTTTTTGATAAACTGAATAAATTGAGCTCCTTAAGCCTCACATTGTAAGGCTTGTTTTCCAGCCCCCCAGATAATTTTTCTGGTCCTCCTTTGAACTCTTTCTTATTTCTACATCTTTCTTGAAGTGCGTACACCAGAAATTGACACAGTACTCTAGTATGATCTTACCAGTGCTCTGTACACCGGCAAGAACTCTTCCCTACTTTTGCTTTATATTCCCCTTTATATACATGCAAGGATAGCATTAGTCCTTTTTTTGCCACCGCATTGCACAGGGAACTGATGTTGACGTGATCATCTCAATGACCTATCAGTCCTTTTGTGAGCCACTGCTTTCCAATACAGTTCTTGGATTGTGATCACTTAGCTAGATGATTCAGATCATGCTAACCATAGTAGCTTGTCCTCATTCTTTAGTAACCCACAATCTTTGTGTCACATGAAGACTTCATCAACAAAGATTTTTACATCATTTCCTTGATTGTTGATAAAAATATTGAATAGTATTGAAGAGCTGACCATTGGGGGCCCACACACTGATATCTCCCCATTAACAACTAAATGTTGAGATCTGTAAGCAAGCCATCTAATGTGTGTCATGTTAGCTCCATTTAAGGCAAGGTTTTTAATCAAAATTGCAAGTGGTACTAACTCAAATGCAACAGGGGAATCCAAGTGTACTTTAGCAACAAAGTTGCCTTTATCAATCAGACCTATAATATTGTTGTCAAGCTGTTTAGTGGCTCAGGAGGGTGAGTACCAACCTCAGGGCAGACTGTTAAGAAGCAGGACACACCCCTTCCCCCTCTCCAAATTACTTGTGAGTTCTATACTTAGATTTCACCCAACCAGGGGCCAAGTCTGAAATCCTCAGGCACTGCAAAACTCATTCCACGCAACTCCCACACCTTTTTGAAAACTACAGATATGATATTTGCATCACGGTTTGACAAGATTTCCCTGGGAAAATCTACTCTGTGAAAAATGGTAAATAGAGAAGTAGTCCACCTTCTATTAGACAGAGCTGTGGCCTCAGCATACCTGGCAGCAGAATCCAGCACAACCAGAATATATTTCTTTCCATTCCTGGAAAGTTTGGAGAGAGGGCCTAAAATAGCTACAGAATCTCTGGAAAATACCTGAATTGGACAATTGGTATTGTCCAATTGTGAGTTGGACAATTTCACATTTCCTTTAATCTCTTACACTTCGGACATAAGACACAACTCTTACAGTAATTTTCTTACTGTCTTAATCATGTAACGCCAATAGAAATTCTGTTTAAGTCTGTCAATTAACTCTGTCCGGTACTTATCAGCACAAGCACCTGCTAGGCACATTTTTTCCCCCCTATGGGAGACTCCCTGTACAGCAAATCTCCTTCTAGAAAAAAACTCTACTCTTACCTTCCCCAGCCAGGGTATTATTTTGAACCATATTCCTCTCTTTGTCCAGGGAAGGATCAATAAACTCATTTTGAGTCTTACTTAAATTAAGAGCAGACTCTATCAAGGCAGTGGACCCTTCTAACCTGTCCTTTAAGGACAAATAGCTACCTTTAGCTGACAATGGACTGAGGGCATTTCCCTTCCTCTCACAGGCCTCCCTGCTGGCCACAGACAAACCAGGTAGGGCAGAACCATACTCTTTCTGGCTGCGAGTTGTAACATTAACTTACTTAGACATGGTTAAAGTATCATTACTTATTAAAATATCTGCAGGAAGCAGATTCCTAATGTCTAGAACAATATCTTCCTTAAAATCGTCTCACTCAAAGTGAACCTTAGCTAGATGTACAGTTTTAGAGAATTCAGCCAAAGCTAAAATATTTAAAACTTCCCAGAAAGCCCTTAAACTTTCCATAACCAAAGTGACCTGGGATGCTGTGTCCCTCCAGACCGTACAATCTATGCCTTTTACCTTAGCATTCTTAATAAATCATTCACTACCTTCCCAAGATTCAGTCCTAATAGAGTTTGCTGCTCTACTCTACTCTACTGCTGCCTTTGGGCAATGGTAGCGATTGTGGGATTACTTTAAACTTCAGGCAATTTGGTTTCATTTGGCCAGGAGCCCATGGTGGTGGACTCCTGCTTTCCCTTTTGGTAGGGAGCTTTAAAACTTGGGCTCCCTTGTTTTTAATCAAAGTAGGGGTTAGGTTTATTTCCAGTCCCCTCCTTCCTCTTAACCTGGGTGAGATGGACATTTTCCTTCCCCTGGAATTTGCACCCCCAATGGGCCCTTGATTCTACATATTCATCAGCAATTTCTGCACCCTCTAAAACCGTGGAAGGATTTTTTGTCAAAGATTGCTGCCTTTATGTAATCTACTCATAGATTTTACATAACTACCATAGCAATTGCCCCTGGGCCATCATATCAAACAGTTTTTTCATAGTTACCTTCAGTCTCCACTTGCATTATCCATTTTCTCATAAAATTGCACCTTTTATGCACATATTCATCATTTTAAGATTTCTATACTTCAATAAATAGAGCTCTGGAGTGATCTTTTCAATTCATTTCCTTTACATTTCTAATATACCTTAGTATCCTCCTCTGCATGATCATTAAAAACTTTTCTGCTTTCCAAGTTAATCTTATTAGGAGAATAGGCATCTGCGTAATAATGTCTCAGAGGTGGATTGGTACTCTTCTATACTGTTTCTTTATAAATTTGGCAGACTTCCTCCCCCTCCCTTGTGTTTTAGGAGTGGGAGAGTGTACTAACTAGCCTTCTTTTGTTGGGCAGGAGATAACACCTCCTATGGTAAATTAGTATCTCACACTTGATAATGCTTCTCTCCTGACTGACAATTTCATAGACTGTAAGGTCAGAAGGGACAAATATGATCTAGTCTGACCTCCTGCACAAACAAGGCCACAGAACCTCATTCACGTAGAGCAAACAGTTTTACAATTACTGTGCAAACACTTAAATATTACCTTATAACAGGGATAGAGAAATATTATAAGTGAGATTACTGCACATAGCAACCAACAAGCATTTTAAGACATCTAAACACTAGCCTCATTTTTATAAGCCTCATGCCTATTTTAATGATACTAATGCACAGGTGAGCCAGCATGGTTTCCAGCTGTGCACTTGTCTCTGTATAGTTGAGGCCAATGAGCCTTGGCACAAACTGGCATCTGGTCTGCCAGCATCACAATTATTAAAAAATATACAAAAAAAACCAACCAACCAACAAAAGCCACAGTAGGCTTGTTTGACAAAACTTACCTTCTGTGAAACCATGTTGACTGGCATTAATTATATTTTTAGCCTCTAATTCTTTGCTGGTAGCATTTAATACTAATCATTTACATTATTTTACCTGGGATTGACGTCAAGTCAATTGGTCTATAGTTTACCCTGTTTGAATACTGAAATTCTGAATATTGAACACTGACAGTTATCTAATCCTTCGGAATTTCCCCAGTTTTCCAAAATTTGTTAAAAATTAACAGTAGTTTAGAGAGCTGATTCTTTTAAGACATGGGGTGAAAGTTCTCAGGGCCTATTGATTTCAAAATGTTTGTCTTTAGAAGATTTTGCTTCATATCCATCTTGTCACAATCTATTCTATTCCATCCACAACATAATATGGCATGGATAGGATTCAAAATAGCTATTTCTGTTTTGAATTTGGAATGAATATTTCTGCCTTTCCTACATCACTATTAACAACTTTACCATCTGTCTCTAGCAATGGATTTATATCTTATATCAGGCTATTTTGTTCTTAATATGCTTTAAAAATGCCTTTCTATTGTCTTTAACGATGCTGTCCATTGAGAGGTCATTGATGTCTTTAGCTTCCCTTATCAGTCACCCACATTTTCAAACATGTAATTTATATTCACTGCCATTTACTTCTCACTTTTTTCTATTCATATATATATTGTGTGTGTATATGTATGTATAGGGAGAGAGAGAGAGAGAGAGAGAGAGAGAGAATTTTATTGCTATTTCTACCTCACCTTTTAATCAAGTTGGCTTTTTTGCCCAGCATAATTTATTTTGTGTGGAATTTTTTTTTATTTGGATAGGGAGAGGGTCTTCTCAGAGGAAAGTATCCAGTAGGATGTTTTTGAACAGTTCCCTGTTTTCATTTACACTTCCCACTTTAAATTTAATGTTCCCAGTCAAATATTCCAATGATTGCAGCTAGCTTTGGAAAACTGACCCTTTTAAAGTTCCATATAGACATACAACTGATTGGTGCCACATTCTGTTTGCACAGCCAGATCATGATCACTGGTACCAAGGCAACCAACAATTTTTAGGTCAGCAATTAACTTTTTTTTGGCTCTCAGAATGAGGGCCAATATCATTACTCCTTTTTGGATGAAGCACTTTGTGTGTGAAGAAATTATTTGTTATTTTTAGAAACTCTAAAGAAATTCTGTTGCTAACTGTGTGACGTGTTTAACAAAAGGTCTACCCGGTCACGCTTGTTAACACCATTTTTATTCCTACACATTACAGACAGATGCTTGTGGAACAGTTTGTCCTATTCTCTGTGATGCCCACCACCATGCCATCTTTAGTTTTACAGTTAGAACCATAAATGCTCATGGATTAAAATTCTGTGATTCTGAATAATCCATGAACCTGTAACAAGCAAAGATGTCTTTGATGTAAAGCCTCTTTTCCTCATTCTATCCGAATGGAACAAGTGGTGACTATCTATTTTAATGTGCCTGTCGTATGACTCATCTCACCAAGTTTCAGTAATACCAGCCATCGAATATGTTTTCTCATAGGTGAGCATCGCCAACTCCTCTTGTTTATTACCTAAAATAAAAAAAAAACGCATTCCTTACATGCCTCTTTGTGCATGGATTTCCCATATGTATGACACTTGAGGGCTCGTTTACGTATATGTGTGTTTTGCCATGATTTCTCCATTATCACCCTCCCTCTTAATGGTTAGTGTAAAACCCTCTTAACTTCCCTAGTTAGATTATCTCCCAGGAGATTGGTATCCTCACTACTCAGACGGAGGTTATTAGCATCATAAACCCCCCTCTCTCCATAGTAGGTGGCCTAATGTTCTACAAAACTAACCTTCTCCTCATACTATTTACCTAATGCATTCTTCACCTCCAGTATGTTCTGTCTTTTTTTCCCCACTCTCTTTCTTTTGCTCAAGATGCAGAAAGGATTTCTGAGAAGATTGGCTGGACATTCTTCTCCTTCACTGCCCTTCTACAAGCTGTGAAATGGTGCCTTAGCTGGTATCACTGGTGCCAGTGTGGATCGCCATCAAAGGAATCTCTCCTGCCAATCTCAAAATTTTGCTCAATCAGGAAACAAAACCACAGCATGCAATTATGTCCTAGCAGAACTAGCCAACAGAACTTGGATTTTGAATATCTACTACTGAATTCTTCCAACAAATTCCTCACAAATTCCAACTGTCAGCTGATCTTCTGAGATATCTGACAAATTCCAACTGACAAATTCTGACAAATTCCAACTGTCAGCTGATCTTCTGAGATATCTGATATCATGGGGTGATTTTATGAAACTTCATCTGTATCTAAAGTGAAACTGAGAAGTGTGCCTTTTCTGTTTTTGGAAACAAACTAGAATTAACACTATAGGGACAGGTTTGGACCAGGAGATCCCCACTAGAACACCTTTATCCTCTGACATTTGCATGGGTTCAGATTTGAGATTCCAGATTTGGATTAATCTCTAGTTTAGAGGACCAGGGAGCTAATATGCATGCATATGGTGGGGACAGAGCAGAAGCTCTGGCCACGGTAGTGTGCTACAGCTGGCCCTCCAGAGGCCTTGAGTTAGATTGAGAACCCAGTTCTTTTAGTGGTGGCTGAGAGGCATAATAAACTAGGAACATGGCTTTATAGAGGAAAGATTTCATTCACAATGTTACCAGACCTGGTTAATTCTCTGTGGTGTTGACAGTAGAATAACATTCATTGATACAATGACGAAAAAGGCTCAGTGTTCAAAATATTCCCAAAATAGTGTCTCCAGAAATTATTTTTAATTTTACCTGTTCTCTTAAGTAGCTGATAAAATTAGGCACAGTGAAAGAAGAAAAGATTAAACTCCCACCTAACTGATTTTGCCAGGTAGAAACACTGTCTATGTTGTGTAACTCACTGTGGGTTTACTGTGACATTTTCATATTTAATTCTCCTTTATGCTGTAATACGGATATTCACATGTGTTGAAATGCTTATTCAATTGCAGCTTTTATTTCATGTTTTTTCAAGATATTCAGACTCCTCTTAAAAATCATTTCTAAAAACAAAAGTATAACGAAAATTTACTATTCATGATGATCATTATCAGGTGTTTGCATAGCTTCACAGCCTCACCAAGGGTCTGCTGTATTTTGGGTCCTTCTCTAGCCATAGAACGGTAGCACAAGATTTTTCGCTAAGAGACAGACAGTGCTATAATTAAGCAAAATGTAGTTTGTTGTGAATACAAATGAAATGGTAAGCAATTCCTGCAATAGCAAGATTAGATTAAAGTTTTCCTGCAATAATGTAGCAACAAGTAGAGGGAATCCAGTGACAAAAACGTATTTCTAGTTGGCCCCGAACATTTAAATTTTCAAGTTTAGTGAGTAGGGTGAATCATGTCCCTGAGAAGAATCATATATGCCAGCCACAACATTGGATGTTTTGGGTTTTAATTAAGGAATTAATGGTCATGGCTAAGGATTATATATGTGGCAAGGAATGGCTTTTTCAGCTAATTAAATTAGGCATTTTAAATGGCAAAAGCTACTCAGAGCAAGTAAGTAGTATAGGATGAGTTTAAAAAGTGAATAACTGTGTGAGGGAAAAGCAGAAGTAGAAATGGAGAGATGGGGCTGCATAAATAAGAAATCATAGTAATGGAACATGGACTACCACAGCAGCCGCAAGGTCTTTGTCTGTAAAGTGCCGTGCACACCTGTGGCTATGGCCATTACAAAGAATGATGCCAGATATTTGTCTGAGTGAATCAAAACAGGCAGTTTTCTCCACATTTGCAGGAGAAGAGCTCTTTACAGTGTAAGGGCCTGATCCTGAAAACACTGCCAGGTGTGGTGCCTCCTACCAGGCACCATCCTACTGCAGACATAACAACTGCACAGATTTAACGCACAGACTACAGGTTTTTCAGCCTTTTTAGGTGTCTGTGTTGGGAGATCCCCAGTGATTATTCCAGTGTACAGAGAAATCTCCCTTCTGTTTGGCTGCCCTTCTGCATTCCCATGCCTTCGAGGGCTGCCAATCAGAGTAGGGGCATGGATTGAGGGACAGCTTGGTCTGACAGGATGGGCAGCAGTCACTGCTCCCTCCTTTTGTCTAAGTATGCACATAGCTGAAGCACTCAGCCCTTATGCAGAGTGTGTAAGCTGGGGATCTGTTGCTTCTACTAGCTCCGCTACCACTGCTGCTTCCAGTCCCCATCCCCTCTCAGTTTCAGCGAGGCAAACTGAAACCCTGCTACTGCTGTTTTCCCCCCAATCCTGAGAGAGGGGAAAGAGGATCCTAATGGAGCTGTCCTTCCCAGGCTCATGGTGCTGGGTCAGGAGAAAGCAGAATAGAACCCTTCAAAGAGATATGTTGGAAGGCGAGAATCGATTTAAGTGTTTGGGGAGTGAGGAGGTTCTAATTAAAGTTCTGGGGAGTCAGAACTAAATAGTGTGTTTTTTTATGGGAAGACACACAGTGTAATCGCCTTCAACATTAAGGGAGAGCAGTTGGAAGCCACTGCACCATTAGGCAGGACTTAAACATATGTACATTTACATTCTGCTGTTTTGTTGAAAGAAGTTGGCAGGTAAGCATTGATTTCTGATAATAAACACTATGCCTGACAGTATTCATAGGATCAGACCTTGTTAACCATTATCTGTAACATGAGATGAGTATCACTAAAGAGGCTGATATAAAATTTTTCACTGACATCTACTCTAGAAGGAAGCCCTGTATCACTGATTGTAAGCAAGACTAATCTGCCAAAAACCTTTTCTAAGAAGAAAGGGAAAAAAAATTAAGATCCACAGGGAAAGTTTTAAGGAAGATGGTGTCCTCCGTTTGATAGAAGACTCCTAATGGCAAAGAAATAATTTACTAGTTCAATATAGAAGTAGTTGATTCCTAATGATATTCAGGAGTGGATATTTAAGTGTCTCCTCAATTAATTCTCATTTAAGCTTGAATTTCGTATTAAATGCTATAAATTTGCACACTTCTCTTCAGTCAGTGATAATTTTTTAAACTAGTGAAACAAAACGAAACAAAAACATAGTTTCCATCACAAGACTTGTTTGGAACGCCATACTGTATATCTTGGTGAAAGTTGGTTTTGCTCTTGTTGTGTTTCCTGAACAGATGAAATGAGTGTGAAACCCTCCATGGCTTATGCAATAAAAAAGGCATCATACATTGTCTGCTGTCGAAAGCCATAAAGAATTTAGGATTTCAATCATGTGTTTTGTAATTTTATTAAAAGAAACATTTATTTCTTATTTTTTCTTTTATCTTCTTCTCTTTGGTATCACTATCCAACAAATCAGAACTCAACTGCAGACTGACTTGAAAATCAATAATTTCTTTCATTTGTTTAAATCATAGCTGGTAATTATCTTAAAGTGAGTAATCTATTTTTGGAAAAGTGAATCAGATAATGCTATTTCTATTGAATCTAGTGTAGGTTCCAATAATAGAATATAAAATAAGATAAGCAATATGTTATATTGTATATAGTTTAAGCAGGGTTATAGATATACACAGTCATATGTTTTCCCTGTGCTCCTGGGACTGTTTAGCTACATTTAATCCTTTCTCAAGGCAAGCTAAAATCTGAATTAATGTTGTTTTTTCTATATTCCTTACTCACCTCCCCCTCTAATTGGATGTTCCCCCATTTATACTTCAGATATCATTCACTTGGGTTGACTGATAATTTGTTTGTATGACTTGATGAGATTATATTACCTGCGGGTAGAATAAATAGCTCACAAACCAAAAATTAAGAATTTGCATAAAAATATTTCTAAAAGAAAAACACTTTCTGCCCTTCAGCTATTAAAGAGATGAAAATTAGAATTAATGAATAAAAAACAATTTGTAGAAAGGAAAAGAAATGCAGAATCACTAATCAACAGTGGTTTTTATCAGACTTTTGTGGATAATTGCAGAAGTTTTGGCTATCTAGGATCCAAGTGTCTGCAGATCTTTTCCACCTTCAGAAAGCCACTTTCTCCACCACATGCCTTTACATACTAGCCCTCACCCAAAAGTTCACTCCTCCCCTCAGACTATCCAATAATTGCCAGAGTATTGTCTCCCCAAAAACATCTTTCAGCCTCTCTATCTCGCTAGGACAAAACTTTGAAAGACCTTGTATTCTAAACTCCTGCTTAGACCACAATTAAAACTTCCTTAAATCCAAACCTTAAAAAATCTGCACTACATCTCCTTACTAAAACCATTGTCACTATTGCTTTATTAGTTTTATGTTTACTGATGAGATCACTCAACTGGACCCCTGTAGGTTGCTGTATGATATGGAAGAAGTGCAATATTCAAGTCTAAAATTAGCTTTTTTTACTCTCATTCTTTATTATCAGATTGCAAACTCATGGGTGACAGGAGAGGTCCCAGAAAACAGAAGAAGGGCTAATGCAGTGCCCATCTTTAAAAAGGGGAAAAAGTAGGTGCTGGGGGAACTATAGACCAGTCAGCGTGACCTCGATACTTGGGGAAGCTCCTAGAGCAATGTATAAAACATTCAATTTGCAAAGACCTGGAGGATGAAAGGGTGATCACTAGCAAGCCAGCATAGATTTACTAAGAACAAATCATACCAAAGCACCTTGATTTTCTTCTTTGAGTAACCGGTTTGGTAGATGGGGGAATGTGATGAACATAATATACCTGGACCTTAGCAGGGCTTTAGACAAAGTCCCATGTGACATTCTGATTAGCAAGCTGGAGAAATGCTGACTTGGCAGAACTATCGTTAAGTGGACACATATTTAGTTAAACAACCCGCAAATAAATAGTACTTACTACTGGAATGAAGTTAGATTGGAGGGAGGTCTCAAGTGGGGTTCCACAGAGATCTGTTTTGGGTCTGGTGTTATTTAATGTCTTTATTAAAGACCTGAATGCAGGAATAGAGAGCACACTCATAAATTTGCAGATGACACAAAGCTGGGTGGGTTGCAGACACTTTGGATGACAGAAATAAAATTCAAAGGGATCTTGATAAATTGGAGAACTGGGCTATGGATAACAAAATGAAATTGAACAAAGACAAGTGTAAGGTGCTACACTTAGAGAAGTAAAAACAAATGCACAAATACAGAATGGGGAATAACTGGCTTATTCCCACTGCTGAGGGGGATCTGGGAGTTATGGTGGATCACAACCTCAACAAGAGTCAACAGTGTGATGCTGTTACCAAAAAAGCCAAAGGTAATTTTAGATTACATTAATAGAGGCATAGCACGCACAGGCATACTCTATTTGGAGCTAGTTAGGCCACAGCTGGAGTACTGTCCAGTTTTGGTCTTCAATATGTAGAAAGGATGGAGTGAAATTGGAAAGGATCCAGAGGCAAGCAACAAAGATGATCAAAGGGATGGAATTCAAGCCATACAAGCAAAGGCTGAAGGAGCTGGGTATGTTTAGTTTGGAAAAGAGGAGATTAAGGGGGAACATATTAGATGTCTTCAAAATACTTGAAAGCCTGCCATAAAAAAGATAAAGAGAAGTTGTTCTCTCTTGCCACAAAGAGCAGAACAAGAGGCAATGGGTTCAAACATCAGCATAATAGATTTAGATTAAATCTTAGGAAAAACTTCTTTACTGGAAAAACAATAGCACTCTGGAACAGACTGCCTATGGAGGTTGTGGAGGCTACTTCACTGAAGGTTATCAAAAGGAGGCTGGATAGCCATCTATCTTGGCTGGTTTAAACACAACAAATCCTGAATCTTGGCAGTGGGTTAAACTAGCTGACCCTTGCACTCTCCTCTAACCATGTGGTTCTATCATTCTATGATTAAAGGAACATAAATATAAGAAGATAAGAATTACTATACTGGATCAGACCAATGGTCCATCTAGCACAGTATCCTCCCTTCCAACAGTGGCCAGTGCTAGATGCAAAGGAAAAGAACAGAACAGGACTATCATCAAGTGATATATCACCTGTCATTCAGTTCCAGCATCTGGCAGTCATAGGCTTAGGGACAACAGAGTATGGTGTTGCATTTAGGGTAGGCCCTAGACCAAATGACACTCCAGACCAGGAGCATCTTCAGCACCACCCCCTCCATTTGTTAAACTTTTGAATACTTTATTTTTAATTGCATTTGTAGCCCATTTCATGACTCTGATGCACAATTTGCAAAAGTCTGTGTTCTGCAGTCTTAGAAAGTCATCAAACATTATGTGTTAAGCATGGCAAAAGTAGTAACAGTATTTTTTTAAATTCTTACATAGATAGGGGTTTGATGATTTAGCTGAAGTTAGTCATGCTTTGAGCAGGGGGTTGGACTAGATGACCTCCTGAGGTCCCTTCCAACTCTGATATTCTATGATAGTATCTCTGGCATCTTATTAAATATGTCTTTTATTAGTCACTTCTTATGCTCTTCAAATCCTACAACACAAGTCCACTTTCACAATTACACTATTAAACAAGGTTCACAATATCACATCTGGGCTCTCCCTTCACCTCGTTCTGATATCTCACTGACTGACTGGTGATGCCCTGCCCCTTATATTCTCATGAGGGCATGGATGACAACATTCTAGGAAAATATAGTTCTCAGAAAGTCTGGAAGGTCCCATGAGATTCTACTAAGGTCCAGAACATTTTAGGAGGTTAGTGAAAAATGAATCCACATATGGAATATCTGAAACATTTTACTTCAAATATTCTATTTTCCCTTTTTCACTAACAACAAAAACACCCCGAGGCCAGCATCCCCAAGCCCAGTACCCCAGGTAGTCTCCGGGTTACCTGCCCCTAATTCGGCCCTGGTTGCATCCCTGACCATCTTGGCTCATTGCCATTGATGGATCTATTCTCCATGAACTTATCTAATTCTTTTTTCCACAGGTTGACTATGCATTGTGTGAAGAAATACTTTCTTTTGTTTATTTTAAATCTGCTGCCTACTGATTTCACTGGGTGACCCCTGATTATTGTGTAATGCGAAGAGGTAAGTGACACTTCTTTATTCACTTTCTCCACCCCATTCATTATTTTATAGACCTTTATCCTATCCTCCCTTAGTTGTCTCTTTTCCAAGCTGAATGGAGATCCATGGCCACAGTAAATTCCAACCTGTACAGCCTGAGGTGCAGCTTTCTCGATGTCCATACTACACTTCAGCTTTTCTTTTTCATTATGGGGGAAGTAATTGGGAGGAGATTGAGTCAGGGTAAGTTCTGATAAGACATTCTGATATTGATACATGGCCTATTTTTTCCAATATGTTTGGGTACTTGATGGTCACATTGGATACATCATTGTTTCTTGATTCTTCTTATATCACAGTAGCACAGTACCTTTGCTCATCTGTTGATGCAGGCTATGAGTTTGTACAGTTAACTAGGACATCACCTTTCCCCCTATGTTTCTAAGGGAATTAGGATCCACTGTGCCATTCATCTCGTTGGCTCTTTAAGTTAAACTTTCTGTGGCTGGGGAGGGCTTATCAGTCTAAAATTTGCTTCTGCCAGTGGTCCACCAGAATCCCAGTTTAATCAACTTCAGGACAAAGTAAGACTTCTGTTTGCTTGAACTTTTGGCAGAAAGAAATTTGGCTTATCTTAGTAGAAGTTAAATACGCTTGTGTTATGAGGCATTTGCATGTGTGGGCACTGGTAATTTATTGCCTTTGCTCTCATGCCAATAGAACTTTTCAACACCTTTTATATAAGAGACCAGTCTCCTGGGGCAGCTGTAGTTCCCCAGTTTTTCTCCTCTTTGTATATTTAGAAATGCTATATATTTTGAAGTCTCGTCTTAAAATGTTTTATTTATAAACAGCTGATTCTTCATATCTAGAATTCTATTTTTCTACTATGCACAATTTAGTTTAGTTACCAACTACCTAAAATTGCCCCTTCCAGGTTCTCAAGCTATTCTACGCAAAGCTACAGTGTATACATATTACTCCCCAGAGATCTAAAAGTATGCTTTTACATATTGAGTTATCCTCAGCACCATTAGATATGTATCTGAGTGCTGTATTGGATTAAAACTCAAAATGAACCACATTGCAAAAAGTTTCAGCAATGTCTGGTGAATTGAGAATTGAACTGCAGTGTAATTCTGAGCATATTAAATCACTTTTATTGTAGCTAGCAATTTTCTTTAATAAGTAGAGGCACACGCAGAGATGTTCTGTCTGGAGTGCACATATTAGCACTGTGGAATAATTAAGCCTGATTTTTCAGTCATGCCCCAGTGTAAGTAAAGAATAACTCTACTAAAGTCAGTAGAGTTGCACTAGCACTAATCTCGTTAGGGTAGAATCAGGACTGAAATATTTGCTTAAATTAGATTAATTGACATTTTCTGATGTATTACAGTTGTAACTTTGAAACACGATGCTACTGTATATAGAAGTTTAAGTATTGTCTAAAGTCGATTAGCAAAGAAATCATAGCTCATTAGTTTATCCTCATTACAAAATGACGTGGTTTCAATTGGAAATTATGATAAACTGTTCAACAGAAGATCACATTGGGATAAATGGCTCTTCTGGAGACATATGTCATAATCAAAACCTGAAACAAACATGTTTCATTCTCTATTTTTTTCCTTGGATATTTTATGTCCTTACTTTTCTCTGTATCTCAGAATTTAACAAAAAATGGTTATATGCAGCTCACACTAGATTTAATTGATACTGCTAGAAATTTGCCAGGTAAGTAAGACTACATGGGGAAGGAAAGAAACCATCCCTTTAAGCCTAAATGGTTTTGAAATACAGTTTGCTCATATGACACCAGCCTCCACTATCTTGACATCTCATCAGCAGAATTTCATGCTCCTCCCAGCACATGAAGTCATGTTTGCACATGGAAAAATGATTAATGATTCATACACCAAGTATTCTTTTCATTATTCTTTGAATTAAAAAAAAACACCAAAAACATATAGGCATCCTTTCCTCCCCTTTTCTGACAGTGTTAACAAATGTTGGGAGCAAATTGCCATTGGTCTGACAAAACTTTGACTCAGCAGAACTTTAGCAACCTAGAAAGGGAAAATGTCAAAGGACTTCAGCCTAGCTGTTCTCTCTGAGCATGCAATGTTCTGCATATACTTTTAGAGTAATTAACTCCTTTAATACACATGTGAGAGACTCTATCAATAGGGCAGAAAGATGATTGATGCTACATTTACAAACCCCATTTTTCCATTTTCATACAGATTGTCTTTTTGTCCTTAATTGACAAGACCAAAAAGGTGCTAAGTAGATTGGACTAGTCATAACGAACTATATCAATTTTAAAAAACTTTGATCAAGACCCCATAATGCTTCTCCATCCCATGCTAATAAGCCTTAGTTTTTGCAGTCTTGTCATGTAAATCCCGTTACGCTGCAGACTTTTTTGTCCTTTTCCTGTAATTTTTCACTCTCCCATATATCTTACTTGAGATTAATTGATCAAAATGGACCTAGTAGTCCCAGATGGAAAAATATCTCTGTTTTACAGAACACAGTTAGTTACTGCTGAAGGCACCCTACAGGTCTGTGTATGCTACATGAATAGGACACTGCAGGGACACTTCATTGGAACTGGGAACAAACCAATCAACCAGTGACTCCTAGGCCTTGTTCTTTGGCTCCTATGTTCAGAGTCCATGAGCCTACATTAATGATTTCAATTATTTTTGCCACGACCAAAATTTCACTTCAGCAAACTATTCTGCACATTCTCTTCAATATATTGGGTGATGCACAATGTATTGCACCTCCCACTGCCTATGACTCTTTCTTCTATATCAAAGTTGGTCTCTTTATAGATTAATGTTACATTTTTCTCTTGAACTTTAATTTTGTATTAATTGTAAACCTAGGGAAATTATGATCTCTGCTTCACCAAATCATTCCCTGCTTATATTTTGCATAGGTACATATGTTTTGCAAGGATCTCAAAGCATATTAAACAGATGAATGCATAAAAAATGTGTAAATTCCCTGAAAGATAAATCTTTTCTTAACTTTATAGATTGGGAAATTGAGCCCCCAGGAAGTTAAATGACCAGGAAATCTGTAACAGATTCATGAACCATGCCAAGGTCTCCCAACCCTTTCTCTGTGGCATAATAAGGCAAACCTTCATCTCTGTGATGTACAGCCATGGAATAATGAGGACATGTTTTTGGTAATGGTGTCTATTGTAGTGTATAGTGATATTCATTTCCTAGGATCATGTTTAAGACAATGTAATAATGAGTCTTATTCCTCAAGGGAAAATTAAAATGGGAGATATAGTTTCAACCTGGACCAATGTGGGAGTTGTTTGAGTGACTCACAACTGGCAGATAATTAGTTCCACTCTGGGAGGTAATGATGTAGAGGCAGGAAAAGCTAACCTGGGAATTAAAAAGGATATATAGAGGCTAGTGATGATGTGTGGGTACGGCTGGTCTTTCAATAGAACTGTGGAACTTTTCTGCTTTACTAAGTAACCTGTTACACTGACATAAAAGCCATAACCCAAAGTCAGTTGAGGGCAAATCAAGCTCTGAAGAGCTCTGTACAGAAAGACAAATTCTGCCCAGGGTATTTACAGAGCATCAGGAGTTAATATAAGTGACTGTCCTATTACAATAAAGTTCTATTCCATTTTTCGAGGGTGTGTCCATCTGTATATTCCTCCCAGGCCTTTCTATTCTGCTCAGATGACACTGTCTCTATTAATAAATCTCCACTAATAAAGTTTTCTTCCTCTTCAGCTGATTTACATACAAGGCTACATTCTACCCTCATCTTAATGGCACAAAATACTTTCAGAAGAGAAACTTTAAATCTTTGCCAAACAGGATGGTGATAGTTGTTTTGTGGCAATTGGCCTACAAATTTACTCAAATTTTAAGCTCAGCTGTACAAAGTAAGTGAAAATTTGTAAGATGTCACAATAACCATCAACCAAATGTTGATGGGAAAAGATATGAAAGGGAGACAACTGGTCCACGCTTGGCTCAAGGACTGTGTTAAGATCATGCTTGGTAAACAAGAGAAATGTGGAACCAGAAATCAGTGAACCAAAATTGGTGTGTTGAAAACTAAGCCTAATTTGTGGACAAAATAATGAGAGGACAAGCTATTCCACCCATTGCTCCCTTTTGGGGTCCTTAAAGAAAAAGACTTTGGGAGAAAAGCTGACTATTTGTGCAAACTTCACCATCATGGCTGCCACCCCTCCCTCACTTGGCACCCCAGGGCTTTATCAGTATCATCCTGAAAGATGTCCTGACCAGACTAGGGCAGAGAGTGGGAGCCAGATGACATTACTACCTCCACCATTTTCAGCTAAATCCCAAACTCCACCTGTGCTTGTGTTTTTCAAGCAGTGAGGCTGCAAGTGAGTCAACATTGTGGACAAACGGGGCATTTTCTATCTTTATTTTTTCCCATCTTCCCCCCACCTTTTTTTTGTGTGTGTTTGTCTTGCTTTATCTTCTAGGAAACTGGACCAGACTTCAACAATTGCTCAGCTAACTTCTCTTTTCCCCAAAAAGGATATCTTTAATACTATCTCAAGACTGTCAAGGGACTTTTCTGTCTAAAAGCTCTCCAACTAAAGGGAAAAGGAACCAGTGATGTTGTTAAAATGAAAGCCTTACATAATACTTTAAATTTCAAATGCTTTAACTATCTTTCCTTTTCTGTATGTTTAATAAAAGATTAAAATTAAATTTAATGGTGTTTTTTTCATGGTACTAAGGATTCTGTATACCAAACACCGAACTTTGTTTAACACTGTTTAATTTTAGCACTTTTGACTCTTTAGTCCTAAATAGTCAATCTAAATACAACATTTTCCTTTTTATCAAACTGAACTTTGTTCAAGCCCTAATTTGCTGTCTTCCGCTACTCCACTCCTTAAATACAATTAATATTTATTGTTCACCTCTATCTCTAATAGCACCTTCCAGCTATCTTCTAGATATCTTACCTTCTGTCATGCTTCTTTCCACAGTTTCTGGTGTCCCAGAATTTCCTCAAGATCCTTTTAACCATATATTCACGTTTCAAAGCTATTTTGCCCTATCAGATACTTTCCAAGAAATTCATAAACCTAAAGCAGAAATTGGTATTCCACAGCTTGATTATGATCCAAATCTGAAATTTAATTATAAAATGGCATTTTGGGATTCTATATGTATAATCACAAGTAAAATAAATAAAACTTAATATCCTAGTTAAGGGCTACATAAGTATCAGTCAGAATGTAATTTGTCTTTCTTGAACTTTATTACTGATGATGCATTGAGGAAAAGAGAATTCAGCTTGACTTTAAGATCCCAAGGTTAGTTCACAGATGTTGTGCGTAGATAGAATATTGTTTCCTTATGAATTGAGCAAAGTTCATTTGGTAGATAGTAAGGCACAGCAAAAAGCCATAGAGTGCCATTTTCTCAGATTCTCTTTTCAGTGTAGTATATTAACTACTAAATAGCCTAAATTCTATAACTTTCAACTGTATGATGGATTCTCCATCACTCTAAATCTTTCTAAAATATAGAGTGAGAGCATATAGCATAGATTGAGGAATAGCTCAAATGCAAGTTATGGATTTACAGCAGAAATTACTGGATAAATCTCTGGAGCCTGTGTTATAGAGGAGGTCAACTGATCACATAATCACAACTGTCTGTTCTGGCCTTAAAATATATTAATTCTAAATTACCTGGATTTTTCTATTTGGGTTTTCTTTTTCCATTTTCTATTTATGAATTGTTTTCTTTATTTTGGGAGTTTACTTTTTTCCTAAATTTTAGGTTTCTAGAAGATTTTCAAGCAATTTCTGTCTTGAAAATGTATTTCACATCACAATTAATCAATGGCTCTTTGTGGTTCACATATTTGACAGCAGGTGGGAATGTACCCCTCAGTGCAAAACAAGCTTGGATACTTGAGTCTTAAATCTAGTCTACAATCACTTCCCTCCTCCCCCCAGTAATAGATCTAATTTGTATTAAAATATACTTAGAAAGATTAATATTTGTTCAAGTTTACTACAAAACTCAGCCGCATAAGTTAATATTAGTCACTTTATAATGATTCAAGAGAAAACAAATGTTGCCAGGGACATTATTATAAATACTCACTGAAGGGGTTTAACAACTATTAAGGTCACATTTTTAACTTTTTTCAATTTGACTTTTATGTTTAGCACCCACTAAAAAGTATATATTTGACCACATCAGAATGTAGCTTTGTTTGTAATTTATGTTTTTTACCCCAAGGTAGCATATGTCACTCCTCCCCATTATGACCATAGATCGTGCTTTCTTTTTAGATTTTGCTATTTTTAAATGTAGGACTATTGTTTTGTAAGTGGTAATATGGTAGCTGCATGCTTTAGTGTGGGCATAGATGGTAGCGTTAAGGTTTTTAGTAAGCTGCTACAATCACCAGCAAACAACCCAGAGAATCATGTGGCTCGTTGCCAAGATAAGCCTTAGTACATTATCTATCAAGATGCCTGACTCAGGTAAGAAAACATATGACTCAACCATGACTATACACACCCTGCCGTGTATAAATCTGAACAGTGAATAACCACTGCCACCTATGTATTAGACTGTACATTCTACATTTAGATATCTTGTACTTATTCTCACGAGTCACTGTACTATGCTGCAAACACTATTATTGCAAAATAATATCTTTTAAAAATGTGTGTATAGTTGTAAAGTGGTGAAGGATAGATTTAAGCAGAAATTCTTACTGAAAACAAGCAGGAATTCTACCTAAAAATACATGGGACAACATGACTTTGAAATTTGGAGATCAAACTTTCCTTCTCAGTGTGTGTTGGTCAAATCCTGTTCTCATTGTTAAGACACAACTTCCAACTGTGGTCCATCACAAGAGTACAATATCAATCTCTTGTTTTGCAAGTACCATAGATAATGGCTCCATACAGGTAATGATTCTAATTTCCCTTAATGTGTTTTTTTCAGCTAAAGTTTATTTCCTTTTTCCTCAAGAATGTGTATTCTTCACTAATACAATTAATTGGAAACAGTTTGGAAATAATACATTACAACATAGGCATACATATATTACTATTTTAGTGAAAATGACATATGCCAGCTATACCAGAGCTAGTCCAAGTTATGGATAAAAAATAATTACTTTTTTTCCTAACTAGTGTTTTCCCACCCTCTTTATTTAACCTCATCTAAAGCCCAACTTGCAACTGAATCTATCATCATTCATTTTATTTTGGAACAGGAAAAATGCACTTACTGCTTTGACAAATTTTTAGAATGCCACTTTTTTTTGGAAGGGGAAAGGGGTTATTTATCAGTATTGTAAGACCTGGAAATGGAACTGGACCTGACTTTCTTTTTCTGGTTTGTGGTGCACCTATCCCATTTCTCCAAGTGAACATAAAACAAGCTAACAAATATAGCTATTTTTTTTTCAAAACTAGTAAATTAAACGGGGTGCTTTTTACTCTTGAACATCAGGCCACTTATTTAGATGGCTAAATATGGACTTAGGCTCTAAAGGTAGGCAACCATTTAAAAAAGTTCTTGGCCAATGCTAATATAAATGTAATGTAATATAGTAAAAATATCCAAATCCCCACCCAACCCACTCCGTAAGTAAAACGATGAGAAAATATAGAGGCCAAATATGTAGGGCTTACAAAATGTCCAGCAGTCCAAGAACCTTGGACTGGGTCAGACTCAGCTGGGGGAAAGAAAATTCACATGCCTAAGAGCTGTCAGGTTGATTAGAGCTAGTCCTTATTGGGAAAGAAATTCGATGGAAAAAATCTCAAACTTTTCATTTTTTTCCCCCAAGATTTCAAAAATGTTCTGTTAAGCTCCAATTTTAAGCATCCCAGTTATCTCTAAGCAGCTTTATAAATAAAAGTTAACACATTAAACTTTACCTGGAATCATACTAGGAGCCAGTGTGGGTTCAATAACCCAGGTGTAGCATTCTCTGTGCTTAAACCAGCTCCTGAGTAAGTAGGCAGCTGCATTCTGAAACTATAAAAAGTTCCTAAATGGTGCTTAAGGGTTGTCCCATAGCGAGTACATAGGAACAAGCAACTCTGGAGGTGGCAAATGTTTGGCTGTCAGTGGTGAGCTCCACACTCTTGGCCATTGCTGCTACCTAAATATGGAGATACTTCCAAGAAGCCAGTAGAACTTGAGCGTATGAAGATAAGTAACAGCGACGCCTCTGGTATTTTCTTTGTTTCTTCTAGTATTCCAGTATTGTGATAAGTCAATTTAGACTGAGTTCCATCCAGTTAGCTCTCATCCCAGCTACAATCTTGGCCAAGCACTAGTAAAAGAGAGTGACTACACAATTTAGGTCTGAGGAAACAGTGGTAGCACATCACTTCATTCAGCCTCACATATAATACATTGAACAGGAGGAATGACACAGGAGAAGTCAGGACAGCTCCAAACACGTGAGGTTTCAGGAGCCTCTTGGTCCTACCTAGAATAAAACAATATGAATTGGCTAAATAATTTGTATAAGAATGATAGCACAGCTTAAATAGATTTAGTTAGAGCTGTGAGAAAGGTGCAGCATATAAGACTGGGTCCACACTGACGGCAGCACATTCGCCGCCGTCACATCGATTGCTCTGGATTGACTGAGCGGTCTGTGTAGACTCGCTCAGTCGATCCAAAAAGCGATGCAGGAAAACCACCCCGGTAAGTGGAGTAGCGCTGCATCAAAGGAACGCTGTTCCCTTCGATGCAGCGCAACATGGTCGCCGCGCAGAGGAGACGCTGCAAAGTCGACGGGAGATACGCAAGTGATTTACGCCACTTGCGTATCTCCCGTCGACTGCCGCCAAATTGCAAAGGTAAGTGTAGACTGGGCCTAACTCACAATCTTGTAAAATGTCCTGGGTTCATGTTTCAACACAAACTTGGATTATGTTAAAAATAAACAAAGATTCACAAGCCTTTGGACAAATATAGTCCCTTTGAGTGAACCATGGTCCTATTTCAAATAATCTAAGTCTGTTCCATCAACTTTAAGTGAAATACCATGAACTTAATTTTTGAGGTGGACTCATGTCAAACTTTAATTGTATCTCAATATGAGATTTTTGAATCCATCCAAGCACAAAGCAAACTCTAGGGTTTCTGCAAATCCACTCACATTACAAAAAAAGAAAAAAGAAAATAAAAATGCTCTTGTGAAGCAAAACTATAGAATATTACAGCACAATTTCTAATCTAGAGACACTGCAGGCCTGAATCTGAGTAATTCCTATGAAGTCATTACATTAGTTTTGCTTTGGTGTTATTGCGGTCAGAATTATGCCATGTAGATGGAGAACAAGATAGGTATGGAGTATAGAAAACTGAAGGATTTCTGGCCCTAACAAGAACAAGTGTGAATTAGCAGTCCTTGAGTGGCTAAGCAAGTTTAGTCAGATATGGACTAACTGCAGCATTTTAAATATAGGACATCAGATCATGTTCTTCTGGGGGGAAATGCCAAAGGAAGAAAAAGTCTATTGGAAATTGAAATTTCCTTTACATTTTGTTCTCAGGGAAGATGAGTTTGGAATCTCAAAGAGAGTATGGCTGGAAACAGGTTCCACAAAGAAACAAGGTTATATCCTCATGATAAAAGTATATAAAATGACAAGCAGTATAGAGAAGGCAGGTCAGGAGGTTTTGTTTTCCCTGCATCACAACATAAGGATAAGAAATATTAAATAAAATTGACAGGCAGCATATTTAAAACTGCTAAAAAAATAGTACTTTACACAATAAGTATTTAGAAACTGAAACTCACTGCCATAGGTTGCTATTAAGACCATGAATTTAGCAAGATTCAAAGAGGGATTGGATGCAAATATGGACAACAAGACTATCCAGAGTTATTATTAGAGCAGCATGAATTATTATTATTATTATTATTATTATTTAACTTTGCTGGCAGTCCCAGAAAAAAAAATTAGTTCAGGATAATCCAAATGGTATTGGTTGATATTCAACCAAGATTTTGAAGGAACTCAAATATGAAATTGCAGAACTACTACCTTTGGTATGTAACCTTTCACTTAAATTAGCTTCTATACCAGATGACTGGAAGATAGCTAAAGTGACATCAATTTTTTTAAAAAAGGCTGCAGTGGTGATCATGGCAATTAGAGGCTGGATTAGCCTAAATTCAGAACCAACCAAAATGGTTGAAAACAATAATAAAGAATAGAATTATAAAACACATAGATGAACATGGTTTGTTGTTGGAAGAATCAGCATGGGTTTTGTAAAGGAAATCATGCCTCACAAATCTATTAGCGTTCACTGAATGTGTCGGAAAACATATGGACAAGGGTGATCTCATGGTGTCTGTGGACTTTTAGACAAGGTCCTTCACGAAAGGCTCTTAAGCAAAGTAAGGAGTCATGGGATAAGAAGGAAAGTCCTTTCATGGATCTCATGAGTAAAAGATAGGAAACAAAGGGTAGAAATAAATGTCAGTTTCCACAATGGAGAGAGGTAAATTGTGGGATCCTGATCTATACTGATGCCAGGGGAGTTCAACATTGTGACACTGGTTCCAAAAGGGTTAAGAACAAGCAGGCAAAATGACCCCAACTCAACTTGCAAAAACAGATTGAAATGAATTACAAATGATAATTAGAGCCCATTGTTGTAAAATACCTAGAATGTTGAAGTTAAAATTTGTATTGTTAAGAGTTTGGATGTAAATAATGGCTATGTATGTCTGCATTTACCTATAATCTGGTTAGTGATTACTGATGTAGCCAAATAGTTCCTGTCTGTCACTATATTCTGTTAATTTAGAAATGAAAATATGATATTAACATTTAGATGGAACTTGAATCTAGTAATGTTGTTTTTATTTCTCTTTGAAGTTTAAGTAGTAACTACCTATGAATGGTTGTAAATAGCTAATATACTAGTTACAGTGTGCATAGGAAATAGGGGTTTCTATTTCAAAGCCATGGTAATCACCTATTAGTTGCTCAAGGAGATATCTGCTATCAAGAAGATATGGATAAGCCTACAAAGGGTCTATGGCCCCAATTCTGTCAACTTAGAGACTTGGATTACAGCAGTTGAAGTCATAAAACTAAAGATTCCAGCTATAGATCATGTCACCCTGATATTTCTCATAGAAGAGATCATACAGACTTTGCATATGGATTATCTATTGAACTATAATCCATGAAATTGATTCTAAAAGAACTTTTGAAACTCATCTTACTCTACTGTGAAACTGACCTATGAACTTTATCCTTATCTGTATGTATAATGATCTTTTTATTCTCATTTTCTTTTCTTTTAAAATAAATATTAGTTTAGCTAAGTATTGGCTGTAAACATGTATTTGGGTAAGTTCCAAAATATTCACTGATGTGTAATGTATCTGATCCTTTGGGATTGGTAGAACCTTTCATATGATGGATAAGATTTTCATAAATTCCCATAATAGTTGACTTGCCTATCTGACTGGAAGCGAGAGGGCTGGATGACTTTAAGGAAACAATTATTTTGACTTTTCATAACCAATGATGTAATGAGAAGCTGCTTGTTGCTGGCTTGGTGAATCTAATTTTAGAAATAACTACCAGTATTAGAGTTTGCCTGCCCCATTCTCTGCAGTTTTGCCATAATTAAGCTATTTCAGCAGCTTCTATAGAGGACAATGTCACAAACATATTAATACATTATATAGAAAAAGGAGTAAACAGTGAGGTGGCAAAATTTGCTGACAATACAAAGTTATGCAGGATAGTTAAGTCCAAAGCAGACTGAGAGGAGTTACAAAGGGATTTGACAAAATTGAGTGACTGGGTAACAAAATGGCAGATCAAATTCAATGTTGGTAAATGCACAGTAAGGCACATTGAAAAACGTTATTCCAACTATACATACAAAATGACGGGGGTCTAAATTAACTGTTACCTCTCAAGAAAGATCTTGGAGTCATTGCGGATAGTTCTCTTAAAACATCTGCTCAATGTGCAGCAGCAGTCAAAAAAGTTAACAGAATGTTAGGAACCATTAGGCAAGGGATAGAAAATAAGACAGAAAATATAATACCATTAGGTAAATCCATGGTATTCCAACCCCTTAAATACAGCATGCAGTTCTGGTTGCCCCATATATATTGTGGCAAACTGCCAGCTTCCCTCTGGGGGGTCTCACACTTTACCTCTGTTGTTTGCGGTCAGGACGCCCCCAGCTATCTCATCTCCCTGACCAGGAGAGAACCTTCTCCTGCTGCTGACCCAGACCTTCTGGCAGCTTTTCTCATGTGTTCACTCCCTTTCCTTTAGGGAAGGCAGGGTTTAAATCCCCTGGCCTGGCCCTTCATTGGGTCCAGGTGCCGTTAATTGCCTGTTGTGCTCTTCCCTCATACCGGCCCAGGTATACTTTTTTGTAGCCATCTGGCCTGACCTTACCACAATATATATATATAGATATATATATATATTAGAATTGGAAAAAGCACTGAGAAGGGTTACAAAAATTATTAGGGGGATAGAACAATTCCATTTGAGAAGAGATTAAAAAGACTGGGACAGATTAGTTAGGAAAAGAGATGACTAAGAGGGGATATGATGGAGGGCTATAAAATCATGAATGGTGTGGAGAAAGTGAATAAGGAAGTTGTTTTTTTCCTTTTCCCATAACATATGAACCAGGGATCATCCAATGAAATTTTCTAGGCAGCAGGTTTAAAAATAAACAAAAGGAATTACTTCTTCACATAATGTACAGTCAAATTGTGGAAGTCATTGCCAGGGGATGTTGAGAAGGCCAAAAAGCATAACTGGGGTCAAAAAAGAATTAGATAAGTTCATGAAGGATAACCATTGATGGACCTATTAGCCAAGAGGGTGAGTGATACGACCCCATGCTCATAGTGTCCCTAAATCTCTGACTGCTAGAAGCTGGGGTTGGGTGGTAGGGGATGGATCACC
This sequence comes from Mesoclemmys tuberculata, assembly GCA_007922155.1. Lineage (NCBI taxonomy): Eukaryota > Metazoa > Chordata > Testudines > Chelidae > Mesoclemmys > Mesoclemmys tuberculata. The sequence continues at coordinate 12,485,872 of ML675618.1, forward strand.
CAATAAATTGACCTATTCTGTTCACTTCCTCTGAAACATCTGTCATTAGCCACTGTCAGAATACTGGCATAGATGGACCATTGATCTGATCTAGTTTGGTCAGTCTTATGTTCTTAAATCCAAAAGCTATAAAAAATTGGAGAATTCAGAAGAACTGTTTCTGGTAGAAGAAAACATGTTTTGTTTGACATAAGATGTTGTCAAAGCAGAGGAGGGAGACAGGGCCTCCCTTATAAATTTTAATCCAGTAGGACACTCACCTGGCAGGTAGGACACTAGGGTTCAATTTTCCCTTTTGCTGGATGCGTTTCCCACCTAAACATGGCTTTCCCACATTGCAGAAGATTGCCTGGCCACTAGGCTGTGGGTTATTCTGGAACCAATTTGGACTAATAGCTAGAGTGTTAACTACTTTGATATCTACTAAATTTATCTATATAGAAGTCCATTAAATTTAGCCAGTAGAAGTATTATAAAGATAAAGGGCCAGATCCTCATCTGGTTTATCATAGATATTTATATGACCTCCATTACCTGAATTGCGTGGCATAATTCCCTTGACTTTCATCTCTGTGTAAATCTCTGTGCAGTTATGCTGATGAGGAACTGATCTAGTATGTTAACATTACCTTCTTAACATAGTGTACCACAATTAGAAAAAAAAAGCTATTTCCATACACGTTTATACTCAATGAAATTATACTTCTTAAATCAGATATCTAAGTTAATTTGGTCTAGATTTTCTATCTATGACATGACTGATGATACCCCCATAAAATTTTTTGGAGGGGACAAAAATGTCCCATGGATCACCTATCTGGGATTCTGGAATTGGTGTCTCCAGAAGGAAATTGCATGCTCAGGAGACGCATGTTTCCATGAATAAGACAACTTCCCCATCATCTCTCCTACTTGACTAACATACTTTAAGGAAAGTACAACATCTAAGTATACTGTACTGGTTATCTCTGTTGGCTTTTTTTTAAAGCTACAAATCAAAATATGTCTCAGTGCTAAGCTTTCATAGAGCAGGCATAAAAGCCTGAAATATGCCTCTTGTGTGTGTGAATGTATATATAGCAAGTCTTTACATTTCTTTTACTCCCAGGTGTTGGTTTCCATATTTACCAAACAGAAGAGGAGAATAAAACTGAACAAAGCTAAAGCTTTGAAACAAAAGGTAAGTAGAGCCTAGGATTAAAGGGAGAGTTTGTTATGGGAGTGAAATGGTGATTGCATCCAAGAGATTCCCCAGTTTCCATGACCTTTGTAAGTCAGGTTATCACATGTACATCCTGACAGTGCACGCAATTTTTCTTACTAAAGCTCTGGTGCTTAGAGTTCTACAGATGTGTATATTTCATATTACATCAGAGAAGACTGCCAACCTACTATTCTCTTCTTCTCTGTTAGAATTGCAGAAGAGAATTTGAGAATGTCATTCTCTCTGTAATTTAGAAAGCTTCAAAACACAAACACATTTGTTTCTGATGCAAAATATTTTCTTCCTCACATATCTGAGTGAATAGTAAAGAGAATTTTTGTAATCTGTATGAAGTTATTTCCCAAGAACGAAGGGGTTTAATGAGTCTCATTCTGATATGCAGTGTTCAAGAAGCTGTAACTCTTACTTCACAGAAGGGCTCAATTAAAAAAAAAAGTCCCCCAAATGAGCTCCAATGAAATTGTTGTTGGGAGAAAATTATATACTTCATTTTGATAGCTGCATTTTCGTAAAACTAGCAAAAATATCCATTGACTAAAGTAAAATAAATAACAAAGACAGACACACAGACTGGCTCAACGCCAGTCTCAAAAGAGTAAAGTTAAGACAGAATCAGTAAGAGCTACCACTTTGAAAGATAATTATCTTCCTTTCTTTCCTAAGGCCAGAATTCCAATCTACTTTAGCAACAAACATCTGGCCAACTTCCTAGGAGAGCATTCCAAGGTAAGTAATACTCATTTGGTTTTTTCTGTTTTTTTTGTAATGCTTTGTTGCATCTCATATTGTAAATGGTGTCCAGACATGGAAGTTGATTGCTTTATTTGACTCCTTGATGTTCATCAGGCAATTCCATCCTCATCAAGAAAATGAAAAGCAGTAGAAGAACTGAAAACCAGAGATGTATCTGAATATCTATGCATAGCCTAGGATTTTCAAAGGAGCCTAAAGGAGTTAAGCACTCAAGTCCCATTGAAATTCAGTTCAAGGTGGACATTTAAAGTCTTCAAGTGCCTTTGAAAATCCCTTCTCTAATATTTAATGACTGCGTAGGAAAAACTGCATATTAAAAGTTCCTTCTTATGTACAGGATCAGTGAAATGTGATGAAGTCTTTTAAATATCTGGTTCCCACTATACTTAGCCTACACATTCTCAAATAACTTGATTTATAACTCGAGATTTAGAGAACCTCTGATTTTGTATCCTTGCATCCATTTACACATACAAAACTCATATTTGTGTGTCAAAAGGATTATTTGCATATGCAAATAAAGAAGTTAGGTGAATAGTTACCCAATTATCATATATAAATTGAGTACTTGTGGTTATGTGAAAAAATATTCAATTTGTATGCTCAAAAGTCTGTATTGTGCATGCAAAAAAATTGGATGCACTTTTCAAATTTTCCAACCAAGTGGAAGATCCTGTAATTCAGATACTTCACTGACTAAGGAATGATATTTATTTTCCTAACTATACAAGATTTACATTCTTCATGCTGTTCTCTGTATATCAACAGGAGAATATCTTCCTAAATGTTAATGTCATGCAATTTGGATATTTATTGCCAAAATTCAAATCTTCAAGTGTACTGCAATGTATATTGAATGTCTCTCATTCAAATTTTAAACTTGAGTGCTTGTTTCACATTCACATTCTTTAACCTTAGTGGGAATTTTGTCTAACAAAGTTTTGTAGAGGTTGGCTTAAAACGTGCAAGGCACTGTATTTTAAAAAATAAAGCTGTTTTATTTTCATTTTTATATATTTTATATATTTTTATATATAAAAATTTTATATATATAAATTTTATATATATATATATATTTATTTTCATTTATATATATTGGCTGACATTGCATGAGGGTAAACAATTGATTTCTTTTTTAAAAAATTCTGTCACCTTTTTTGAGGGATGAAGAGATATTGTATATGTTATTTAATTTAGGGTGCTTTTGATAGTAATTATTATTGCAGTTCTGTAAAAAAACCTCAATTAAGAAAAAAAGGAGCTTATACAAATTAGTTTTCTTTTAAACTCAATTGATTGATTCAAACATTGTCACAACAAAACCATTACTCTATCACATAATATGATATTTTATCTTCCTTTGATTCCAGTTATGATCATACTGTCACATGATCAGTAATTCTAACCACACTGTATGTTTTTAATTATTTATGTGTGGTTTAATCTTTTAGTGCCATAATGTATAAAGCTAGATATACAGGTTTTTGTTACAAATGGCAGAACTTCACATTGAATGATCAGTTTTTCATTCCCCTTCGAATGTGTGGGTGTTTGGCGTGGCGTGGGGGAAAAAAGAGCTACAGCCTAAATGAAACCTTCAGCTCATTTGTGCTAGCTGGGTGATTTATCAACTCATTTAACAAGTATGATTTAGTTTTATCTGCTGAGAGTTCCCCACCCTAGCCCAAAGGCATTACTGTCAGCTTTAAAAATCTGTCAGAATATAAACTATATGGATATAGTCACAACTTGTTGTCCCAGACCTTATTAATCCTCAAGCTGTTTAAATTTAAAAGCTGCTTTTTGACATGAAATACACTGTAAATCCGTACTCCCTGAATTTCTTCTGACACTTCATGGTGACATTTTGATTTTTTATTTTAAGGAAGTCCCTATGTTCTCGTTTAATCTCATTACCTGTTACACTGGCATTCATTTTTCTTCATACCAGGAGATAGCGTGCTACAAATTATTGTGTCATTGTTCTGCCAAAGCCATCATCCAAAAGGGATTTTCCTAGCAAACCAATTTCAAACTATAGACAATATTACCATATTTTAGAGTTGGCATCTCAAATGCCTCAGGGGTCCTTTGTATTAAACTTCTTTCTTTTGCAAAGAAACCAGCAGCATGAAGTTATGAATGACATTAACAATTTGTATCCATGTTTTTTAAAAAAAGACTTTCACCTGATTGTTTTCAGACCAGACTTGTTGCATTTCAAGAAAACAGTGACTTTCTTATGAAAGAAAATGCAAAGCTAAGTAATGTTAGGTGCTGACAAGGAAATATGTTAGTTATTTTAAAAGTCTTTTAGAAAAGCTAAACCTGTTTTCAAATAACCCAGCAGAATCAGAAATAGAATGTGTCATGTTCCAGGGATATCCTGTTATAGACTCTTATACAGCAGTACATCAAAGCATGTGCATAACTTTAAGCTTGCAAGTAAGCCCATTGTCTTCAATTGTCTTCAATGGGCCTACTCACATCAATAAAGTTATGTGTAAGTGCTTTGCACAGACAGAAAGATAACACAGTATATCCTTAGGTGAAAATGGATATCTGCTTTCACAATTCAAGTCAACCAAAGCTGTCCAGCAAGGGCACCTACTTTTAGACTCCCAGCTCCTCAGCCATCACCCTTCTTGGGAGAAGACCCTCATCTCTTTTTCTCCTGACCAGTAGTTTTTCAGGCTGCACAGTTCACTGCCTATACTCTGAGTTCCCCAGCAAGTCAGATTGCCTAAGCAGGCTGCCTTTTCTGTCTGCTCAGAAAGCTATAAATTTTTAAGGTGAAAGCATTAAAGAGAAAACATAATAAAAACAATAAAAGAATCTACACACATACTAATAAGCTTCTACAAGGGCTCTGGGAGGTGATCAGTCCTTCAAATCCATGAAGGGTTTTTTCTGTGGTTACAAGTTCATAACAGCTGCTAGCTCAGAATAAGCCCCCCCATGAATTTGAGACTCCTTTATACAGTTTGAGTCTTTGATCTTGGGACCATTGGAACAGGTATTCAGCAGACAATCATCCTCTCCTCAGGACATAGCTTCAAGGGTCCGGTCTTTTGTATAACTGGAGGTGGTAGAGTGTGGGGAATCTACATTCACCTCCTCCTTGATATTTCTCAGGAAATCCACTTCACACATATTGTTCCAAAAGTTTATTCTTGTTTGCCACATTGTTCAATATAGTACTTTGTTCATCCACTCCCAGAATGATACATACACTTTTTATTTAATATAGTGGACTCCAAAGATACTTAAAACAAATTCAATAATGTCTCTCAAATATATTGCGGGAAATTGCCATATTTGTCACATCTGCTTTTACAGCTGATATGCGCTGAAGACAAGAGAGGGAGATTTTGATATTCTCTAAAGTATTTACACCTATGATAGGAACTTGACATATGATGTTATGATCACAGAGAAACACGGGTGTTTTTTTTAAATTAAAAAGCAGAAAAGAGAACTATAAAAATAGGAGTATTTTCTACCTGAGATATCCATAGAGATTGAATGGTTAAGAACTTTTCCTTGATGAAAAATGATCTGGAAAGAACAAGATTATATACATAAAGAGATTAATAATGGGACCAAAAAAAAAAAGAGCACAGAGAATAGTGACAGGAGATTCTAAGATGATTAGCTCACAGTGTTTAAAAATGTATTTCAGGGACATGTATTGCACAGCAGCAGATGAACACCAGGTTTGAAAAAAAAAGGTACAAAAAGATACCCAGCCAAGCAATATCTAGCCTCTTGTCTCCATTATATTTGTTTCACTCCAACAATCACTGAGTAGTGGCAAAAGACATTACAACTAGTCCTACACTACTGCAGTAGAGACAAATGGGTTACTGAACAAGAATGTCTGCAACTATCTAATAGGAGCAATGTGATTACTGGTAATGACTCACACGTTATACTTCAGCAGACACTTTGCGGGAAGAGCGAATAAAATGCATCAGTATTTGTGGGTGAGTGAAGCAAGGGGGTAAAGAGGTACATTTTTCAGCATTAGACTTTATTAGGACCCACCAAACTGTGAGAAGACTGAATGATTTAGTTATAGTTCTTAACTTACTATGAAGATGTGTGAGAATGACAGGAAGGGAGAGAAAGAGAGAGGGAGAGAGAGATCACTAGTCTTCTAGCCAGGGGCCACTGTAGTTTTCATTCTAAAGAAGAAAGAACCAAATAAATATAGACTGTCTTTGTTTGCCAGAAGAAATAATTACCCCACCTCCAGCTATACAAATACTGTGCTGAGAATAAGCCAGCAATAGCATGTTCTAAGCAATCCAAACAATCCCTTCCCTCCCACAGAGAGAACTCTTTAAATGTCACACGGGCTACAGTATCCACTAGACTGAAAAATGTGAGTCCCGAGTCCCTTCCAAGCCTGTGTGCACTGAAGTGCATGTGCAGCTGCTGTTAACTTTGGATGGGATAATAAAATAAGAGCTCTCAGCAAAAAAATAGTTCAAACAGCAAATACGACTGGTTTGCGTTTGGTTGTCTCGGTGCTGTCAGCCACTGACAAAAAACTTGTTTTATTTAATTCCATCCAGGAATAAATATACCCTTGAAAAGTTTCAAGATCCTCTATAATTCAGAGCCATTTATTGGATAAAACAAAATCTGTTTGCATCCATTTCTCATAAAAGCATAGATAATGGAGTCACTGTCGTGTTGACTGTATGTTTAAAGTTGAAAGACCAATTTCATTCTAAGACGATTTCTGATCCCTTTGTGGCCTGAAGATGCTCAAGCTTTGTCTTAGATTAGAGAAAAGTAAGTGAGCCAAGCCATTTTTGAGTTACATTGAATGGGTATGAAAAATGAATGTTTCTGGGGGTTTTTGCAAAAAAAAACCCTCTAGGTTTTATGTCACATCTCAAAACCATGTAAAAAATTTCAAATTTCCATGTACTTATTCCTTCTTCTGAAGCACATTTATATTAAAAAGGAAATAAGGCTTATTTACATTTCATTGGAAATAAGTTATTTGGATAAATTGGATTTGAATCACTTTGAGATCCAGCATTTTTAAAGGATGAGCTTTCAATACGTGAAATTATTTTTCTTATCAATAAAATGGATGCATTAAAAGCAACTTCAGGGATTTATTGATTCTAGTATTTGAAATGAAACAGCAGAATGTGCTGCTGGAAATAAAAACCTAGGATGTGCTTTGCTGACCCATATTATTGGAGAGTCTGTAATGCAATAGCTCCAGTATTAGTGGGAGGCAGCATTGATTTAGTTGAAACAAAACATTGGGAATCAGGAAATGTGGCATGAAATTCTGGCCCCGCTGATGTAAAGGGCAAAACTTCTTTTTGAGTTCACCATGTGCTTAACCCTGAGATGGCCTCAACAGTTTGGCCTCTTAACCTCTTTGTATCTTGACTTCCCTATCTGTGAAGTGGGGAGAAAGGCACACACATTTTTGTAATATGCTGTGTGCTCCTTGGATGAGAGGAGTTAGACAAGCTCAAAGTATTTAATTAAAGTTTCACTGCACACTGATTGGTTATACATAACAAATAGGATGTTTGTCATTGATGATACAGAGAAATGTTTATGGTTCAGCAAATATGAGAAGGCCACAGTATGTGACAGTGAGCCTGAATAATTACTGAGTGTGCAGTACAAACACTGTGTAAGAGAAGTAGATCTTCACTGCTGAATCTGCAATAACACAGTGTACTTTGGCAAGAGTGCCAAGGAGAAATTCAAATGTGTCACTGAGTCTGTGGAGCAAAGCATCAATTTGCACCACTGTAATACTAACCACTGTATTACACAACCACATGAAAGTGATCTTTCTTTATGTACCTGGCATGGTGCAATATGCTTTTAAAACCAAACAAGGTCATCAGCAATGAAAAAAATATTGATTCAATGTTACGGTTCAGAATTTAAACACAAACAAGTCAGAAAATCCTCAATTACAGTTTCCACACCAACCTTGATACAAGAAGCACAGCCCCTCCTTATCCAAGATTTATTATAGGTGATAGAGCCGGAAAAGGCCATTTAAGTTATACAGTCAGATCCCCTGAATTTCACGAGACTACTTACGATCTTCTCCTGACCAACCTATTTAGCCTGCTCTTTGATATTTGTAAATGGAGTTGGTCAAAATTTCCTAAAGTTTGTGAGGGTATTTTATTTTTTTTTAATGACTTTTCAATGAAAATAAATTCCAAAAAATGTTTATCAACATTTTTCAGGTTTTTCAACCATCTACTGAACTGGTCAAAAAAATATTGACAAACGGTTGACAACATTGTGAAATTTTTCACATTTTTAGAAATTTTTGCAAAATGTTGTATTGTTGTTCAACCAACTCTAATTTGCAATAATGGTGCAACAGCCACCTCCTTAGAGAATATATTCTGCCAGTTTTATTCATGTTAACTTACAACACTACTCTAAGGGTGGGCAAAATTGTCCCTTGATGATTATGTCCAATGCTCATTTGCTTTTATTGTTAAGCACTTTTCTCTTCCATTTACATCAAAATGTTCTTTTCTTAGCTTCCAGTCATTGTTTCTTGTCATATAGTCTTCTAAGACTCTGCATGACTCAGTTCCTTTATTTTATTGTTACCATAAAAGTGTAGTGTGATCGTGTCCCACTCTTTATTACTATATGTATTTAATTCACTCCTGTTTTCATACTACATGTTATGTCCTCAAATCCTCTTCCAGGCCAGTCAAAACTAGGGATGTGTAATGTTTCCATTACAGTTTTATATGGGATTTTACATGGGATGTATATCCAGGAATAGCATTAGTTTCATTTTACATAGTGCATCACACTGCAAGTGTATATATTGCTTTCTGCATATGCCACCCTTACGTTTTTTTCTTATTTGCTTTCCCTGTAACTGTCTCCAAAATTGTATCAGTGCTTTTAAAGTTCTTCACCCCTTGTGATGGTTTCCAGATTATGATTAGCAACAGAGAAAAACTAAAAGCTTTAACCTGACTGGATTTTACAAAGGAAAGGAGGAGTTTTGATTCTGAATTTTTAGTCTGAGCCCACCCACTACTACATTTCTGTCTCTAGGGTCAGATACAAAACCAGATGGAGCCTATTGCATTGTTCACTTCAAATGTGGCTGCTATCTTGTGAGAATATTCTTGTAAGATGTCAGCCCAAGATGGTGAACATTTCACAAGAACTGCATGGAAGCTTTCAGTTCTGTCGAATCCAACCTGAATCCTAACCATGATTTGGACTCACAAGTGCAAAATCTAATTCATATGTAAAGCTGACCTCCATATGCTCAGTCTACCTCTAATAATCAAGTTAAAGAAATAGACTGGGATGGATTTCCACACAATATTTTTCCTTTTTCTTAACTCCAACAATTTAGGCAGACAGTATGTGGAGGGAAACAACTGTTATCTTTTACTGTGTAAAAATAAATTCTCCTAGAAAATGTTCAAAGTAATGTAGATCGCCTGTACTTTATACAAAAGTTAACTACAAAACCCTAATAAGTTCAGCACACATTTCTGTTAGGACTTGAAGAAGTGGCATATACATTGCTCATAGGAAGAGTTCTGTTACCTAAAATAGGTAAAAGATTTCCAGGTACAGTGCCTTACTACTCTTTCTAGCCCTTAAAAAGCATTCATTACACATTTCCCAGGAATCTGTTTTTCACGTCTTTCTTGAAAGACCAAGCTTATTTAAGGGGAGGAGAGGGAACTGACTGCATCAGAGTGTGCTGACCAGCAGGAAATCCTGTTCTCTAGTGTCAAAGGTTACTGTATCTCTGACAGTCAGGTAGCTATCTCTTGGCAGTATTGAACTGTATTATCCTGTAATGCAGAACTTAGTGTTATTCCTCTCTGGAGAGCTGGAAACAGGTAAGGTGCAGTAACAGCTGACATAAGACTTTTCTTTGGAAAGTTTTTAGCAGGTAGGGAATATTTTTAATAATTATTTTTTCTATTTGGAAATATATTTATTAATATTATAGACAATTTAGTTGTTCTGCTGCTTTTGGAAGCAACTATTCTTTGTTGTTGGGTTTATAATAATTGAAATAGATGACTGGATCCTTTTGTTCCTGTTTATATAGAATGTCTGTTTATCTTTGTTATATGTTATGGTTCTTTAAATCAGTAACAAATTACTGACATCTTAAGAATTTTATAGCAAACAGATAAACACAGGTGAAATATGACATGTGATTAAGGTAGAAAATATGTGCATCATAGGGATTTTAAAAGGTTCTATAGATTCCAAGGCCAGAAGGTCATCTAGTCTGACCTCCAGTAAACACAGGCCATAGAATTTTCCTCATAACAATTCCAAGAACATATCTTTTAGAAAAACAAATACTTTTGCTTTAAAAATTGTCAGTTATGGAAAATCCACCATGCCACGTGATAAATTGTTCCAATGGTTAATTACTCAGACCATTAAAAATGTTAATCTTATTTACAGTTTAAATTTCCTCATTTCAACTTTCAACCATTGGACTGAGTTCTCTTCTAGATGTTGTGAGCCCACATAAGCCTATAACTCAAATCTAATCCAATACCAATACATTAATTACATAATTATATGATTATAAATATTTAGTTACAGATTGTGTTGTATCTGTCTCTGTTAGATTGAAGAGCCATTATTAAATATCTGTTCCCCAGGAAGAACTTTTAGAATGTAATCAAGTCACCCCTTTACCTTCTCTTCACTTAGCTGAATTGATTAAACTCTTTGAGTGTATCACTACAAGGTATATTTTCTAATTCTCGTTCTCGTGAGTCTTCTCTGAAGCCTTTCAAACTTATCAACATCCCTCTTAAAATTTGAGCACAGTACACAGTATTCCAGCAGCAGTCATATCAGTGCCAAATATAGAGGTGTAATAACCTCTATGTTCCTACTCGAGATTTCCTTGTTTTTGCATTGGCTTTTTTGCCCAGAGCATCACATTGGGAGTTCACATTTAGCTGATTATCCAGCATAAACTCCAAAACTTTTTCAGAGTCCCTGCTTCCCAGGATAGAGTCCCTCATCCTGTACATATGACCTACATTCCTTGTTCCTAAATATATACATTTACATTTAGCCATATTAAAACACATTGTTTGCTTGTACCCAGTTTACCAAGCTCTCTTTGAGTCAGTGACTTGCTCTCTTAATTATTTACCGGTCCCCTATTTTTTGTGTCATCTGCAAACTTTATCGGTGATGATTTTATGTTTTCTTCGAGGTCATGGATAAAAATGTTAAATAGTGTAGGGCCAAAAACTGATCCTGGAAACACACCAGCTAGGTGACTATTACAATTAAATTTTGAGACCTATCTGTTAGCCAGATTTTAATGTGTGCCATGTTAATTTTATATCATTCTAGTTTTTTTTAATCAAAATGTTATGCGGTACTATGTCACATGCTTTACAGAAGTCTAAGTATATGACATTAACACTATTAAATTTATATCCAAACTTGTAATCTCATTTAAAAAAATCAGATTAGTGTGATAGGATCAATTTAACATAAACACATGTCGTTTTGTATTAATTACATTACATTTGAACAGTAGGTCTCTTTGAACGCCACTGGAGTTTTAGAGGGTATGCATGTGCCCTCTCTGTGCTCACTTCATATAAAACCAGGACTCATCATACACAATTCTAAGATGTTTTCACTGGGTGGCCAGGCAAATGCATAATGCAAGAATTTTTCAAAAACTGAGGGGAAGGAAAAACAAATTCTTCCCAGCTCACAATATTGATAGTAGTGCAGTCTCCATTCCTACCATGGTTTTTGGCAAGCTTCTTACTCATTCTTCCTCTACTTCATGAAGCCATATCCTGACTATAAAAATGCAAACAAACTCAGTAGGTTCATAGTGGTAGGAGGAGTGGGGATTTGGAAGGTTTATTGGAAAGCAAACATGATACAGTCAATGATGGTGGATATTGAATCTTTGCGTAAGTAAGGGTAAGGTGTCTTTAGAATGTGAACTGAAGAGCTATAAGCTTTGTACAAAATTATACACAGGTGGACAAATAGTACCATTAAAAGTTGTGGCTTACATGAACACTGCCAAAGCTAGGCATGCAAACCAAATTAAGTATTTCATATGCACATTTTATCAGTGTACGGTGTGCATGGGGAGGAGATGATCTTAATTCATGAAATATACAAAATTTAATATTGGCATATTAGTAGTAGATTTTACTTAATAGTGTAGGTACATTAAAATGTTTTTAATTTGTGGGTCTATGTAAGGAGTGTTGTTGAGGAGTGATATGCTGACATTAAATTGAAATAAACTTGATGGACACCTAAATCCTGCAAATCAACATTATTAAATGCACAGACAGTAACCAAAGTAAAATAACAAATCATTAAAATATGGTTTACAGCATTTCTTGCCTCTGACTGGAATGAGCGAGAGAGAAAGAATTATATATATAGGGACAGACTATCAAAGTGGAGCTTAATGAATGCTTTCATTACATGTCATAGACTCCTATTATAGAATCAAACCACTTCTTCTTTGTCCTTGCAATTTTGAACCCCTTAGTAAAATTACCAGATTGTAATGTTCCCTGGGGTATATTTAATACATAGTTTCTTTAATTTTGCTTCTTATGCTGAGTACCTGTCTATCCTTCTTAGAAGTTACTTAAATGCCCCTGACAACTACAGAATAATTTACTTAGATAATATTTTTGAGCTATCAAATAAATAATAATAGTAAAGTCAGACTGAATATGTGAAAGGAAAAGCAGTTCAGACACCACAGACAGAAATGAGGCTGCAGGTGTTTTAGCAAGAAGTTTTCTGTGGCTGAAAGTTTGTGCTTCACTTTTTGGTTAAAACTAAAAATGTCACATGGAGTATCATTTCAAAGTCCTGAGCACAATGTAAAAAAAAAGTGCACTCATTAAAACTTTCCTGGATGGGGATTAAGGGAGTGTAATTTGTCAGTGAACCAGAAATCAGTGCAGGGGTTGTGGTTCAAGCTGATAAGGAGTTGGAGGAAATTCCCTCCCACTGTTAGTAAAACTGGAAAGCGGAAACCTGAAGTAAGACTGTTTTAGCTGATAACAGAGAAATAAAATTATCTTAAACTAGGTATTTTTTCTTTCTATTAGATTTATTGAGAGGAAAATATTAATACAACTTATCATTAAGCTGAAAGTTAAGTATATGTGAAACTTAAATATTTTATTTTTGCATGACAGCTGTATTAATTGGCTTTTTAGATTATAAAGTATAACCAAAAAACGTGACCAAATTAGTAAATGGCATCAGTTTAGGTAACCCGAGTAAGTTTTCAGCTTGCTTGTCCTCCTTCTTAGGGTCCTATTTAAAATGATTGCAAATTGCTCAGTTGATGTTAATGTGGTCCTTTTATCTAAAGTAGAATCATTAAATAAATTGACTTTATCAGCTGTGCTGTAATTTGCAGGATTTGAAACATATAGTGCAAGAGTCTTAATCAAATAAACAACAAAATCTCCTTAACTTTTTGGAGCCAAACAATAACTTCAGTTTTCACTTGTTTCATACTCAGTGAAAGCTAAAAATGAAGTGGGAGTTTTGTCTGCACAAGGATTGCTGTACGGTTAGATCTATACTAGTTACATTACAGAACATATTGTTCTCCACTATGTATAAAGTCAGATGTCAGAGAGATGGCAACAAGTGGCTCTCAGTGTGTACTCTAGTTTTGATCTTTTTCCCATGTTTTAAGTTTGAAACAGGCATTGGAAGAGAGGCAGGTTTGGTGATCTTGATTCCTAGCAGATACAAGTCTGGAGTCTTTTATGGAAAAGGCCCGAAGAATTTCAGTGAAGTTGAACATTTTTCTATTGGCTTTTTGGACCATTATACTGAAGTTAATAGGAAATTACATCCCTGATATATAGTCATTTAACAACAAAATAAAAACTATGGAAAGGACATAATTCTCTATTAAATGCATTCGGTTTGTAGAGTAATTTCTCTAAAACTTTATTAAATTTCTATGGAATCCTTCTGGTTTATGCCTTATTACATTCTAATGAACGACATTATACATTAGATTTTCTCACGAAGAGACATTTTAGAACTACAGTTTTGTCATGCTTGACAATACTTATTTAAGAAAAGAAGATCTATCTATTTTATATATATAGTGCTAAATTCTCTTGTGTAATGATACTGACTTCAGTGATGTTGAACCTGGTGCTACTGAAAGGAGAATTTGGACCATAGGACAATATTTTTTCTTCATCCTCTACAACATACTTCCATTTATAACAATATATATGTTCAATTTACTGAGGTGAGAATACAGTCTAATTATAATGACAAAGACTGAATTGCATTTGTTTTCTGCAAAGTGTCTGTGGGTATGTAGTTATTCAATAGATGGAATGATAACATTCTGTTTTTCTTTTACATAGTGTGGGTCAATTCCTACAGTCCTTGCTCAAGGTCACATTCTACCTAGAGGGCGGAATTTGGATTTCGGTCTTTACTCAGGCAAAATTCCACAATAGTCTTTAAAGAGAATTTGCCTGAACAAGAACTTTATATGAAATGCAAGATTTAGTCCTTTCTATGGAACATAAAATGAGGCCTCCCTGCCCCAAATCTAAAACAATAAAAATAGTAAATATTTATATCAGAACTTCAGATAAAACCATTTTTACTTTAAAATGTCTTTTCTGTCACTATAGCCTCTCAACCATGAGAGAGACAGAAAAACAAACATAGAAAGAGCCTGAAAGACAAAATGTCTCCGTTCTTGATTATATTTTTCAAGTTGCACTAATTAGAAAGGTCGTCTGCCATTTTATACCCACCTCTATCTCCATCCTACACCTATGTTTTTTCACCGTGATTGTTGTAGGTTACTTAAATCATTAATGATAAAATGTAAAAGGAGGCATTATGGCTCATGATATGGTTCTACCCAACACTGTTTATCAGGAACAGACTGGGGAATGGAAGTAAGACTGGAATCATGACCCACATTTGAAAATCTTGAAAAGTTATTTTCCCACTTTGGACAAATGGTTTAATACATCTCATTTTTTGTTTTGTTCCACTGAGACCTGCTGCCCATTTCAAAAGTCTTAGTAGCAGGCTCTTTTACTGGGGTCAGACAGGCAGAGATGTGTATATATTGTAAAAAAGCTTTGCCAGCAAGGGGTTCTGCCTTATTCCAGGGTCTAGGTTATCCGACAAGAAGTATAATATATACCGCAGATAGCAAGGTGGAATCTGTATTGCAATGCAATGCAACTAAGCTGGATAATAAAGTGTGAGAGAGGGAGAAGGAGAAATGGGAGAGCTGGGCCTTTATTCCTAATATACATAGCAAATCTGGAAATATCCGCCACAGCCTCCTTATAATAATGGCCCTGAGTCTGGCTATAATTTTGAATGCTGGCATATGACTACGTGAATCGTGGGCCCAAATGGAGGTGTGGTGTCTAACACTCCATTTCAAATAATTTGCACTGCCCATGGCGAGGCTCATTAAATACCATTAATGTTCTGTTACAGGATTGGTTATTGCGTAAATGTCTTTGCATTTTCTAACTTGTTATATTCTCAAATACACAATACAGAAACACTGATGGAAGCAACCAAAAAAGTATGCCTACAGCACTCCATTTCTTTACCAAAATATAGGTCTGATCCTAGTCCCACTGAATCTTCTGCCACTGACGTCAAACTTGTTAATTTTTAAAGGGATGGAGTATTTGAGGGCTAGGTGATGAATTTTTGGTCCAATTAAACACAAGTGAGATTTGTATGGTGCGATGAGGAAAAGAGTAAGCCCCATTCCACAATGTGCTCCCCAATTCTTTCAGATACCCTAGGGAAGGTCCTTTATGAATGTTTTTTGGGGGGAGGAGGAGGAGAGGCAGAGAGACTGTGGGATGGGTGCTCTTTGCAGAATTATTTCTAATTCATCACTGTGGGTATTCATCTCTAAATTGATGCTAACTGATGCTGATTCCCTCACCATAGAGTATAACTGCCCACTCCCATGAATGGGGTTTTTGAGACAGCAGCCATAAGATGGATCTGCTGAGAT
>ML675618.1:12502341-12554474 GCA_007922155.1 Mesoclemmys tuberculata
ACCCTCATGGCAAAGTCCTGTATAATTTATTAAAGAATGATAAATGTTCTGTACAATTTTTAAGCTAAGCTACAGAACTGAATAGCAGAGATTTCATTGTCTATTCAATTCTTAAAGCAATTTCTGTAGGAACCTATTTGTTTTTTCCCCTTAAATTCTGTATAGTATACATTCTGTAGGGTGCTAGAAGCACGAGGAAGAAGGGTAGAAGCACCTAGCCTCTGGCAGATCTCCTGAGGCATTCTGGGGATGAAGCCTCCTTTATTGTTCCATGGGAAAGGAAATCTAGGACTCAAAGAAACAATCCATAAATCACAAATGCAGTTTCCAGTCTCTTTCATGGGAGAAATTCACCTGCAGTTTAAGCTCTATGTTGGGCTGCATGAGGCTCTCTGATGGTGGAGTAACCACTATGAAATGTTACCTGATCCTTTTAGCCAGGGAAAGGATCCCAGAGCTGGCCTTAAATAAGTTGGTGCAGAAGGGTGACAGTAGGTTCGACAAAGCCAGGGGATGGGGCTACAGGTTCATTTGCAATGATCCAGTTGCCCCAGTGTCCCTCAAAGCTGGTGTGAAAATGCTATTCTAGCCCAGGAATATTCTGGCTTTAAATCGGGGATTGGATTTCATTCCATTGGAATAATCAGCACTGGGAAAGATTTTGTCATAATCAGATTAGTTTATGTTCAGAAAATTGAATTTAGCCTACTTCAAAAGTGATGAAAAAAAGACTCATATGTCCTTATGTGTTGATTTTTTTATGGTTTCATTATATTAGAGAATACAATGTTGTGGTTAAGGCACTGGATTGGGTCTCAAAAATCAGAGTTAAATCCCCAGCAGTCTTATTTCAGGTTTTCCTGTTTTTAGTGATTAATAATCAAGATCCTTGCCACTGTTTTAAGTTAAGAAGAATGTCTGTCATTTGACTTCAATACATCAAGTACAGTTTTCCCTAGACCTAACTGCAAGGTCATATTAACCTGCTATACCTTTCCATTTGAGCGCTGCTAGGTTAACAGTAGACCTCTAGTGCATTTGTTTCTGGACCATAATATCAGCATAATATGAAAAGCATTTTGAAAGTGTAAGTAAAAGCCATCAGTTTCAGCAGAAATAATTGCCCCATTTGCCATGGCAACTAGAGGACTTTATGAAAATGCACTCAACTGTTTTCCACAGTGAGCTAAAATTATTCTAAAAATAGGCCTGGAGCTTGGTATAAGCTGGCCTATATGCACGGATTTCACTTTGCAAGGCTTTTCAAGCAAAGAGTAAACACTTGAGAATGTATTTGGAGGGGCTTGGAAGAACAACAACTGGGTTTCCTTTTCAGTGACTCTTTCTAAAAAAGCCAATTGCTTTCCATAAAAGAGATGGCCAGTGCACGTGAACAGCTGTGATTTACAAAATACGTTAAAATTGAATCTTTAAACAAAAGTTAAAATAAATATGTTTATTGTCTCCTGCTCAACTGACCCTTTCCCTTTTCTTCTCCTATGGGCTAAAGCTCCTACCCAGGCAACCTGCTATCTCCCTTCCTTATGGCAGTTCCTCCTAAACTGCACCATATATTTTTGTTTCCTTAAATATAAATATAAAAATAAAAATATAAAAATAAAAATAAAAATAAAAAATATATATTTTTGTTTCCTTAAATGCAGCTTCTTTAGGTGGCTATTGCTACCCTCTTTTGACTGAATTAGATGATACCTGGCAAGTGTGAAGACACAGGACTTCACATTATGAACTGGAAGAAAAAAAGAATCAGGCAGACATAACGTTGTGTTATATTATAGAAATGTATTTAAAGGTGATTGGCCATTCACGAATTCTGAACTGAAACCAATGTCAGTGAGTAAAACTGCTGGTGTCAGGATAAAAAAAGAAAAGCAAGATCTGGGCAGAATCTAACGTAAAAGAGAGAGGTAGGTAGCATAAAGACTGTGAGGAAGTTAATGGCAAATAAAAGTGTAGGAGCCCAAAGTAGAAGTGTAAAGTCTGTCAAAATAAGTGCATATGGGTCAAATTGTGGCTTTGCCAAAAGTCCTGTACCCCAGGCACAGACTAGGAATCAGCATCATAGTCTGCCCCCTTGGTTACACCCCCCAATTCATCAACAACAATCAGTATCAGTCCTCCATCTGGCACAATGGTACAGCTGTCAAGGCTCTGCCCATTTCCACCTTCTCCTCCATATTCCCCACCAATACCTATGGGGATGAAGCCCATGCTCCTATCTTCTGGCAGAAGACAGACCACGACCTTGCCCTAAGTTAAAAAAGTAAAAATCTTCCTTCACCATGCTGGTAAAATAAGCATTCTGGTGGTCCCATTCCAATAAACATGGCTTCATCATCAGTCAATTAAGGACTCTGTTATAATAGGCTTTACACTAACCTTTAGGTTGTGGGATGTAGCAGGAAAAACTTAAAACCTGAGGTGACTCTCAGCAAGGTAGATGGGATTCCCCCTAAAGGTCACCTAGTGTATCAGAAGAAGTGAAGTGATAGCTAAGGTATTTTCACTGTCATAAAGGAGCATCATGAGGAAATTATGAGGAAATTTTTTTATGGGGTAAAATTTCAAATTTCAAAGCTGGTCTAGAAAATGAATGTTGGAATGTTTCATATTTAACTTCTGACAAACTACTTTAGTAGTGACGCCTGGTTTTATGAACATGTTATTCCATGGAACAAATGTTTAAGATATTATTTTGCATGAGCAGAAGCTAAAGCTGGCTCTGAATAGCTGTATAATATTAATGTTCTTTCAACACATCAGTAATTTAATTCATTACATTCGTTTAATGTAACTATTCACACGGGAGTTGGGTATAATTATCTTTTAGTCCCTGACTTTACACCTCTGAGGCTACAAATCAATGCTTGGTGAGGCCGACGACAATTATTCTAATCAAAGAGATGTAATACATGCAAAGTTAGTTGGTTTCATTTCTTAGCGGCCTAAAGGCTACTGGACCTCCCAGAACTATATTGAGGTTTGGCACAATTTGTGAGTTGGCAGGCTGAACAGGAAAATATGCTTTCACCCCACTGGAGGGCTGCACAGACAAGAGCAATTAATGAAAATCTGCATTGTGTCTGCCTCCACCATACCTGCCCTTTCAATAATTTATGACCTTGGACCCTGGAGTCCTTGACCCAATGGAACTCAGATGCTTTTGTGAAAAAGTAAAGGTGTTATTTTAAGGCGGTGTGTTAATTTAGCTGTAAACAAAGGTTGTTGCTTTCTGGGAAAGTAGCTTGTACTGAGTAACTGAAAAACCTGCTTAAACTTACTTTGGTAGGGAGTCACTCATCTGTTTTGTCTTCTGCTTTCCATTATTGTACTAGATATCTTTTACTGAATCTTTCCTAACTTCTGTGTAAATTAAAATGATATCTAAACTAACAGATTCAAAGGTTTGATCTTCATTACATGCCAGTGTAAACACACATAAATTTGCAGAAACTCATCCACAATATTGTTAAACTCTTCTGTTTCGTGCTGTTGCTATGAGGATTGTGCAGTCAGCGTTAAAATTATAAATAGTGAAAAAGTCAGTGAAAAAGCAATCAGGGAGAATATTTTTTCTGTAGAATCCTAGAAGCCATATTAAAACATCACTTGATCCTGTAACAATAAAATCCAACGATACGCTCAGATAGCTATGCTCAGATAGGCAAAAGCATTTATTTCAGATCCAAGGGATTTATTATATATTTGCTGTTATTTGGGTTAGCACTGAAAATGTGCTTGGTATTATACAATACTCAGATATCAAGACAATCTTGCCCTGGATAGCTTACAGTTTAGAAGACAGGCATAAAAAGACAACATGGACAGGAATATCTAGAGGAAGGAGCTACCCAAAGTTGAGAAACTTTACTTCCTTTCTGTTCTCTTTCCCTCCCCCCACTTCTTCCCACTTTAATTTAATTTTTTTTACCCCCAAAGAGTCAGTTGAAGCTTCCTAGCTATAAAGAAGTTAGTTAATATGAGAGCTAGATATCAGATGAAGGAAACTGTTGATCTACTTATTGGCATACAGACTTTCCCAGCTGTGCTGGGATGGCTTGTTAAATGTTAGGTTACTTCATGTGCTAGAGATTTGATGTTGTCAGATTGTGCATCTAGTTTGGCTGGCTTTTCTTTCAGACATGTAAAGTACTGTGGACTCTGTATGGTACTTGGTTGTCTTTGATGGATGCATTATCAATTGCTTAAATAAATGACAAGCAAGCCTGATCTGCTTATTTGCCAAACCCTCTTACATGGAGATGTACTATGTAAATTACAGAAAAGCTGCCAGAGATCCCACATCTCTTAATTTGAATAAGGCTCTACAGAAACTAAAGCTTTCCAGGAGTTCTGCTTTGAGTTACTGTGTTCAAGTGGACCTCCAAAATCAGCTGAATTTCCACTACCTTTTGCTTTATTTTGGATGTGAAACCATCAACTTTTGTATCAGTTTCACCTGAAACTAGGAGCCAGGCTAAGTTGACTTGAAATCTTTCCTCAAATTCCTTGAAACTTGGCCCAGGTTAGTTAAAGGGACTGAGGACTACGAAGAGCCATTTGGTGGCCCTGGCACAAGGTTCAGATTTCTTATGATCTGTAATCTGTCCTGTGTTGCTGATTAAACCACTTTGTGTAGTGGAAGGTGAACACAAGTAACTGAGGACTAGTAAAGTTCTATGCTAAAGTTTCTTTAAAAATGGTAGGGCAAAAAAGACTGGTAACAGCTAGAGACCCTGTTAGTCAGACACAAGTATGTTTTGAGCAATGTTGTTGATTTGTTTTCTAAAATTATGCATTCTTGTTTTTGAGGCAGTCTGCAGTGAAAAATCTTGGGCAAAAGCAACTTACCCAGGCAAATAGAATCATGTACCCTGAGTAAAATACTTCTCCGCAAAAATAAATGTGAAGCACTATACAGGCATAGCCAAGCAAATGGGACTGGCCATTCTGCAAGGTAATTATCTAGTACATCAAATTTAGTTTTTTTAGAAATTGCAATGTAGTTCTCACCATGTGATTAAAATTGTGTATATATTCATTTATTGCTGAGCTTTCTCTGTGTGACTTCGAAATTTTGTACATGCCGTTCCTTTCAGGATCCCTTCCTAGAAGTTTTGACTCAACTCTCTCAGCATGTTTGTTTCATTTCAGTGATAGGTTGCTGTAATGCCAGTATATTGTGGAATCAAGGGGGGAAAATGCACATCAGAAATCATCAGGGCCTTTCAGGTAAAATCAAATTCTATTTTCCTAGTTGAAAAACATAGCAGCAACAAGCAAAGCATAAAAAGAACAGAAAAATTCCCATGAAAAGGAAACCATATATAAGAAATAAGGGTAAGTTCCTCCAATATTACAGGTTAGTTATACAAGATCCAACTTCAAGAAGATCTGCCTTAAGCATCATAATAATATTTAATTACTGATGCAACTCTGATTAATACACAGTATTTGACCTGACTGCACAGGTGACCTGTTTGTCATGGACAATTTCTCCTCTGCTTGTTAATAGACCTTCAGTAGCTTTTGTCCCTTGCTCCATCTGTTGGACAACTACAAGTAGTTTGAAAGGAGGAACCACAGCTGGTTGAAAATGAAGAACCTGATTTGAGAATCCAACCCCCAGGACTAATCTGCTGTTATAGCCAAATTACTTGTTTGTGAGTATAATTGGACTGCCACTGGTATTTGAGAAAATATTTGCCAATTTCAGTGTGAATAATTGCTCACCTGAAAACATCATATGGAAAGTTGGCTACTTACTAACTGTTATTCATGATCCTCGTGCTTCAAATGTTTGTCATCAGTCAGGGATGACAAATAATACCATGTCACTTAAATGATCAAGCATCAGCAAAAATAACGAAATAAAGTAGACAAAACAAACAGTTCACAACGACTGTACAATCTGAAAAAGATTTTTCTAGAGTGTACAGCAGGGATCTCAAACTCAATTGCTGTGGCGGGCCGCATTTACATTGAGTGGAGTTCAGGGGGGCCGCACATGACACACACTACTCTACTGTACCTTTCATGCTCTACTCTCCGCCGAAAAAATCTCCACGCAGGGTAAAATTCGGCGGCACAGTAGGAGAGAGAGGCTCTCACAGGGACTTGCAGGCTCCACTGTCCGCCGTCAAATCTCTCTGTGGGCCCCACATTCGGCGGCCATTTCCTTTTTAAGACGGCCACAGCTTCCCAGAGCTCCGCTCAAAAAAAAATGCCAGCACAAGCCTGCAGCCGGATTCGGACTGCGGGCCGCATGACACAAGCCCGCGGGCCGCAGTTGGCCCCCGGGCCGCGAGTTTGAGACCCCTGGTGTACAGCAAGGAAACATGTTTGAAAATAATCAGCTAACCAAAAAGGGGATATACATTTGTAATGAATATAAAAAGCAACAAATAATCTGACCAGCTCTAGTAAAGGAACCACCATCTAAAGTCTATCCATGTATTAATTGGAATTGTCAGAAAAGTTTCAAAGAGGTGAGCCACATGGTGAGGGCAACAGGAATTCAATTTACGTTTAAATAAATAGTTACAGAACAGTTTGTTATATTACTAGCTTTACATATATATACAACAAACGGCAACGGTGACATGAACCGACCCCTGCAATTACTCTGTTAAGACAGCTTGGTCTCAAAACTTATTTTGCTAAGAAGACAAGTAGTGATATAATTACTTACTTCTAGAAATAAAGACTTGCTGTCTGCTCTGAGAATTTATGTTCTCTCTTTTATTCACAGTAATGGAGGAAAGGAAACAAAAAAAGAAACAAAGGAAAGTGGAGTTATTTCTTGTTGCTGTATATTTTTCTTCCTGCACAGCTTGTCTGGCCTTACTAATGTGTACATTTGGCAATTGTATCCATTTGAATTCACGTTAGAGCTATGCCTTGGATTATTCTCTTCCTGTAATTTGGGAAGCTCTTAAAGTTTGTAGAGGGAATGAAATTGTTTATTTTCGTTACAGCACTAAAGCCCCAATCCTGCAAATATGTATGCACAAGTGTTTGCAGAATCAGAGTCCAAATTTCATACACCTAGTCAACCCTCCTAGTAGAGATGCAGCTTATTCTGACAAGAGTGCTTTTCTCTGTATAACTTATACTAGTTCCCTGAACAAAATAAGCTATCCTGGCAAAAGCACTTTTTAGCTAACATGACTGTCTACACAAGGGCTTTTGTTGATATAGAAATGTCATTAAGAAAACCAATAACAGCAAAACTTCTCTTCACTGACATGACCATAATCAGCAAAGGAGTGTAGTGTAGATCTGGCCTAAGACTACATTCCTGCAAGCTGTTCCATATGGACGGCTTCAGTGGAAATCTGTGTGAGACCACTTACAGGATCAAGGCCTAGACTTTATTTTATTTATATTTTGCCAATGAAACATAAAAGTGGCAGACACAAAATGAGTTTGATACTTTTATATTAGTCATTTTTGTGTGATGTATTCAATATGCACCAGCATATTCAGACTGAATTACAAATGCATCATATAATTGGTTAATGTGTTGTGCTGGCTGAAAAAATGAAACTTGTGCTGTCCAAAGAGATATTGTCATAATTTGTTCTTGTGTTGGATAGTTTCTGTTGGTGAAATTTTGCACTGACAGCCTTCAAAATTGTATGACAGTGACTATACAGTGGGAAATAACCCCCACTTGGCTGCTGCAGCAGAGCGTTAATGAGAAGGAGGATCCCTCACCCAGGTCAGATGTTTTCGGAACTGACTTTTTGAGGTTTGTTTTCTCATCTGAACATGTAGGTTGAGATTCTGTGCTGCACCTTCACTTACTTACACCTCAGAACAATGTAGGGAGGGAGGGTAGTTGGCAGGACACCAACTTTATGCCATTGAGATTCTGAGCTGCTCTGGGGTCCATGAATCTGAGCAGCCAATAAATTGTGAGAGGGAGGATAATATAGGGCTGCTTGCACAAATCTGACACTGCAGATAAATTCTGAATCCTGGAGCAGCATATATTGGCAAACGTGGGGGAGAGAATGTGCCCCATCATCTGAAAAATTAACTTCCACTACATTTAAAATAAGTTTGCTTACAAAACCATGAAATATAGCCTGACACAGTTTCAGGGCAACTGCACCTATGTGATCTACCAAGTGCACCCCTAAGTTTCCAGCTTCCAGTTGTCACCTCTCTTGGGTGAAGACCTGTATCTCACTCCCTCCTGACCAAAGATTTTAAGGCTGTTAATCTCCTAGTCTTATACTGTGATATCCTGTGTTAGGATGTACCTGGCCTTTGTGGCTTCCTATAGGAGGCCCCACAGTCCTACTACACCCTGCCCCAGGAAGCAGCAATGTTGGAGGAATGGCGCAGCAAAGGTGGGTCCTCCAAGCCTATATTGATAAGCCTCTGTGCAGCACCCATTTCAGAAAGCCCAGAGACCTGGTTCTTCAAGGGCTAGAGGGGCTAGCAACAGCCAGTTAGGACCCTGTTGGTCCAAGTGAAGAAGCTGCAGGGCCTTAGCATTCAGTTCAAGACTGGGACCAGAGAAATGAAGAAGGGGATTTCTCTCTGGTTACAGGTAACTTATAATAAGTGGAGTGTCGGCAACGGCTTAGCCGGGAGCCGTGCTTTTGCTTGTTTTTCAGCCGGTCGAACTTATGCTCACTCATGTCAGCCACAGGCCCTGCCAAAAAAAATCACTTCTGGCTACGTCCCTGCCTGGAAGGCATTCATTTGGACTTTATGATGTGGTCAGAGGATCTAGCCACTAAGTAGATGATGAGGTTGTCTGGCATCCTGAAGAGTGTAGCAGGGGAAGAACGGGACAGTGAGACTGCTCCCTGCTGCAAAGAGGTGAGTACCCCTTTACATATGATACCCAGGACAGCCTAAAAGGCCAGCATCTGTGTTTTGCATTCTCTCCAAAGGTTATGATCAGTGTATTTCCTGCAGTTATAAGTTGTAAGTGTTAACAAGCACATTTAATCTTGAGATAGAAGCATTAGAGAGAAAACATATCAAAATAACAGAACCCACATAAGCTTACTGGAGGTCACCCCCATCTCCATCCTAGGGCTCTGGTAGGAGTCAGTCCTGCAAAACGAGAACTGGGTTTTCCCCATGGTTACAAGTGAATCTGCCTTACACAGAGAACAGAGACTGTGTAGATCAGCCATTTCTTTTTACAGCTCAGGCCTTTGATCCTGGCCTTCTGTAACGGGTAATCTGCTGACTTCCTTCTCCTCAGGGTGCAGCTTTAAAAGACTGGGTCTTTGCATAACTGGAGTTTGGGAATTTGCATTAACTTCTCCTTAGGGATTCACCAGGCAAACCACTTACTTCTTGTCCCAAATGTCCATATTTCTCTGGTTCAGTATAGCTTTCTGAACTCTCAGGTCTCACATCTATCACATCTCCCCCTCGAGAAATTATGTACAAGCCTGGCCCACAATAATATATAAACTTAAAACAATAAGATCTTTCAAAACCTTTTTTAGAAAATTGCCCTATAGATCACACAGACATTTGGTTTGAACGAAACCAATTTCTGACTCTTTTGCTCTTGTACAGTTTGGCAGGAAAGGGGTAATTATCAGAGAGAGAATCTTCTCTTCTAGAGGAAAGAACTAACAATGGATGTCTTGAAGATTAGGGCGTCCTATAAAATCTAGCACCTCAGTTTCTGGGATGGGAAATTAGATTAGATTTATTTTTTATTTTGTTTATGACTAGTTGCTTTGTTGTTGGCCTCTGGTCTTCTGTTGCCGATTTTGTTGATTATGTGGATTATGATTTTGATTATCTATCAATGTGTCTAGAGACTTGAGATAGCCAATGTGTTCCAAACAAGATCTATATCCCAAAGTCACATAATATATATATATATATATGCTTTCGGAAGGCCATTACAGTCATTTTATGAACCTTCACTTCTTCAGAAAGGAGGGTAAGTAAAATGAGATCAGCCACACTTCAGTATTAATGAAGTCTGCTGCACAGCATTCTGTTCCATATAAAGCTGGCCAGAATTTTTTTTTTGGATGGGAACAGTTTTCCATCAAAATCAAAATATTTTGTAAGAATGTACTGATTTTGAATTTTTGGATGGAAAAATGTTAAAACAAATTATTTTGCCTCAGTTGTTAATATTGTCAAAAAACTATTTTGCTTCAAACATTTTAATAATGTTACATCTAACTTTCATTTCTTAATTACTGAAAGGAAATATTTGTAACTGCCCAAAGAAAATAGTTTGAAATTATTTAATCTAAACATTTTGATGCGTCTGAGTAGGAATTTTCTGAGTATAAAGAATATCTTAAAGTTGCAGACCATGCCACAAACAGCAATCACATTATTGAAGCTCAATATACCATGAGTGGGTTTTCAGAATGTATATATATATTTAAAGGAGGAGAGTGAGAGAGTACAGTATATAGTAATTGGGTGATTGTTCCAAGTTAGGTGTGGTAAGAGATGGCACAAAGTCAAAAGAAATAAAGGGAGCAGTCTAGGGGAGTGGATGGAGCAAATGGGAGTTGGGAGAGGTGGAGGAGAAGGGAGCTGAGATGCACAGGGGGATGGATGTACAGATATTGCTTTGAACATGAGAAGAAGCTGGAATTTTATACAGAAAATGAGAAGCAGTTGCATCGGTAGGAAAGGGAAATGGCCAGAGATGTGTAGGAATTACAGTACTGTTCATTTTAAACAGCTGTTAAAAAAAATGTTCCTCAGAGGCTTTTACTTCTTCCTATTTGCACAGAAAATGCATATGTCATATTGTATCATATCATATATATATCAGATGTCTAGTTCTGCCTGGCTGCTCATTTGCAAGGCAGCTAATCTGTGCGGGGGGGCAGGGGAAATTCTGTATGTACTATGGAAAGAGAAGATATTTAACATATGCACAGTGATTATGCCCTCTCTGCACAAGTTCAGCATCATTACCTACCAGTTGAGTGAGGAAATTATGAGTGATTTCTGCTAGTATATTCCTAATTAGTGGAATTCAGTGGTATACTCCTTTTCACTGCCCATGCATAAGAACATTCTGTTTGTAGTACACTGTACCCATTTTATACCTTGCTCAGTATTTTAAATTTACATTTCATTTCTTTTTCCTCTTCCCTTTTTGACAATAAACTATTTTTTATTCTAATCTGAATTTTTCTTTCTCCTGTCCAGTATAAATTGTTTTAGAAGTAAAAATACAGGAGGAGAAAGTTTTCAAGATAGTGATGGTAGAATTATGTAGAAAGCCAGAAAACAGGTACAGAAGGAAACAAAAAACATAATATATTTTATCTCTTACTTCTCCAACACTTCTCTTTTTTCCTTTATGTATCCATCTTTGTTTTTTTTTCTCAGACTAGTTTAGTGTTAGTCATATTTTGATTTACTATAATATCTATTTAGTATTATATGTCCATTTAACAGGTGCATGGTTGTACGATTTAATGAAAGCTTTTCCTTTTATAAAATTCTTGTAACACTTTCTTTTCAAAGAAAAATGTGGGGGAGGGTGAGGGAAGAGGGCTTCATTTTATGAGGTTTTCAAGGTATGCAGTTTGCAAAAGTGGTCTGACTGAAACCTGTGCAGGTATTAGTGAGATGACAGCCCTGGAATGCATAGAGGCTGCCAGTTAGTATTAACTCTGTTATGCTTTTGATGTGTGTTTGAAATGACTAATAGATTTTAGCAGTGTGAAAGTATATGCATCTTGTGCTATAGAATGTACACTTTTGTGTCACAGTTTTTAGCAAAATACTAGAATCTCTTTATGTACCATGGAGTGGTGTGCAGTGTGTAAATAACGGGGGCATGTGTGTGTGTGTAACGTATATGTTTGTGTATACATAAAAAATATATTGTTGAGTGTTTTTCTTGGCTTTAATATTGTCTTCATAGCAATTGAAGTCAAGAAAAATCACACAAGGCCCTGGTTCTTACTCGACACACTGAAACGATATACAGCCAAATCCACTTAAGATATCCATGAGTTGCCTGCACAATAATGACTCTGACAAAAGTCATTTTATTCCAGACTAAACTAACATTTTTTTTTGTCCATCTTCTGTGACTTGACTCACCCTGACCTGGGCACCTCCCAAATTTGAAACACCATCAACCTATTGACACCTGATCTACCTAGCTCTCTGATCTGATCTATCAGATCTCCTTTCTGTTCTAAGATTACTCATGTGTTACATCTTTCCCAATCATATCTTTTTACCATGCCATTTTTGCTGCTAACTCTCTCACAGCACCTCCCTCTGTACCCTCACTTATATCCAGCCATCCCATGTTAAACAATGTATAGTCACTTCATCGCCAGAAATTGTGAACTTCCCATTTTCAACACTAGTTTATTGCCTACTTTCAAAGCTACTGTTATTAAGTACCCCACCAGTTCTGTGTACGTTTGTGCCTTCTCTCAGCTTCATGTTAGAAACTGATCAAAAATTTTCCATGAAAACTTCTTCTGAAGAAAAATGACTTGTCAGCGAAACAGAATCACTGCCCCCTAAATAAATAAATCCATTTTCAGAGAATGGGAGGGGGGAAGTAATTTAAAAAAGTGATTTTCCCTCAGTTTTGGGGAGCTGAAAACAGAACAGTTTTAACAAATAAAATGAAAATAATTGTTACAAATATTTATTTTTTAACAGGAAAAACAAATAACTTCACAACCACCTTCAATTGATGCTCCTCCCCTAACTTCTTTGATCTCTCAGATCCCATCCAGGAGGTTTACAACCTTGTGGAATGGGACTGAGCAGATCCTCCAAGTTCTGCCAATTCCAGTGATCAGAAGGTCTGGGAAGCCCAACTGTGTAGATCATAAACTGTCCATGGGGATGACAGGATCTTCCGTGCTGACTGCAAGGGCCTCCTCCTACATATCAGTAAAGGGATTACTGGCTCAAGGTAGTGGGGAGAGTGATGTGCTAAAACAAGTATACAATGAGGGATGCACCTTGTGGCTTCTTCCCATCTTTCTCACCCAGAGGTGGGCAAGAGACAAGCTAATCTGTATTTTTTTTCTGCATACCACAATTTTTAGCAGGTTGGGGAAGTGTTATTTCTTAGTGTATTACACATTGATCTGTTTGTGTTCAGAAATAATTGCTGGAGGGGGAACAACGTGGGTTTTGATCACTTATGGTTTTGTTTGTTGTGCCGTTGGCTGGTGGGAGGAGGGGAGTTGGGAGTGTGAATCTTCAACTAGCTCAGACTTGCTGAAATGGCTGCTGGTTTTTTCTTTTCAGGCAGGATGCTGTGGATCTGCAAATGCTTTCTTTACTTGAAAAGGCCACAGGAGCAGCATTAATTTTTGGTTTGTCAGCAGTGGCGTTTTTCAAGTGTTAAACACAGTGGGAGGTTTAGAGATTTGTGTAGAAGCGATTTTGTTTATTTGAAGGATTTTTCTTTATTGTTTGCACAGATGCTTTAATTATCTTCAAGAAAATAGATTTGTCTGAGTTCAGAAGGTTGCCACTGATGATCAGGGATGAGGCAACTGGTTAGAATCATGCCACAGATTTATACATAATCCAAACCAAGCCTGAGCTGCAATGCTTTATTCGCATTGTGTTCCGTGAGCTGAGAGAATAGAGGGAGAATCCTGCCTATGACCTGTAGGAAGAGGGAAATTAGAATTTCTTTTGTCTCAAAGGAAGTCAAGGCATGATTCCTGCCACTTGTAATTACTTGTCTTTCTCCCCACCACCCCAAACTGAGGGGACAAGAACTCAAGGGCAAAAATCTGCCACGAACGAATCTTCTGGGAGTGCTGGGGAAGGAGAAACAATAGGCTAACTTTGTTCAGTACCTTAAAATCGAGCTCTTGTTGTGTTCTCATGATGCACTAAACTTGTTTTCTCGCCTCCAGCAATGAAAGAAATGAAGAGCCTGATTCTGATACCAATGCATGCTGAATAGCCCCTTCCACAAGTAATTAGCAGGGCTTCCTGTGGAGTTAGTTGTTATCAAACAAGAGTAAGTAGATGACAATCTGGCTCTTCGTTAGAAGGCAAAGTGGGTTTCTTAAAACTTACTCAACAGTGTATTTTTGTATAGCTGCTTATGATTTCGATACTTAACTAATGGCTCTAGCAATGTACTAGATACTGAAATTAAATGCCCTAGCCTGAACATATGAAATACTCATGTTTCTACTTCTCAAAAAATTGGCACACTATGCCCTTCTCCAATTTTTGAGGCCCTCACTCACTCTCCACAAGTACTCAGAAATAATTGCTAATGATTCTGATAGTACTCCTGCTTGTTTCTTTAAAGCTCAGGTGAATTTCATTGGGTTCTCCTGTTTTGAATATGTCCATATTAATCAATTTACTTTGTTCTTTCCTGATCTTGCCTTGTGACCTCTTCTCTCCTTGTTAACTATTTTACATTAATATGATGCAAAGCAATTATTAAATATTACTGCCTTCCTTTCATCAGTAATTTGCTCTTCCTCACTGTTAAGTAGTAAACCTGCCCTGCCCTTTCAGCCTCCTGTTTCTTATGTACACTGTTATTTTATCTCTCAACCCCATCATTAGGAGGCAGTGTGGTCTAGTAGATTGAACACTAGACTGGGACTTGGATGACCTGGGTTCTAATTCTGGCTTTGCAACTGGTATGCTGGATGACCTTGGACAGGTCACTTCCATGCTTCAGTTTCCACATCTGTAAAATAGGCATAATTCTACTGACCTCCTTTGTAAAGCAATTTTTCACCAGCTGATGAAAAAAACCTATGTAATATTATTTATATTGCACCAGAGTGTTTTACAAGTAGACAGGAAGATAAGGTTTCTCATTAGGAAGAGCTTAAAATCGAAAGTAGATAGGAAACATCACAGGAATTTGGGGAAGGAGAAGAAACCACAGTGAATAAAAGGTTTAGGAAAATGCTGTTGGAAGAAACTTTTTTACAAATTCAGATCATTATATATTTTTATAATTATATGAATTATATATATATATATATATATAAATAAAATTAACGATCTGACATTGTAAATATATATATACATATTCATTATTTTTGTATGTGTTGAAGGGTAAGAGAGATGCAACACCACAGATGAGGACAGTGATGGAAAGCTAACTAAATTAATTGGCCATGTTTTCAAAAGTGACTAATTTTTATTGTATATTAATTATTTGCATTAGTGCCCAGGAGTGCATATCATGGACTTCCTGTGCCAACAAATCACACAAAAAGAATCCTCCCTAGCAAGCTGTAAATATAAGTGAAAAGGGATGAATGATTTTGGGATGCCCAATCTGAGCCAATTTAAATGGGATTGATTTTCAAAAAATGCTAAATACCTCCCCTCTGAAAAAAATCAGGCTCCTCTAAAGGGTCAGTGGGTCACCCAAAATCACTTGTGCCCAGTGATGATATCCAACCGGTTCACGCGAACCGGTTCTTAACATTAAAAAAATGTAGCGAACCGGTAGTCAGCGCCCCATGTGCCGCCGCCAAAGTCTCCAGCTCCGCCGCCAAATTTGACAGCGGAGACTCAGTTTCATGGGGGAGATTCTCCGCTGTGAGTCCCACTCTCCAGCTCCGCTGCCGAAATTGGCAAGGGCGAGTCAGTTTCACGGCGGAGAGTAGTCTGAAGTGCTGGCTGCTGGGGTGCTGGGGTGCAGTGTGCATGACGTGTGGCCCACTTTAACTAAATGGTCCCCGCTGATGTGTCTACAGCTTGCACTAGTCTACAGCACTTTAAAGCTGCCTCTGTTGTAAAGGATCCTGACACCTCTGAGGTTTAACAGCTGCATTAGAGTTGTATCTATTACATAGTTTCATAAATGTTTTTTTAATATTCAGAATAGGTTCTTAAATATCACCTGCCTTTATAGAACCGGTTCTTGGAAATTTGGGATATCATCACTGCTTGTGCCTGAAAATCTTGGCTAATGAATCTGAAAAGGGGTTCTGAGGTGGACAGGAATATTGTTTGATTGTAAGTGAAATTGTTCCCTCTCACACCTTTTGGAAAGGAGAAATACTGAGAGAGAAACTGTTCTTTTCTTGCAGTAATCTCAAACCAACAGAAAGAAGGAACTGGGCATGTCACAAGAGCCTGTTACCTTCTTGTTCACTTTCATTTTCAAGAACTGCTTCCTTCCCCCAACATTTCTTTTTCAAGGCTCCTTATTTTTCTTCACCACTTTCAAAAGCCCTGTGTTACAGTCTCAGGCCTGGCAATGAAAGTCCAAATGTAAATATGATTTAAGGTAGATGTGTATATTGTTGATATTTTCCATAATTTATCTAATATATACTGCAAGAATACAGAACAACATTTATTTAAGAGGAGTACCTCAAATGTATCTTGTATGGTAAATGTCTGTCTTTCAAATCATTCTAGTAACTGGCAATGCAGCAACTTAAGCTATGTATGAGTGTATTCTGTACCTGCAACTTCATACCGAGTAACTCACTGCTTTCAGTAGAACTACCCCACTGATATGCATACTCTCTAATCCTGATCTCAGCTGACAACTTAAATGGTTAGTGTCCCCTTTAGCAAAATAGAACTTTCAGAGGAATACAATATAAAACGAAATCCTATCAAATAGCTTCTCTTAACATGTCTGGGCTACAACATAAGTTTCTAAACTACCTCCTCTTACCTGAGAGGTGCTTTCTTCAAGGTCAGGCTTCAGGCATTTTAATAGTGTTGGAAAGCTTCCATTCCTATTGCCTGTGCTGTAGTTATTTTGTGAATACAATAAAGAACTCTTTTGCTATTCAGCCTGTATTCTTTGAAAGCACACAAATAGAAAAATGAAGAAAACCTAAAACCTGATATAAACTCTGGGTTAAAAATATATCAGGCTATTTCTATTTTTGTGGAAATGATTTGAAGAAATAAGGGCTCCATTCTATTTAAATGGACCACCTAGGGATTGTTGCCACACTTTTGTTGTAATGTTCTCAATGTAAGAGTGGAAAAAAAGCCTATCATTAAGTTTGTACTGTTTATAAAACAAAACAGAAAAGCAAGTCTGTGCTAGGCAAATGTTCATAATTTAAGTCACATATATTGCTACTGAAAGGAGGAATAGAAGTGTTTCCTTAGGATTAAGGAAGGGTATGGTAACACATGTTTTTTGGGAACTAATCTGAGGTAGCAGACACAAACAGCATTAAAGCAAAGATTATAGTTGCAGCATAACTTGTTTGTTAATAGTAATATTTTGGCACAAAATGGTAGCCTTGATGGAGTAAGGTCAGAGTCTCTGGGTACTACATAAATAATAAAATTGCTATAGGTATTTCTTAGAATATCTTTACTATTTGTGTATTCTGCAAAAATAAATAAATAAATAATTTTAAAAAAAATCTAATTTAGAATACATTGTAACAGCAATATTCCAAATTCCGTAATTGACAAAAACTAATTGAAGGTAGGTTCTCTCCCTTGTTAGTAATTATTCATAATATAATAACAACTAGACCGTTGAAGTGAAAACTGGAGTAGGTGCTATGTAAACTCATGCACTGTCTTTTACTCAGAATTTACAGTGTAAGTAGACAACACAGACAAAGGATGGGAGAAAAGAAATGTTATCCCTATTTTACAGATGGGGAAACTGCAGCACAGAGAGATGAAAGTGACATGCCTAGGGTCACATAGGAAGTCTACGGAAGAGATGGGAATCTGAGCAGATCTCCAAGTCTCAGTCCAATAGTTTAAACACGGGACTATCTTTTCTCAACCTGGGGTTGCACTGATAAAATTCTACTCCTGTCAAACTCCTAATATCTACTATTGCTTGATTCAGAGCCCACTGAAATCAATGAGAAGCTTGGGTAACAAAGTCCCACTGGACAATCTGTCTCAGGCAGTCTTCTGTTTCACTGCCCAGACTATGCCACATTCCTAGTACTTGGCAAGGGAACCAGGCCTGTCTTCTGCTTCAGGTTCCAGTTCAGGGAGAGACTCTATGTCTCTGTGACCATGGTCTAGCTAATCTCAAACCCTGTCACTCATTCGCACATTCTTTTTCTCTATCTTCTGGCCCAGCCCTGGGGCACCACTGGAGCCTCTTCTGCTCCCAGTGGCTTCTCCACTCTCTCTCGGGTTCTTGCTAGAGTCTGTATTCCTAAGCAGAATCCCAGAGTTTGCAACCCTCTAGGACTCCTTGTCTTACCAACTCCCATCATCTATAGGGAGTGTCTGCAGAGTTCCTTTGGGCAGCACCCTCTTACCACCGACTTCTCTTTATGCCTATTCCAGCTTCTCCTGCAGCTGGTCTTCATCAGCCATTAGGCCTTATTTGTCCTGACTCTTCTCCAGTTCTAGCCTGTCACAGGATTAATTGACCCTTTTTGCTTAGTCAGGCTTTGTGTGTAGACACTCCATCACAGTCCTATGTATTATTTCCCTCCTCTTCCCTCTGGACAGATCAGGAGAAAGCATACTGACAGCAGCTTAGCTTACTCATCTTTTCCTCCACTGGCTTTGTGTACACTCATGCAGAAGTGGCAGAAGGCTGATTCCCCACTCTGACAATTAGGTAGCTAGGAATACAGAACCACCTGGTTGCAGAGTGGAAGGGAAAGAGAAGGAACAACGTAGGTTGTGTTCCATAAGACAATAAGAGGTCAGAAGTTCATTTGCCCCACTGGAAGAATGGGGAAACTAAGGGAAAATAATGTTGGGGTGTGAGAGGGATCAGACATGTGCTTCTCTTGAAATCTATGACTATTTGAAAACTGTTTGATTTTCCACACAATTTAGATAGTCTGCCATGGAATTGTGAGGCCATATCCTCTGCTGCTGTACACTTGTACAGCTCTTTTCAAGTCAGTGGTTACACTGATTTACACTACAAGAGAATTTGATTCAGTGGAGTCATGCACTAGTTGGTTACCATTTGAAAAAAAAAGAAAAAAACTCAACCACACATGTTTTCTGTCAGATTTGTTCCGCTATCAGGATGCTTTCCACAACCATTGTGTTATATGTGAAATATTACAGAAATCAGCAGAGATTAACATTAAATATATCAACTTTCTAATGTTGTGCAGTATTTCCATCTATTACACTTTATTTGAAGCTGACAGTTATTTACATAATTATTTTGTCAATCTAGCAACAGCTTTCCCAAGTATAATACGAGTACCCATGATTCATATTTCACTCTGCAAGGGAAAGGAAAAGGGCTAAATAAATTGCATCCATTGGTAGGGCCAAATTGGAATAGATTCTGAGGTTTCTTGGAATCTGATTTTAAAGCCAAGTGGGTATAGTTTCATTATGGCAGAGTCAAGAAATGTTTTCTCACTTTATCTTCATTTTGAAAGATTAAAATAACAATTAAAGCAATTTATGTGAATTTAATGCTCATGAAAATAAAGAATTAATAACAGGGTTGCAACTCACTTATGATCCAAACATTCATGCTATTCCTCCCTTAGGTCACTCTTGAGCTGAGGTCATGCCAAACTGAAGCATTGGTCTGTGATGTGGATTTGTGTCCACCAAAACACCAAACACCTTTGGAAATGATCATTTAGAATTTAGACACATGAACCCAAATTCAATCCTGGATAAGCTTTTCTTAGGTGAAGGCAGAATTTGGCTCAGAGTCTTTAGACATGAAAGGCTACTTCACCGATGAACTGGAGTACTTCCCAAATAACAGCTTTAAATAGTCAGACTTCCCAATAATTGATTAGGAATAATGTTTATAGCATCTTTAATCACAAAGCAATTTCCAAATATAAAATATACATTAGGGATCATTTATCCATCACTGAAATGCAGCAACCTCAGGGCTAACATGTAGTAACTGTTTAACAGCCCACAACAACACTAATGGAAAGGGAAGAAGTAAAAATATTGTATCTAAACAAAAGTGTAGGGGAAATGTAGGGTCAATATAATTACATATTGACACTTTTATACTTGCAAAAGTGTGCCATGGCATTTTTAATGACCACAGATGCTCAGCAGCTATTTTATGTCTCATCAAAAAGACAGAACCGCCAGCAATCTAACACTATTTATGCTATACTTGGGTTTAGGTTCCTTATATATATTTAAAGCATTATTGTCTATGCATTGCTTCAGAAAGCCACCTGTTGTATTAGCACTACCTCCTGTATCACCTAGGTGTCATTGGAGGTCTTGTAAGTACTGAACCAGTCAAATCTTGCATAGCTTGCTAGTACTATAGACATAAATGCCTGAGGTGACTCACTACAAGACATGGTATCATAGACT
The DNA here is from genome assembly GCA_007922155.1 of Mesoclemmys tuberculata. Classification (NCBI taxonomy): domain Eukaryota; kingdom Metazoa; phylum Chordata; order Testudines; family Chelidae; genus Mesoclemmys; species Mesoclemmys tuberculata. Next base: position 12,522,610 of record ML675618.1, read on the forward strand.
CATAGACTCATAGACTCATAGGTCAGTATCAATGAATGTAAACTATAATCAGCCATTCTCCTCAAGATTTGTTGGTGCAAAATGATGTATTTCTGGGGCTATCTCCAATCCTCACAGATACAATCTAGAGTTGGTCACCTTTTAAACTTGAATGCTGCAAGGAAAAGTCTGTTGACATTTCTTTCATAGTATAAACCATCTATTGTGCCTCATATATTGATAAGACAATACAACATAGATTAAGATATGTGTCTCTGACAGTGAATGGACAAGCAATAATGAAAGCTACAGTACATATTTTTCACTCATTGTTTTTAGTTGACATGACCTTGAATTTTCGGGTATGAAGTGTGGTTGAAATCCTGTTTCCTTTCCCCCTATTCTTTCTGCCACTTCATTCAATAAATAAATAAATAAATAAAACTGGGGCTAGACTGGTTAAAAAAAATCCACCCAGACCCAAGGGTGGTGCATAAAAGAGCCAGTCGAATATTTTTCCATGAAACAGTTTTCTGTCAGACAATGCAGTTTTATCAAAATCTAAACATTGAGAAGTAACATGTGAATTTTGATATTTTTAAATGATTTTTTCAAGAATGTCGATGTTTTTGATTCAACATTTTCATTTCAATTCATTCCATTTGAATCTTATATTATATGAATCTATTATTTTTTTTATTTTTATTGCCAAAGCTTCTCAGTGCCCCATTCATGGACCAGGACCCCTTGTGTTAGGCATTGTACAAACACAGAAGCAAAGGATGATTTCTGACAAGCAGCTTTATATAAATAAAGTATAAAATATTTATTATTATATTCTGACACTCCAACATTATCAAAACAAAATGATCAATTAACTGAATTTTTTATGCTTTTATTTTGTGAGAAACTTTGTAATGCTGATGCTTGGTTCTGATTCAGAACCAAAAATAAAAATAAAAATTTGAAATTCCAAAATTTTCCCTGTCATAGAAATCCTAGTTTGTAACCAGCTCTTGTGCTAAGCATGAATCCTTCCTTGCACTTGGCCCATTCAGTAGTAGATATGTCTCCCCCTACTCACTTGGCAGTGGCTCAGCTGCACTTGCTATAGCATTTCTGTGGGATGTACAAGGGTGGAGAAAAGTGATGAAATCAAAGCTGTACCCCTCTGTTTGGAGGGGAGTAGTGGGAGACCATTCAAGAGTGGTAATGTTGGTGTCTTACACTTCCTATAATAGGGTGTATTAACCCTACACTGGCAGAGACAGTGTTAAGGAAAGCCAGAGAACCCTCCATGGCATCTGGAAGGGAGACAGGTAATTAAGGGAAGACCAGACTGGTGGCTTCTATAAATGAAGGACAGCAAGGACAATAGCAGAGGACCAACAGGAGAGAGCTGCAGTCTAGAGTGGGGCCTGAAGGCTGTAGACAGCAGGGGTTCCAGAGAAACTGAGAATTGCTAAGGGCAGGAACCTCAGCCACAAGAAACCATACAAGGAGTCAGAATTCCAGAGAAAGCACTGGAGTATGTAGTCCTGGGCATGGCACCTATGGACAGGTGAAGGTAGCCAGTAGCCCATGGAAATAGCAAAGACTTGTGAGGAGCAGGTCTTAGCTACTTCAACACAGGCTGACTAGGCTGGAATGCAGAGAAGACAGCAGGCTTAGGTTTCCCTACCATCCCCAGAAAGGGGGACAGGAAACCCTCTCACTACACAAATTTGACAGAGTCCAGCAGAGGGCAACAAAATGATTAGGGGGCTGGAGTACATGACTGATAAGGAGAGACTGAGGAAACTGGGCTTCTTTAGTTTGCAGAAGAGAAGAATGAGGAGGGATTTGATAGCAGCCTGAAAGGGAGTTCCAGGGACAATGGAGGTAGGCTGTTGTCAGCAATAGTAGGTGGCAGAACTAGGAGCAACGGCTCAAGTTGCAGTGAGAGGTCTAGGATGGATATTAGGAAAAAGTTTTTCACTAGGAAGGTGGTGAAGCACTGGAATGGGTTACCTAGGGAGGTGGTCGAATCTCCATCCTTGGAGATTTTTAAGGTCTGGTTTGACAAAGTCCTAGCTGGTATGATTTAGTTGGTGTTGGTCCTGTTTGAGCAGGAGGTTGGACTAGATGACCTCCTGAGGTCCCTTCCAGCCCTAATCTTCTATGATTCTATGAAAGAGGGTCAAGAACTGTAGAGCTCAGGCTAGGACTGATGACCTGATACAGAGTCAGGAACTTTTGGCCTGTGGGACTTTTATGACCCGCAGAAGAGGCAAGATTATAAAGGACCTGGCCAGAGAGCTGGAGGCATGAGATGAGGCCAATGGTTTTCGGACTAAACATCTATCTGGCAGGGGTAACCAAGGCAGAGTGGCTTTGATGCCAAACCATCCATGTGAGATCTCTGGACTGCACCTCCTCATGTCCCTACATGAGTGTGAACCCTGGGTCACAATCTTCCTAACAACAGTAGCTTGTAGTGTCAAGGAAACTGCAGAACAATTACCTTATTAAATGGAATTTCATATCCATTAATGTCTTGAGTTCTGCCTTCTATATTAAAACTATGAGCTTCCTATCTTCTACAGTTCTCTGCAAAAAGTTTAATTAGTTATCATGATTTTTAATTTATTATTTGTGGCAAACGGCTGGCTTCTCCCTAGTGGGTCTCGCACTTTTGCCTCTCTTAGTTGGCCAGGGTGTCGCTGGTTACCCCATCTTCCCAGGGAGGGCGGTAGGGACTCGGGCCCACCCCTCCTCCAGGTCCCACCCCAGGGGCCCTCTGAGTATTAGCTATGTGCTGCTGGCACCTCACTTGCAGCTTCAGGCTTTTCCCCTGGGCCACTCTCCCGCCCTCTGTCTTTCTGGCTTCTTGAGCCCAGTACCTTCTTCAGGACTCCACCTCTCTCCCACACACCGCTGTACTCCGTTCTGTTCTCCTCCACTTCTCCACACACCACCGTACTCTGTTCTATTCTCCTCCACTTCACACTCCTCTGCTCATCACACACCTACTCCTTCAACTCCACACTGTCTCTCAAGAGGAGAGGATTTTTATAGGCACCTGGGTGGGGCCTTAATTGGTGTCAGCTGACTCTAATTACTGTTTGGCTAGTCTACAGGGAATAAAGCCTGGAGCATTCTAGCAGTTACACAGTGCCCTTCCAGAACTTTCCTTCTCTTCTTGCTGCTGCTCCTCTTGCTGCTGCTGCTGGGGTGCTCCTGGCTCTTGGGGGCCCTGCTAGCTGCCCCCCCTCTCCCAGGGGGGAGGGGGTGAGTGAGTGGCCACCCCATCGCCACTGACACCACCCCTGCTGCTTCCAGGGTCTGCTGCTGCTGCTGTGAGCACCCCTCCCCCCCCTTCCCTGCTGCCATTTGCTTCTTCTCTTGCCCCCACTTAGGGGGCACCCCTGCCCTTCCCCTTTTCTTCCCCTGTTGCTGCCCCTGCTAGCTTGCTCACCCCCTGCCCCTGTTGCTGCCTCCCCCCCAGTTTGTCCCCTCATCCCTTTGGTTGGTTTGTTTGTTTGCCCAGCCCCTGCCTTGGTTTGTGCCCTGCCCTGCCCAGCCCTAGCAGTTTGCTGCTGGGCCCCCACCACTCCCCTCCCCTGCCCACTGCTGCTTCCCCATGATCTGACCCCCACACTCTGGCCCTGGCAGCTTCCATGGCGCCCCCCTAATTGATCCCTCCCTTTTTTTTGTTGACTCCCCCACACACTGCACCCCCCCATGTTGCTTTAGCCCTGCCCCGCCCCCTATGCAGCCGGAGAAGCCGCTATCATATCTTGGGCTGGTGAGTGCACCGCCCCTACCCAGCTTGTCCCCCCGTACTCCCTTGTGCTGGTGCCCTCCTCTCCTGCTTCCAGCCTAGCGGGGAGGAGCAGTCACCCCCCCTCCCCTTCTTCCCCTTCCCTCCCTGCCTCCTCTCCCTCTCCCTCTCCCTCTCCACTCTTCCTCCCCCTCCCCCTTTCTCTCCCCCCCCACACGCCCCCCTTGTCAAACCCATCCCTACCCCCTCCCAAGATTGTGGGTGTGCCTGGGGCCGGGACCATCTTCCTAGATGCTCTTGCCCTTCCCTCTCACCTTGAGGCCCTCTCCCTGCCTATAACAGCTGGTCCTGCCACCTCCCTTGAGCTGCCGGGTGTCTGTCCCCAGGCGCCGGCGGTGGACAACTCGGGGAGGGACACCAGGGACTCTGCCGCCGCCACGGCTCCTGCCCCCCCGATCCGGCGGGTGCACCCTCGGCCGGGAGGAAAAACCAGGGAGGTAGTAAAAAGGGTAAAGGCCCAGCCCGGAAAGCAGCGCCTCCCACGGCAAGGGCCCCTCCTCCTCCCCCTCTATCCTCTCCCGCTGTCCCTTCCACCAGCTCTGGGGGCGGCGGCGCCCCCAGAGCGTACGCCCACGTGGCCGCGGGCCCCCCGCCTGCCGCTGCCAAGTCACCTGCCCTGACCACTGCCTCCAGCACCATCCCAGGTGGTCGGAGCCCCTTCCCCACCCTTACCAGGAGGCATGGGGTCCAGTGCCTCCTGGTGCCTGCCTCACCCCACGTGGAAACCTATGTGCGGGCGATGGCGCGGGTGGTGGGGTCCACGGCCGTGATGGCGGCCTCCCGAATGTATGGCAAGGTGGTCTTCTTTCTGGTGTCGGAGGCCACCGCCCAGGAGGCAGTGGAGACGGGCCTGGCGGTGGGGGGCATCCACATCCCAGTGGAGCCCCTGGAGGACCTGGCGTACGGGTGGACTTTTCCTCTGTCCTGCCCTTCCTCCCCAATGCCGCCCTTCTGCCTTTCCTCGCCACCCTGGGGAAACCTCTCTCCACCATCAGCCCGCTTCCCCTCGGCTGCAAGGACCCCGCTCTCCGCCACGTCCTCTCGTTCCGCCGGCAGTTGCAGCTGCAGCTACTGCTGGCGGTGGTGCGTGGCGGGGAGGCACTCGAGGGGTCATTCCTGGTGCCCCGTCAAGGGGCCTAGTACCGGGTCTATTATGCTATGGGGGAGGCCCGGTGCTACCTCTGCCGGGCGGCGGGGCACGTTCGGAGGGACTGCCCCCTGGCCCGGCATGGAGGGAAGCCCGGGACCCACGAGACCCAGGGGGGCACCAGTCAGACCAGCGATGGTGTCCCCCCCAGCCGTCCGGTCCCTGTGGCCAACCCCCTTCCGTCAGCAAGAATTACCTGCGCTCGGGCCCCGGGGGCGCCCCCCCTGAATCGCCCGGGCGAGCTGATGGGCCCCGCTGATGCCAGGAGCAGACCAGCGGCCAGCACTGTCGGGCATCGGAGAGGGCATGCCCCATGGGGAGGCTTCTCCCTCCCCTGCTGTCCCACCCCCTCTTTCCGAAGCCCCAACCCCTGTGCTCTTGCCCCCTGACCCTGCCCCCGCTGCCCAGTCCTCCACCTCAGGCACGGCAAGCGTAAAGCCGGAGCCCAGCGCCCCCTCTCACCTGCAGCTGAGGGGGGCGCAAGCCCCTACAAAGCCAGGAGAGGGGCTGCTGAGGCCGGGCCTACGGCCGTGCCCCCTGCTAGAGCCCAGCGGGGTGCACCGGCCGAGGAAGCCGTGGCGGCAGATGTGGGCTGTACCATCGCCCTCCTGGAGTCCCTCCTGGAGGAATCCCCGTCTGGAACCCGCCTAGCCCCACTGCCATCCAGACCCCCCGCAAGTGCCGGGGAAGATCTCGGGGCAGCGGGGGGAGACCTCCCCTCCCTAATGGAGGAGATTGACACCCTGGGATTGACCCCGGCCTGCCCGGAGGACGACCCAGCCCCCTGCGAGGAGGGCTTAGAGCAGGGCAATTTTGAGTGGCCTCTCTCCTCTCCCCCGTTCTCAGTTGCCACACCTGCTACCACCACCGCAACCCCCCTCGACCCTTCTACCCACCACACGGGAGAAGGGGAACCCACCATCACCGCCCCAGCCACTGAAGAGTCGGCCGAGGCCGAATGGCTGAGCCCTAAGCCACTAGGTGCCCCAACCCTTCTTGTGGACCAGCCCCTTCCCATCCTCCTTAACGATGCTTGCCCGGCTGTCCCCTCACAAGGGCCTGGAGCCACGGGCACTGCAACCCCACAGGACACCACCGTGGAGACCACCCACCCCGTGCCCACCTCCTTAGCTCCCGGCCCCAACAAAGAGCCTATGCACCCTGCCTGCCTAGCCGCTGTGGCTGTGGGATCCATCCCTAATTCTAACCCTGAACCCTCTCCCGCTCCTTGCCCTGACCCTTCTCCTAACCGAATTCCTATTCCCTACCTTTCCTCGACCCCCATACCCCTCTCTGTACCTACCTCTTCCCCCCCCACTGCCTGTTCATCTGCCGCCCCTGGTGTTGTCTCCTTCCCTATGAAGAGCTCCCAGGAGGCGGCCTTTGTGTTCAGCACTCCCAGCTCACTCGGGGCTGCTGTCTTCCCTCCGCCGCCACCACAACCACCCTTAGCCCCCATCCCAGTGGTCCACAAGGCAGCTGTGGAGGCCGAGCCGGAGGACGAACCCCCCGAGGCACTGCGCGAAGAAATCCGTGTCTTTCTCCGGGACACACGTGGTGCCCGGAAACGAGTGAGGCTTGCTCTGCAGCGCTGGGGGGACTTCCACCGCTTCCTCCGGGCCGTGAGGGCCACCATGAAGGAGGGGAAGGGGACCGGGTGGCAGGATGCCGCAGCCTACCAGCGGGCCCGCAGCTTCCGTGATGCCCTCATGGCCTACGGCACTGGCCATGGACTGCTGCGGAGCCCGACGAGGGTCGCCAGCGCCCCTGCCCGTGAGGATCCCCCCCAGCCCTCTTCGTAATGCCTGACACCATCGTCACCTTAAATACAAGGGGCTGCAGGACGGGTCTCCGCAGGAACCAGGTGCTCTCCTTCCTTCGGGAGGGGGGGTACTCTATAGCGTTCCTGCAGGGACCCATACGGACCCAGCCGCCAAAGCCAGCTGGCGGCTGGAGTGGGGAGATGGGGTGCACCTTAGTCATCTCTCCGCCCATTCGGGCGGAGTGGCCACCCTGTTCTCCCCTTTTCTGCAGCCCGAGGTGCTGGGGGTCACCGAGGTCGTGCCAGGCCGCCTGCTGCATCTTCGGGTCCGCGTGAAGGGGCTGGCACTGAGCCTCGTCAACATCTACGCTCCGAACGCGGGTCCGGAGCGGGTGCTTTTCTTCCAGCAGGCGGCTGCCTTCCTCGGCACCTTAGATCCTCATGAATGCCTGGTCCTGGGCGGGGATTTCAACACCACCCTCGAGGAGCGGGACCGCACGGGGACCGAGCAGTGTCGGGCCGCTGCGGACGTCCTCCGGGGAATTATCGACCATCACTCCTTGGTGGACGTCTGGCGCGACCACCACCTGGATGACGCCGTCACCTTCACCTACGTCCGGGTGGTGGAAGATCGGTCGCGCCACTCCTGGTTGGATTGCATCTATATCTCTCGTCACCATCTTGCACGGGCCCACTCCTCCAGCGTCCGGCCAGCCCCGTTCTCGGATCACCACATGGTGACCGTGACAGCCTCTCTCACTGCAGAGAGGCCGGGGCCGGCCTACTGGCATTTTAACAACAGCCTGCGGGAGGATGTGGGCTTCGTGGCGTCCTTCCGGGAGTTCTGGTTGGCCTGGCGGGGGCAGAGAGGCGCCTTTCCCTCGGCGCGGCACTGGTGGGATGTGGGGAAGGTGCGCACTAGGCTCTTCTGCCGTGACTACACTCGGGGGGCCAGCCGGAGGCAGGATGTGGGGATAGAGCAGTTGGAGCGGGAGGTTTTAGCGCTGGAGAGGTGTCTAGCCACCAACCCCGAGGATCCGTCCCTCTGCGGAGCATACCGGGAGAAGCAGGAGGAGCTCCGGGCCCTCGAAGACCTCCAGGCTCGGGGTGCCTTCGTCCGATCCCTCATCCATCTCCTTCGGGAGATGGATCGTGGCTCCCACTTCTTCTATGCCCTGGAGAAAAGGAGGGGGGCCCGGAAGCATGTCATCTGCCTCCTGGATCCAGTGGAGATGCGTAGAAGGGCCAGGGCCTTCTACGCCGACCTTTTCTCCCCGGATCTGACCAACGTCGCCGCCTACAGGGTGCTCTGGAACGAACTTCCCATGGTCAGCGCGGGCGACCGAGGCCGGCTGGAGCTACCTCTCACTCTGGCCGAGTTCTCGGAAGCCCTCCGCCTCATGCCCACCAATAAATCCCCGGGCATGGACGGGCTGACCGTGAAGTTCTACCGCGTGTTTTGGGACGTCCTCGGCCCGGACCTTGTCACCGTCTGGGCCGAGTCCGAGGCCAGCGGAGCTCTCCCCCTGTCCTGCAGGCGGGCTGTGCTCGCCCTGCTACCAAAAAAGGGGGACCTCCGCGACCTTCGGAACTGGCGTCCCGTCTCGCTCCTCAGCACAGACTATAAAACTATGGCCAAGGCCGTCTCACTGCGGTTAGGGTCCGTGCTGCAGGACATGGTCCATCCCGACCAGACCTACACAGTCCCTGGCCGTAGCATCTTTAACAACTTGTATCTGGTCCGGGACCTCTTGGAACTCGGGTGTAGGGATGGCCTGTCGTTCACCCTCCTGTCCCTGGACCAGGAGAAGGCATTTGACAGGATGGACCACGGGTATCTCCTGGGCACCCTGCAGGCGTTCGGCTTCGGACCCCGTTTCGTGGGTTTTCTCCGGGTGCTGTACGCTTCAGCAGAGTGCCTGGTCAAGCTCAACTGGACTCTGACCGAACCGGTCATCTTCGGGCAAGTAGTACGTCAGGGCTGTCCACTGTCAGGCCAGCTGTACGCTCTGGCCATGGAGCCCTTCCTCTGTCTCCTCCGCCGGAGGTTGATGGGGTTGGTGCTCCGTGAGCCAGAGCTGAAGCTGGTCTTGTCAGCGTACGCTGATGACATGCTCCTCGTGGTCCAGGACCCGGGCGACCTGGTGCGGCTGGAAGACTGCCTGGCCACCTACTCGGCAGCCTCCTCCGCTCGGGTCAACTGGGCCAAGAGCTCTGGCCTGACAGTAGGGGCTGGGTGGCAGGCGAGCTCCCTCCCACCCGTGCTTCAAGCCATCCGGTGGAGTGCGGGTCCACTGCTCTATCTGGGCGTTTACTTCTCTGCCACCCATCCCTCCCTGGCAGAGAACTGGCAAGATTTGAAGGGCAGGGTGTCCGAGCGGCTGCGGAGATGGACAGGACTGCTCCAGTGCCTCTTCCTCCGGGGGAGGGCACTGGTGATCAACCAGCTCGTTCTGTCCATGCTCTGGCACCGGCTAACACCCTAGTCCCGACCCCGAGTTTCCTGGCCTACCTCCAGAAGACAGTTCTGGAGTTCCTTTGGCCAGGACTGCACTGGGTCTCTACAGGGATTCTGAGTCACCCTCTGGAGGAGGGCGGGCAGGGCCTGTGCTGCATCCACAGCCAGGTCCACACCTTCCGCCTCCAGGCCCTGCAGAGACTCCTTTATGGTGCAGGTAGTCCGGCGTGGAGCCACTTGGCGCATGTCTTCCTCCGCCGCTTCCGAGGGCTCCAATACAACCGGCAGCTCTTTTTTCTCCACCCGAGAGGTCTTCCGCGAGACCTCTCCGAGCTGCCGGTCTTCTACCAGGACCTCCTCCGGACCTGGAGGCTCGTCTCGGCCTCCAGGCCCCTTGCGGTCACCGAGGGGGAGGATCTCCTCGCGGAGCCCCTGCTACACAACCCCCAGCTGAGTGTGCAGGTGGCGGAGACCCCCTCGGTGCGACAGTGGATGGTCCTGGCAGGAGTCACCAGGGTCGGAGACCTCCTGGACTATGCCCGGGGGGACTGGATGGACCCTCATGCGCTGGCTCGGCGCATGGGGGTTCCCACCCTCCGAATCCCCCGGCGCATACTCCAGGAGGTGAAGGCAGCCTTGCTCCCTAATGCTTTGATGAACCTCGGGCGGGTCTTGCAAGAGGGTGGTCCTCACCCCCCCCATCCTCACGCCCCAAGCCAACTGCTTGATCTACATCTGGTCCTCTTCCAGACCGCGCCGAGGAACCATCTGTACGCACTCCAAACCCTTCATTTCCTCGCCCTCGTGTCCCGCCCGGACACGAAATGGCGGGACCTATTACCACCCTCCAAGGGTGAGGACCCCCCGGTGGGCCAGCCTGTATTCCACCCTGACCCCAATGCCTGCTAGGGACATCAGTTGGCGGCTCCTTCACAGAGCCGTGAGCACGGGCGCGTACCTGGCGCGGTTCACCTCCCACCCCGACACCTGCCCCTTCTGTGGCGTGAGGGAGACCCTGGCGCACGTATGCTTGGAGTGCGCCAGGCTGCAGCCCCTCTTCTGGCTCCTCCAGAACCTCTTGTTGAGGTTCTGGCTGCACTTTTCCCCTCACTTGTTCATCTACTCACACCCCATCCATGGCCTCACGAAGTCACGGAACCTCCTTGTCAACCTCCTCCTAGCCCTGGCCAAACTAGCCATCTACAAGACCAGGGAGAGGAGGTTGGCAGGGGAGGCTGTCTGCGACTGTGGGGTCTATTTCCATTCCCTTATCAATTCACGTCTCCGGGCAGAGTTCCTCTGGGCGGCATCCACTGGCTCCCTGGACACCTTTGAGGAGCAATGGGCGCTGTCCGGGGTTTTCTGCTCGGTGTCCCCTTCTGGTTTTCTGTGTTTGACCCTGTGATCCCCACGCCCTTTCCTGTTTTTCATTTGTTGTCCCCTGTAATCAGTTGGACCCGGGTCCAGTGGCTCTGCCCCTAGGCTGGGGGGGGAGCCTTTAGTGGTGGGTGGGCTTGCGCCCACCCACCTATCCCCGGATTCAAATAGGAGAACTTTCCCAGTGCCCTTTGCCCTTGCTATACCACATATTATACAGAATTATTTAGGGGAATCAGTGGTGCAATGCTAAAAATAAAAAACCCTATAGCAAGAAATCCTCAGAAGAAATCAGTTGTTTGGAAGGGTAAGATTTTCTGGATCATTTAGACTCATTTAAGAATACGATGGAACTTATTTTGTTAAAAGCCTTTGGCTTCTTCAGGAAACTTGAGAAATCAATTAATTTGATGGCTATCTGTGTGATGTGCAAATGCCTAACCTTTTCATATCAGAGTTGTGTAGTTTGCCGTTACTATCGTAGAGAGAGATAACTGTCACTCAGCAAGGTTTAATTTAAAACAAACATTTTTAAAACAATTAGGCAAGTTTTTATAGTAACAATCCATTTAGGAATCTGCTGGCTGTCAGCTGGAAATCTGAAGTGGTCAGATTTTAGAACTGGGACTTCATTCTTGTTCCATCTATTGAACAGTTCACATCTAGTCCCATGACACACATCATCTCTCCCTCCTCATAGAGTTCTTTCTTCCAAAACAACTTCTAATGTAAATAAACCTCTAATAGTTATCTTTACTACAACCAGCTCAAATGGAAATGAAATGTACTGTGGCTTCCAAAAGGAATTCTACCCACCAAAGATGCCTAATTTGTTGTTTTGCTGAATTCTTTTTAATCTTCTTTCCTCTTACCCTTGCTGTCCCTCAGTTGAAGATTATAAACATGAAAAGCTTCTAATTACTTGAAAGGTCATTTCCTTATTTAAATCCAACTGGTTATTTGTCTGTAGCTCATTCCCTTTGGCTCATTTAACTTTCCTATGCCTATGTTTTCCCTCTCCAGCTAAATTACTTTTCAGTGTCTTAATTATTAATTCTAACGCTTTAGCTATTCTCTCTCCCTAGCTTCAGTTACTTTGGTTAAATCCTTTTTATCGTGTTTTAGTCTTCAATACCTTTCTAGGTAGTGAGGGAACCAACAAACGCTTAATTTCACAACCTGTTCAGGGTACATTGTTTGTGAAAGTCTGGGCATGTCTACACTAGTCCTCTTTAATATAATTTGAATCTCCAGACTCCAATCCACCTCAGTTTACCTGCAGATTCTACTCACTCTGACGGGGGGACTTTTCTGATAAGATTCCTCCATTTCCATATGAGACAATTAGGAGATCTGTGATGCAGCCTCACCCTCCTGAGGAACATCATGACATACCTGATTGCCCATGCTCTCTTATTTTGTGGAGGGAAAGGAATGATGCTAATTTACTAGACACCCAATCTTTGATTCCTCTCTATTTTAATTCTTCTTCCAGATGGCAAATGTTTCTGTTACTCCTCTACCTCAAATGTCTTCAACAGTTAAGACCAATTTTGGAGGAACAAACTATTTCAGATAAATCAGTAAAAGCATCGCCAAATCCCCTACATCTGACTTGGTGTTTGAAAAAGTATGGGTTAACTGCTTTTTGGTTTGGTTTTGGTTTTTGGTTTTTTGTATAGCACTGCACTTGCTGGTTTACATCTGGACTGAAGGGAAAATTCCCTATATATGCACAGAACCTGATTATTCAGGGCCCTTTATGAGTAGAGTGTGAGGTCCTGAAATCTGTCATTTAGCCATCCTTTGCTATTAGAAAGGAGATCTGCAGCCTTGAAGTAGAGCATCCTATAGGGGAAGCTTAGAAATAAAATATTTTAATACTGTATTTTAATACTGTTTCACTAGCCAAAGCCTTCCAAATATGGTGTAACTACCATCGTACAGGGGACTAGGCAACTAAACTACATCAAAACGATAACTGTCTGGCATAAAACTTATAACCTGATTATTTTCCACCTCTCTTTTAAACAAATTCAAGGAAATACACCAGAAAATTCCTTTGAAACAAAATGGCCAGTAATTTAAATGAGTTGTTGTTAAATCATGAACAAAGAGGAGTAAACTTCCCTAATATTGGGGGGAGGAAAAAAGCTTTTATAAAGAAACAAGGCATTTTGTGGCTAGACCCTCCATCTCAGTTTGTAATACCTGCTTGATAGAAACAATGATGCAACCAAGTCCGTTATTACACTTGGACCCCAATTCTCTACTGCTTAGAGAATCCTCACTGCAGGATAATTCTATACAGAGCTAGAATGTAATGGAACCACTCATAGCTCTCTGATTCAAAGGAGGACTTGTGCTCTAATACAGGCTACTTGTGTAAAGTCCTTTTTGCCAGAGCAGGACTGGTTGTAGTGGAATTCAGTTCTGCAATGCCTACTCCTGCCCCTGATATGTTGCCTCCTCTTTGCTACACAGGAGTATGGGGCAACTGGCGGATATCCCACTTCCACATGTTCTAAACCAATGAATAATCACACTGCACAGGAGGAATTCTCTGTTTGAATCTTTGGCCAAGTAAAGGCCACTGTGTGTTGCATAGGTGTACAAAGCACAATATGATTTTAGGGGCTTGGACAATCCACTCTTTGGTGACAGTGTAAAATCACAAACAGAATCTCCTGCCATAAACTGCACTCAGTTTTTTACAAATGATATTTAAGGGCGGAAGAGAGGGATGGAATTTTTGTGGCCAAAATGATGTAATAAAGACATCAAAGCACCTTTTACATCCCTTTAAAAGGCGATTAAATAGTGTGCAAACCCACACTTTTTTTCAAATACTTGAAATTAAAAAAGGTGTGTATCCGTGTGTCATACCTTTCAAATAATATCACTCTAGGGACTGGTTCACTTTATTAGTACCTGTCAAGAATAAGGAAAAAGTAAACATCTTGTACCAGCAGTTTCCAAATCTCTTAGAACAGGATATTTATTTACTTCATATTACTGCTGAAAGGAATTGGAAAAATAATTTAAATACTGAATTAGAACTATCGCAGTGGAAATCTATATGGATGTACAATGGTACAGATATCTTTTCTCCTCTTCCCTGGCCTTGAGGTTTGTAACCTTGCCCTCATTCCTAATCATGTCTCTGACTACATCATTTTCCTCTCTAACGCCTGGTTTACACTTAAACTTTAGGTTGAGTTATCTATGTTGCCCAAGGGTTTGAAAAAAATTACATCTCATAAGAGATTTAGTTAAGCCAACGTAAACTCCAGTGTGGACCCCACTAGGCTGACAGAAAAAAATCTTCCTTCAACCTAGCTATCACCTTCCATGGAATAGATTTATTACAATAACAGAGAAAACCCTTCCATCACTGAACCAAGTGCCTACTCTACAGAGGTGAAGCTGCAGCTGTGCTTCTTGCCCTAAGGCAGTGATTGAGAAAAGCATTTGATTAACTTAAAGCACATGAGTAGTTCCATTAATCTCAATGGGATTCCTTATTTGATAAAACTTAGCATTTACCTATATGTTTTGTTGAACCAGGACCTAGGTATTTTTGTTGGCTCCTGGTCTTCCACTGTATCGAACAAAAACTTCTTGTCATCATCCAGAAAGCTTCCACAATTTAGACCCATCTTATCTATATATCCTATTACCTTATCATGATGTCAATACCCTCTTCTGCTCTGCCTGCTGCCCTTGATTGTCCTGCTTATCTACTTCTTCCAGAAGCACCTTCATACTTTGTCTCATGCTAACCCTTCTGCATGGGAAAAACTCCATAAAACTTTAGACTCTCATAAGTCCCTCCTTAAAAATTACCTCACTGTACTGCCTACAGAAAACTTCCCTCTGATAAGGGCTAGGCAGATTGTGAGTTGTGATTGTGTCAACTGAATAAGAATTGATCACACATGTTTAAAAGTCTGATTATCACTGCCCTTTCTTTCATTCAAGGCCTCTACCCCTTTGTACTCCTCTCACCCAGCTGTTTGTCTCATCCAGCTGTTCTGTCTTGTCCATTAGGTTTAAATTCTTTAGGGCAATGCTTGTTATCTGCTGTTTTATATATGTATGGTGCTTAACTGGTGCAGCCCCAAGCTGGTTGAGACCTCTAAATGTTATAAATGTTAATAATGTTGCCCCTTTTCAACCTAAGTAGCTAGTCAAAGTATAGGGTGATGTTCCAGTTGGGTGAAGAAATTGGTGATAGTCAGGTATATCTTTAACTGTAGTTTTGTTTATTTATAAACAATGTACATGGTCCTGTGTCTCTGAATGCAGAAGTAATCATATAGCAGGAAACAGTTTTTTCACTCATAGCACCAAGAATGCTCTTTTCAGCCTTCACATCTTATCCAAAAGCCTCTTCCCAATTTTCTTCCAGGGCCAGACACTATGCTTTAAGCTGTCTTTCTGTCTATCCCAGTTTTTGTCTGTTCTGCCTTCCCCCCACACACATACACACCCCTGTGCAAAACAATGCTCAGAAAAAACTCCTAGATTGGTTCACATACTCCTTTTGTTTTAGGTGGAGGCTTATCCTTACTGTTTATTTAAATGAAAAATGAGTTCACACCTATCAATCTCAATAAGGTTTTAACTCATCCCATAACAAAGTTTCCTCCCAATATAACAATATTAATGAATAATAATTTGCTCCTCCACTTTATTATAGATGTCGTTCATCTTCATACTGCCAAACTTAACTAAATTATTTGTACTTTTGAATGAAAAGTTTAGAATATTTTTTAAATCTATTATTTTATTGTCAGCCTCCTAACTCTTGAAACAATAATCCTTTATCTTCTTAGACAGTAATTCTAAACTCAGGTTTCTTACCAGTGGGAAAAGCCACTCATATTAAAAGTTACTACATTTCTTTAGCAGAGTGATCCAGAGTATTATAATAAATGACAGTGTATGGTGAAGCTAATATTTCCTAAGTAGTTTAATGAAATTACTTCATACATAAATATAAAACAAAACAAAGAAACAGAATAAAAGCCAAATTCTTTGCACTAATTTGGAAACCCCTCTTCTCACTATCCCATTGATAGCAATGTCAAAAGAAGTTCTTCCCCTAATATTATTGATAAGCTCCCCTTCATTTTCTTACCTCTATCCCTGTTTTTTTTAGCTCATGGTTGTATTAGTTACTACTTCAAGGAAAACCATAAAGAACATAGCAGCATTTCACTCCTTATGTATATAGAACAGTTCACAACCTGGCTTCAATTTGATTGTCACTGCAACAGGTCCTAATACAGTTTGGGGACCTAGTGTGGCTAGGGATTCAGAAACTGTTCTCTGGGCTGTCCGAATCCTTGAACACAGGTTATGACAATTTAACCATGTCTAAATTATGTTAACACCTAACTCCACTCACAAAGAAGTTTAAATTGTGCTACAGCACAGCTAATTGGCTTGTTATACGGGCTGTGAATGTTTCATAGTAAAGATATGTAATGAATTAGTAAAGACCTATGCTTGCCTTCTCAGAGATCACTAATGCTAAAGTTCATAATAATTTTACCCATTAAGTCATGCTTGCCGGTCAATATATTTTAACAAGTTAGGTGATTTCTGATAAAAACTATTATTCATAGCCAAAGGGTGGTGGTGGTTGGCTGTTGTTTTGTTTTGTTTCTCAATTTCTAATTTCATAATCTCTTTGGAACACTAATTACAAAAGGTCCCAGGGATGAGGAAGGAGTACAATGTAGATGAAATTCTAACCTTATAACAATACATATCTGTAACAATACATACATTCTTGTTTTAATGAATATCAGGAACTATTGTTGCATGAGGTGAATATTGATCTTGCCTTCACCTCAGTCAATATTTGCCTTTCACATTACTAATCTAGATATTCACACAGCAGGCAATATCTCTTTAATATGCTTTCCCTAAAAATATCATATATTTGAGCCAATTCAGAGTGTTGGAAACAAATATCTTATTGCTATATAATATAGTACAACATGTTTTACTGATGACTAACTACATTTGGTGCTTTTATTGTTATTGTACTTGCCTCCACTTTATTTTTACGATGTATTAAAATAAATTAAGCATATATTAATAAGCTAGCCAACATGTTTCTGGAGGTCGAAGCCATGAGTGCATTATCAGGTTTAGCATATTCTTTAAGGGCAATAGGTTGTGATGCAATGCTATAGTAACAGAATGGATTACAGAGAGAGGCAGTCTTTTTAGGAACAGTGCCATGTCTCCTCATTATCTGGTGCTGAATTAACTGGAAACAATATTTATAATATTTTCTTCTCTATCTATTTTTTATTTCAAATTCTATGTCTATTTCAAATATATGATGTCAAACAGCTCCGGAACCGCTTATATATTCATATATGTGCACAAGGAGAAAGTTTTTCTTAAGAAAAGAATAAGCAAAATTTACATTATTTCTAGGTGGATGAACCAGTCATTGATTTTATGGAAAACACCAAATAATCATCTCATTACATCTTGGGGCTTAGTCTAAGACTCAGCTGTGCTAATACAACTGACATTGACAAGCAGCTGGAATGCTAATTGGAGTGTAAGTATTTCAACTAACCCTCTTGCTAATGACATATTGGCAAGAAATTATAGCATTATCATGGTTAACTTTTCCACACATGATAATGTAGCAAGCTAACCAACAGGCATTAAAGAGTCACATGTCATGACCTCAGAATGTTAATGTTAAAGGCCTTTTTCGGAATTAGAAATGTAATTCACATGGACAATTTCTGATGAAAATTGAATGTGGATATATGTGTGGTCATGAGAAGTTTGGCATCTCCTGTGTTACATAAGGACCCCCCCACCCCATACCTTCATAGCTTCAGTCCCGTACATTACCCTCCAAATTAATATAACTTACAGCTAATTCACAATTTTTCAACAGCTTTGGCCGTGACTGTTTGCTCTCTCTGAAAACAAGCTCACATTCCTTATTGCCTGTATTATACTGAAGATATTTTCTTGTTTAACTTATTTTTAATAAAAATCCTTTGCTTTGCTGATCCCAGTTAAGAACATGGGCATCACTATCATAATTCCAGTGCAATCTCCTGAGCTCACACACAATTTCCCTTTGGAACCTTGTGAGTAAAATCTTTCTTCAAAGATGTTGTTGAGATCAAGACGGAAGAGCCATTGCAACTTTTGGAGTGATTTTAGCAAGGGGTTCCACACACTGCCCTTGTGGTATAACCTTTAATACCAAAGTCAATATTATGTGAGGATCATTGGTGGGATTTATCTTATTTTCCTCTCTACTCTGTGCTGATAGGCCTCAACTGCAATTTTGTGTCCAGTTCTGGGTGCCACATTTCAGGAAAGATGTGGACAAATTGGAGAAAGTCCAGAGAAGAGCAAAAAAAATAAAGTTCTAGAAAACATGTCCTATGAGGGAAGATTGAAAAAACTGGGTTTATTTAATCTGGAGAAGAGAAGCCTGAGGAAGGACATGATAACAGTTTTCAAATACATAAAAGGGTGTTAGGAGGAGGGAGAAAAATTGTTCTCCTTAACCTCTGAGGAATGGAGAAGCAGCAATGGGCTTAAATTACAACAAGGGTGGTTTAGGTTTGACATTAGGAAAAAATTCCTAACTGTCAGGGTTGTTAAGCACTGGAATAAATTGCCTAGGGAAGCTGTGGAATCTCCATCCATTGGAAATTTTTAAGAGCAGGTTAGACAAACACCTATTGGGGATGGTCTGGATAATGCTTGCTCCTGCCATAAATGCAGGGGACTGGACTATATGACCTCACATGGTTCCTTTCAGGTCTACATTTCTATGATTCTATGTATATGTATGTATGCATAATATTTATGTTTATATTTATTTATTTTATGGATGAAATCCTGGCCTGAATGGAAGTAATTGAGAATTTTGATATTGACTTCAGGGGAGGCAGGTTTTCTTTCCATATACAAAGTGGGCTGCAGCCCACGAAAGCTTATGCATGCAGAAATTAAATTTGTTAGTCTTACATAAGTGCTACAGGACTCTCGTTGTTTTTGCCATATATGGATTATATACACACATTCAGACATTTATACATATGTCTTTAAAATATAATGCAATCGTTCTCTGCCTGTAGCTCTACCGATAGAAAAAACCAAAATATTGTGATTTGCACTTTGGTGGATTTATCTGTTTTACTCTCTAGAGCACGCTCGCACATTGTGAGATATAGCACGGACACCAAAAAAGTATCTATGTGGTTCTTACTGCTTCTGATAATTTCAGTTTCTTAGCTTGATAGTTAAAGCAACAAATAATCCTCCCACGCACCCCACCATTATTTACTGAATTTTAAATTGTGGAAAATTCAGAATAGCTCAAAAATACCAAAGAGGAGGAGTTGCCACCAAAACACCACAGCTATGAAAACAAGCTGATCTCTGAACAAAATTATTTAATATGCAAAGAAATATACGCAGTATGCAAATCTAGACATTCATAATGCTTGAAATAAAGCTGTAGTAATTGTGAAGTAAACAGAAAATTAACAAATGTATGACAAGCACGTATTTGAAGTACAGTTTTAAAATCATCTTAAAAACTAATTCCTTTCAATAAATAGCTTTCTTATTAAGTGCAAAACATAACCAATTTCTGTTTAAATTGTTTCACAAAGAATAAAATCTCTTATGCAGCATTCCATGTGGGGTATGATTTTTTAATTTAATTTAATTTTTTATGACAGCTATTGGGAAGTCTATTGTGGGCTTAAGGCTAAGAGTAAAACCTCTCTCAAAACCAATAAAAATGATAGATCTTTTTGAATTTGATCACTTCTGCGTGTCCAAGTAACCTCTTAAACTCTCAAATTCCTGCCTCTTAAGGGAGGTCTCTTATTTTAGGTACATTCCACACAAAGTGGATGTCCCCTCACTTTTATTGTTGAAAGTCATTTACATGAAAAATAAAGTTATGAAACAGAGGTTATCAGAAGTGTTCTTTACATTAAATGAGCAAATCCCAGCTCCATTTAAGTTTCATCCCTTAGTTTGCATCTTTACCACACTTTGTATTTCATATTTGCATCTTGGAAAGCAGAAAAACACTCTTCAGAGCAATCTCCACATTGCCTCTAATTTAACCATATAATGAGATATAGAAAAAATGAAGAGAAAAAAAGGAAAATATATATTTTTGTCTAATGTCCAGTTACCATATAATATCAGAATAATCATTTTACTTTTCAGTTGTATTCATTGTGGAGCAAGGTGTGGCAGTTTTTGCTCCTACTTGTTCTCTAATTGATTGCTATTGAGATCTCATAAATAACACTATTGGTATCCACTTCAGCTGTAGCTTCTCCACATGAGCAAGCAATTACATTTAAATTGGATAATATTCAATTGTAAAATGTTCTGCTTTTTATACGGCAAGACATTCAGGAAAAATGATTTGATCATAACATAAATAACTCATCTCTTGGTCTTGGCTTTCTCTTGTATAGTTCCTGCCAAACTCTGCTGGAGTTTTTATGCTTGTTCAATAAGTAAAAAAAAAAATGCTTGTCAGAAAGAGTATTTATCCAAACACGTTTCCTTCTGCTTCATTGCATCATCTTCTAAAAATATAAGGATATGTAAATGAAAGTGTTACTCTTTGACCTGTCAACTTTTTTGCATATGTTACTTATGTAGTAAATTACCTGAATTTTGCCTCAAATCTCTTAAGAGTCTTTTTTTTTCTTTTCTAACAGAACACAGCAGTCAGACCCAATGAAAGTCAAGAAGAATCATTTGGAGAAATTGTCTGTCTTTTTGAGATTGTACTCTTTGGATTAAATTTCTTCTGTTAATATAAGGAAGTATTTGGAGAATTAGAAATCAATTATTTAATTTTTGTTTTCCTTAAACATTAGCATGTAGTCATAGACAAAAGAATTATATACTACAGCTGTGATTTGGCTCTCACATCAATTTTATACAGGTGCAGCTTCATTGATTCCAGTAGAGTTATTCCTCATTTACACATGTTTAAGTGAGAGGAGAATCAGGCCTTCACTGTTGAACACTTCATTCCTACCTCTTCGGGTATATACTACTTTTTTAAATACATATATTTTTTCAAGAGTTACTCCAACTCATGGGAAAGTCTGCTTTCATTCCTGTATTTATTTGATAATCTAATCTTTATTGTGTGAAGATTCTCTTTTTAAAAAAGTCGTCTAAAGCTGTGACTTCTTCCTCACTGAATAACGGTCATAGCATATCATTGTAGTATAGTTTGTAGTACAGGTAGTTTAAATTGTATTTAGCAGTTTGATATTCTATTGGATTTTGGAAATTTTAGTGACTTGTAATTATTTTTTCTACTGTATTCCCTAGTTAAAATGATGGGCACTCAACCAGTTTTCTCTATTTTGGATAGCATTTTTCTGAGAAACCAAAAGTGTGGTATTGTGGCAAAACCTCTTTATTATGAAGCTAGTGTTTCAGTCAGTATAAATTACCATAGCTCTAGTGAAACCAATGAACATAACTCCATTCCAAGGAATTAGAGTAGAATTGAATTTGGCATTGTGACAATCTGGAGAATCTTTCTGTAAAATATTATCAGTTCTGTTGAGATTAAGAACTCTCCCTATATGTATCTTTACAAAGCTTCAGCATTCTTTTTGACTGGGGGCCTCTTTACCTTTTCTGTTGCCTCTTTACCTCGATATTGGATTGAAATTCCAGTAGGGTACAGGGCTGATGATAGAGCGTTGTTTAATATGAATGGTTCTCCACTGCACTGAAATGCAATTGCTCTAACCAAAAGGCTGGCCTCTGCCCAGAGGAATTGATTTAGCAGGGGATAGGTCACCTAGTAACAAAATAACTTGACTGGACTCTGATTACAGTTGAGGATGACCAGGGAGTCCCCTGTCTGGGGGACTGGAAGGTTATAATAGGGCAGAAACTGTTCTTTTTGGGTCTCACTTTCCAGCCACTTTTTACCCACTTAAGATGGGAGAAATTACTGAAAGAGCCAGATGAGGCAAGAGGAGGGGAACCCTGCTTACCTGAACACAGATGGTCCTCCTAAGGACTCCCTAAGGAAGGGTTAACTAGAGTGAGTGGATGTGTGTGTAGGTTTTTTTTTTTTAATGGATCTGTGAACTTCTTATGTGATTAAGTAAAGTGCAACAGTGTTGTAGAACTCTATGCAAACAGTCTATGTGTTTTATATGCCACACTTACCAACTACCCCCTGAAAGAATTAAACAATATCCCAGATTCTAGGATAGAGTGTGTTTAAGCTACAAAGAGGAATCTGAAAAGTCATTACTGGTTCCAGGGGCTAGGCAGCTGGGCTGTCAGGTCACAATTCTCAGGGGTGGAGGGAGCGGGTGCTAGATCAAGGGTCTGAACTCTGATGGTAAGCCTAGGGATCCGAAGGCTAAGATAGTGCCTGGACTCTGTTCAAACTCTGGAGGCTTAAAACACTGAGGGATCCAGAGTCTGGATTCCCCTCATAGTAATCTAGAAGGCTGCTAGCAGGGGAAGTCTATGATAAAAAAATCCAGACTCCAGGTTACCAACCAAACCCAAAGCATTTGGAGTGCTGTAACAGCTTGGCAGGGTCTTCTGACAAAATTAGCAGTAACATCAATCAGTTAGCCTGCAACCCATATGATGCGTTGCATTTGCATTATTTTATGAAATATATAAAATGGGAAGCTCAAGTTAATGGAGTTACAGCAAAAATAAATTTGGCCCATAGTGCTGGTCTATTTGGCACTCTTCACCTGAGAAACTTGAATTGCAGAAATACATAAATGGAAGATTTGCAGGTAAATGGTGATATTCAGACTTTCTGCCACAAGCGAGCCCTTTGCCTGTCCTTGAAATGTCTTAGTTCTTCTTCATTCAGTCAGTAAGTTTCCAATGTAAAACAGACATTTCTTGTAAGGTGACTTTTTTACTATCAAACAGCATTAATCTTTTTGGCATCAGCTGATATTTTAAATTTCCTTTTGTTACTCTCTCTCTTTCCATCCATCCGCCTCACAAACTTGAATCACATCTCTATATATATTTTTCAAAGAACACAAACACAACCCAGACTACTGAGTTTTGGGCCAACTGGCTGTATTAGCATTAGCACCAGTTATTAAAGTAATATAACCCAATGTTAAATATAAAAAGAAAACAAACACATTCTTCCATACTGGTTACCTCTTGCATCATTTTAGCCATTTAATAAGTTGTATGCATTTTCCTAGTGAAGATTATGAGTAACATTTTCAAGAACCATATAATTTCTCTACCCTGAAAATGGTTTTTATATATCCTCCAGTATCCTTATTCTCCACAAAAGTTCCTTGGCCTTGGTACAGTGGTTATAATAGTGATGTGATATTTGGAAGAAACCTCACTCATAATGCTTATTGCCTCCATCCTTGGAAAAGTCCATGACCACAGTAACCACACTAGATTGGCTCATGCACTGCGCATTTGTGAGGCAATTCAGAAACACACAGAACTCTTCAGGATTACAATCTATTGCTTAAAGATGTAACATTTGAAGGTACTTTGCTGTCTGCCCAAATAAACAAAAATGAAAAAAATTTCTCTCCTGAAAATATACTCTCTGAACCAGAGATTGATTCAGCTCAACTTGTTTAACTGCCCAAAGAGGAGATGCTTGTCATTTTCAAGCCATAATTTTATTTGTCAAGCATTCTGTTTCCAATGAAGCTTGTTGGATGTTAAATTTTATTAACTTAACAACATGAGTAAATTTGTGATAATCCATTTTCTTCAGAGCAAGCTCATAAAGTCAGCCTTTAAGTCCTTTCTAAAGCTGTTAGGTGGAAGTGGATTGAAAATTAGATGCCAGGATTACTTAAAAAAATGTACATGAGCATTGCCTAAGTCTCATATGGATCTTATAAACCTGAATTAAGGTATATAGGGTAGAGGACAGAGAAATTGAAAATTAAATAGCAAAAGGGCTAGATGGTGTTAATACAATAGATGTGACTCTTGTGGGTTCAAAGATGTAAATCACAAGTAAAAGTAAATTCAGTAATGTCTGCCTATATTCTAATGATGTGTGTCTACAAAATAAAGCCACCACAAAATTTGGATTGATTGGCAGTTGCTATTTAGAAAAGCCTCCATGGGTGAGGGAAAGCTTGTGAACTGTTGTTGGTTTTTTTCGCTATTCCACAACTCAGTATTTTGTAGTGGCTAGAGCATGGAACCTGGAATAAAGAGATCTGGCTTCTTATGAAGGTCTTGTAACTTGAACAAGTCATTTAACCATTCTATGCCACAGTTTCCCATAGTGCAACTGGAGAGAATAGGCCTTGGCACATTGCAATTTATTATAGATGGAAATTTTGAAATGAGTTTTTATTAAAATTAAAAAAAAAACAAAGTGAATCAGCTCAAATTATGTTAGATTGATTGATGTTAGAACCCATGGCTGGAATCCTTGGTCTACACTAGTCAATGGCTACACTCTGATTGACTTCTTTGTGGCCAGGAATCCATTGCATGATTGCAAGGGACTCCACAGTTATTGATTAACTTCTAACTCCTGCAAACAAGGATACTCTTCATCCTTGTGAGAAGTCACAGAAGATTACAATTCTGTAATGAACTCCCAGTGGGAAGACTCCAACCACCACACAGAGCCCTGTTGAAACTAGTGAAAATTATAATTTGGGCCCTGACTTCAGTGGGGCTCAGTGCGAGTGCAGGTTTTCACCCACAAAGAACTCATTCCAGGTTTGGAGCCTAAATGATAAATTTCTTCATGCAATTTTTGCTGAGATGAAACATATTAATAGTCTCTTAAGCCCCACTGCTGTGTTAGTTTTGCTATGCAAATCTTCACTGAAATTAATGCCATGCTTGGACAAATTATTTTAAAAGGACTTTGTGTATTGGCTAATAGAAATACTGCATTATCGTTTCTAAGATTTGGTGGAAAGTTACTGTGCAATAAGAATAATATGGTAGCTGCTCCTGCATCTTGTGAGATAAGAGCAGGAGAGTTCTGTCTACAGAAGATAAGCTACAGTGCTATTAAAAAAACAAAGACATATAAATTTAAAAAAGTGAAAAAAAACATTAAACTGAAAAATCTAGGCCTGGGGGGGTGGGGAGGGAGGAGGAAGTGAGTGAGGGATGCACACTAAGATCACTCAGTGTTTCGGGCCTCTCTGATAGGGAACTACTCTGTCCTTGCCTTTGTGTACTTCAGTAAGATAGCGAATGTTATTTTAACTTTTTTAAAATGTAGTTTTCTATTTTAAAGTGATTGAACAGGTATATTAAATCAGGAGATGAAAGACTTTTGATTTAAGATGAACTCTTGAGATAACAGTTTCCAACAGCTTGTTCTGTGTAACCATGCCATTAAAGTTTCTGGTTAATTACTTTAACTTAGTTCTAGTGAAGACTGAAGTGCCCCAGCTAAGTTTAGGGAGCAAGGCAAGGTAAGGATCCCACTCTTCTGAGTGCATCCCAATACTTAAATATTTGCTATCTTAAGTAAGCAGATACTTTGCCTTTGGGTCTTAACAGCACAGATGGAGGAGTAGCATTCTTTTTCTGAGAGTTGATTAATGGGACGATAAAAGCTATGTTGGAGTACAGAGGTAGATGGTAGCCCATTCCTTTACTAGATACATTGGACAATAGTACAATGGTTCACCACTTTCCTGCAAAATGACACATCTGTATGGACTCTTATTCTTCATGGAGTTCATTGATTGTGATGGGATCCCATTTGAATGTAAGAGCGAAAGAACTTAGGCATCTAGCCGCCACTTTAGGCACTTAAATCCCAGAATCAGGCCTCACTGGGATTCACAAAGCCTCTGCTCACCTGGCCTCAAGCCCCGGAGGCACCTAAACTTGCTTGGGGCCTAAATGTATGCAGTAAAAGTCCCTGGATGTCTATATTTCTGTCTGTGCACATGTGCACTGCAGCCCTATGCCATGTGTCCATACACTAAGCCCTCTGTGATGCACAAACCAGGGGAAAATAGGCATTCCTTCACCTAATTTTCCTGTGGGGCCCAATCTGATACACATGGTCAGAGCTCACCTACTGGATGCGGTCAGCATAGACAAGCTTATACAAAAAGACTGGGCAGGGATGTCCTTCTTCAAGAAGTTTAGCCCAGAAGATAGAGTACTTGTCTGGGATCCGGGAGACCCCTGTGTTGTTTTATATTCAGGGAAATCCACTAGTGTTAGTAATAAATCATTGCTAGTAACTTGGGACAGCTTAATTTGGCAAATAACTGATCTATGATTACTAGTGGTAAATATGCACAATAGCCTGCAATGGGATGTTAGATGGGGTGGGTTCTGAGTTACTACAGAGAATTCTTTCCAGGTATCTGGCTGGTGAATCTTGCCCACATGCCTAGGGTTTAGCTGATTGTCATATTTGGGGTCGTGAAGGAATTTTCCCCTGAGACAGATTGGCATAGGCCCTGGGAGTTTTTTGCCTTCCTCTGCAGTGTGTGGCACAGGTCACTTGCTGGTGGATTCTCTGTACCTTGAAGTCCTTAAAACATGATTTGAGGACTTCAATAACTCAATCATAGGTTAGGGGTCTATTACTGGAGTGGGTGGGCAAGGTTCTGTGGCCTACATTGTGCAGGAGGTCAGACTAAATGATCATAATGGTCCCTTCTGACCTTATAGTCTATGTTAATACCTTTATTAGATGCTCAGTTAACACATACAGAGCATCTTATCTCAGATCGGTCTACCCTAAAACGATCAGCTCTCACATTCTGAAGCTTCTATTCATTCTTTTATAGCCACAGTTACACCACATCCCCTCTGCTTGCCAAGGGAGGAGCAGGGATTTAAACACTTATCGGATCTCCTCTCAGGAGTGTGCACTAACCACTGAGCTACAGGATATTCTGATGTTGGTCTCCCGCTGTCTCTCCTATTGAAGTTGTTCCCCTGTGTACAGATAATGAAAGAATGACTGGGACAGAGAGAGAACAAGTGCAGCTAGGTAAATGACTCTACATCCTGGTGGGTAGAGCATTCACGTGGACAGAGATGACCCGTTACTCTTGATGTTTGGGGGGCAAAATTTAAAGATTTGGGGAGGTTATGTGAGTGCCCCACATTACCTCTGGCACCTTTCACAGTTCCCCTGAGTCCCACACACCCATTTCAGGACAGCACCACCTTGACCTCAGTCCTCTTACAGCTCTTTCCCCACTTACTTTTCCCATTGCCTCCCTGCTGGGCGCAGCATGGACCAGAACGGGCTTCAGACACCTACTGTCAAGCATTGATAATTGTGGCTGCAGGTGAGGAAGGGACGAGACCCAGTGGGCTTCCCCACCCCCTCTGGTGGAGCTGTGGACCCAGCCCAGTCTCAATTTCCTGCTCCAGGCGCTTCCTGGTGAGGTTCAGCAGGAGCGTTAGGTGCTGGTGCCTTTCCTGGGCATGACCTGCTCAGACCAACTCCTGCCCTGGCAGAAACCTGGAGGGGACATGAGGGGTCACGCATCACCTCTTCATGTGGGAGACCCAGGATCCTGTCCCCCTGCTCCATTGACTTTTTAAAATGATTTATTGCCAGTGGAACAGCTTCAACAGGGGATACCAGGGGAGGCCCACATCAGAATATCCTACAGCCCAGTGGCTAGAGTACCCTCCTGGGAGGTAGCACCACCCTGTACTCACTCTTGAGTGGAGGGGGGACTTCCATGTGGGGATCTCCCACATCCCAAGTAAGTACCCTAACTACTGGATTAAAAGTTATGAGGGATCTCCTCCTACCCTTGCTTGTTGCATTAATGGAATGGGCACCTCACCCCTAGAGGTTTGCACCTGAGAATCCCAAGCAGAGCTAGGTGCTTCCCAGCAGCCTGACTTAGGCACCTATTTCCATGAGAAGAGAGGGGTTTAGGACAGCCAAGGAGCTACCTGGCATGATGGTTTTGTGAATGCCATTGTGAGGCACGTATCTCTCCTCATGCATAGTATAGGAAACCTAGGCACCAGATCTGGGCTTTGTGAATCCCAGTGATTTTCTAGGCACCTAAAAGTTTGGCTTGGTGCTGCTTAGTGTTACCAGAGCTACATTTTTTGTGACTCTAGTCTTAAGTGCCCATGTGTGTAGAGTCCCATCCATGTAGCACCTACAACATGTGTTATTGTTATTATGTTATCCACAAAGCACCCCTCTCATCCCTCCTCTCAGCTTGGATGGCTGTATAATAAACAGATTTTTACAATGACACATTAAAATACCAGCATAATAAAAATCAATTCTGCCGCCAAAAATCAGGACAACAAATACTAAGCTGACTGTTCCAAGATACTATCGTGATAGGCACTATGGAAAATCTAAGATGGTTAAAAAGAGGTGATGATGGAATACTGGGTAGATATAATATTTGCCCGTGGTCTAATTATCCTGTTCAATTATCCAATTGAAGTCAATATGAGTCATGTAACTAGCTTCAAGTGGGTGCAAGATCAGGCCATTAAAGCGTAAAGGTGATTGTTAGTTACCAGAGTTATTTTCTGCACTAATAAGATAGCCTGAGTCTTCTTTTTCTAGTTTTTTCTTTTTCTCCTTGATTACTAATAGAAGTGAAAAATTATTCTAAAGGCACCATTCTTCTGCAAAGAAGGTTGATGCATTAAAACAGCAGCTTTTAATATGAATAGCTTTTGTCATCATCTGGGCATTTAAAAAAATTTATTAAGGAAAGAGGGTAACAATAAAAAGCTTGAGTTAACAAATACTTAAAGTCCTTATTATTTACAAAGGAAACCGTGACATCCAATTAATTTCTCCCAGTTACCAGGTGGTAGCTTGTGCCAGCAGCAAAGAATAATTTTTCATCACAATGTCTTTTCAAAAATCAGTCTCAGTAGGATGCTATTAGCTCTGCTTTTGTAGAAAACTGGGATTGAATGATAGCCTGTGAATTTCTTCACTTTGCTGACTTTTTTTTCTGCAGCAATATTTATTTTGGAAAAGGTGGGATATACTAACTTTGGAAGTTGAACTTTCCTCCCACTGAACCCTACCTTACAGAAGGCCCTGGATCACTAGCCAGCCAAGCAATTAAAATGCCAGTAACAAAGTAAGAGAAAGTGAAAGTCACAGTCAGCAAAGCATGTCATGTAAATTAGTTTAACTTTTAATTTGACTATCTTAGAATTTTTAAGTAAGGCACTTAGTCATTTTTGTAACGGTGTGTTAATAGGAAGAGATGGCAACTGCCAGCTGCTCTAGCACCTGCTGCTATAAAGCAGGACAGGGCTAGATGAACTATGCAGACAATGTATCACCTTCACCACACTTTTCCAAGTGAAAATAAGTTGTTGTCTTTATAAATAATAGATGCTGCTCCTGGTGGCTTCCAAGCAGCCTGAAGTGCTCTCATTTTTCATCGGAGAACAAGGGTTTCTCTGTCTGTTACCTGTTAAGAAAGGGTACAACTAACTACACAGCAAATACGAATCTGCAGGGCTATATATGTCAGCTTTGCATTATGTATTTGGACCTGCCCAGGGAAATGACTAGTGCTAATGGACCTCAAAAAGTTTGGACTTTGGGATTTGCTGATATGAGAAACCAGAAGTTTAGAGTTAGATGAATGATCTGAAATATAACAAAATTTGAAATTGGAGCAATATCCTGCACTAATAGAAGTATGCTTGCGGGGGTGGAGAAGGTATATGTTGCTTATCACAGTTATTGGGCAAGCTACAACTCTGTCCCCTCCTGGTCTCTCCATAAGCACCTCCTTTAGGTCTAAGGCTTCTAGTCATCACCTGTCTCTCAAGGTGGGATCATGTAATTCTCCCACTCTAAGAGCAGGTACTGGATTGTAGGCTTCTGTGTATCAGTCACGATTACCTCAGCAGATCTGACTTATGTTCCGACTCTGCCATGACAGCAATAATCGGTGAACAAACAGCCTCCTTAAAGCAGAGTTTCATTTATATAGAACAAAAGCATTTAAGAGACAACATCTCTTAAAATAACAAAACAGCCTATATACATGCCTGCTTGACAAGTGACTACCCATCTTCCACTGGGGGCCCCTACGAGGACTAACTCCCTATGGAATTTAGCACAGAACCTCTGTCTATGTCACCTTATCTCCCTGTCACAGCTCAATGACATTTCTTGGCAATTCACCTCCCCTGCCTTTGCTGGAAACAGTAGACATTTTAACTGTTTAAAACCTTCAATCTGTAAACTCCCAGATCTGAGCAATTAAGGGTTACAACAGGCTCCTTAAAGCCAAGAGCCTACCCCATCATCTTTCAAATATATGCCTAGATGTTCTTTTCTGAAAAGCCATTCTGTTGCTTCCCTGTTTGTCCTTCCCATAGCTCTGTATTAAGCTAGATTGATACATTCATACAGGAAAGTCTTATACTGTGTTCATAAAATTGTTACTTTCTAGTATTCATAACATTATTACATAGTAGATCCAGTTCTGCCATAGTACTGACCACACATAGGCAACTTATAGGGTAGTTCAGACAGACCAGTGAATGTTAGAAAAAACAGGGATGCTCAGAAAAAACAAACAACAAAGAAAACGAGAAATATACCCATCTAGTACTTTTTTGTTATGTGAAACATAAGTGAGGGAAGCCTAACCACTTCCCACACCACCTGATCATATCACTTTGGGGCCATAGGGGACAGCAGGATATTTTATTGAAGTCCATGTCTAGACTAGGCCTCTTGCAAGATTTCCAGTTATTTGTGGGGGTCCAAAACCTGAAGTTTTGCACAGTTACATAAAAAGAGATATTTCAACTTCAGTTCATGCCGTAAAGTGTATAAAGGGGTGTTGTGTGGTGGTATCTGTTCATCATCTCTGACTGACTCGTGTAAATACACTAGTTTCTGAGCTAAATGTCAGAAAAATAAAATGTGCCAGGCTTGTTTCAGTTATAGAAATTTTGTATTCACAAATAGCACAGGCAGTAGTTATCTTATAAATGAACTTAAAATGAGAACTGTTAAAAGATGTATACAAAAGTAAAGCTAAAAAATGCCTTTGAATTTTCTTTAAATTGTGCCATATATGGATAAATAAAACCTTCATAGTTTGATCAGGTTTTTTTTGTCTTTTTTTTTCCTTAAATCTAGGTGAACCCAAAAGTTTTGCATTATGTAGGAGATGAGAGATATAAAGTTTAAATTCATCTGGCTGAATTATATGGGCAGATTCACAATATCCTTAGGTGCCACACTGCAATTACCTGAACAACTCCCACTGAACCCAATGGGTTTTTGAGTGTACGCCTCCTGTGGGACTAGTGAGTGGTTTTTACTATCATAATGGCTAAAATTTACATTAAAAATTCAAGTCAGAATACATGCTTTTACTCTTGCTGCTCTGAACACCTCTTGATCCTCGCCCGGATTTTATCCCTCAACTCCACTGAAACTCATAATCAAACTATCACAGCCTATTCTCCACTCTAACTTTCTGCAGTCCATGCTCAGCACCTGATATGGTCTATTTCTCCAATATGCTAGACACTTCCTTTGCTTTTAGAGACACCGCACTTTCCTACCTATTTTCCTGTCTCTTTAAGTGCTCTTCATCACTCCTTTAGGATCTCTTTCTCTCCTTCTCCTCTCTTGCATTTCTTGGAGATGATCCACAGCAGTATTTCCTTGATCCTCTGGTATTCTTCTTACTCTAGATCATAGTTAGTTATCTGTGGCATAGGCTTCTGAATGTCCCTTAACTCTCTTTTAGACTCATATTTCCAAATGTTTGTTTGACATCTTCTTCCTGTTTACTCACTGTCAACTCAAACTCAGTCTAATCAGAACTGAACTTTTTATCTTTCCTCCCAAATTCTCTCCTATATTTTCTCCATAATAGTTCATAATCTCATCATTCTCACTGTCCCACATACTTCCATCTTTGGTTCCATTTTTGATTCTTCTCACCTCTGCCTCCCCTGATCCCACATATTCCGTCACTACAGTTTGCCAGTATAATCTTTGAAATATCTTTAAAATCAACCCTATTCTCTCTATTTGCATTAATAAAACCCAAGTACAGGCCTTGATCTTCTCATTAACTGACTACTGTAATGTCTTCTCTCTGGACTTTCTGAAACACTTCCCCAATTTATCCTAAACTCTGTTGAAAATTTTTTTTCTATCGGACCCTATGTTCTTCCCTGTCCCTGTCTAGTCATCTTCACCTGTTTGTTATCAATTTTTTTAGACTGAAAGCTCTTCATGCATAAAATCAGTCTAAATTGGAAAGCA
>ML675618.1:12559474-12579860 GCA_007922155.1 Mesoclemmys tuberculata
GAATGACGTATCTTCCATATTTAAAAAGGGGGAAAAAGAGGAGTTTGGGAATCATAGATCAGTCAGCCTGACCTCTATACCTGGGAATCTACTAAAGCAATGTATAAAACATTAAATTTTCAAATGCCTGGAGGAAAAAAGGGGTAATCAGCAGCAGTCAGCATGGATTTACTAAGAACAAATTCTGCCAAAGCAGTTTGATTTCCTTCTTTGACAAACCAGTAGCTGGTTTGGTGGATATGGGGAATGTGGTGTACACAATATACCTAGACTTTAGCAAGGCTTTTGACACTGTCTCACATGATATTTCCATAATTAAGCTGGAAAAATGCACGCTAGGTAGAAGTACCATTAAGTGGATACAGAATTGATTAATGAACTGCAAACAAAAAATTAACTATTAATGGAATGATGTTGGATTGGAGGGAGGGCTCAAGTGAGAATCCACAGGGATCTGTTCTGGGTCTGGGGTCATTTGACTTCTTTATTAATGACCTGG
This sequence comes from Mesoclemmys tuberculata, assembly GCA_007922155.1. Taxonomy (NCBI): domain Eukaryota; kingdom Metazoa; phylum Chordata; order Testudines; family Chelidae; genus Mesoclemmys; species Mesoclemmys tuberculata. Next base: position 12,559,974 of record ML675618.1, read on the forward strand.
ATACAGAAAGAAGGAGCATACTGATCAAATTTGCAGATGACACAAAGCTAACACTTTGGAGGATAGAGCTAAAATTCAAAAGCAATCTTGATAAATTGGAGAACTGAGATATAGAAAACAAAATGAAATTCAGGAAAGACAAAAGTAAGGTGTGACCTGTCTGGAAGAAAAAACAAATGCACAGATACAGAATGGGGGATGACTGGCTTGGCAGCAACACTGCTGAGGATGTGGGGGTTGTGGTGGATCACAGACAGTTTCAATATGAGTCAAGAATATTCTGTTACAAAAAAAGCAAATGCAATTTTGGATTGCAGTAACAGAGGCATAGCATGCAAGTCACAGGAGGTGATAGCACAGGTCTGTTTGGCATTGGTTAGGCCTCAGCTGGAGTACTAAGGCCAATTTTGATCACCACTGTATAGGAAGCATGTAGAGAAATTGGAAAGGATTCAGAGGTGAGCAACAAAGATGATCAGAGGGATAGAATGCAAGCCATATGAGCAAAGGTTGAAGGAACTGGGTATGTTTACTTTGGGAAAGAGAAGATTAAGGGGGGACATGAAAGCGATCTTCAAATACAAGTAAGGCTGTCATAAAAAGGTGGAGAAAAATTGTTCTCTGTTGCCACAGAGGGCAAAAAGGAGGCAATGGGTTCAAACTGGAGCATAGCAGTTTTAGATTAAATCTCAGGAGTAACTTCCTGACTGTAAGAAGAGTAGGACAATGGAACAAACTGCCTAGGGAGGTTGTGGAAGCTTTTTCACTGGAGGTTTTCAAAAGGAGGCTGGATAGCTATCTGTATTGGGTGGTTTAGACACAACAAATCCTGAATCTTGTTAGGGAGTTAGATTAAATAACCCTTGTGATCCCATATAACTCTGGTTCTGTGTCACAGTGATCCAGGAGTTCACATTTGTTACTGGCTTGGTGAAATCTATTTACAGAACATACTACCAGTTTGGGGTATCTGCCCGTTTTTGACTGTCTGCTCTGTCCAATACTAGAAATAAAACGTTTTTGGGGATTCCAATAAGAAATTGTTAATCTTTTCATTTAATTTTTATTTTTCATAAGTTTCTCTTCAAGGCAGTAGCTGACGTGGTGAAATACAGGTTTAAATCTGTGCTAATGAGGCCAGATTCTCCACTCCACTAATTTCATGTTGTGCGAGACACTAAGTGGATACACACTGGCCAAAAATGGCCAACAGAGAATTCCTGCTCTGCAAGGGAACTCCCAGCTAGCAGGAAAATGCAATTGAATGGGTCTCCAGAGGGTCAGAGCATCTGGTTTATAGTATTTATTATCTGTCTTGGAAAAAATGCTAAAAAAATTCTTGGAAGAGAACTCAGTTTCTCAATGAAAGAGGTGCAGGCAAGTCTAGGTAAAAATCTAAACCTTGGGATATGTCTCTAGAACCAGCATTTGGAGGATTACCCTTCACTAGAAATTAGTAATCTCAAAGTACCCTTACGCAAATCTGGGTCACTGGGTTTAGGAGGTTTGATAGTATTCCTTAAAATATTGTTCTGTGGATGATACAGAAGGTCCAGAGTTGGCTAAACAGCATTTATGAGATTGCAACCTTTTTCCCTAAACTACGAAGACCTGTGCTATTAGAACTAATGGAGAACACTGTGGAGCCTATTGCCTTCAAAAGCAACACGGAGATGAAATTCTTGATCTATTTGCAAGTCTACATGCATGCAGCTTATCAAGCTGTTTCCATGCTTTTTAAATGTTATTAAATGTAATTTACATGGGAGAAGTGTGGCGCAAGGGAGTGAGTCATCCATGAAGAAGGCTCAGCTCTTCAGCTGTGTTATTTCCTAAATGTATTGTATTAAAGAGAAAAACACAGATCTATCTTATGCTCAGTAAAACAGAGCGTAAAAGGTGCATATCGCAGTACAGATTACCCTATTATTTTCATCTTGAGAACCAAGTAAGATACATGCTATCAAAGATCCATGGTACAAAGGAGTTATTTATTTTTATAATAATCTCTATTATAATTAAGAGCTTTGGCAGCTTTCATCACTGAACGTTTTCGTAAAGCCTATATTCAGGATGCCCTGCATTAGACTGTAATAAAATATAGCTTCTGTATGTTTAATAATACAAATTTCATTTGGTGGTGATGGTTCATTTTTCTCCTGCATTTGGAGATTAATCCAGGATTTCTGAGCCTCAAGGTTACAAATACGGATCTGAAATGTTTTTCCTTTAATGTTAAACTAGAAAAGTACCTCCAATACTACTCAGTGTCCTCCTGGGACCCTATCTGTCTGTGTGCCCAGAACAAAGTATAAAAATCTTAGAGTTCAGACTTCAATCTGCTAACTGACGACTGATTTGTATTCACTGGCTGGATAGTCCCCTTTTCTATTGCCTTGCACATTGAAATAAAACGAAATAAATACAAGCAATTGACAGCAAAAATAGAAATAAAATCTCAAAGTAGAAATAAAATCTCAAAAAGAGAAATAAAATCTGATATTACTCTATCTATTCAACCAAGTGAATTTACTTTAAAAACTGCCAGTGGTAATAGGGAAGCTCTTAACCCTTTGAAAGTGGTGTGGTCTTCTTGCCATTCCCATCCATATTTCTACTGAAAAGTAATTCAGAAACTATCAATAGATTAATAGACCAAGGCCATTATTCAGCAAAGCACTTGCTTAACTTTAAATACATGGATAGTCCCATTGAAGTCAATGAATGTCAGCCACTTACTTGAAAGTATCCATATGCTTTCAGGCTTGATTCTGCTAGGTCCTGGGAAGTCTGGCAGTCATCCAGCAAAGAACTTAAATATATGCTTAACTTTAAGCACATGAGTTGTTTGAAGTCAATGAGACTACTCACAAGCTGAAGTGCTTGGCTGGATTAGGGCCTAAAGATGGAATTGGTCACAGTCTCTGCTTCTAGTGTTAAACAAATTTCAGGATCCAATGGCCTGCAAATCATAGAAGCAACTGTATATTATCTTATTCTGATCTTTGCAGAATGAAAAATACTGCAATGAAACTGAAAAATATCAAAATCTGGATTGTTTTGTATTTTGCTACAAAACTGAAAACTTTTTGCTTTTGAGAACAAGATACACAATTATTAAATAATGATCTAACTGTTAAACAAGAAGCCTGATGTTTCACTCAAAAGTGGATGGATGACATTTAGAGTGAAATTAGATGGATTTGCAATGAAAAACAATATTTTCACTTGTTTTTTGTTGTGAATAATTCATTTAACGAAAGTTTGTAATTAATTAATGTGAAATAGTCCCAAAGTAGAGATGGCTGAACAGTTTTCTGTTGAACAATGCTGATTTGACAAAATCTAAATGTTTTGTGAGAATGTATCTATTTCCTTGTATTTTTTTATGAGAAGTTATCAAAACTTTTCATTTTGATTCTGATATGTGCCATCTTAAGTTAGCTCCCCTGTGCTTATTTATTATGATATAGTTTTACATACATGATTACATAGTATTTTTTCTACAGCACCACTGCTTCATCCTGTGCACAGGGTGATCAGTGCTCAATTACTGAGCAACTGTTCAATATTTTGTTTTATTCTCATTGTGTAGCATGTAGCTCTAGGCCTTATATATTGCACACTATTCAAACCCTGCTTTGAAGACAAAATTATTAATTTCCTCATGGGCTTTTCTGTGATGCTCATCATTATAATATCTGAGTGCTTCACAAACTTTAACTGATTTATTTTCTCCCCACCCAACAAGTGCCTCCCTGTCTCTCTGCTTCCTCACACGTTTGTTTCCCACCCTGGCTGTAAATCCCTGCCCCCCAGCTTCCACTCTCACCCATCCCATGGTCCTTGTCCCAGTTTACTCCTTCTTTTCCCTGCCCCCCTTTCAGTCTGTTTTTTGTCCTCTCTGTATTTTTCTCCCTTGCTGCCTGAGTGCCAGCAGGGAGGTCACAGGGAAGACAGGATCCCTCAGCCCACAGCAATCAAGAGTGACAGTTGAAGGGAAAATCCTAGCCCTTGTAGCTCTGGACTGGACTATGCTCGGTCACTCTCTGGAGATGGTGAACACACAGTCTGATCACACATAGGAGCTCTGAGGGAATGAATCATGCTTAGTCACATTGTGGACACAGTTCTGTTCATGATCACTGAGGACAGAATCTTCAGTATTTTAGCTGCCAAGCACTTACTAATCTCTACTGAGCATATGCAAACTGAGATTTTTTTCATGACCAAATTTGGGTGACTTTTCATGGGATCAGCATGTGTCTGACGCAAAGGACACCCCTCCACCTCTGCCACATTTTGAGTCACTATTGCAGAATGTGGGGATGTTAAGAGTTTCTCACTGAAACGTGTAAGAATTTTTTTAAGATGGCAAAACAATGTATTCTTGTCTAACCTCATTCTCAGAAACAGCTGACCCATTTTGGCGGAACTTAAAAAAATTTCCTGCATGGAAAATTTCATCCCAAATGGTTACAGTCTGGCAAATGTATAAGCAATTGAAAACAAGATGTTATAAAGAGAGGTGTTGGACATCTTTAAGAATAGGTGGCATTGCTAGCTCTGCTTGTAAGGTAGAATTATTTTTTATATATAAATAAATTTTAAGAATAGTTCACTTCTTTAACAGTTGTAGAAGAAACCTGAGAGCCTGAACTCTGGTTTTGACAGTTTAAAAATCTTTCAGGCTTAATATCCTACATGAAGGCATAGAAAGATGTACACACAAAATAAAAATAGTAAAATAAACCTTATACACATATCCCAGGTCAGATGTTCATTCTGAGTGCATTTCTTTTCATTAAAAAGAAACATCACACACCTGCACTTGAATTATACATAGAAGATAAACAGGAAGATGCATAAGAACATCTGACGTATAAACATAAACCTAGAATAGCTTCTACAGCTGACTTTAAAAGGAAATAATAGTTTATATGCTTGTTCATTTCCTGAACTACATTCTTTTTTCTCCTTTGCTGAATCAATTACTTTGTATATTAAAGTCATCTGCCTTCAAAAATTCTCTTATATTAAAAATGAGTATAAAAACATTTCAGGATTTTTTCTCCATGAAAAAAAGGATAAATTGATAGAATTTGTAAAATGTATTTTTTGCCTATTATCCATTCAATGGAAAGATTTTAGTGCAACATAAACTGCTTACATGTCCTCTAGTCATTTCCGCTCTTTTTCAATGCCACCATTGAATTTCATCATTAGTCAAATTAGCACTTTTACTTATTGACGGACCACATTTGCTAACCATTTGTATTTCCATTCATTAGCATACAAGGAATAGGAAATAGACGGCTGAGAAACATTAACTTCTAGAAAAGCAAAGGAAGATCCATCCATTTTAAACCCAATCTTGGAAGGAGGGCTGAGTGAAGATAAGAGTACCAATGATTTTTACCCAATGCACATACCTGGGATTCACATTTCCTCCCTTCCCTGTGTCCCTAGTCCAGCTATAATCCTCATTCTCTTCACAATCATAAATTTAAAAGGGTGATGAAACTAAGCTAGTTCGACATTCCTGGTAAAATCAGAAGAGCCATGGAGCATTTGATGCAGCAGAGATCTTGGGATCAAAAGGGAAGATAAATAACAGTGAGTAAGTGTTGGGAAAGCATATGGGCCAAGAAGTGCAGCCAAAGAGAAGGGAAAAAGGTAGCTTTGTGTCTGTCTGACTCTACACTTCACTGTGGACACACACAACCACCATAGCCTCTGTGTGGGGACTGTGTCAAACTACAGTAGGCTGGCTCTGCTGGTCAGCTAAAATGCTTTAATGGCTGCTGCACTTTGCCACAGCAGCATATGTGGTTTGTAGTGGGAGAGGGAATCCCTTCCGTGTATCTTTCCTTTGCTGCGGATTTCCTCTCAAAGAACCCCAGTCACCATTCCTAACCAAAGATTAGGCAAAATCTTATGGGATGTAAGTTGTGGTACATAGACAGCTCTGCATGATTGCGATTTAATCCATATAGCTGTAGAGTTCTAGCAAGCATGATTTCATTGAAAGAGGGAACTACGACATTTACAGTAAAAATAGCTCAGGGTCCTGATCCCCGTCCTTTGTAAAAAAAACCCCAGGGTTTGAATCAACATCATGATTCTCACTCTGGTCTGGGGTGACCATCTGATCACTGATTTTGAGGTTCGAGTGGAACAAATAACAGTAAAACGGAGCATGAAAGGATGGTGGAATGCTTCCACACTGAGGGTACACACACAGGGCAGCAAGCTTCCAGGTTGCGGGGCCCGCTCTAGTGCTCAAAAAATAATGATGTGGACAACACTTTGAAGTTGTGACTCTGGCTGGAGCACGGGCTCTTAAGGTTATGGAGGGGAGAGGTGTTGAGCACAATGAATATTTAACGAGTTACACAAAACGAAACAGCTGCAACAAGAGAAATTGAGATTGACTCTAGCACAGTAGTTATTCCTTTTTCCCCCCTCCACTTCTGGGTCATGAAAATGTTTGAAGTGTCTAATTTTGGTTCGAAAGCAGGCCAAAAACAGCCCTTGAAACCTCAAACTATTCCACAAAATGGAATTATTTTCCAGGCACCTCTATTAACTATATAGAAATGAAAGCTGTTTAGAGCAACTAAACCATCTGTTTGGCTTTCATCAGAAGATTCAGGAGTCATATTGAAATGGTACCATTTGTTTGTATATTTAATAGGAAGTGCTTTCTGAAGCATAAATCCAGAATACTTGTCCTGGAGGCCGAGAGCTCACATGGGACCATACATTTAGTGAGGGTCAGGAAAGGTTGAAGTAAAGGATAGAAAAGGGGAAAAAAGCCTTTTCATTCCTCTCTCCTGTTTTTTATGCTTTTGTGCCTTCTTTTTTCCCTTTCCCCTTCTTTATCCTCTACCCTTTCCTTTCGTTGTTTTCTTCTGCTTTCCTCTTCACTTTCATATCTCCTCCTTACTCTTTCTACTATATTTATCCATTCTCTTTATTACAGCTCCTCTGAACCTTAGTTTTCTCTCTTTCTCCTTTGTTTTCTCCCCCCTCCTAAAGCCCTGCCTCAACCCAGGGTTCACCTGTAATACAGGAAGATGAGCAGAAGTATGGATGCTGGGCCCAATTTGGGTAAGTAGTACCTGCCTGCTTATGGACTGCAGCGCCACCCAAATTCATCCTTAGAATCAAAGACTCCACATGCATCTGTTTCTGTGTGAGTGGATGATACTCACTGGAAGATTTCATGGAGGGCAGAGTGGTAGCACTTTATGACAGACTTGGGTGCAGTCCCTGAGGTGCATATGTGTTCACTGAACCTGCTGTCAATTTACAAGCTAAGCTGGGTAATGGATCCTTCAGATCGCCACTCGGCTGAAGTTTACAAATACCAGGACAAAGTCCTGTTTTCTGCGAGGACTTTTAAGGGACCCTATTTAATTTATAAAATTAGAGATTGTGATGTTGAGCATATTAATGGATAATGGAATGTTTTCCTGATGGATAACCACTTTTTTTTTTTCTTTTTTAGGGGACAGAACTTTGTTTATTCATGAATTTATTTAGGCATTCTTGTCAAAAAATTTCATAGGCCTTGCAAAGTTGTTATGATCATCTCTAGTAAGACATCAGAAAAGTTATTCCATCCCTTGCAGCTTAATATTACAAATGAGTTAGAACCTGATTACTTGGACTTTATATGGGGAGTGAATTTCATCCTAAGAGAGTGTCTGCCTTTTCTCCCCCCAAATGTGACCATTGGTAAGTGTGGCTTTGGACCATATGACAAAGATAGTAGATCTATACCCAAATGTACAGTGACTCTTTGGTGTCTAACAATACTAGTGGCTTCACTGCTAGATTTCTTATTGGCAACAACCACCAGAATAATAGATTGGCTGCATTGCTTGCAGAAGGAAGCTGAGTGCAGATGTGTTCAGGTTTATAGCTGTTCCCTCTTTCATTGTACATGTAGCAAATAGCTATTGCAGTATCATCCAATAAAAGCTGAGAAAGGTGCCATACATAACACCTTGCCTTTTGGGGACTGTTGAAAGCTCCAGTTGTAAGTGATCTTTCAATTGAAGAGGAATACTATCTGTAATCACCGTTAGATAGCATTTGTGCTTTTCTTAAGATGAAATCCCGTATCAAGCTTTTCCTCAGGACCTGTGATTTGCCTGGGTAATTCCCCTCTTATATTGGGCAGGTGCAGTAAGAAAGATGGCATCCTACTACTGTAACTCAAGATCAATTTTTTTTATTTAAACTGTTACTGTACTCACCACCCTGTTGCCTGAATGCCAGTAGTTCTTTCAGAACATACAGAAATAGTTTCTCTTTGGTGGTTTCCTCTTTTTATCATGCTTGAATCTTGAACTGAGCCTCTAAGTTTTGATTCAGACTCAAAATCAAATATCTTTCCCTTTTTTTCCCCTCTTTTTGAATGAGAGGTTGCCTGTTTCTTCCTTTTTTTACAGACTAGATTTAAAACCAGATATAAAGGGCTATTGGTCTCAAAACATCAATGTCTTTTTTCTTTTTTTGTCTTTCTGACTAGTCTCTGTCAGATGACATAATGAAGAAAATCCCCCATGAAGGAACATACAAATTTGTCCTCATAAATTTTGGGAAAAAATGTCTTTATTGAAAATGCAATGAAAAAAACCGCAAAACATAAGGAATGACATACATTTCATATTCATGTTTTTGTTTTGTTTTCTTGTACTTGCACATCTTAATAGTTGAAAATATTATAAGTTGCTAACTGTTATGTTGTTTCGTGGCTGATTCATATTTAAAAGAAGCAAAAGAGTTCTTGCCTTTGAAATATTCATGATAGCTGTTCTTTTATGTGAAACGAATAGTCAAAGGAGGTTTCCCTAGCTCACTTATGAATTCACACATCCTTTTCTTACTCACAGGAGCAATACATAACATTTTTCTCCATGAATCTGAGACAAAGAGCAAATTTTTTAATTGTTCTAAATTGAATAAGGGTGGGCACATTCACATTTTTGAGTGTGGTGATTTGAGTTTGCGGTCTCTAGTTAATGCTAGGATGAGATGAATGGGGAACATAGCCATGTTTCCAAACAAACAGACAAAAACATTAAGAAGAGTTGAGTCCAAATTCCCAAAATAAAAGTCACCTCTTCATAAAAATTCTTTTCCTTTCGAAAACATTACATATTAAATATTAATTAAATATAGTAATGAACTCAAGATTTTCAGTCAGTTCCCCATCAGCTTGGAAGATGGCTCAGAAAGGGCGAGTGAGTTCCAGGAACATAGGGCTTCATGCCGGAAAGCCTGAAGATGTATTTGGAAGGAGACAAAGGCAATGGGCAGCAAAAAGTGAAAAAGCAAAGAGATTGTTGAGGTATTGCTCATTAAAGGTTTTTGATTGACAGCTCTGAAGAATAAAACTCTACCTCCACAGAACTTATATAGCACAGGCAGCAACAGTGCAAGCTTCTACAAGCTGTACCACCCAAAGGCCTCGTGCTTGTTCTGTAAAGTCCATATCTAGGAATGCCTAGATAACTGAGTCTTCATGTCCATTCAAGGCTTTGGCCTCTAGCCTGAGACTGCTAAAAAAGAAGCAGAGTTTTTGTGATGTGAACACATGTCCACTAGGAAATGGACTGAGACTACTTCAGCCATAAGGTAGGGAAAGTAATGCCTTATTTTGGATCAACATCTGTGGGGGAAAGAGATAAGCTTTCAAGCTTACACACAGCTTTTCTTCAGGTCAGAGATGACTAAGTCACTTCACATGGGCATCAGCTCATAAATGCTAATGACTTGTGGTCACTACTCAACACGGCTGGATTCACACTGGTGATAGTGAATGGCTCCATATCTCATTGTTACGAGTCTGCTCAGCCATCTCTTTCCCTGCTTTTATTTTTATTCTCAGATAAAGATTATGAAATGTAGCTGTCTGCTTTTCAGATGAGTATCACAGGAGACTGATGCCAATCTGTGGAAGATTTTCATCCAGCAGTCTAAATCTGAGTCCATGGCAGACTTGCAGGCAGTTGTGTTGGCAGTATCAGAGCTGCTTCTGGGTCTGCCACTTAATTAACTGTTGATGGGCCATCTGGGCTGTTCAGTTTTTTTGCATACCATTTTCCTTGATTCACCTTGGAGCCTGTATAATTTAGGCACATTTGTCTGTTTACGAATAAGGCCTCTGCACAAATCTCCCATGAGATCACTACCTAAGCAACATTAGGAGAGCCATATCCGAGCTGTAATAATTGTAAGTTTTTTTTATTTAGAAATCTGGGGAGCAAACATTAATTTCTCCTGTTTCCAGTGTCCTACCCAGTTCCTGCATAATTTTATATCTGTTTTTTAGGGAGAGAAAATTCCTGACAATATCCCATTGAGCACTTTCATCTCCTATTGAGGAGATTGCAGGGGAAAAAAATTGAAGCCCAAGGGAGTCTTTAAAACAGAGAACAGAAGAAATACAGATTGCTTATTATAACAGAAAATCAGATGATTACAGGAAAACCCCTCTGTGCCAGCCTTATAATAATAACGTAATTTATTACAACAACTTTTAACTTATTGAGCTGAGGATCACAGTGCATATTCCAAAGATAGTGAAATAATATTATTCTGCTATATTTTTTTATAGCACAGCACAGTTATGGTCTAGTTTTCAAAGTGGTCTTTAATTTTGGACTCCCGGTTTTTGAAGAACCAAATTTAAATAATGAATGCCTGATTTCTAGAAGAGCTGCACATAAACACTTGTAGATGAAATCAACAGGAAATATGGGTATACAATACCTATGTATATTAGGCTCATGAGTAAAATTTTGTCTCTACGGAAGTCAACAGTGTCAAGATCCTAGCACTTAAACCCCATAGACAGGAAAGCAAGTCTCAAGGTTAGGTGCCTCAGTCCCAGTTTTGGCTCCACTGTGATCCCTAAAGACCCTGCCAAACCTGGTATGAACCTAAACTGGTTTGGCGTCTAAGCCTTCATAGTAACAGTTTCCCATAAGCGTATGTGTTTGCCTCTGAGTGTGTGCAGTGGTCCTTCCCTCGAGGCATCAGATGCCTATCTCCCACTCAGACGCAGAGTGATTCACAAACCAGAGGATGATAGATATTTGGCTACCTAAATAGTGTGTGGAGTCCAATCAAGTATGCGTGCTCAAAAGCCACTTCCCACATTGAGTACCATTCAAAGACAGAATGGTGTCTTTGACAGACAGAAGAAATGCTGATGGTGCCTACCTCATAACTTTTAACCCAATAGTTAGAGCACTCACCTGGGATGCCTTCTGTACCTGAAGAGAAGATTTGAACGGGGGCTTCCAGGCACTCTCAGGCACATGCACTAGCCACTGAGCTATGGGACATGCTGATGTGGGGACTCTCTCGATCTGTCCTATCAAAGCTGTTTTACTATAGATAACTAATGAAAGAGTGATTGGACCAGGGGAACTAGGCTCAGGGTTTCCCACCTCCCATATGGGTGCCTGAACCACTGGAGTGCAGAGTCATCATCTCCTTCTCTCTCTTTGGCCTAATGACTATTTAAGTATTTATTCAAAGTGGAAGAGTCCCTGGGCCAGAGAGAGAGGGTGTGAGAGAGTGTTAACTCAATGTGAAAATAATAGTGAAACAATATCTCAAACAAGCATTGTGACAGTCTGAATAGAGAATAGATGAATTTTGTGATATAGGCACATGCTGAGAAATGGTGATGTATCTGATGCTGAGAGTATTCAAAGGAGTCTGGCAGGATGTGGCTATTTGAATGTGCATACTTCAGGAACTGTGAGCATGAAATACACAATATGCTATATGTGCATGACTGAATGGTCTGTTATGTTATGTAACATCTTAAAAGGAAAGTTTATTTTATTTTATTTTATTATTCATTTATTGGCTTTGGCAGTTTCACGTCTTCTATTTCTGGAAAGGGGACATCGCAAACAGAAAATTCAGTTCGAGGCACTAAAATTGACTTTGCCTGCAGAAAGACTATATGCCCTTTGATTATATGAAATTGAAGGAAGTGATGTTGGAATTCTAGAGTTCAGTTAATACAAATATACATTTATCTAATGTTCTAAGTCTTCGTGAAACTTACAAAAACAAAGGAAATTAGAAGTTAAGTTTATAGGCTGTTTTACAGTTAAAGATCAACCTTTCTGTAACTCTCTACTTCACTGATTCTCCATTTCCTTTAAAACTTATCTGAAACACCTCTCTCACTCACTTATACCTGTCTCTATCTTTTTCTTTCTATTGTCCTATTATTTCATAATTCTGCAAAATGTTTTGGGATATAGTTTATATGACAGATACCATACAAAATAAATTTGCATTCTACTAACTAATCACAGGAACACAGATTATATAAGTTTAATATTGGAGTTGACATAAGGAGAATAAGTTATCTATATAGTAATATCTAACCACAAATTGGCAAAAATAAGGTAAGCATGATAAAGCATACAGCAATTTAGAGAAATTATGTTCTACTTGTTTTTTAAAGTGATTTTGGTGCTTATAGAAGATGCTGGTTTGATAACACTTGAAAAAGATATTACAAGGTCCCATTGACCTCTTCTGACAAAATCCTGAATAATTTTCAACACCTGAAGCTCTCATTAAAGCCAATGGAAATTACAGATTCTCAGTACCGTTCCAGAGTTGATCTTAAGTCAGAGAGAGGGGAAGAGGTCCATAGGTCAACTTCTGTAGGACAGTAACAGAGAATTTCTTCACCTTGTTGTAGCATGTGCCTCAAACCTAACCTGGAGTGATTGGTTGGCTTCTTACCCAGTACGATTGCTAGTTAGTATTAATTATAATGGTGGATTTGTTCAGCATTAAGAAAGGATATCAAACTGTGTTTTAGAGAGCTTAAAGCATTCATTAACCTCATGCTAGTTATATACACATTTGTGACATTACTTTGTATTGTTTTCATAAACAAGTCATTGCAAACTGTTCTATTTTTTTCCATACATACAGTTTCATTTTTTCACTGAATTATTTCTAATTGTGTCACAGTATTTCATGCCTTCATAGGTATTTTTGTTTTGTTATGTTTTTTGGTCAAAGTGCTTCTAAAGCAGATCTAAACTGTGTTCCAATAGTTTCAATATATGGTTATAAATATAGGGCATTGTAGCTTTAAGGTATTACAAAACCAGACAGATACATTTGAAGGCCCTCCGTCCAACTAAACTGAGCTGCCTTGCTCTATTATTTATTATTCGTATTACTGTAGCACCTACGAGCACTTTAGACAGATGGAAGCTTTTATAGATCAAACCCTAACCAACCTACAGGTCACTGCTGTGTTAGGATAGAAAGAGATTCCAATATATTTGGTAAATAGAAGTGATGGATGAAAAATATAAATCGATTGGTTCAGAGAAGTATTAGAACTCTTAGGACCAAAAAATTAGTTTCTGATACTAAAATTGGATCTTCCTGAGCAGACCTCTCCTCTGTGCTTTGTTAGTCCCCTGTTGACTTCAGTAGAAATCTACATATGTGAAATCCTCTACTTGCACACATCTGATTGCAGAACTGGGGTCCTTGGTTGTAAATCTTGTGAGGAAAAGTACATTCATAAAATTTCCAGTAGTGCAGATCCTGCTAGAAATACCAGGATAGCAGCCTTTCTTTGGCTTCTTTAAGTTTTTTAGGCCACTATCATAAAAACAATATTAGATATGAGTTACTAGTGATGAGCGCTATAGAAATAGGATCGGTAATAAAAGTCTCTTACATGTTTTGTTTCCACTAACTCTTTTCTTGGCCTTGGAGAATGGCAACTCAGAAATAGGTTGTACCACAGACAGCTATTTTTACTGTCACAATGTTGTAAAAGTTACACAGGTAATGCTTTAGATTGGCTCTATCTAGCAGTCACTTTTTGCAATGAGTGATTTTTTTGATAGGGAGAGAAAGGGGGAAATCAAGAAATCACACAGAAAACACTAGATTCTTGCAAAAAATATGTCATTAGACCATTACTTTTCCTTATAATTGGGTTCCTAATATACAAGTGGCTTAAAAAAAAAGAGGAGAAAACTCTAAAGCTGCCATACCCATACGTTAAAAAACATTGTTTTACCGACACTTTTCATGTGTCAGTTCTTTTTATGGGGTACTTGATATTATGTTAGGCATTTTTAGTTAGCCAGATAAGTGTTTAGACTTGCTTAAAATAGCTTAGTTACCAGTTAACAATTGTTTAACAATTAGACATGTAAGTGGAAGTAATACAGAACTGTGATATTTCTTTTCTTTTCAGGTTTCTTTTTTTTTGTAGAAATAAGTTCTAAATATGTTTGATCTTGGTCTCATAGAGCAGGTGGCTGGTTTTCAGATGCTTTATTTTAATGGAAAGTTAACTCAGTGAAAAATAAAGGGCTCAGCTCAGCAGAAAATTCTACTTGAATGAACAAATTCATTTTCCAGCCATATTGTATTAGCTTACTACAGACTTTATTAACAAAATTATTTCAAAAAATATAAATGAATTAAACGTTATGCAATGTAAATTGAGGGTAGGATTTAAATCTTCATATTGAGCATAGACTATAGCGAATGCATCTAAATAAAAGAATAATTATATTCTGATGCATAAAATATATCACATCAATAAAAGAAGTGTATAAATAGGATGCGTAATAAGCATCTGTGTGATATATTTACCCTGTAAATGAAGTGAAGAATTTCAGTATGATGCCAAAAGAGAGTTATGAGGGTCTTTTAATATAATTCACAGGTGTGTAATGTGTTCTATTTAACCATGAAACCTAAAGCCACACTAGTGCCCTTTAATGTATGAGACATGACATGAAAATTAAAGACTTACAATATAATCCATTTTATTTGTTAGTAGGACAAAATAGTGGGTGTTTTAGGCCTGTTACACACATACAGTGCAGTTACTCAGCAACAGAAAAAAATACAATAATGTTTTATGTTAAACTGAGTTTTGTTTCTCCTTTTATCTGACATCCATTAAAATGGGTCAGGACTGTGTTTAACTTCATTTTATGCATGAGTGGTTTTGGGGAAACTCTTCTTATACTCTTCTAGCTCTTAACACAATATTAAAATGAAAATGAAACATCCTGGAAGCTTTTTTTATAGTTTTGCCCAAGGGATAAATAAGATTTATTTAAGCCAGGAAACATATAAAGAAACTACATTAAATAGCAGAAAGTGACAAATATTTTAAAACCAGAGGGCCACATGTAATAAAAGTACTTTCATGCTTGCATTTACATCTACATGGGTTGCAAGTACTAATTATGTTTGCAATTATCTGCTCTGCATGCAGAATCTGACTACTATGCATGCAAAACAGATAATTGCAAACATAATTAGAAACTGCATGAACAAAACCCTTTTCCATGTTCGTTTATCTTATATGTGAAAATTTGCATACATATTTGCGTGTTCTTTTATTTTTTATTTTAGCAGGTAAACTTTTACTTGAAACAGGCCAGAAGGCTCCACACTTTAGAGGATGAACCCAAGGAAGTTTGTGTGCCATTTACACCTAAAATTTATAACATTTAGATGAACCCAACCTTAAACCAGCAGCTGAATCCAATCACCATATATTGCAGGGGTGTAGGTTTCCCTCACTCCCATGACAGTAATACCAAGGCATTTGCATTGTAGTGTTCAGCTGTGATCTGGCATCATAATGGCCTTATTTTCTTCATGCTTGCATTGCTTTTACTGTAGTGTAACTCCACTGACATCAGGGAGATACTTCAGCTTTACATCAATGAGAGTGGAAAGGGAATTTTGAGCTAGCTATGTTAAATCTGTTTTTAACTCCTTAAATAAAATGTTCAATATGGTAATCACTAGGCACTAGGCAAATATCATTGTATCTATGGTAATAAATAAACTCCTTGAAAAGGATTTGCCATGGTGATATTTCAAAAAAGCCATGGTATGTTTAAACAGTAACAGTTGTTTTTTTGTTACCTTCACAATCGCTTCTAGTTTCATTTGATTGCACTTTAAGATAGTCAGAATGGTTTAAATAGGGTTTTGTATTTCAAGCGTATAGAAAAGCAGGATAGTTTAGAGAAGATGGACCAAATTCAGCATCGGTACAAGCAAATGCCACTGTGTTGTATTTGACACATTGTGTGGGTCTGTTCCAAACCTGAGTTTAATATAAAAACGATTTCACAAAAGACACTTGGGTTTGTTTTGATAGGCTAAAAGTTTTGTAATTGTTAACTGATCACCTTTTAAGAATCTAAATTGAGCAAAGATGAAGAGAATGATTCTTAAATATGTTGCATGGCACTTAACTTATTAGTTTGTGGCTGGGTTCTGCAGGGATTTCAGGAGAGTGAGTGTATGTCTACGCTGCAAAAACGGAAACACTTGTGGCAGCAAGTGTCAGAGCCTGCCACTACAGAGTGATTTCTTGTTTCTCATTCCATGATGAGCGTAGGAGATTAACTGTTAATGATGGACTAGCCAATGTTTCCTTTTATTTTGTTTCCTATTTTGTGTTTTCCCTTCCCACATGGAAGGACATCTCTGGAGGTGACCTCCTGAATTTGTCAAAGGTAATTGGTTATTACTCTGTCATTCAGAATGGTAATACTTCCTGAATTTGACATCTAGCACATGGTGACCTCATTGATTCTTCATGCTGGTGTTATCTGACAAATGCTTGATTATTTTAATCCTTACCTCTCTCTACTTTAAATCACTTTACATATCTTGTGTTGATTATAGGCTGAGCTATATCCGAGCGCTTATTAAAATATAGATTTAACCACATTACTAAATATATAAAAGTATTACTGGCAGATGGTTACTCCAAGAAACTTCATATTTACTGGCATCTAGCATGCTAATAATGTTATAAAGAAGTGGTCATAAATATAATGTGAAAAGAGAAGCTTGCAATCAAATATTTAAAATGAAATTGGTCAGGGAATTGAATGGTTCAGGAGACTGGTACCGGGATTTGAAAATTTTAAGTTGAAAGACATTGCCTTGGCAAAAGTCAGTAATGATCAGAAGTCACTACCATATAAGAGCTTATTAATTTTCTCAGGCGATAAAGCCCATTGAAGTCAAAGACAGAACTCCAAAATATTGGCATTAATTTAAGCTGTGATCAACAGAGAAGCGGTGGCTTCATTAGAGCATGTTTGGTGAGAACTTGTCATGCAGCTCCTCACATCATAGCAGATCTGAGGATAATGATGGACTTCACCTCCAGGGATGTCAATGCATCACGAATAGCGGTGAATTTTGATTTTGGGCAAAATTTCAGTACGGATTTTATTTCAAAACACTACAATTTGTTCTGATCTGAGCCCCATTTTATCTAAGTGCCAATTTAAAAAAAACACATTTGTTTGTGTCTGGGGGTGGGCGTGAATATTGGGATAAATTATTACTGGGATTTTAAAAGGCACATGAATTTTAATGGGATTTGAGTGCTTAACTCCCATGGGAACTTTGAAAACCCAGCCAAGCAATTCTGTCACTTTCCAGTGTTAGAACACACAAACAACTTATGATTGTCCCTCACCATCCCCAGTAAAAAAAAGAAAATGCCAACAAACAAAACGATCACAGGAAATTCCTGTTGTATGCTGGTTGTCTATTCAAAGTGCCAACTGCTTTCATGTTTCAATACCAGAAATGTACTGAATATTATGCTGAATTAAAAGACTTTGAAGCAAGATTACTATATCTTTTCTAGTGTTCCATAGTTGTTTTGTAAATCATGTGAGGATGAAAGTTTTACTGTTTTTCCCAAAGAATTAAATTGTAAACCTAAGAGATGCTGCTGACAGTTAAAGATCTCAGGACTGTTTATTAGGACAAATTTAAGTTCACAAAAAGTTGTCAAAGTCACAGGAAAAAAATTAAGTATTTACCAAACTGTCAGCATTAACCAATAAGAAGTAATTTTTTTTTTAAAGAGAGAACAAATTTTTCAGCCACCTTCATTAAAAAGTGTATTGAGCTGTTCATGTAGGCAGAAGGAAATAATAAAAAGAAAACAGCTTTTCAAAAACAAATATTAAAAGCTCATCTCTGTAGACCAAACAAAGAAAAATTAATGACCTTTGATATGATTTACAAAACTATGTCACAGCTGGAAACATTAACAAAAAACCTTTCACAAACCAGACACGCTCAGTTGCGGGGAAAGAAAAAGGAATTCTCTGAAAACCTATTAAAACACACAGTATGAAATAATAATAATAGAAAAGAAGAAACCATAAAACAATAGTTTGGGAAATCAGCATTTATTAGGGAAGCTAATAGAGATAACATCTACCACAATTTTTTTCTAAAAGGGAAATGAAGGTATTTTATAGAATATTTATACTATTTAAATGCATAAGGTTGTTTGTTTTTTAATACAGAAAGCTTAATATAAATGAGTAAGAGTTTCATTAATTTTCTTCTGAAAGTGCTAATGACTGTTGTTAACCCTTTGATTGAATACTGTAGTCTACAGAAAACTGTGCTAAAAGTGTAAGCTATCACTTTCAAATTTTTGCTTGCAGACTAGGAAACCCTGTAGGGGAACATGTCATCTGGGTCTCACAGAATATTATTTTGCAGGGAGATAACCCTTCTCACTGTAGGTTAAGGTGTGTCTTTCTGTTTTAGCGAGCAGCCTGATTTGTGTTTCACTTTTTGCGGGTTTTGTGTGTTATCCTTCTCAATTCTAAGAAATAAAGCAATGTTATGTTGCGAACTTCCAGCAAGAGTATTTTATGCTCTTATCTAACATCTCTGTTTGTATGCTGAACGCATAATGGACACCAGGAGATTTACTTAATTAAACAATTTAATAAATGAATTTAATATATAGGCACCATAGATCGTCATGATCATATATTCCATGTCCATGGCGATGACATCAATGGGCTATGAATGAGGCCCATATTGATGATCTCAAGTCACTACATCAGACTTTTGGTACAATTTTTTTTTCAAAGTGATTGATCAAAATACCTATTCTAAGTAATTTGGTAGCTGCTAGAATGGAAAACACAGTTGCATTGGGGGAGTGGGGCTAGACAGTTGAGGAAAAAGGGATGTTTACTACTTGCTTATTTTAAAACCAAAGTCACTACATGCTAATTAAGGCCTGATTTTACCCACTACCAATTAAAAATTAATGTTTTGCATATGATGCTCTTTAGTAGAGAGACAAAGTGGTTGATGTAGTATCCTTTATTGGACCAATTTCTTTTGGTGAGGGAGACAAGCTTTTAAGCCCCACACGATTAGATATTTAGCTGTCTAAGGCCTTAAATCCTGCAAAGGGAGTCTGCTGAAGCACCGCTGGATAGAGCCCCAATCACTTGGGATACAAACATGTTTCTTAACGTGTAAGCGAAAGAAGAATGCGGTCCTATATGGTGTCTGAAAAGTTTCCCACTGAATCATTAATACTGTGACCTATAAACAAAATTAGGCATACAGGCATTCAATCAGATGCAAGATGTAGGCCTTATAATGGACCAGTTCTGGGAACTAGACCAGAGAAAGCTGAGCAATCTAGAGTAATAAGCATGAAGCTAAATAACTTAGGTGACAAGATGAAGATAATGGGTGTAAAAAAAAAGAGAAGGAGACTCTAGAGTACAATGAAAACTGGGATTTTTTTAATCTGCCAGGAATTTTCCTACCAAACAGACAGAAAGAAGATTTTTGTTTGTTTGTTTTAAAGCAGCAACGGCTAAATTGAGGGATAAAAGGAATGAAATACCCCCTCATGTATATAGAAATCCTAAAGATCTTTAATACTGCAAAAATGATTACAGTAAAACCTTGACATACGAGCGACTCAACTTATGAGTTTTTTGAGATGCGAGTCGTTGCGCG